>JAKLWX010000002.1:1873815-2498420 GCA_022702355.1 Cercospora zeina | reverse complement strand
TGTGCTGTCCGGGCATCAGCTAACATGATACTTGCAGTGGCTTCGAACCCGACTCTGGCTCAGCAGCATCACATGATGCGCATGCGACAACAACAGATGATGCAGCAAGCGCAAGCTAGCGGCATGATGCAACCGGGCATGCAGATGAATCCCCAACTGGCACAACTACAGCAACAACAGCAAGCCCAGCAAGCTGTTCAAGGCGGAGGGCAGCAGGTGCAGCTGACACCACACTTGCAGCAGCAGCAGATGCAGATGATGCAACAACAGGCTTTGCAGCAACGACAAGCTGCTCAGCAACAGCAACATCAGCAGAGTCAAATGGCTCAGCAAATGGCCATGCAGCATGCCAATGCACAGCAGAGCAATCCAGGTCAACCTGCGCCCCCCAACCCTCAATCGCAAGCCGCCAATGCAGCAGCACAACAGATGCGGCCACAGTCGAGGGTCGCCAATCCCAACGAACAGACTCCTACCAACCAGCAACAGCATTCGCAGCAAAGTCCGGCCCAGCAAGGCCAAGCTCAGGCACAGCAAACGCCGCAACAGGGTCAGGCCGCTATGGCGCAGCCTCAACCGCAACAACAAGCAGCCTTCCAGCAGCAAGCGCGATCACAGCAGATCGCGTTTTTGCAGCGGCAGCAAGCAATGCAACAACGTGCCATGAGTCAGCAACACCACGTGGCATCGGCGCAAGGAGGCATGTTTATCCTCAGGCTCATGAACTTCAACGACCACTTGAGCAACTTCACGCCGGATAACGACAGCTCTGCGGCGAACGGCAAGAATATCATGCACTGGCACAGCTTTGTGGAGAAGCACTTCGCAACTGACGGCCGGCTGATACACAGCTTCGCCAACTCCGACCAGAACGGCAACCCTAGCAGGAGGTCATTCGAGGTTTTGCGGCCCAATGTTGCCCGTTATTTCTATACGTATTTCGACTCCGGGGCCAGTTCACTGCGATTGCACACAGAGCATGCACGAGAAGTCCTGCACCCCAGCGGCAGTCATCAGGTCACCTGCCAAAAGGCCATGTTCTCGATATCGTATCCCAATGGTGCACGATTGGAGATGACCGGGTCACTACAGGTCCTGTTCTCCGCTGGAACGGACGCCATCGAGTGCCTATCATTTCAAACAATGAGCACAGAGGAAATCCTTTCTCGAACCCAGATCGAGAAGGTTATCACCGAATTTTCCCCGACCATGTCCACCAAAGCGTCACCCAAAATGACCAAGAACAAACTTCCAAAGGCGCAGCAAAAGCTTCAGGAAGCAGAGAGTCGTATCACGATAGATCACTTCCCCAAGACACCCAAAGGCAGCATGGGCTTCACGTCCAAAGTGCAACATTTCTTAGAGGTGAGTGACGGAGCAACGGAATCGTTATCAGAATAATCGTTAACAAGAACCAGATCGGTGAGACCATGAACATTATGTACGATCTGATGCATGCTGCGCAAGAGAAGAAGATGCGGCCCGAACAAGCACTGGAAGCGCTGGTGGCCGAGTATGACAATCCCCAGATCAATTTACCTCCCAACGGTGTGCCTCAAGGCTCACGCACGCCGAGCATGGCGAACGTGCAGATGGGAGCCAACGGACAATTCTCCTCACCAAACGTATCGCACATGAGCCTGCCGATGAACGGATCGCCCCATCTCGGTCCACCGGGCGGTCTCGCACCTGGAATGGGCATGACGAACTCGCATACGCCTTCCCCTCACCAATCAAATATGGCCGCCCCGCCAATGATGCCTCAGCACAGCGCGCAAGGTACCAACAGCAGCGTCGCCAGCGAGAACACGAGTCCGAATCTCAACAACAACAATAACAAGCGACGACGCAGCACCGTGAAGATGGAAGGAGACGACCCGGAGCCTGCGAACCGCGTCAAGCCCAGTCCAAGGATGAGCAAGAAGCAAAAGCCCTGACACATGCTCCTCTCGTTGATTGTGAGAACGGCGTTCTGTGCGTTGAGTCGTGCTTTGGGTGGGATGCTGCGACACATTCTACGACTACCCAAGCGGGATATTCCCCTTTCTGTTTTGCTCACCCCTTGCAGATGTTCTTGTTGTCAATCGGCCAGCGCGGCGTTTTCCTTCCTGAAACTGTTGGGTGTTGTTTGTTTGTGCGTTGTCATACCCGATATACCTGTTACTGCCACGGTTTACCTCTGGGCGTACGAGGTGCAGAAAAAGAGAGAGAGAGAGAGGGAAGAGGGAAAAGAAAAGAGACGAGGAACGGAGGAGCGCGGGCTGTGCACCTTGGATCCCTCCCCGCATCAGAAAGAGACATGTTGCAAAGTTGTTGGCTGATTAGTTTTGTTGGATTCTGCTGCTGGCTTAATTGGTGTTGTTGTGCAGAAGACCTGCTTCCTGCTGAGCTCGCCCAGAAAGAGAATATGAGACAGGAAGGGACGGGTCGAAGATACTTCGTACGCACGTACTGGGGCGTCAGCGCAACAAGAGGAGGCCTCGTATATTGTTGATTTTGTGCCGAGGAAAGTGGTTGCCGACCGAACGAATGCATTAGTGGAGAAGGCATCTTTGTACAATTATACAGTGTGTGTGATGTGATGAAAAATCATGGAGAATTTCCAAATCAAGCTCTTTGCATATCAAACCTTTTTATCTTCAAGCCCAGGTCTCCATGGGATGACGAATGACAGGAAATGGATAGGGGTCAAAACGCTGCCCAGGTAATTTTCCCACTCCACACTCTGGCTGGTATCTAATATCTAGGTAGTCATATCGCTCAGTGCTTCCGACGACGTCGTCCCATGCAACCCAGGCCTTGTCCATAGAAACCTTTCCGTCAATAAGATAGGTACAAGAAGCTGAATATTGCGCCCTGCGTGTCTTCGCTCAAAACAGCCGTTTATAAATCATCATTCGCGCCATCGTTCTGTGCCGCCAACTCTTCAGCATGCTCCTGACTTTCATTGCTCTTGATTCGTTGCAGTTGCTCCATGACATATTTGTTGATGGGGTCATCGGGATCGTCTTCTGGTCGAGGCTTGCCGCTGTTGCCATCGTCTTGGTATATTGACCATGCTCGTTCGGGCTTGCCGTTAGTGAATGCTTCGTCGGCATCGTCGCCTGATGGGTGAGTCTCGCTGTCACCGTTTGTGGCGCTCCAGTCGCTTCTAGCGCCAATCGACCGCGTTCGAGTGAGCGAGCGAGCGAGTCTAGGACTCTTTCGGCCACTTGCAAGAGAAGCACGACGCTGTCGACTGAATGTGTCATCAAAGTAATGCGCAGCCGCACTACTAGGCGTGCGCGGTGTCTGTGGGAGGCGACAGTTTGTGCTGGCGACAGTCAGTATCGCTCGCAGATGAAAAGACTAAAGAGGATGCACTTACCCAGTGTCCTGAATGATCTTGGCGATCAGACCCGTCCAACCCGTCTGATGGGTCGCGCCGAGACCGCGGCCAGTGTCGCCATCGAAGTACTCAAAGAACCACAGGTAGTCTTTCCAGTGCGGATCAAAATCGAGCATGTCATTGCCGTCGTAGATCGCACGACGTCCGTCAGGCCCGGTAGACATCAAGTGTTGTAGCCTGTGCTGCAGCTCTTCCGCGACGTGGCCGAGGTGCATGTAGTCACCAGATCCGGTCGGGCACTCAACCTTGAATGTGCTGCCGTAGAACATGTAGAAGCGTAGCAGGGACTCGATGAGCAGGAAGTTGACAGCGAGCCAACAGGGTCCTCGCCAATTGCTGTTACCGCCAAACAACCCGCTGTCCGAATCACCGGGTACGTAGCTGACAGAGTACGTTTGCCCATTGACATCCATCGATACCGGATGGTCTTTGTGGTGTTTGGACAGGGACCGGATGCCGAACGGACTCAGGAACTCGTTGGGGTCGAGCATGTACTTCAAGATGCATCGCAGGCGATCTTCGTTGACGAACGAAAGCAGAAGACGCTCGTCCTTGCCCCGACGCTTCATGCTGGCAATGTTCCGAGAGATGACCTCGTGCTTGTTTTCGACAAACCATTCAAGACGCTTCTTGAACTGCGGGAAGCGGTTAATGACCTGCGGCTCCAGCGTGAGAGTGGCGTACATGGGAATGAGGCCAACCAGAGATCGGACAGGCATCTGGTGCGTCCACGGGCCACCCCAAGATATCGCGTCGTAGTAGAAGCCGTCCTCTTCATTCCAGAGCGATTTTGATTCGGAGCCCGATCGGTACTGCATGGCATCCGAAATGAGAATAAAGTGCTCGAAGAACTTTGACGCAATGTCTTCGTAGATGCGGCGATGCTTGGCGAGCTCCAGGGCGATGTTGAGCATGCACAAGCAGTAGAAGCCCATCCAGCCAGTCGCATCCGCTTGCTCCAGCGTCCCTCCAGTGGGCAAAGGATCCGACCTGTTGAACAGACCAATATTGTCCAGGCCCAGGAAGCCACCCTCGAAGACATTCTTGCCGTCGAAGTCCTTTCGATTGCACCACCACGTGAAGTTGAGAAGTAACTTTTGAAAGACTCGTTCCAGAAAATCGAGATCCTCGCGGCCGTACATCTTGCGCTCGATCTTGAACGTGCGGAACGTTGCCCATGCATGAACAGGCGGATTTACATCGCCGAAGTTCCATTCATAGGCCGGCAGCTGCCCGTTGGGGTGCATGTACCATTCGCGGGTGAACAGGTCGAGCTGCTTCTTGGCGAAGTCAGGATCGATCATGGCTAAGGGTATGCAATGGAAGGCAGTATCCCAGGCGGCGAAGAACGGGTACTCCCAGGAGTCGGGCATGGACAAAATGTCGTCCAGGTGCATGTGCTTCCACTGGGCGTTGCGGACATGCTTCCGTTCTGGCGGTGGTGGAGGCATGGCCGGGTCGCCGTTTGCCCATTGATCCCAAATAAAGTGGTAGTATTGTTTGCACCACATCATACCAGAAAGAGCCTGACGCTGAATGTTGCGAAGGTCGTCAGTCATGGGCATTGGATTGAGCTTGTAGTAGAATTCGTCGGCCTCCGCTAGACGTTGTTCCATGACGTTGTCAAAGTGCTCTTCATCCATGTACCCTTCGGCAGCCTTTTTCGAAACACGCAGACGGACGACGGCGCACTCGCCAGGCAGAACTCCCTGGCCCTGATCGAATGCATACCAGGCAGCACTCTTTGTTCCCTTCTTCTCTGGGTTGACAGCTCTCTTGTCACCATGGACGACGCGCTTGTGGAAGGCATCCTTGACGTAAGGGGTCTTGTTCTGTTTCGCTCCCCAGAGGTCGACATAGTTGGTGTCATTGTCGGTGAAGAGAAACTCGGGTTCGATGTCTGTTTCCTTACCGCAGCTGTTTGGCGACGGAGAGCACTGGAAGTACCTTTCCCCAAGCTCCTTGTGCTTGATGTGAGCTGAGAGGGAGTCTAGCTGCTCGATGCTCGGCTTGGTCGAATCGTAACCCCATGCCCATGTGTTGCGGAACCATGCGTGTGGCAGGATGTGCAGTTTCGCAGGCTCTGAGCTCCGGTTGTAGGCTGTGACACGGAACAAGAGCTCGTCGGGGTCGTCGGCCTCTTTCGCAGTCTCAATGAAGATGTCCCAATACTTGTTGTTCTTGAAGATGCCGGTATCGACGAGATTGTACTCCCTCTCTTTCTTGGTTCGGCTCGCATTGGTCTTGATCAAGTCTTCGTATGGAAAGGGATCTTGAGGCATCTTGTAGAGAAATTTCATGTAGGAATGAGTGGGGGTGTTGTCGAGGTGGAAGTGGCATTCTTTGATACTCTCGCCGTGCACGCCTTGGGGATTGGACAGTCCGAATAGACGTTCTTTGAGGTGACCACTAGACGATGGTCAGCGCGGCGAAGTAAGTGCAGGACCGTGGAGGAAGCTCACTCTTTGCCGTTCCAGAAGGCGAAGGCGAAGTTGAGGCGGCCGTGAGTATCAGACACGCCGGCGATGCCATCCTCGCCCCAGCGGAAGGCACGCGATCTCGCCATGTCGTAGGTGAAGGAGCTCCAGGCATCGCCATCGTTGCTGCCGTCACGTTAGCGGAGGTGCTACTGCTCAGCAAGTGGGTGGGTGGACGCACGAATAGTCTTCTCGGACTGTTGCCCATTGTCGTTCGGCGGTGTAGGGGCCCCATTTCTTCCAGTATTTTTCGCGAGCGCTGTCCTCCCGCAGCCGACGCTCTTCGGCGCTGAGGACCTGCTGGTTGTCAATGTAGACCATGTTGACGGCGCGGCGTCAGGAGTGCCGGCACTCCAGCAAGTCGAGACGGAACGCTGCAGTTGCAGTGGTGGGAGATCGCGGTGGGCCGGTGGTTGGTATCGAGAGGACGCGCCGAACGGCGGGTGCGAGTAATGCGGCCGGACAGGCGAGTAAGGCAATGCAATGCAACAAGCGCAGACAACGAATGGGTGGGTGCTGGATGGTGGGGCTGGTGGAGGCGAGAATGGAGACGACGAGGAAGAACAAGCAGAAGAAGAGGAAGAGGACAAGCAGCAGCAAGCAGCCAGCAGGCACGCGAGTCGACTCGGCACGACAATGAGGCTCTCGCTCGTGCAGCTGCGAGTGTGCACTGCTGCTGCTGCTGCTGCTGCCGTGCGTGCCTGGTGATCGCCGTCGTCTGCATTTCCAGCGGCAGCGGCCATTGAGCTCCCAACAAAAAAACGGTAACTTAGCGCCCGGCCCGCAGTCCGTGCTGCTCCTGCGGTGGGTGAAGATGTGCATCGCTGATCTCGCCTGCGATAAAATGTGAAATTGTGCATGTTGGGTGGTGACCACGCTTCCCTTCATCGTCTCTATGCACCGCGACACGTGCAGCGGCGGCTATATCGTCAGTAGCATTTCAATATCAGGTGCGCTCGTATTGCAGGCCCTCCGCATCTGGCGCTCGCGCTATGACGCCACGCCCGTTGTCTCATAGTCGGTGAGAGACCATCCTATGCACCCCCAAAAGCAGACTTGTCGGAATGTTGGCGTGCCATTGACTATCGAGTGCACAGGTACATGTACCTCACTGACCGCTCTGCTCGTCCGCCCGTCACTCTGTCATCACTACGAACTCTACAGCGCCGCCTGCCCTATTCCACCACGCAGAATCCTACGCAGAGTCGTGCGTGTCGATCGCACCTTGCTGTTCCTCGTGGTGGATCTTCTCCGCCTGCTCGATACACCTCATGTTCGCCGCGAGCTTGTTGATCGTCTCTTCGTACTCGTCTCCCTCGTCGCTGTCGAACACGATGCCTCCGCCGGCTTGCAAGTATGCAACGCCGTCCTTGGTCATCATCGTGCGGAGCGCGATGCACGTGTCCATGGCCCCTTCGGTCTCCTGTCCGCTCGTGATGTTGACCGTGCCGTATCCAAAATACCCGACCGCACCCGCATACACTCCCCGCTTCTCGCCTTCAAGCTCCGCAATCAACTCCATCGCTTTCACCTTCGGCGCGCCGGACACAGTGCCAGCAGGGAAGATGGAGCGGAAAGCATCGAAACGCGTTTTGTCGGCCCGCAAGATCCCCGACACTTCGGATACCAAATGTTGCACGTGGCTGAACTTCTGCACCACCATGAGCTGGTCGACTCGCGTCGACAAGGGATCGCAGACCCGATTCACATCATTACGTGCGAGATCTACCAGCATAACGTGCTCCGCTCGATCTTTGATGCTGGCGTGGAGCGTGTCCGCAAGCTCCTGGTCCTCTGCCGGCGTTGCTCCCCGCTTGATGGTTCCCGCTATCGGATGCGTGATGATGCGTCCATTCTCTTCTTTGACCAGCACTTCCGGACTCGCGCCAATGATTTGAAAGTCTTCACAATCCAGGTAGAACAGGTAGGGCGATGGATTCACCGTTCGGAGGTGGCGGTAGAGATTGAAGGGGTGCAAACTGGTGGGCCGAGCAATGCGCTGGGATGGCACTGCCTGGATAATGTCCCCCCGCACAATGTGTTGCTTCAGCCTCGTCACATGTGCTTCGTAGCCAGAACGACCAATGTTGCTCTTATACTCTTGCTGCAGATTAATCGGTCCCTGGGGTGGCAGGGGCAGGTCCTTGCTCTTCAACGCATTCACCACTTCCGCGATGTCATTCCGGGTCTTCTCATACGCCGCGGCCACCGCGTCTGGTCCTGCACCTTGCGAGGGCACATGCAGGTAGCTGATCACCACCACCTTTTGGAAGAAATGGTCCATGGCCACCACGGTGTCGTATAGCATGAAGAGGCTCTCGGGCACCTCTAGCACATCTTTCATCGCACGCTTCGTCTTGGGCTCGAAGTACTTGACGCAGTCGTAGCCGACGTAGCCAATCGCGCCACCCGTCAGCGGCGGCAATCGCAGTGCTGGGATATGCGCAACTCGATACTCCCCGAGCGCTGCAGCGAGCTGAGGCAAAGGATCCGCTTCGAGTCCATGATTTGGTCCAGACACGAGCGTCTTGCGGGGATCGGCGCCCACGAAGCTATATCGACCAATGGTCTCGGAAGTGGCGGCGGATTCGAAGAGAAAGGAGAGCTTCGAGCGCGAACTGCTCGCCAGTCAGTACCGCCGCGGGGAGATGTGAGGGGAAGCCCTGCGTACCTGGCAGCAACCTTGAGATATATCGATGTGGGAGTCAGGAATTCCGAAGGGATGGAGGTGCAGATGGGGATGAGATTGGGCGCATTCGCGAAGCTTCCGGTATCATCTATGACTTTTTGTACTTCGGCCAGCGACGGCTGCACATCGATCTGCAGCTGTCGTCAATGTCACGGCCACGTGTAGAGAGGGCTCGAGGACGCAAGTACCGTGGGCGCCATGGCTGGGTCGGGTTAGGGAACCGGTCTGGGCGATGTCAGGAACACGAACGCGCTCATGAGGAGGCTGCCGCCGGACCTGCTGCTCGTGCAAAGAAGGCGTCGCCGTGGGAGAGGTCGTTGCATGCCCAGGCCAGGCCGTGAATCACAGGCGGGCGTTGCGAAAGCCGCAAGGCTTGCCGAGGGGGCGCCATTCCCAATGGGGCGGGCCGGGCGCCACGCCATGTGGAAAAGCCTTCCGTCCACGTTTTCACCAATGCCGCGAACCTAATCGCCCATCACCACCGCACATCTCAAACGTGAGGTGGGAGGACAGGCTGGCTTTGAGGTTGCAAGCGCGCGTACGAAATCTTGGTCTCTTTGGCACGAGCTACCATGATGACGGCGCCCACTTCACCGCAGGCCTCCTTGCCCTCTCATTCCTCCTCCTCCTGGTCTTCTTCTGTCATTCCTTCACCTTCTTGTTCTGCTTCTGCTTCCGCTTCTCCTTCTTCTGCTTCTCCTCCTAAGACTTTGGCGTCCGCTTCGCCCACGCTGCCTTCGTGGCATTTTCCCTTCGGCCCATCTTCCAAGTACCATCTCTCGGGGCGCCCCCAGCGCAACCATCAACGCGTCAAGACGTCGTACACGCCGCGCGCTCCCGTGCTGAGCACCGAGCAGCGCGCGCATCGTCGCGCACAGAACACCAGCTTGGGCAGCTTTCCGAGCCCTTCCGCCTGCGATTACAGTCGCAGTCCGCTCTCGCGCCTGTCGAGTCACCACAGCGCCGCCCCCGCCAAGTTGCCCGGAACCATGGCGCGTTCCACCAACGGCGCCCCGCTCACGCCCGCCAAGACGCCGCGGCGGACATCTTCGCTGCAGCAATCGCCATTTTCGGACTACTTCTCTGACGATGCGCGATCTGCGCTCAACACCAATGCGCCTGCGCCCTCGATCGAGACCAAGGCGTTGCTCGTCAAGATGAACAAGCTGCAGTCCCAGCTCATGCGCGATCAGTCGGACAAAGGTCATCATGCCATCAGCGTCGTAGGCCGTAAATTGGCAGAGATCGACGCTGAGCTGGAGTCTTTACATGCCAACGCGCAGCTGTCCATTGAGCTGGACGACTCGGCAGTCTTCATGTCCGGGGAAAAGATCGCCGTACGAACGCCGCAGCACAGCCGGGGTCCTTCATGCCATTCGTGCAACAGCTTAGATAGCAGTGTCGCCAGCAGTAAGATCTTCGATGAGGAAGGTGCTACTACTATCAAGCAATACCAAGCGGAACGCACCTGGTATGTCGGGAAAACGCAAGAACTCCTGGAGAAGCTCAACACTGTGCAGGCGGAGCTCCGACAGCGCCATGTAGATTTTGCCGAGCTCCACGATCGCCACTACACGGTGATTGAGGAGAAGGAGGCCGAGATCGAACAGCTCCGCTCTGAGAACGAAGGTTTGCGTCAGGATCTTGGCTTCGAATACAGCGAGCTGCTGTTTTTGAAACTCCAGATGAAGTCGCTCGAAGTTGACATTGATGATCTGCGTAACATCAACAACAGTCAGCTGTCAAGCGAGCAGCGCGCCAAAAAGAACGAAATCCTGTCTGAGATGGACCGCTGGCGGACAGATTCAGACTGGCAGGACGTCGAGGCGCGTTTCAAGCGCCGGAGAAGCAAGTATGGCATTCCCACCTCGCCCGTCCGCAAGGACAGTGCGCGGGCCAATTCTGATATCACGCCACAAGATGAGATTGACTGGCAATTGGAAACCGTCCGTGAAGATCGCGGTCGCATCACCAGTCTCACTATCAAACGCACAGACAGCACGCAGAGGATTCCGCAGGATGAAGAGAAGACGATAATCACGGAGCAGACGGCACAGCCTGTGACCTTGGGTGGTTCCACAGGCTGTGCTGTAGAAGATCCCTTCGATAGCACCCCCAGGAAAACAGATGCAGAACGCCTTGCCAGGACGTATGCAGATCAAGATACGCAGACAGATATTTCTATTGCTTATTCTCTTGATGAGGATGAGCCCCACTTTAGCACACAAGAAGGTCCCCGGGGAGTTTCTGGAGACGACCAGGAGGAGGACATTGAAGACACACACGAGCAAGAGGAGGAAACTGAAGATCACGATTATTCTACCGGCACGCAGGGATCTGCCGTTCACACGTCCGATTCCGCCGAAGCGGATGAGGATCTTTATCAAGACGTTGAGGAAGACGAGGAGACCATTCTAGACGAAGCCACGTTGCTCAGCGTGCCGCACATGAGCGCGTGGCAGGAGCTGTGGAGCAGTCTGCAAAGCCTCACAGGCATTCCGGACGATGAGGAAGACGACGAATACTAACCAACCAACCTGACCACCACCTACCACCACCACCATCACCAACTGGACATCACACTCATTGCACAAAGACTGGACTTTGATACCCTCTTCTGTTAAATTTACTGTTTGGGACATAATCAAACACAACAACACGTGGCCGCACTAGGCATTTTCAATTTTCGGGCGCTCTATCGGGGTTGGGCACGGCGCCTTTGTGTTGGTCTACGGAACGCGGAGTACTGGATCGATTGAGAGCCAGGCATGCTCGAGTTACACACTCGACTTCCTCACCCAACCCTTGCACTTGCATGCTTAATTCTTTAGCACGCTTATAGAAACCCCTGTGTAGATTTTCTGTTAATGTACAGATCACTCTATTCCTCTCTCGCGCATGCTCTCAGAATATTCATCCGTTAGCGAGTGTCGGCGTGACCCGGGGTATCGTGCTTTCCGCTGGGGCGAGGAATGACTCAGCAGGCCGTTTCCACGTCGCTCCCGTCGACTCAGTCGCTGTCAGACATCACGTACCCGTCCTTGTCGCTGTCACTGTCGCTGGCTTGATTGCGCTCTTCAGTTGCCTTGTCGTAGACGACCTTGCGACGAACGGCCTTGACTTTGGCGAACTTGCCTCCACCAGAAGATGCCGGAACGTTGGCGTTGGTCGAGGAGCGCAAGACGGAGCTTGGAGCCTTCGAAGAGGTAGCTGCGCTGCTGGGCAGAGAGAAGCCTGCGCGCGACGAGTACGTGCCGCGAACAGTGCCACTCGCCGAGTTGGTACCAGTCTCCGCGGGAAGAGTGAAGTCCTTCTCAGCATTAGTAGAGGCCACCTTGGGGTTCAAATAATGTCGCTGCGACTTACGTCGTCGTCACTTCCGCCGTCAGAGTCATTCGAGCCGCCTCCAGAGCTGTCGTCACCCTCTTGTGCGCCTGGCTCGTAGTTGTCCCTCTCCTCGGCGCACTTCCAGCAGATCTGATAGACGACCGTCAGCAACAGAATCCCACCCCCCAGCGGAACCAGCAGTCAACGTACAGCATGGTCTGGCGTGCGACGCTGAGCCTTGGAGAACTTGTCCAAGCCCTTGTCCATGTCGCACTGATAGCAGTGCAGCTCGACGACCTGACGCGTAGTGCAGCCGATACAGGAGACCTGGCCCTGAGTAGCAGCGTTGAACCTCGGATTCGCCCTCATGTGCTCGGCCAGATCTCCGCGCTGCTTGTTGGAAAACGCCGCGGAGCCCTTGACTTGTCCGCAGCGGCCGCATTTGATCCTAAGCAAAGTCAGCTCCCCGTTCGGCTGCATATGGCGACCGTGACGCTCACCTGCCGGGCACGGCGACGGAATTGGTGCTGGCGTAGGAGTTGGGCGCCATCTTGAGGTTGCTTTGGTGTTGTGAGGTCTGATGTTCACGAGTTGTGACCTTTTGTGGGACTTGAAATGGGAAGATTAAAGCTCGGAGGTGAAAGGTTGGAAGAAAGTCTCGAAGTAAAGGGGTGGTGATTTGTGATTTTGTTTGTGCAAACGGAAGCTTCGGTGCGCAGCTGCAATCAAGTGACGCCAATTGCTGCCTGGCCAAGTGAGTTTGGGTTGAGCTCGTCAAACTTCCCCAGTTCGCGATTGCACGCGTACAACACCTCGCTCGACGTGGCTACATCTTTGTTGAGGCAGATTGAATGTGAAGACTCCCAGTACTAGCGTTTATAGCTTCCAACGTGTCGCAGGGAGGAATAGCGGAGATGAGCTGGCGTGTTGCGTCGAGTACACGCGGAAGAGGCTCTGGATACGCAGCCCAATAACGTACTCGCAGCGCTTTCTTGTGTTTGTTGATAACTTCTTGGGATGTACAATCAACCCAACCAGAGCAGTCTACGTGTAATGATACGCCCAGCTCGGGGGATTGAAGCCACCAGGCCTATTGATACCAGATTGTGTCTCGGATGGAGCAAGATTGAGAAGCTTTGCCCCATATTCCTTGCTCTACGCGACCGATTGACCAACGAGTACCATTTCCGTGGGGTCCCTTGCCATAAGGCTTCATTTCCTCTCCCATCTCAGAGCAACTGTGCCAATGGATTGTCGCCAGCTGCAAGTCAATGCAGAGCCTGTTCTCCGCATCAAAGCTCTCATATCTCTGCCATTTCAATTGGTTGCAGTCATCCCCCAATTTCCTAGCCCAGATGTCGGCAGCCAACGCGTTCCCAACGCGTGCGGCAAGAAAGGCCCAAGTATGCTGCACTGACGTGTTGCGGCACCTTTCCCACCCAAATGATACGCAGCTTCGCGGCTCATGACTCCAACTGGACTTTCAATGTTGTCCACCAAGCCCATGTCATCGCGCCTCACTTGTCCCCCATCCTCACCACTTGCCGCAGCTCCTTCTTCACCACCTCCGCACCATCCTTCGCAACGTCTCGAGGGATCGTCAAGTCTGGTCCACTCGTGCCATTCGTCGCATTGCCAGTTCCACTCTCGCCTTGCAGTGAAACGTGTTGCATGACCAGCCTCATAGCGTCATCGTAGCTCTGCGCGTCTCCGCTACGGAAGAGCCTTTCCACATAGTCGCGTACATTTTGGGTCCAGCCTGCCGCATCGAGTCGCTCGTGGAGGGAAGTCTGAATGCGTCGTATGCCGCCATTCTGGAGCAGAGCGAGGTTGATGCTGTCTTGTGTAGAAGGGTTGTATGCGGACGATGCGCCGTTGACGGGTACTTTCCGGTCGGCGGACATGGCGGCAGGTCTGATGCTTGGTCGGTTTTGGCGTGTTCAGCTCGTTCTTCGGCAGCTGTGTTTGTTGTCGGTCTGCAGTAGAGACGAAGAATAGATATTGGAGATGTGAACAAAGCCCTTGGTCGATCGATGCACGACGTGTCCAGGGTGGGTCCTCTAGCGCGTAGATCCGCTTTCACATGCCCGTCTGCTAATCCACACGCAACTGACGCCACACCTCGACGAACAAATTCATGATGTGCGCACTGGACAAGAATGTGGTGATTATATGCTTTGCAGTATGCTTGTATGCTCGAACTATTGAAGATATTCTATTGAATGATAGTTAACAAGGCCTGGTGACCTGTCCCTCCCTACAGGTAGTCCTGGACCTCCACAATGTGAAAGACAGTAAGTGATGATGCTCAAACGCGTGCATGAGGCTTGCCTCCAAACGCCTCGCTACGCGGTCCAAAGCCATGTTTATGATAAAAGAGATATGCTTCGCCATGCAGACTCAATTGTGCCTCCGTGCCCACCCAAACATCACCAGAAAGGCTTTCTACACTCGTCGTGCCCCCGTCGCTATGTGCATGCTTGCGCACAGTTTTCCGTACAATGGTGTTGCCGGGTCCACCGCCTCATCGCAAGCGTCTATCCAATCGCTAGACGCTGCCTCCGACTGTAGGAGGGCATTACGCGAAGGGGTGGGGATGATAAAGTCGGACCGTTCACAGTTGTGTTGATGAGAGTGGACACCCGTCGACATCGGAGACCTCGAATTGCACACGAGGCCTGGCTCAAATAGCCGCGGAATTGCACAGGTGTAGACATAGATGGCCGACGACGTGTGAGCGACAGGGTCGACCTAAGACCTGCGGTTGACGTTGTCATTGGATCCGAATGGATTCCGAAACTTGATTTCGCTAGTGTGTTCGATACCTCGGAGCAGGTCAATGTTTTCAATGGGCATGCCGTCCCGTGATTGGTACGTCGGTGCGCCCTTGAGGATGCCAAAGTCGACGATCAATATTCGGCCATCCTGACTTGTTGCAACGATCCGACGGTAGTCTGATTTGGCTGCTAGCATCCAGCTCGTGGTCCATTCTTCTCCACGCCATAACTCTTCGCCGGTTGTGAAATCATATACCCGAACATCGAGATCGTAGCTTCCCGATACGACCCTGTCGTTTGCGCTGTCGAGCCACAGCGAGCGGACCAGTTGCGAGTGGCCTTTGTATTGCATAACCTCTCGCCCGGTGTCTGTTTCAAACTTGTAAGTGACGTTGTCGTTGCCGCCGGCCAAGACATGCTTCATGTCCTCGCTGAACTCCACAGCAGCAAGACCACGCTCCTTGGGGCTGAACTCCTTGATCAGCTTCATTTGATTGATGTCCCACAAGCGAGCAATGCCATCCCCACTGGCACTGACAAGCAAGTGGCCTCGCAATTGAACAGCATTGACTGGACCTCTGTGGCCCATCAATTCACCTCTGGCCTGCAAAGTTTCGCGGTCCCAGACGATGATCCTGGAGTCCTTGCTGCACGAAACAATGTGCTTCGCGTCCAACGCAACATCGAGGACGCCTCCTGAGTGCTTACGCAGCCGTGCAATGGGCTCGTAGGTCTTGATGTTCCACACAATGAGGTCAGAATCTGACGATCCAGTGACCAGAATCTTGTCGTCATACTGTAGGCACAAAATGCTGGCGTCGTGATAATATTTGGGCACGTGGTAGATGTTGTCGCCGTATGCCGTGCCATTCACGCTCGCGGTGGCCATGTGGAACGATGGGTAGTCAACGGTGCGCAGCACTTTGGGACCGGCGACTGGTTTCACATTGGGCCCTCCTATTACGCGAAGACATTGGTAGGAGTTGATGTCGAAGACTCTGATCGTACGGTCTCGGCTGCCGGAGATAATCTTGTCCTCGTCGAACTGCAGGCAGTAGACACTGTCAGTATGCCCTGACAGATACACAGCCTTGCCAGCTTCATCTGCGCCCGCTCGCCAATTCCGATCGAGATCGACGCGCGCCTTGTACATCTTGCGCCATTCCTGGTTTGCCCTGTTCGGAAGGCCCACGCCCTTTCCTCCCACCTGCACGGGCGGGGGGTCGGTGTAGGCTTGACGTTGGTATTTGCGAAGGAAGATGGTGCGCCACACCGACACATCTTTGGCCATTGAATTCCACTTCCGGCAGACTTGTTCGGCATTCAGCAAGTTCGGGGCATCCAGGTGCTGGAAGACGAGGAGAGAGAGCTCTTCGGGAAAGATTCTGGTGAAGTCGTGGTGGGCTGGCTCGGACATGGTCTCAAGCATGTCCACATCTCCGTCGGCATCACGGACGGAGCCCATGTCGGAGCCGCTGTATGTGGACAGGTCTGCACCACTGTCCGCTGCACTGCTCATAGATCCTAAATGATGGCGTCGGTCGTGCAATTCCTGGTTCGAGCCTACCCAATCCGACAACGATGCCGGTTGACAGCTGTGATTGTACATGGCAGCGGCCTTGCGAGCAGCGTCACCGCCTGGCGCAGTGCCAATGGTGGGCGTGAAGCGACTGCCCACGGCAGGTCGGACGGGAAGGCCGAGGGTGCTGGTTGGGGCTGGGGTGTCCTTGCGGTCGCCCATGGGGAAGAAGTTGTTGCGGTACTTTCGAGGCCTGCCGTTCTCGTGCCTGGCACTGCGCTTAGATGGCGATGTGGGTGGTTTGGTGAGCAAGGCCGGGTTGATGCACGCCGCCTCGTGACTCTCAATGGGGTTGGGCGTGCTCGACCTCCTGCCGCGTGACACGGGCAGGGTGTAGCGGTGCATGTTCTCACGCAGCGTATTCACGCGGTCTCGCGAGTACTTGGACAGCCGGCGGCCGATGGAAGCCGTCTTGGGCGTGTCGACGTGCGGTGCTTCGGTCAGCAAGTTGGAGAGAGGCTTTCTCGCTCGTGAGGCGTGCGCCTGCTGCAGTTGGAATTCGCGCTCGGTGAGATGCGGCGGAATGTCCTCCCACAGCATCCCAAACGCATCCGCATCGGCGGAGGTCGAGGCAGGTGACGCGGTGCGCACGTGAACGTCGTTGGCGGTGTCGTCGCGCGACATGCGTCGGTGCGGCAGGAGGGCCGGTCCTTTGTCGTAGCTGCTGGGGCCGGCAGCCGATGCTCGCGGCGTGTGCTCGTCGTCGCTGTCGGACGCCGACTCGTAGTCCAGCGGCTGGTTTTCCTGCTCGCTGGCAAAGTCGAGCGTCAGCGAGGACGAGGCGTGCACCGTGTGCGGGCGGTCGTCGGACACGCGGGAGCGGTGGAGGGTGTAGCGGGCGGCGAAGGGGGCGGGAGCGGCGCCGTCGGGCATGGCGGCGGCGACGGCGACGGCGGTGCGGGTGGTGGAAACGTGGTGCGGCGTGGCGTGCGTGAGGGTGGAATGGGAGGGTAGGTTTGTGCCCGGATCCGGACAGCGAGCCAGCCAGCCAACCAGCGCGCCTGCGTGGTGGAAGCGCGGAAGATGCACAGAGGGTGTTGCCGCGGAGGGCAGATGCGGCGTCGCAGTGGTGGTGGAGGAGAAGAAGACGCAGCAGAAGAGTACGCAGAAGCAGAAGCAGAAGCAGAAGAAGAAGAAGGCGGCGAGATGAGCAAGGAGTGGGCTATAGTTGGAGCGTGATGATGAGCGTCGGTCGGTTCGGGGAGGGCCCTTGTCGACGAAGCAACGAAGAGAGTGATGAGAGCAGGACAAGCCAACGAACGCAACGCAACGCAACGCAATGCAACGCAGGCCGTTCGATGCGCAGCCGGCGCTGGCGACGTTTATTATACGGCGGAGTGCAAGATTCTGGGGGCGTGAAACGAGTCGCCCGCGCCATGTCCGATCGCAGACAGCACACGTTCCAGACGGTCATTTGCCGGCATTGTGGTGCGCGATGTCCCCGGTTGACGCCTCACTCCAGCGCCGCCCAAGTTCTGCCTGGGAACTGCGCGGCATCACCATCATCGTCGTCCATCTAGCCCAGCATGGCCCCGATCCCATTGCCCTACACCCTCTTCTTCCTCTACATCGAGCCGCTTTCCACCATCATTGGCGCATACTTCGCCCATTTTCGTCAGGAGCAATACATGTCCATGACGGTGCCCGGTGCCGCCGAGGTTTCCACTCGCGAAAGCATCGTGCTTTCGCAGTTGGCGAATCTGTATTGCGCCTTCACTTTGAACGAGGCGCTCGTTCTCCGCAGCACGACATCTCACAAAGTGTGGTCCACGCTGCTGTTGGGCCTGCTCATCGCCGACTTTGGACACATCTATGCATGCAAAGCGGCCGGAGTCGAGCTCTACTACGCGTTCTGGAAGTGGAATGCAATGTGGGTGAGTCGTCGTCAAGCCTCCCGAAATACGCACATATCAGCTCATCATCACCCTCCAGTTCGGGAATCTCGGGTTTGTTTACGTCGGCGCGACATTAAGGACATGCTTCCTTCTTGGCGTTGGCATGTGATATGTGGGCAACTTCGAGGATGTACAGTGCACGTCCGGTCCGAGATGTGTCCGTGGCGCATTGCAGGCAACTCGTGGGCTCTTTGATGACATTGCCAGGACAACTACTGTGTGACCTCCACGGAGTCGCCATCTATCATCCGCCTCACGAGTGCTGCTGGTCTTCCCGCCAAGCCGATACGCCACCCCCAGATCTGGCACGGTTCCAGAGCTACCTTCATCAAGTAGATGGCACGGCTTTATTCAGAATTGGGCGGTCTCACAATGTACCCAACATGCAATCAGCAGCAGCGCAAAGCTTGCACGCTGTCTAAGTTAACGCCTGTGTTTTAGGGGCTTCAAGGCTCGAACGATCTGATGGACCGGCAGGTGCCGGTCGTGTCCGAAGGCCAAGGTGCTGCAAACGTCTTGATTAATATCCCTTCTCACTTCTCCTTCATTCTCTTCACCAACATGACGTGAGATCGTCCTGCGAGCATCGGTGTCAACTGCTCGCCTGTCATCTCGTGTCAGGTTCCTGCAGTAGATGCTGCTCACTGCCGCTCAGAGAGTAGCCCAGAGATGTCTAACTGACTCGCGGAGTGGTGCTCGACTCAGAGGCTATGACGACAGATGGAGCAGTGAAAAGCATTCGCGGACTGTATAAACCCATGAAACGTGCCATTGTGTGCAAACACTGAGTAGGATATCCAATTGCATAGCTCCTTCCCTGTTCAATCGTTACATGCAACATGTCTTTAGCAGGCAAGAATGTCCTTATCACAGGTGCCTCAATGGGTAAGAGCACAGTTGGGGAGATTCGGCACAAGCAAAACTGCTTACGCATTGTCCACAGGCATTGGCGCTGCCATCGCAAGACGTCTTGCAAAACAGAAAGCCAACCTTATTCTCCTAGCCAGAAATGAGAAGAAGCTGCAAGAACTCGCACGAGAGCTCCAGGTCGACTCGGGACGGCTGGTCTATTGCACAGCCGACGTGTCTCGCTACGATCAGGTGGAAGACGCCGTTCGCAAAGCTGTCAAAGAAGTTGGCGACATCGATATTCTCGTCAACAATGCAGGTCAGTGGGTGCGAACGTGGGTTTCGTCGTGCGAATGGCTTACCCGCGGCAGGTCTGGCTCTTGGAGCTCCAGAGATCTTTCCGGACCTCAAGATCGAGGACATTGTTACGATGACAGGCACGAACATCAATGGCTACATGTTCGCGGCTTATGCTGTGCTCAATGCTGGCGGCATGAAGAAGAGGAAGCGTGGGACCATCTTGAATGTCACGTCCGTGACAGGATTGGAAGGTACGAGTTCCCTTTCACGGCAAGTGGAGTAACTACGCTGACTTCTATCAGTTCCTCCTTTCCCCGGCGAGGCAGTCTATCACGCCAGTAAAGCGGCGCAAGAAGCGTTCACGAATGTGCTCCGAGCTGAGCTGCAAGAGACGAACATCAAAGTCTTGGCTCTTCGTCCGGGCATCGTGGCGACACATTTCCATCGACAAAGGGTAGGAGGCGACAAAAAGTTGTACGACGAGTTCATGGAGGGCATGGAGCCGCTGCTGGACGAGGACGTTGCAGAGTCTGCTGCATTCATGATCAGCTCGGAGGAACGCGTTAGCGTGACGAGCATTTCTGTGACGCCAACTGCACAGCGGACCCTGCAGGTATGTGCTTGGATGGATACTGAAATATAAACAGAAGTGATTAACACATGGCAGGTCATCGACAGAACGTGGAACGCCAGGAATCAGCAAGGTGGTTCCCATTCTCAGCAAGGCAGCTCTCAGCCAAACAATTCCCAGCAAGGCAGCTCTCAGCAAAACTCTCAGCAAGGCAATCAGCAAAACTCTCAGCAAGGGAACCGACAAAACTCTCAGCAAAACAATCAGCAGCAAGGCCAAGGCAATCATGGCGGACAGACCGACTCGCGAGACCAGAAAGATTCTAACAGTGGTAAGTAAAATCTGGGAGAGGCATAATCGCGGTTCAACGTGAAGACTAATATATCTTCAGGAGGTTCGAATAACCATGCGAACAACCAAGGCAATGACCGTCGCGGTTCAGGACAGGCACGAGGACAGGAGAGTCAACAGCAGAACCAAGGTCGACATAATGACCAACGAGGCAACGAATCATCAAACGCCAGCGGCAATTCGAATACCGGCAACTCTCAAGGGAACAGCAACTCGTCCTCAAACAATAAAGGAGGCAACGAACAGTCCAACAATTCAAATTCATCATCTGGAAACAACCAGTCGTCTGGCATTTCAGGATCGAGCAACAATCAAGGGAACTCTTCTTCGAACAATAAAGGAAAGAACGACCAGTATGGTTCGAACAACTCATCATCTGGAAACAACCAATCACCCGGCAATTCAGGATCGAGCAACAATCAGTCATCCGGCAACTCAGGATCGAGCAACAATCAGTCATCCGGCGATTCGGGATCGAGCAACAACCAATCCAGCCCATCGAACAAGAATGATTCGTCGAACAATAGTGGTAAGTAAATCCCCATGAGACACAAATGTGAATCAACTTGAAAACTAAATACAATTTCAGGAGAAAATTCAAACACCAACTCCTCTACCTCCTCATCTGGCAATCAAGGCAACTCCTCGTCGAACAACAACGGCGGCGGCGGTGGCAGCAGTGGAGGGGGCAAAGGAAGCAACGATCAGCATGGTAGTTCGGGCAACAATAAGAAAGAGGAGAGGAGCAACTCAAATTCTGGTAGCAACAATGGAGGAGGAGGGAATAACAGCGGAGGAGGAGGAAATAACAACGGAGGAGGCGGTGGCAGTAGTGGTGGAGGAAGCAACATGCCAGGAAGCTATTAAAACAGATTTCCCCACATAACCCATTTGTACATTGTAAATGTATAGCTTGATTTCCAATTTGTAAAATCTGACATGCGTCCTAGACGACTGTCAAGTCGTAGGACTTTTAAAGAATCTTTCGTCTTCTTCTTCTTCTATACAGTCAGTCCGCTATGAAGTGTTCACTCGATATAGCGAACATGATTAAAATAAGAGCGACGATATTCCTCGATATCTTGTTGCTCGTCGCGGTCGCGAAAGCAGTAACTAGCCACAGCGGCCATGCGGCGCGAGTTTGGAGCTTTTCCATACAATGCAGCACCTAATAAACAAAACGTTGAGAATAGTTCTTAGCTGCTTTGAACTATTATTATTGTACACGAGCAAATCTCACAGACCTTCGTATCCCAGGGCTGAGATTGCTATCGAAGCCACGAGTGAATAGTTAACAAGGGAAATGTGCACTGCAAGTCATGTCGTATGATTTTCTCTACCCAAGCAAACTGCGCCCAATGCTATGCTTTGATCGTCGTATCATCTACAGTCATCCTCCATATGCTTCGTGTAATCAAGAAAGTAGAAGAAACAACACTTGAGTGCTGAAAGTGAACAGTGCATGAAACAAGCCCTCTACAAATCTCGCTCTTGCTTCCTCACAACTTCTTTTCATCACCCATGGAGCTCTGGGTAAGATAGCGCTCAAACACACGGGTCTCGAGATCCTCCTCGGCTGCTGCGTTCTTGGAAGCTCGTCGTCGGAAATAGATGCGCTTCGCCCACTTCCATGCCTCAACGCCGCCGAAGAAGAGCCCAGAGGCGATGAAGACGATGCCCCATTCCCAGCTGATTCCGGTGTGCCTGAAGACCTCACCGCTGATGACGGGAATGTACAAGATGGGGAAAATGAGCACGAAGCCAGCCACGACGGCCCAGAAGAGGAACTGGTTCCGCCAGACGTCGAGCATCCATTGGGTGAGGTAGCGGTCGGAGTTGGGTTGCATGCGGAAGAATGATCGGCGCATGTCGATGACTTCCCATGCCAAGAACAGTGAGAACCAGGTGAGGCAGGCAAAGGCAGTCGCACGAGCGCGAAAGATGAGCTCACATCCATCACCTATCGATTCATTGCAGCCGATGCCGATTTGGCCAGTGCCCCAGCCGTAAAGGACGAGCACGAAAGCGCTCAAACAGAGTAGTGCAATCCAGAGTCCGAGAACGACCATATCAACCATGAGCTCGATCGAGAAGATACCACGCTTCAGAGACTGCGGTGGGCGTTGCAAGACGTCCGGCGCCTTCTCTTGGAACCCAAGACCCATGTCAGGAATACCTGCTTTCTGTTAGCCAAAATCCAGCGCACACTCTCGACCACGCTTCCACTTACCAGACGTAATCATGATAATCCAGAGAATTTCGATCGGGGAGATGGGGAAGACCGAGAGGTTAGCATCGTCCTTGAAGACGAGACCGACCAGTAGCACAATGGCCTGGGCAACGTTTTGGGCGAGCAAATGAAGCACAAACTTCTGGATGTTGTCAAATGTACGACGTCCTTCTTCAACAGCAGCGAGGATACTGGCGAAATTGTCGTCTGTCAGGATGATATCGGAGGCGTCCTTGGCGACATCAGAACCAGATTGACCCATGGCAATACCGACGTCTGCTCGCTTGAGGGATGGACTGTCATTCACGCCGTCTCCGGTCATGGCACAGAACTTCTTGCGTCGGTGGAGTGCTTCGATCATGCGGACTTTTGTGTTTGGGGCGCATCGAGCGATGACCAGAGGCAGAACAGGCAGTGCGTCGATTTCATCGTCCGAGAGGGCGTCGAATTGGGAAGCAGTCATCACCATCGCATCTGCCACATCTTTGCTGAGTTCGTTCATCTTGGAGGGCAAAATGCCGACTTGGGCAGCGATAGCTCGGGCTGTCCCAGGGTGGTCACCAGTGAGCATGTGGACTTCGATACCTGCCTCGTGGCAACGGCGGACAGAGGGGCCAGATTCAGGACGTGGCGGATCGTACAGACCGATAAGGCCGCGGAAGATTAAGTTCTCCTCGACTGAAGCGCGGTCGATTTCGACGCCCTCTTCGTATGTTTCGTTGTAGTCACGGCTGGCCAGTGCAAGCACACGGAGACCATGCTTTGCCAGTGCTTCCATGTTCTGCAGGATAGTTTCGCGGTATTCTTCGGTCATTTCCACGGCTGGCTTGTCATTTTCTGGGAAGTAGGATGTGCAAGAGGCAATCACACGCTCGACTGCGCCTTTGGTGAAGGCGTACATCTTCTTCGTGTGGAGATCTCGGTAAATGACACTCATCTTCTTCACGTCGGAATCGAAGGGAAACTCTACGAGCAACTTCATGGCCGGGTTATCACCCGCTGTAGATGCTCGGCGGTTCCACTGGAAGCGCGATGCAAAGACCTGGATAGCGATTTCAGTTGGGTCACCGCGTGCGTGCCACTGACCTGCATCTGTTTGATGCACTGTCGCAAGATTGGCCAGCGAAGCAGCACGCAGGTAGTCCTTGAGGGCATCATTGTTCTGTAATAACTCCGCGTAGCCCGTGCGTTTGTCCTTGTCCGTGAGTGCAATCTTGTGCGGCTCCTTCTCGATGAACGAAATATCGCCTTTGGTAGGGTTGAAGGGCTCGTCGCTCTGGTCGATGGTGTACGTGCCATGGGCGGGGACCCAGGCTTTCTTCGCCACCATTTTGCCTTGGGTCAATGTGCCAGTCTTGTCAGAGCAAATATCTGTGACTGCACCGAGCGCTTCGAGCGATCTCAAGTTTCGGACAATGACGTGACGCTCCACCATGCGATTGGTGCCAGCGGCCATGGTAATGGTGAGCACGACAACCAGCGACGCGGGAATCATAGAAAGACCGGTGGCCACAGCATAAATAATGATTTCTCTCTGGTTGCGGAACTCGTTCGCGCCGAGCACAATGATAGCGCAGATGACAGCGATGAAGAACAGCAGAACTGCTAATCTCGAGAGCTTCTTCTGCAGCGGAGTTCCGACATTGACGCCCAGGAAATGACCGACGGCATCTGTGCAGGTCAGGACGGCAGCTTGGACATAGCGGTAAGCCTGGGCCTTGCCCTCGTCGTTGCGCTTGACTGGTCTGACTCTGCTGTTCTTCTTTCGAAGTGCGGCAGCGATAGATCCGATCTCGGTGTACATGCCAGTGGCGAAGACGATGCCCGTAGCACGGCCTTTGGTGACTGTTGAGGAGCTATATGCCACGTTGAGGCGGTCACCGGGCCCAGTGACCGGTTCAAATACGTCGTTATGGGCTTTGCGGACGGGGAGGGACTCGCCAGTCAGTAGAGCCTCGTCAGTCTCAAAGTTGACTGCGTCGATCAGACGAACATCGGCGGGGATGGTGTCTCCAGTTTTCAGCTCGACCAAATCTCCGGGCACAATATCGACGGTGGGCAGACTCTTTGACTCGCCGTCACGCACGGCTTGGGCGGTTGGCGAACTGAGGGAGCGCAGCGAGTCCATGGTCTTTTCGGCCTGGAATTCTTGCTGTGGGAACATATTGTTGGCAATTCGTCGCTTCGAACGGGGCCTGTTGCACTTACATAGAATCCAACTGCGATATTGATGAAAATGACACCGACAATGACGCCGCCTTCGATATAGGACTGAATGGCAAAGGAGACGACCATGGCAATGATGAGAACCAGTGTCATGGCATTGGCGATCTGCCTGACCAAGATCTTTCCGGGGTTGACGCCTTTGCCATTGCCGAGCTCGTTCTTGCCATGTTGTTCGAGTCGCGAGCTGGCCTCGCGTGCGGTGAGACCATCGTCGATATCGGCATTGAGCTCCTCTGCAACCTGCTTCCACTTGAGGCAGTGGGCAGGCTGGCTCATGGGCTGGTTGGACTGGCCGGAGACATGCTCCTCCAGCGCTGGGTTCTGCTGCTTCCCCATGTCGTTGCTGTGATCATAGGCGGGCGGGGAGGGAGGATGGAGCGAACAATGGAGCAGGCGAGGAATACAACATGGAACACGTCGTCAGCGCTTAGCGAAGGAGAGCGGATAAAGAAGCGTCAATGGGACCGATAGCATCGCGCGGGCTGACGGGGTGATGCAATGGCATATATGTAGGCCCGCGGAGGGTCAAGCCCATCGACGGATGACAAGAAAGCACGTCTCTTGGGTCCCAAGAAGGCGCTTGGCGAAGACCCGTAGGTGCGTCCTCAACCGCTCGACGCTCGTACGGGCGGCGGCGCTGCTGCTTCACACACAGAGCGGCGGCGCGCGGGAAGTTCCTGCGGTGGGCGGCATGGTGCTGTCGGTGGCGCGTGGTGCAGCGCGGGGCGGACGTCGAGAGCAGCGCGGGGCGCGGGGCGGCGACGACGACGACACTGGCACGGCGGCGTTGCCAGTGGTGATGATGATGGCATTCCGCCAAGCCGGCGCGCCGCCAAGCGCTCGCGATGATAGCGGGCGGCGGGCGGCGATGATTTGCTGAGGGCGCAGACAATGCGCGTAGTGGGTGGCCCTGCAGGCGATTCTGGCAGCCTTCTAGCGCCTTGGCAAAGTCTTGATGCGTCAATGCCGCTTCGGCCTGCTGCGAATTGGATGTTTCGGCGACGTCATCTGCATGCAACCGACGACCGTTTGTTGAGCCGACGCCGCGCCATGAAGGCTGTTCGGGCGACTGTGGCTGCCCATGTGGCGGGGCGGCGGCGAGGTGCGGGGACCGGTGAGGGTGAGGGTGTTCGGCGCATAGATCTACCGTCTGCGATAATCAATGTTGTGGGTGTGCTTGCCATCTCCGCGGTGCAAAAAAGTGCTTTTCGCGGGGTGCACCTTCCATCAGCGTTAGATCTGTCCGACGAGCCGCTTGATACGGAAGCCGCGGCGTCTACCAACACCGCTGACGTGCTTGCCGCATGCTGTCATCTTATCTTCCTCGCAAACTGCTCATCCACCCCGCACCTCGCCGTCACCACCACCGCTCCGCTCCGACACACCCGCACCACCGCCACCATTAACCTCTTTCGCTCCTTCTTCAGCGGCGCGCGCTCAGCCAGCCCCAGCACTATAATGGCCGCCAAAGCAAAAGCACAGCAGATTATTGACAGCAACCCTGTCGGTAGGGTTTCCCAATCACTGGCAGCCACCATCCGCTACCGACGACACTGACTGCCGTCGCAGCCGTCTTCTCCAAGTCGTACTGCCCCTACTGCAAGGCCACCAAGTCGCTCTTGAGCGAATTGGGCGCAAAGGCATACATCATCGAGCTCGACCAAGTCGGTACGTAGCTGAGCTCCGCGCGTGCCATAGATGGACCCAAGGACACAGCATTGACGAATGCGCAGACGACGGCGCCGCCATACAGGACGCCCTCGAAGAGATCACGTCTCAGCGCTCCGTGCCAAACATCTTCATCGACCACAAGCATATTGGCGGCAACTCGGAGCTGCAAGCCAAGAAGAGCCAGTTGCCCGACCTGTTGAAGAGTGCCAATGCTGTTTGAGTAAGGGCTGAAAAAGAGTAGATGGAGGCTGCGGAATCATGGATTGACGACAGAAGCACTCAGACGTTCATATGGTCACATTATACCAACACTCATTCCATTCTACCAAATGTTCTGTCAACCGAGACACACCACCGTCAGCCCTGTGCGCCACTAATCAAGTTCGCCATTGGAAGCCATCTGCCGCATCGCCTCGAGTGACTTCGAAACAGCCATTTGTGCTCCCTGTCGGTGTTGCTGAAGTAATGTCTTGTGCTGTTCAGATCCCTCGTCGACTTCATAATGTCTCCACTCAAAGGTGTAAGCTACATCCAGTCAGCGTATCTCGCAGATGGCCCCGTAAAAGAACGACGTTCTGTACGTACTCATAAACAGGTCTGCTCCATCTTGCCCAGCCCCGTGCGAAATAGTATTCGTTATGATTGCGCCATCCGGTTGATGAAAGTCCACCTGTTTCGAGAGAAGACGACACGCGATTAGTCCCCGCCCGTTCTCTGCCCACCCCGTGGGTGGAGCTACACCTCTTGGCCACTCACCTTGGCAGGATAGTAAGACTTGCACACTTCTCGGACCTCGTGAGCAGGTATGCCCTCTCGATCCTTGAACGCTGCAACTCGAACCACTTCATTCTCCTGTTCCTCGACCACTTCACAGCTCACGATAATTGGCACGAAGCGCTGTGCTTCGCGGATCTTGATTTGCAAACCCTTCCAGACCTGTCTGCAAAAAACGCCTTTCTTTAGTCGCGGCCGACAGCTTATCGAAAACACGCACATCATCTTACGTACTCCTGCGTGAGCTTCGGCTTCGCCTCCGCGGGGTTGATAGCCTCCGTGTACGCGACGTTGATGTTGACCATGTTCTTGGATGCTGGGATCGGTGGATACTGTGGCAGTAGTAGAATGTTCGAGCAGCAGGATGATAGGAAGGGGATCCACTTGGGCCAAGCCGATGTTCTCGTGTCTGTGGATTTTCCGGACTGCCCCGGGACTCTGCCTGCTTCTTATGGATGTGGAGGTTGGGTGGGTGGGCACGAAGGATCCGTTGGAGAAAGTCAACAAACAATTGGTCGGGGAGTCGAAGGACCTGTGTACAGCTTACAAGAAATCCGTACCCACAGGCCAAGTGCTGGGCACTCTGCAGGATCGGGTAGCTGAAGCACGAAATTCAGATCCAAGACGTGAAGCTGTGAAGGAAGACGACACAGTCTCCAGTGTGAGAGGATGAGCAATGGAGTACTGCTTATCAGCCTGATTGTTCTTCAGCTCTGGACCCCTCCATTGCTCCCACTACGAGGTAACGTTGTGAAACTGGAAGTGGAGACGAGCGACGAAGCACACATATCATCATATAATTGGCTGTCCATCGAACGTAAAGTCCTGCTGCACGTCATGTATCGTCCTATCGTCCTCATCTTGCTCGTTGTTGCCAACATTCTCATGACTTGCACCATCTTCAACAGAGCATGGCAGCATCTGCTCACCACCTCATCGCTTGTAAACGCCATCATTTCAACAAGTAGGTATGGGATAGGGAGAAGTATTTCCGTCGCAAAAGTTCTTGTCATAGCAGCTGTGTATCATTGCCTTAGATTAGCTTTTGCATGCTGGAAACCAACAACGGATATAATTGATTTGGACTTACCCTCCGTATCGTTTTCGACTGCGATCGGGACATATCGAGATTTTATCGACACATGTACTGATTGGAATGCCTGAAAAAGAGGGAAATCGGATTAGTGGTTGTTTCTCACTCCAGAGCTTTCTCCGTGCTTGACTGACATGTTGATGTTGGGGTATCCGTGATTGTTAGCTGTTGGCTTTCGATCCCAATGCCGGATGTCAACGCTGACGGCGACGAAGAGCCAGTGATCGCTGCCGGAATGTCGAAGGCTGTGCTGCTGCTGCTGCTGCTGCTGTCTTCAAGAAGGGTGGCTAGTGAGGACGCCTGGGGGATTCGAGGGATTAAAGCGCCGGGCTGTGGGTGTGCTACATATCTCACGACAACAGCAGAAGCTGTGATCATGAACATCAAGATGTGTATGATTTCCATCGCACAGACTTCGGAGTTGCTTGCGATTCTGATGAAAAGGGGCGATTTGAACGAGGCTGTGTGTGCCGAGATACAAACGAGATCGAGTATCAGTTCCTACATCTACCAGATATCAACGATCAAGCTGTTGGTTTTGAGGTTCTTCTCGTGAGATGGAGGCGTGCACAGCATGATCGATGTATTAGCACATCGGCGATCGTCGCGAGGTGGATTGGCGAGGAATGTGATCGTGTCAACATGAGTGTGTGCCTTTCTGGTGCTCCAGTAACCGGGTCAGGGCGCCTCGTGTTCTACAACATCGGCGGAGCCGAATCACATTGATCGTGAATCAATATTAAACGCAAGGGTTGCCATGCATGTCTCTGCGTTGTGCTCATATGGCTTCGCCATCGCCGAACTCGCGCTTGACCTCCTGCAAGAATTCAGGTCGTGTCAATACATCAACAGCAGTGGCAGCGAGTGCCTTTGCCACCCGTAGAGCGAAGTGATGAGCTTCTTCTGTTCGGGAAGCTTTTTCGAAATCCGGTGTATGCGGGCCACCGGAGGCGCTCCGAATCCTGGCGATGCACATGCTCAGTGGGAGGCTAGGACCAGGCACGGCAAATCACTCACCAGAAGTTTGGACTGATGGACGGAACAGCATGGCTAACATCACCTTGATCTGTACTGGCCATCGTCAGAGCAGTGAGCCAGTCAATTTCCTCAGCCGGAATGTCGCCGCCCAGATGAATGAAAGCGCGTCGATAACTGCTTCCGAGAGCTCTGTTCGGCCGATGATTCGAATAACCTCTCTTTTGCGTGACAACCAACTCAGCACGAGTCGCCGTAGCCGCGCCTTCAAAACATGCCAGCACGCGCTTCTTCAATGCTTCAAGTCGATCGTTGGTCTCAGAGCGCACAACAAAACGGCCAGAAGCGTAGGCATGTATGATGTTGGGTCTATCAAATGTCAGCGAGCAATGATTCTTGGCATCTGGAGACGTACCGCAAGCCACCGTTCAAGATTTGTGCTTGTATCATGTCCCCAGGCTGTGTCTGCTGGCGAAGTGCTGATATGCCTGCGGGTAAAATAAGCTTAGCGTTGGTAAGTCTCCACGACCGACAAAAGTACTGTAGGCGACTGGACGGCCCAAGTCCTATGCCAAGACCAAGATCAAGGCAGTCAAGTCGTGTTTCGAGGGAAACCTACTTGTGTATGCAATAACAAGCGCGTCAAGTGCGTTGATGCCATCCCCTTGGGTCGAGATCATTAGCGTGGAATTTGCCGCTTGCGAATAACAATCACGAGGATGCTTACAAGGCCTGGCAGCCGCATGAGCCTCTGTGCCGAAGTATTGCACCTTGAAAGATGTATAGGCAGAAGTCCGCATTCTAAGGGTCACCATTATGAGACCACCGCCCAATGCGGACACGGGAAATATATCAGATCGAAGCTTACAGGGCGTTGTTCTGCGATATGCCAGGATGAGATATCAGAGAGACATCTACTCCCTTGAACGCGCCAGATTCGAGTAGCTTGATCTTGCCGCCACCGCCTTCCTGGTCACCGTAAGCTCACAGCGAACGAATGGAGATGGAATCAAACGACTGGCCACAAGATGACGACCTACCTCTGCCGGAGTCCCGAAGAGGATTACTTTCCCGCCGAGAGTATGCATTTTGATCATTTCCGCTGTCGCGAGAGCCCCACCGATCGAAGCCACGGCAATTAGGTTGTGACCACACGCATGGCCAATGTCCTTCAATGCGTCATATTCTGCATTGAACGACACGACTGGACCAGGTCTTCCGCTATCGAAGACTGCCATGAAAGCAGTCGGGAGGGAAAATGCCGAGCGGGTTACATTCCCTGGCGCCAGCGAACAGCTAGATCAGCAATTGGAGTCTGACGGTAGTTGTTGGCGGCTTACAGCCTGGATGAGCAGCCACGAATTTGGTGATGGTGTCATGGGCGAGATATTCACGATATCTACGAGTTCCTCAAGAGACCTGTGGTCAGTCAAATCAGCAGTGCGCTCGTGTTTATCGGCGTACTGTAGCTCCGGGTTGTCGTGGATTTGGAGCGACAGCTGGCGGAGCGCTTCGCTCATGAGCTCGATGTGATGGGAAATGGATTCCAGGTACGCGTTGGGCTCGTGGGGCTGATCATTGTCGGCGACGCCTGGCTCGTAATCGTCGGTTCGGCAGTGCATGTCCACTGACGATGCGGGCTGCTGAAGAAGCAGCAGACGAGGCGTGGTGAAGCTGTTGCGATGCCACCGACGCCAAGTGCGAGCGGCCCGAGATGCATCGCAGACGGACGTCCTTCTGTTGATTCGATTACTTCTGCTTGCTGTGCAACATTTCGTGGTCGCTCTGGAATATTGCTCCGTCACGATGTTCATGTCGCAATGGACGATGGTTGCGTGGGCGCGATCCCAGACATTCAGCTTCCCGGCTCCGCACCGCACCGCTCCGCTCCGCTCCGCTCCGCTGACACCGAAGAGGACGAGGGCCAACGCTGAGCTCCGCGGACCGTCACCCAATATCAGTGAGAAGTGGCAGTTCGCGACGTTTGCGCCGGTAGCTGGAGGCATATCAGACCTCGGAGGTCGCACCTCCTTCATTATTTCGCAAATGGTGCAGAGGAATCGTGCCGATTGCTCATCGTACTCCGGCGCATCGGCGTCCGATTTCTCAAGTGCCAGGGCCTCTCTCGGGCCGTCCACGCCAGTAACTTAGTCTAGTTACAGTGAGGAAGATCGAAATTCAGGACTCATGTCCGATTGCTGTGTATGACACGATCAAGTCCGCCTTCAAAGCTGACCAGGGGCCGTAGAGAGGATCCACATCTGTCCAAGCGCTCTAAGTTAGTTAGACTCGCTGCATACAGCCCCATGTCTAGGCAGCTTCACAACGTGCCTTTTCTGGCAAGAGCCTCTTTTGCTTACCATGCAGGTCCTTCACACCTTGCACACCGAAACCTAGCTGCTCTCAGCCACCCGCTGCGAGTATACGCCGCGGACTGGCAAGGCATTTCTGCCTTCCTCTGTGGCTGCTCGTGAGAAGGACATACGACATAATGAGCGAATGCATGGAATCGTCGCAGCACCCTCGGTCTTCTAATAAGCCACCCATATGCTCTGCGCGAGGACAAGTCATCCTCAGAAGCTTCTCACGCGCAAGATTTTAGATCGACGGCTGAAGCCACAGGCCAACGATGGCTAGTCTGAGTGCGCATCAAGATGCCTTTTTCGTCTCTCCAGACAATCTCATGATTCATCACCAGCTTGACCACGGTTTTAGACAGCATGAACAAAGTTCCTCTTCTCACACCAACCCTCCGCTTGACAAGCAGAACCACTCTCTACGTACGCACGGAACTCAGCAGGCCACTTGCAAACCATGCTAATTCACACAGCGACTGCAACGACACTCGATGGACATCGCCCGAGTCTAAGTCTGCCAAAGTTCCCGGATGGGAATCTGGCCGCGCAGCAAAACTTGCGACTCAACCTGCCGCCCACACCGAGCTCGCCCTTCCGGCCACTACGGCCATTGACCGAAGAAGACAGGCTTGCGTTTCCATGTCCAGGCGGACCACAAGAATGCTGGAATCTCCAGCTATGTCCGAAGCATCGCCAATATCCGCACACGCCACCTGAGCCGAACACCAGTGGCTCTGTCGGACAGCAGACCGATACACCCCCTGAGCGCGCACACAACCATTCTTCGACTGGCACAGAGCAGTCAAGTGACCCGGAATGCCGCAACAACAAGATGAAACGCCCCGCAACCAACCAGGACGATGGCTCCCCCGATCACGCACACACACGCCCGGCCACATATAGGACCACCAGTCGAGAATCGCGAGCCCCACTATCCCGCAGCCGAGTACCGCACAACCTTGTGGAGCGACGATACCGAGACAACCTCAACAACCAAATCGAGTCTCTCCGACTAACGCTTCCCTCGCTCCGCGATGCACAACCTTGCACAGGCGAATCCGAAGACGTCTCATCACCACGCATGCCCTCCAAAGCCGTCATCATCCAAACAGCCGCCAGCTACATCCAGGATCTGCAAGGTGAGCGAAGCCGGCTGCGGGATTCCAACAAAGCCCTGCAAGAACAAGTTAGCACTTTGCAGAAGCTCGTGCGGTGTGATGAGTCCAATGTCTTGCAGTACATCAATGCGATGCGGTTGACTGCGGGACAGTTTCCCACACCTCTGTGAATGGATTTCCATATCAGACGGACAGGCTGGGATCTGAGGATCCCGGGCCCATACTCTGGTTGCGGCCATAGATGAAAGAAATTGAGAGGACGGGAGGCTAGCGCCGTCGATGAGACCTGATTGTGGATAATAGACTATGGACAGATATTAGCTGTGATTTTCCGTGGCATCGCGATCGCTGCGTGGCTGCGGGCGAGCAACGGTACATCTTCATCCGCCTCTCTGTTCGTGGGACCGGTGTACTTCCAATGTGCAAACGATGGGGGGTTTTCCTCGACGACTATGCTCAATTTCCCAGAAAAATCGCTCAAACGCTAAGGTATCAAAAACAGAAAGTCCCGCATCACAACCGCCCAAGTGTGCCGCAAAATCAATCGCTGCTTCGCAACATAGGTGTGCTCATTCTTATGTTCGGTCCTTTCCGCCCCTGAGCCGCCGTCGCCGCACGAGTGCTGACAAGCTCTCGATGTGTGACTGCCGAAACGGCAGAGGATTAGTCTATACTTTAAGAAAATTTTGCTGCGGCCCGTCGCGCACTGAGTGAGCATTCCAACGAAAAACAAAAACATGGGAATCCTAAGAGACTGATCCAGGCAGTGCTACATCACAACACAGCAGCACGCCTTTTTGGGTTGGGCTTCTTCCTTCTCCTCTAGCTCTGGTACTCGCTGTGGGTGGTTTTGGGCGGTGCTCCGTCTTGGGGGCGGAGCTGGCTCTGATGACGTCCCGGGCCGCTGCATCGTCGGTGCGCTGGAAATGGTGGGCGTAATCCTGTAGCCCGCACTATTCCCGTGACGAATACTGCCGTCTTCGCTCTTCAGACCTAATGGCCAGCCGTTGCCGGTCGAAGCGTCGTTGGATGTGGCCCCATTGACCAATGTAGCGTCGCCGTTGATTGGATCCCGGTCATGTGAATTGAGGTTGTGCTGGTATGAGATTGGTCTCTTTGGTCGCAACTCCTCGTCATTGAGAAGATTGAAGTCTCGATCGTAGATGGTGCCAGTTTTGCCTTCCTTCTCCCATTGTTCTTGCATCATTCGCTTTGCATGAGTGGGTATCATTTGTTGGTCGGGCGGCAGGCGAGGGTCAGGCTTGTACATGGAAGCTATCCAAGGCGGGTCACCCTCAGGCGTGAAGAGGCCGGTCGAGGGTCGAGATTTGTGTCCAGAGCTCGATCCAGGGCGACGAGTGGCAGAGCCTGAAGTTACGCGCTTGCCCGCCGATGATCCTGGCCTGGCGGTACTGCTCACAGGCGTTGACGTTTTACGTCCTGGCGGAGTTTGCTTCGACGCGCGAGCCTTTTGAGGGGAGTCCTCACCGGAAGCAAGCTTGTTGATCCTTTCTGGGGGTGTGATGCGTCTCCGGTCACGGTCCGATTCGAGCAGTACCTGACTGCCCACGCTACCGCTTCGCGTACCCGCATGTTGCGCCTCGTCCCAACTACCACTCAACGTCTGACTTCCTGCTCGGCTCCGAGGCAGCGGTGAGTCGCGCTCCACCACGCCGTGAGGGACAGGGACTGCTGTGTTTCGCGAGACCGGTATTCTCGATGTGCTGGGCCTGCCTGTCGATGCCTGTTGCGGTGCCTGGGGTGATTCGGGACCATTGAAATCGTTGCTCGGCCGACTGGAGGACGAATCGATGGCCTCCTGGAGGTTTGCGTAGCCTCTGGATCCCGAAGCAGGTTGCGACGACTGCGGAGAGTATTTTGGCGATGTTGCCTCCGGGTCTGACGCAAATGGAGTTGCGCCGTTGCTCGCTTGTATTCGCTCGTGGTCACCGTTAGTCGGGTATGCGGCGGCGTAATCATCATCGTAATGCGTGCCGTTCGGTTGATCATTGAGTGCCTTGCGAGAGCTTGTGCGGCTCATGGAGCGACTGAGCCTGCCGTTCTCACGCCCGGGTCCCAAGCTCTGAGAGCGACGTGAAGGGCGGATGTATATTCCTGCCTCCTCCATTTCTTGGATCTCGATCTGTGCCAGCTTGTCTCGGTGTATCCAGGCCGAATCGTCGCTGGGAGTATAAGCACTGCCAGGACCATTGGCCTTGGCCTTCGAAGCGGCGCCGCTCTGTTGCTGCTTGTTCTCTCGCAGCGTATTGCGAGAGCGCTTTCGAACCGCAGTGTGGTTGACGGCACGCACCGATGTCTTGCGCTGCTTGGCCGTCTCCGAGTCACTCTGCAGGTCCCAGGCGCTGTTGCGCCGGTCGAGCGTTTTGGCTGCGTTCTCGTCCCACTCGTGCTCGTGCTCGTGCTCGATGCGTTGCGGCGAGCGGGCCTGGGACGGTCTTGCGTTGCCGTCCGTCTCCTCCAAGGGCACGGCGTAGCTCCACGCCGCTCCGCTGCCGGCGCCGTTCATGGTAGCTGTGGTGGTAGCGGACATGGTGGACGTAGCAATAGTCGGAAGCACCTACTACCGCAGCACACCTCCGCTCCGGGTGCCGTCGTGCGGCGGGCAACGGGTATGCAGCGGAATCGTCGTTGGCAACGGCGGGCGTGCTCTACGCGGCGGCGGCGGTGGTGAGCATCGGTGTTCAGGGAGAGTAGGGGAGCGAGCGGGCGGAGGACGTCGGGTGGTGCAGCGGGTACGTCGGTCCTGCAGCACCGCGTTTCACAGCAGCAGGCGGGCGCGAGCACGAGGATGGCGGGCAGGCAGCTCAGCGCGTGCGGATCCTGGTTGGACGTCGAGACATGAGAAAAGATATGATGAGATGCTCTGCCGCAGCGCACTCCAGGTGACAGGAGGAGCGTGGTGTGTGCGTGCACGCGCTACCGCGATCGTGGCAATTAGTTGATCACTGCGGGCAAATGAAGGACGGCGTGCCGGCCGCTAACCAACTCTAATGTCCATATACAGTATCGAAATGCCTCCTGACAACATATCACCACGCATCGTCCGTGCCTCCGCCGTCCCCATTCTACCCTCGCACCGCCGATGGACGCAGTTCCGCCTGTCTTGCGCTGTCCTACCCAGCATCCTGCTTGGCATCCACTACGAGGTACAGGGGGGTGTGCATGAATAAGTTCTAGAAGCCATCCCGTCCGAATGGCACGTCCCGCAGGACACACTTCGGAAAGAGAGCAAGTGATTTACACCAAAGTACACTACCCTCTAGCAACGAACCCGCAAGTGCAACACCTGCGCTTTCGTGAGCCCCCGTAACAATGTCTCATCCCAACTCTCTTCCCACTCTCTATGCCTGAACGCCAATGTCATGCCCACTCGTTATTCACTCACGTCGCACTCATCAATTGCATAATCGCATACACTTCGTCCGCATCCCGAGCCTGCAGTATGAACTCTCCATCCTATTCTGCTCGCCTCAACGACCAAAAGCTGACATGCCAGCATGTGCGTGCATTGCAAGATGATTCTGCTGATGGAACGTGCCGATCGGCTGAAAGCCCCTGCGAGAATGGTCAGCATTGACGTGCAACTCCACGAGGGCGTAAACTTACTTGACGAGATCGATTCCCTCGTCATCATCGTCGTTCGCTTGATACGTTGTTGCTGCTGGCACACTTCCGTACGAACTGCTTTGCAGATAAGTTCCATTCGCGCTAGGATGCGCCGAATCAAAATGGGTGACGACAGCCGTCTTCGGCAGTTCATGCTCCCTCGTCGCAGGCTGGATGGCCTGCACCACCGTCGTCGGCGGGGTATGCTGCTGCACTCCTGCCGCGGAAGCCACTGCACTCGGTGGCGTCTTGTCGTGTGCCGTCTCGCCGCCCTGCTCGTCGTGAGTATTGCTGAGCTGGCTCAGGCTTTTAGCGGTTGCCGTCGTGGGCCGACTCAGTGTGGGGCTCGCATCCAACGCACGAACTGAATTGTGTGGTCTCGGAGGGCTGCTTGATCCGACAACTGGATTTCCCGGGCGAATGGACTCCGACGCCTCTTGTTGTCCTTCCTCTGCATCGGACTTGGGAATGGGCGAGGTTCGTTCCTCGCTTTGCTTTGCATGTTTTCCCTTGTCCTTATTCAGCGGAAAAGGTGTTTTCAAAGGACTGATGTCAAAAGGTTTGAAGGGCGTGCTTCCTGCGAGACCCTCCATCTTCCAAAATGGTGCCGGGCTACTGAACTGAATAAAGTCGCTCGGACGCCGGAGAGTACTCGGAGGCGCCAAACGTTGCGAAGGACGAAGTGGGAAGGGCGTGTCCAAAGGGCCACTTCGTCCTTCGTCGTTTACGTAAAGGGAAGGTGGCGAGCCTGCAGCATTCGCGAGGGCGTTGAGTCCATTGCGGGGCGTCGATCGTTGGGGGTAGTCAAAGTCAGTCAAGTTGCTTGCCTCGAGGCCAAGGCCGGTGCTGTGCTCGAAGCGGCCATTGATGGCTCGTCTTGGACCGCGATCGGGTGTGTAAGCTTCTATTGCAGTCGAGTACGAGGGCTGATATGCATTCATTGGAGGCGTGATCTCTTCGCCATCCCGCTTGAGAATCGAACGCAGTACAGGGCTGTGAGGTGAGCCCATGGTGCTCTGAGTACCAGGAATGGGATTGGGCCTCCTGCATCCTTTCATGCCTTGCTGCACGAAGTTGTCAAACTCGGTGGGCTCAATCATCCATTTCATGCCTTTGCCCGGCTCATCCGTACGGCGGGCGATTTTCGTGAAGGCTTTGTTGAGGCTCAGGTTGTGGCGAATGCTGTTTTGCCAACCGCCTGTGTTGAAACGGTAGAATGCGTAGTTTGCCATGATCCACTTATATATGTTGTTGAGGGTCATCTGCTGCTCCGGAGTGCTCAGAATGGCCATTCCGATGAGTTGAGCGTACGAGTGCGGTGGTTTCAGATCTTTGGCGCTCTCCGCAGCATAATCAATGGTCTCTGTGGATTCCATCATGACACCACGGGCATAATTTGCAGCTGGTGACGACTTGGCATATGCGTGGGAGGCGCGCATTGGAGTGCCCGGATTAGCCTGCAACGCGGCCCGTTGCGAATGTGGATGCATACGTTGCTGCTGTCCGGTATAGTCTGACTGATACATTCCTTGGTCCTGAAGGTGACTACGCCCCGCTGCGGAAGAGGGTTGGGTCCGAGCGGTTCCATTGCGTGGATCGTCCTCGCCATCTTGACCATCATCTGATGATGACTGTGCTTGCTTGATGATGGAGGCGTCCCAAACAGGGCCATCATTCTCGTCGGTAGCCGTGGTTATAAAGGCCATCTGAGTTCCACTGATCTCGATGACGCTGCCGTTGCGAAGGTATGCCGACATGCCTCGACGGCAAAGATTGTTGTCCACGCGTGCGCCATTGCGACCGTTCACGTGAAGGATCCAGCGCTGTTGGTCGGGTTCATACGTGATGACGGCATGCAGCCTTGAGATCTGTCTATCAGGGCCGAGATCAATGTCTACGACAGTCCTTGCAGTCGGCGTGGTCGGCTGGCTTTCGTTCGAGGTAGTAGTCAGGCGCTCGTGCGCTTCAGGTCTCCCAATGTTGATCTCCAGCTTCCTAATGATGAAGACCCAGTCCCTGCCAGCGATTTTGCCGTAGCCCGGCACGTTCTCCTGTCCCTCCAAAAGGTCATTTGCGTAGTCTTCAACGGCCATGACCTGCTTGTCCGACACTCTCAGGCTCTGGATGATCTCCTGCTCCGTCGGCGTGGATGGCTCAGTCTCGTTGTCGCTGGCGTCCTGCTGCTCTGTGCCCTCGGTATCATCGCGCTCGGTGTTGCGAGTGTCCTTGACTTTCCGACGAGTGTTGCGGGATGCTGGCGCAGCTGGCTCGCTTCCTCGTGTGCGCTTCTTCGAACCACGCGTGGGCGTGGCCTGCACCTCGACAGCATCGACATCCGAGGGCTCCTGGGTCTCGGCGGCCGCAGGCGCTTTGCGCGCACGAGTTTTACCCTTGCGTCCAGAAGGTGGCATGGCTGAGAGTAAGAGAGCGGCGGGCGCGATGTCTCGTGGTGAATGTATGCGAAGCAGGCGCGTGCAGAGTTGTCAAGCGACCGAGTCGAGTCGATCTGATTTGATGGAGGAGGTGCGCGGTGGACCGTGGACGCGCCGCGCAGAGGTGCTTGGTTGCGCGGTAGGCCTTAGACAGTGTCTACAGAGGCACCGACATGCCCCACAGCGGTTCGCGAAGAGCTGCGGCGTGTCGTGCGTCGGATCGGTGTGCAGGTGGAATATGTGCCCGCTCGACGGCGGTGGGAGCAGGAGACGGGAAAGAGCACAGGTGGTTCACGCGTCGACCTGGCGCTGTAACCGCCAAGACGACCCACCGCCAACCTAACTGCCCTCTTTTGCACGACCAAGGAACAGTGTGCGTGGGTCTCATCCGTGGGAGGCAGACGACTTCCCCGAGCAGTGCATTGATATTGATATTGGCGCTGGATGTGCTTTGCCTGCGCCCTGATGCGCCGCCTCGAGTCCTGCGCGCGGACTCTGCGTGTCTCGATGACGTGAGCATTGTTTGCATTTGTACACACGCGATCCTCACACGCCCCGTGTCCGTACTCGCATCCCAGCTGCACATGGCGATGTCTATATGTCTGGGACCACGGTTGAGCGATCCGCATGCCCGCACGCAATGTGCAAAGGGAGATTTTGGACGGTTACTCGGGGAGCAACATCCACTGCTCCCTTCTTCCAAGTTCGAGTGGGATATGCTATCAACAGAATTCTGTGCCTCTGCCAACAAGGCACCTGCGGCGATATTGATCACAATCAAGGTGCTCATGCACCAGCCTCCTCTTCATGCTGACACAGCCATCGGCTCTGTCTGCCCATGCTGAGGCAGCAGTCGGGAACGCCTGACGTGAACAACTCGAATGGCGAGGAGGTTGCCAACGATGCTACCATGAGCAACGCGCGGGGCTCTGCGCCGGGCGCCCAGCACATGCCCCAAGACACGTAAAAGACACTGCTGCCGGCAGTGACAGTAGTAAAGAGTAGGAGGTAGTATTCACATACTGTTTGAAAGCCGACCTCTCCGTCTCATATGTGTTTGCCTGGGCGTTTCAAGGTCCCGGGTCACGCGCCACACCCGCCTGCCGAAGACGGAAGCGCTGGACTGGTGGGTGTCGCGTGGACGACCTGTCTTCTGCACTGCACTGCACCTCACAGCAACCTTGAGGCGTGAATCGAAGCGCATACCTGGTCCTTGTCTGCTCAAAGGGCGCCGCTCCCCACTGCCGAACTTAATACGGTCTCACTCAACGACCGACGGTTCGTCCCCTTTACGATGGCGGCGCAGTAGTCTTGCACCGCAAGCTGGACACCAGCACAACAAACATGGCATACGACCAACACTCCACCTACGAGCCACCACGGCGAGCATATCAGACGCGCGCGCCTGCGCCTGCGCCCGGCCAGCAAGGTTACAACGATTACGCAGACGTTGCGAGCACACCCTTTGACCACCACGAACAGTACGATCAATCGGGACATGCGCAGAGTCACCACCAGCACTATGGAGGCCACGAGTCGGGCTATGCGCCGGGCATGAAACAAGGGTATGACAACCGCTACGAACAGGCACACAACGCCCCTCAGTATCATGAGCCGCGCTACGATCAGCAGTATGCGCCAGAGGAATACGCCCAGGACAGGCACTATGACGCGCGATACCAGCCGAGGGCACCACAACAACGCCCGCCGCCAAATGCGCATCAAGGACCTGGCACTAGCGGGCAACCAGCATGTGATCAGTACGACCATCGAGGCAACGGACACGGTCCAGCGGTGAACGGTTACGGCCATGCGCAGCCGCAAGACTCGGATCGCGGACACGCTCATGCGTCGAGCAAGTCGTCCTTGGAGGAGTGGAAAGCGAAGGAAAGGGCGAGGATGCATGCGGAGACGAGGTCGCCGCCAACGCTGCCGTTCGACAACGCTTTCCCCGATTTTGGCCCCAAGAAGCAGGCGCGACCTCATTCCAAGGGCTCGGAAGGAAGGCACACTGGCGGCAGGAGCGAGCACGAGCAGAGGCCCAAGACGGCGGGACAGCAACAGTCCCATGGGTCGTGGGAGAACAGTGCTAACACTGCCACTCGCCGACCCGCTGGCCACGCTGATGCGAACCACCCTCACCAAGGGCGGCCCGCCCCAGGACACGCACCGCCACACTCCGCGGGTCACCAGCTGGGCAGTCCCATTGACCAGCACTTCGACTTCGGCCTCGTGCATGACGCGTTGCCACCGACCAATGGCTACCACCACGACACCTGCTCCCACCCAGCGTCACGGCAGCAGGGCTATCCTTCCAGCGGCCCAGTTGAACGTGCACAACCCCAGTACCGCGCGTCTCCCGCGGTCCCGCGACTCGATACCAGCCAGGTGCACTACCAACACGCCCCGGTCTATAACACTCCGCAGCCACTCAGTCCCACGTACGTTCCGCCACGCCCTTCCACCGCCCAAGCTGCTCGTGTTCAAGCTGTTCATCAGCCAGCGGTACCGTTGTCGGAACCTCAGTCTGCGACGTTCCACGATGACTTCGCCACTCCGCCTCAGAAGCCTTTCGCACGGGAAGACCACAGCAGACCCGCCAGTCTAGGGGACATCATCGACGATTATGGCGCAGAGCCTGCGCCGAAACCTTTGCAACGGAAGCCAACGACCCGCGAGGAAGAAATTGAGGCCGACATGCCGGACTTTGACAGTGCTGCGCCGGCGCAGACGTCACATCTCCAGAAGCGATTGCAGGCAAACAATGCTTCGCGTGGTCCTGTTGCCCCTCCAGCGCATCCAGGATTGCCACACTCCTCGTCTGCACCAGATGTGCGATGGGATCAAGCCCACGCACAACCCGATCCGAATGCACAGGCTGCTTTCAGAGGTGGCTCTCATGCGGGAGCCTCGTCCGTGCCGCCTCCGGGCGCTCAAGATCCTCGTGCGCGACCGGTCCCGCCGCATGACATGCAGCCTCCGCAGGCACCATTCGCTCACGAGCCGCCGGTGAGACGGTCGCTGGACGATGGGAGACCCTTACCACACCGGAACGGACCACCACCCCCACAGCGCTTCGACGCCCAGGGTCGGCCACTGCCCCATGGTCCGCCCAACGGCATGCGCGGAGGACCAATGGGCATGCGTGGAGGACCCAACGTGATGCGTGGAGGCCCCAATGGCATGCGCGGCGGTCCCAATGGGATGCGCGGAGGCCCAGCTGGTATGCGTGGACATCCGAACGGCATGCGAGGTCGTGGAGCGCCCAATGGCATGGGAAGGGGCAGAGGCCAACCAACCCGTCCAGATCTCGACCGTCAAGGTACTGCTTGGTCAGACCCAGGAATGCAGCGAACAGGAAGCGCTCCGCCTGCTCGGGGTCCTCCCCACGGATCTCATGGCATTGCTGCGCCGCCCCCAGCTCAGCAGCGTTCTGCGACTGAACAGAATCCTCCCCCGAGTAACCCAGATGCGCTCCCTCATCATCCCGTCCCTGTCCGCCCCGGACTCATGGAGAATGGGACTCCGGGGCAGCCAGCAAAGCCCCCGCCCGTCCGAAACTATGCCAGCGGTCAGTCAGCACCACCGGCGAATGGCGCGCCAACTCACGAGCGAAAGGCCTCCAAAGATCACTTTGCACAGCCTGTCACCATGGCGGAGCTGGAGCATCTTCGTTCTTCGGTGGATGCCAGCCCGGAGAATGCCAATAAGGCCCTGATACTAGTGAAGAAGCTCGTCGAGGCTTCAACGGTGCTCGCCGCCGAAGGAGGTCGTGCTGACCCCAGGGCCACAGCCAAGAATCGCGAGAGATACGTATTAGAAGCTGATAAGCGCCTCAAGAAACTAGTTAACGGCGGCGATCCCGACGCCCAGTTCTATTTGGCAGATTGTTACGGCTCTGGGGCTCTGGGGCTGGAGTTCGACGCCAAGGAGGCGTTCAAGCTGTATCAGGCAGCAGCCAAAGCAGGTCATGCCGAGGCCGCTTATCGAACAGCAGTATGCTGCGAGATTGGGCCCGAAGAGGGAGGTGGCACAAGTCGGGACTACGCCAAAGCCGTGCAATGGTATCGTCGCGCCGCGACACTTGGCGATGGCCCGGGCATGTATAAGTTGGGCGCTATATTGCTCAAAGGATTACTCGGTCAGCAGCGCAACATTGTCGAAGCCGTCATCTGGCTGAAGCGTGCTGCTGAAAAAGCAGACGCCGACAATCCCCATGCGCTCCATGAACTGGCACAACTTTACGAAAGCGACAACACCAGCCAGGAGATTCGGAATAAGCTCGTTGCTGATGATTCCTATGCCCGCGAGCTTTTCCAGCGGGCCGCAAACTTGGGGTACAAGAGTAGTCAATTCCGCTTGGGGCAAGCGTTTGAATACGGACACCTAGGGTGCACGATCGACAACAGGACGAGCATTGCGTTTTACACCAAAGCTGCAGCACAAGGTGAACACCAAGCCGAGCTGGCACTTTCTGGATGGTATTTGACGGGAGCGCCTGGAATCCTGGAAAACAGCGACACAGAAGCTTACCTGTGGGCACGAAAAGCTGCCAGTTCCGAACCGCCTCTCGCCAAGGCGATGTTCGCCATGGGATACTTCACTGAGAATGGCATTGGATGTCCGCAGAGCATGGAGGAAGCGAAGAAATGGTATTCCAGAGCAGCTTGTGAGTGATTGCGCGCTGGATAAGACCTACAGATCAGAATTGATGCTAACATGAAGTATAGCCTACAAATTTCCCAAAGCAATCGAACGCCTAGAAGAACTGAAGAGAGGTGGAGGCAAGAAGGACAAAGCGTTCCCTCCTTCGAATGGCAAGCTCACTCGCAAAGACCAGAAGCGAGACGAAGAGAACTGTGCGGTGATGTGATGGTCTGTACACCAGGCGATGACGTCGGAACGGATGTATCGATCCGACAGTACATTTTAATCAAGCTGGACTTGTATACTATGGGACTGGAGGGCAATGCCAGTGTAACATGTGGTGTTGCAGCATATTTGATAGGGTCCCGAAATGTACAAATACGATAACTCCAAAAATGGCACTTTCAATCTGACAGCGACAATCAGTGCTGTAACGAAGCTTCAAAGAAGTGCTGGTGGGATGCTTCGCAATCTGCTCGCCAGTGTAATTCTCTATGGTCGGGGGTGTGATTGTCTGGGTATCATCGTCTATTCCTCACGAACCCTGACTCCTATCCAAAATCTGCCCGTCCACCAACCATTGGCAACGAGTCTAGTACGGAGGGGCTGCCATGAGCGGCACTCTCGCCTTCTTCGTCTCATCTACCTGTATTCCGGCGAGCAACTGTTGCAGATCGACTTCTTGTCCATCATTGACCTCCACCGCCAATTCCACCTGTCGCTTGCCCTCCATGATTTCTTCCAAATCTTTGGCGCGAACCCTGGGCTTTATCGAACCATTGCCGTCCAAGCCGACCACGTTGCTGCTGATGTTGCCAGAGCTCAGTCTCCGCTCACCACCAAAGTTAGGGAGCATGAGCAGTTGTGGGTGACTCTGCTGACTTTGGCCGATGCTGCCACGTAAAGACGCGGCCTTCTCCTTTTCAACAAATCTGCCAAAACAATCTTCGGCCTCGAAGTCGAGATAGCTTGCATCTCTCTCCTCTGATTCGAGCTGAGCCCACGTGGCGACTGCGTCCTTGTACGCGTTGCGCACATCCTCGGAACCGATTCGCGCTAGCCATTGCGTGCCATCCCAGACTCCAACGTTGACGCGGTTACGCTTGATGACCACGTTGGTAGGTGTTTGCTTCTTACCCACCTGTGCCGTCTCGATAATGCTTTGAATCATCTCGAAAGCGCATTTACGGGCTTCATCGGTGGTGAAATAGCCACTGCGCAAGCTGTTGCTCCGCTCACTCGTTTCCCTCTCCAAGTCTGACCTGTCGTCGTGCGCAGGGTCTTTGGGTGCGGGTGTCGTGCTAGCTGCAGCAGTGCTTGGACGAGCGGGCGACGCAGCGCTGGCAGACGTCTTCGTTCCTCGCGAGGTTCCGAGACGGTGCCTGGGAGTTGTGTTCTCAGTAGCTCGCGTGTTCGATCGCGATCTGGTATCCCCAAAGATGTTACTCTTGAAGTCCGCGGCAGTGGGATAAGCTTTCACGCGGACAAGGATTGCCGCGATCATGTCCGTAACCTGGTCCGAATAGTAGACGTGTCCGGCCAGACATGCGATGCTGTGCTTCAGTGTCTCTACCGTCGACGTGGCCGCATTCTGTTCATTGCTGGCAGACGTCATCTCGCGAGCCAGGAGATTATTCCCAGGACGGGCGCAATACGAGACTGTTCGAATTGTCGTGGTCATTAACCCCACTAACACGTCCATGATCGAAATGCCGATGAGGTTCAGATCTGAGCTGACAACGCCCTGGATCATCTTCGCGTATGTTTCGTGTAGTCGAAAGTCAGCACCGTCCACTGGCAATCGCCGGAGTGTTTCCACAGCAGTGAACAGGATCACGAAGCGATCTTGCACTGGGGTCCACGAGGTGATCAGCCGAAACAGCTGACTGGCCCACTCGTTAATGCTACGGCCCTGCTCTCCTGCGATGAACCGCATGAATGAGAATGTAGCTTCTCGCGTCTGGCTGCGATTTTGTGTGTTGAAGATGGCTTTGACACAATCAATGGCGAGTAGGCCCACCTCTTCTTCTTCAATCCGATCAGCATCTTGTGCTGTGCCTTCGGCTGTGCGCGGATCCGGCGGCTGCTCCTCCTGATATCCTGACAGTGTCCTCGAATGAGTTATGCTCTGCCTCCGGTTCAGGGTTTTGCTGTCTCTTCCCTCCTTCTCTTCGGCTTCACGGTAGAGGCCTTGCAAGGAATCAATGTAATCGTGCTTTCCCGCATTGCGTAGATTGGTCAGCACAGCAGCAAAGCAGTAGTCGAATTCGCGGTTCCAGTCACGCTCGAGCTGTTCTGCGGGGGCGAAGATGCTCATGATGGCCGCTACGCCGGCTTTCCGCAGCCGCAGAGCATCGTGGTTGGCGACAGGCTGCGTGGAGCTGCCCATTTTCTTGGTGTTGTTCTTCGCCAGAGACCCATACAGGTGGACCACTTGGGTATATAGGTCGCGGTATTCGTGGTCGGCGGCAAGGCTGGCGGCGTCCTGGTGCTGACACAGGGCGTCCCATGTGGCGAGCGTGGCCTCAATCAGGCCAATGTCGGTCGACTTGTCCAGGACTTGCCGAAGGATGCGCAACACCGAGGGTGCGATGAGGGCAAACCCGGAGCCGCGGTGGATGGCATTGTGTTCGAGGATGGCCGTCAAGATCTGCAGGGTGATCTGCACGCGGGCGCTCTGGCTATGGGCGACGTCGGACTGCGTGCGCGACTCCAGGTAGTCGCCGACTTTGTGGATCTTGTTCTGGCGACTGCTGACATAGTAGAGGAGGTAGGCTAGCTCCGAGCCGTTGGGTTTCGTGTCCAGGCGCGGGTAGCATCTGAGAATCAGCGACTGGTGCTTTGGCCGCAGCTTCTCTGGTCGGCCCGGCATTCTCGGAGCGCTTGGGGCGCGGGGCACGAGGGAGGGGGGAATGCGGCTTCGCTATGGACACATTAAGTCGTCCGGGTGATGACGGGGAGCGCGTGATGGAGGGTGTGCGCGTGCGGATGGAATGCGGTTGGACGTGCAGCTGGACTGGAGGTGAGGTCGAGGGGCGCACGTCATCTCGGCATTTTCTTTCCCCGTGCCGCCCATCTCAATGACGTTCACACCAGCGTCCAGAAGGACATGACACACACACCGCACAGCTGCTGCAGCAGCACGTAGCACAGCACTCACACTCGGCAACGCACCGCAATATCACGCATGCAATCCTCCGGGGGGAGATCAAGAGAGGCACAAGCACACGTGGGAGACATCGCCTATGCACGCCAGAAGCTAGCCGGCGCGCCCACCGACCGACAAGCAGACACCGCCATCCTTGCGTGATGTCCCTTGCATTTACTGTATTAGCATCTGGTGTCATAATACTACCATCATGATTCTGCTCGCAAGCTCGCCGCAACGCCTCTGCGAATAGCCCCCGCCGTCTTATCGGTGGGGAGGACGTGCGTGTCCAAGAATATGGCACTTCGGGAATGCCAGCACCGCAGCTACGGTGACCGTGATACCCACTGATTGCGCACTGGATCCCAGTATTCACTTCTACGCGTCGACACGTTCTCAGCTGGTGGACGTCATCAGTACAAGAGCACTGTGCCGTTGTGGGACGGGTCTCTTACAGCCGTTGCTATCCTGCTCCTGATCCGGAGTCACGGATTGGGCGCTGCTGATTGCGCCGCTCGAATCCTCCTCGTCAATCGCGTGGTTGCTAGGAGCCGTGTGGCTGCCCCGAATGCGGTTGTTGCGCTGGTCTCGGTAGCTTGCGGGAAGTATCAGCAGAATGTCAGCGCCGATGGAGGAGGAACAGGACGCGCCGAAAGCAATGCCACAGTAGCCAGCGGATCACCCAGTTCTCTTCCTCTGGTCCCTCCGTGTCTTTGCCGAGATCATAAATCGCGCGCGTTTCGGGGCTGGCGAGCTGATAGATGCGTAAGATCTCGGCGTGTGTCGCCGTCTCGTTGATGGGGCTTTGACAACGTCAGCAGCTTCGCAGAGAGCAGCATCGAGCAAGCTGGCCGACGCACAACCCTGCGCTCTCCTTTTCAATGAGCCGTTTCCTACCGGCCACAGCTTCCCGCTTCATGTGACTGTAGAGCTCCTTGTGCACTCGATCATGCTCGCACAGGTCCAGGCGCTGGAAGAACCTGGTTTTGGACTCGCTTTGCGCCAGAGCAGCGACCAGAGCGGGCGCCATGGTTGGGACAGGGTCACAGTGGAAGGCTTCGTCTCAAGCAGATATAAACCAAGGGCAGTTCGGCACGACTTCGCGCGACTTTGCGAAGTCGTCATGGAGGGCGGAGTGCCTGGACTGCATCTGCCATCCAAGCATGCGGCTTCCAGCGTCCATCCACTTGCTGGCTGCAATGCCATGTCTAGATCGCGGGACTCGGTCCAGACGTGAAGAAAGGATCCTTGCTCGAAGCAATCTGCGATCGACGATGGGCAAATCAACGACGCTTCGTCAAGTGCGAAAGACCAGGAGCGAGGGGGAAATCCTGATCCGCGCGTCTGGCGGACTACAGTAGCGAGCTCGTGACGAAATGCAATGGGTGCATGGCCGGCGGGCGCGGTGGAGAACGGCGTCGGCGCTGCAAACAACCAGCACCACCAGCAGCACGAACGTGTAACGCCATCGTGCCTTGTCGGTGACGTCGTCGGGATGCAGAGGGCGACTGTGACACAAGCAACTGCAGGGCAAAGTTGTTTGGTCGTTGGAAGGCAGAGCGCACGCGTCACGGTGGTACTGCGTGCAATAAACTGAGAGGCAGACCGGGGTCGGCTGCACAGGAGCCTGAGCGCCCACGTCAAGGCGGCCATGGAGGTAAGTCCGAGAGACTCCTCAGTCCTCACCATGTGTCGGTGTGCTACGCTGTACTGTGCACCGCGCTCCCATCACGCTTCAGCTCCCCATCCCTTTCGCGAACGTTCTCTCGCCCAGAGACGTGCCCAATGGCGAGCGGGAGCGTCCGAGCAAGGGAGCGGCGGTCTCCGTCAGCAAGGTTGGTCATCCTCAGCAGCAGCCGGTAGCCGGGGCTCAGGGTTCGACTCTCCTTGCAGCAGCAACAGCACAACTGGCACGGAGGATGCCGCCATGTCACACCGACGAGCGTTGATTGCCGTTTGAGGCAGTTGCAGACACGGCACAGCACCTAACTAGGAGGTATCGTCTTCATCACCATCGGCCTTCTCGGCACGCACGGGTGCCAGTTCGGCCGGAACAAGTTGGCCGCCGAGACAAGCAATCCTCCCGAGGCTCCCGTCAGGCGGAAGTTCAGGCACCCAGCGCACGACATCCAACTGCCGAAGCTGCCTGCTTCAAACCATGTGAACACACGAACACGTATCGGCAGTTCGCTCTCACCTGCGATTCGCGAAACACGCTCGGACTTCTGCAACGCGCAATGCGGCACGAGAGCCTGCCATATGGCTGACCCAACCCCTACGCCCGTCGACATCTGCCGCTCACACGCTGTCTTGCTCCATGCAGCGCCTGGTCAGCCTGGTCCGTGTGTAGGTATATGATGCGCGACGATCCCGCATCGTCGTCGACAGCGCGATTGTCTTCGCGCATTCAGCATGTTGGCATACGATGCGCTGTGCCTTCTGCTGGCTCACTGGCCGGCCGCACTCGTCCTATCCGTCGCCATTTATTTCGCCAAGAACAGATTCAACAACGGCTTGAACAAGTATCCTGGCCCATCACTGGCAGCCTACAGTATGTGCACTGCCCTCCGTTGGCAGCTCGTGCCCGTCCAACAACTTGCTTACCCTTCTCCGAACAGCGGACTGGTGGCGCTATTTCGACGTGCGAGGTGAGCACGCCGAGCGGACACACATCGAGCTCCACCGAAAGCATGGAGATATTGTACGCCTGGGTCCGAACGTCCTCTCTTTCGCCGACCCACGCGCGATCAAGACTATCTATGGACTCAACAAGGGCATGACCAAATCGGATTTCTGTAAGCGCGCAATGTGCCCCTGCCACCGCCCCAATCTTACGTGTTCCGCCAGACCCGATTCAACAAGCTGTGGCAAACGGCAGACGCCTGCCCTCGCTCTTTTCAACAAAGGACGAAGAATACCACGCCAAGTATCGCCGATGTGTCAACAGCGCTTTCTCCATGTCGTCCCTCATCGGCTACGAGCCGCTTGTCGACAGCACCATGAACGCCTTCATCGAGCAGACTCGCAAACGCTTCGCTGACACCGGAGCGAGTTGCAAGTTCTCGAAATGGCTGCAGTACTTCGCATTCGACGTGATTGGCGAGTTGACGTGGAGCAAACGTCTGGGATTCGTCGAGCGAAATCACGACGTCGACGGCATTGTTGCGTTCGTCGGCGCTTTCCTCGCCTATGCAGCACCGATTGGTCAGATGCCTATCCTGGACCTTCTGTACCAAAAGAATCCAGTCAAACTTCAGCTGCAGAGGTGGGGAATCGACAAGAAAGTCTTCGCGGTGACAAAATTTGCGCTCGAGCAGTCCGCGGATCGTGCGGCAGAGATGGACAAGATCAAGCAGCATGGAGCCGTGGATGAGCGCTCTGGCAAAGCTGTAGATCTTCTCATGAAGTTTACGCAAGCCCAGCACGATCATCCCGAATTCATGACGGACAGACAGGTTCTTTCGTCGTGTACGAGCATGATCTTCGCCGGGTCGGAAACAACAGCCATCAGTCTCAGCAGTATCTTCTACCACCTCATGAAGCACCCCGACGCATACAAGAAACTGATGGACGAACTCGACGAAGCAGCGCGCAACGGGGCCATCGCGGAACGTGACAATGGGAAAGTGAGTTGGGCAGAAGCGCAAAAGCTGCCATATCTGGATGCAGTGATCCAGGAGTCGTTCCGCATGCATCCTGCACCAGGACTGATCCTCGAACGAGTCGTACCCCCACAGGGCATCGAAATTCTCGGCGAGCGGATCCCCGGTGGTACGATCGTAGGCTGCAACGCTTGGGTACTGCACAGGAGACCAGAGGTCTTCGGCGACGATGTGGACACTTTCCGGCCGGAACGCTGGCTGGAAGCGAAGCCAAATCAACTACGCGAGATGAAGGCGACAATGTTCCAATTTGGTGCGGGCGCCCGAACATGCATTGGAAAGAACATTTCTCTGCTGGAAATATACAAGCTCGTGCCGACGTTTTTGCGCAATTTTGAGATGGAGCTGGCTATGCCAGGTGGTGAATGGAAGACCAAGAACGCGTGGTTCGTCACACAAGACTTTGACACCAAGTTCAAGCCGCGGTCAATAGCGCAGAGTACACAGTAATATGTATAGTGCGATCTATATGCGTAATGTGGCATTGTTACAGAAATCCTTTTGTATTCACGTCCGCCGGCCGGCCGGCCCGTCATCATGCGTTCGTCACCTGTGCCGCACGCGCACGATAGCGGCAACCCATGCTCTCACAAAGACACTGCTTGTTCAGATCTTTCCAGTATGTATCCGAATAATCCACAGTGATCTCCGCGCCTGCATCGACTCCCTTGCTCACGAGCACGATTCTCTGAATCCCCAACCAGACGAAGCGTTCGAATTGGCTGTTCGGGGCACAACTATGGTTGACGAATCGAGTATAATTGCCTTGCTCTCCCTGCCAGATCTGGTACGTGGCGCGGTCCGTCTGTCCAATCATCACATCTTTGCCAGCGACTCCGGATGTGATCTGACCGACGAATTCGCCAATCGCTGCTCCCCGCTCGAATGGACAGCATGCTAGGAGGCCGTTGTTCTTACCATTTGGGGTGCGATATACCTGGACAGGTATGTATTTTGCTTTGGTGCTGCCGTACAGGTTCGGAAAGCATGTACAGTTGTTGTCTCGGGGGTCATCGGACTGCCTTTCATTGCATACTTGGCATTGGTATGCCGACGGCTCTGACAGAGGTGATACGGTACGTGGATCGTATAGTCCCCATGCCTCCTCATCAATCACAGACTCGTCAAGATGCGTGTACGCAAAGTTCGGATCCCATTGTCTGTACGTGATCGGCAGTGGGATTGCTTCGTCTCCAGGCCCGCAGACGACCCAGTCATGAGGGTGCCCCTCGTACCGGCGTTCGACTGGGGCGCCCACGATTGCGAGCAAGCTGCGCCAGCGTGGATGAAGACAGTCTGCTGCTACTTCAAAGCGATGCCGTAGTGATCGCAACGTGTGGAAGGTTTCTTCGGTGAATGATACCCTGTACTTGCAGAACCGATACAAACCCATTCCTGCGAAGACCAGTGCGGCCCAGCCGCCGGCACGCTGAATGTCGTGGTAGCCGCGCCAAATGGCAACCTTGTTCCGCAGCTCCTTTTCGGTCCAGCCAAAATCGATGCATGCCTCCGAAATGGCAGTCTTCTTTGCCCTCTCCTTGGTGATGGTGGTGGCCAGCTCGGCGACGCGGTCATCGAACGCCTGCACCCACTGGGCCTGCACGATGACCTCCAGCGATCGGCACGTTCTGCTCGTTTGGCTGATCTTGCGGGCGAGCACGTTCATTCGACCAAACACGTTTTGCACCACAGTGTCATTTCGAGTCGCCAACTCGCTCTCTTCATCGTGGTGTAGGAGCATGCGAGGCTGGCCAGGCTCAATGGCGTGAAACTGCTCCACAATTTCTTCCGGGTCCAACTTCACGGCGGAGTATAAGGATTCCCAGACGCCAAAAATGAATTTATCCAGGCTGGAGGGCTGCAGGATCGGGTTTTCTGGGAGACGCTTCTTCCGCTGAGGAAAGACTCGGGCGTCACTGTCGAGTCTCCGGACTACAGCACCTTGGCTGTCGGAAGCTTCAGCAGCGGCAGCAGAATTGGGTCGTCCCACCCGCAGACCGCCCGTGGCGCGCCGCTTTGGCTCTCTTTCGTCGCCTGATGGAGGTGTGTCGGCCGGTCGAGGGCGGAAGGTCCTGCCATTGGCGGTGTTGATGTCGTGCAACGCTGCACCGTCCGCGTGAGAATCGTTCACGACGGCGGGACTTTGCAAGCCAGACGGGGTGCTGGCAGTCGGAGTGGCGGCATCGGTGATATCGACCGATGCTACGCGGACAGCGTGTTGGCGATGCGACGCGCCGGGGTGGCCCGTCAGAAGGCTGCATTGGAACTGCAGTGGCCCGCTCGACAGATCTTGCTCCGTCTTGCCCGAGGAGTATCATCAGTGGGCAGCTCATCATGAGAGGATTGCTCAAAGGCACGACAGGGCCGCACACGCACCAACAGTTGTCTGATGACGTGAGGCAGCTCCTCGACGATGCGAGCGCTGATGCCCCGAGTCAAGGAATCGACGTCGGCGTCGGTCATTGGGGCGGCCATGAGAGCCTGAGGCCAGCTGCGTATGGGGGAGCACCGCCGCTGTCTGTCGTGCCGGAGGCGATGCCCATCTCCGCTGTGCTGTGCACTCTCCACCGCTTTCGCCCAGATTCACACCGCGAGCTCGCAGCATTCACGTCGTTGCTGAGCTGTTGCTGTTGCGGATCAACTTCCCTCCGCTGAGTTAGTCCGATCTCGGTCAAGTCTGCTCCGCCTGCCGCGTCCCACCTCATCAACCACAGCCATCCATCCATCTATACCCGCACCCACTTTGCCACTCTCATCACAGCCAGGACGAGCTGCGTGCATGCCCACCGTCTTCTGGATCACGGGCTCCCATGCAGCTTCATGCGTTGCCAGAGCACAGCAGCACTGGAACGTATGTGTGGGTGAGCTGGCAGCCTGGCAGCCGCGGGAAAGCGAGCTGAGTTGGGATGAAATTCTCCCGGCTCCGAAACCAGCATGGCCGATGGAATGCTGCGACGGCACCTTGATGAGAGTCCCCTTCCTCGCACGTTCCTGGCCTGGATCAGCTGAGATGCGCCGTCTGTCTCGTCAGTCGGATCTTCAGAAATCAATACCTTGACCATTGGGTAACGGAAGCTCTACACCACCTTTCGAGCCTAGCCAATGGAAGTCATCCCAGAGCATTCCTCCCATCCTTTGCCTCCATCTTCGCCCAGGCTCCTATGCTAATTGCGTTTCCTCGTGCAGGAGAGTGACTGCTGTGCTTCTTGAGCCGACAGCATGAATCTCGAAGACGTGATGGCCTCGTAGCCTCGAATGTCCTAAACGCAGCCTGCTGCAGCCGCAGCCTCGCCACGAGGAATCTGCATTCTGCGTGAATGTATATTTCAGCTCGTGCAGAGACAGCACAGTGAATGGCCACATATTAGCCTCGCCGTCACTCGGTGAAGTCGCTCGTTGATCTCGTCCAATTGCACAACCGCGAGCGTCTTACTGCTGCCCTCGGAGTGCAAATGGGCCCATCTTGTGAGAATTGGGGCGCATGGGACGGCTGGGCAAACTGGCATGGCCAAACTTGGGACGGAGGTTTGGTCTCTCGAGAGCAACGACAAGATGAGCAGTCTCCATGGCACGATCATCCCTCGGCCGGCTACACTTACGAAAACACATTTCACGACGGCGAGCAGCTGCACACCAATTCTACATCCCCACCAGTATCATATCACGAAGCGGCTACGTGGAACATGGTTCGTGCCACAAATGTTTCCCCAGAAGGCCCGGCTCTCGATCAAAGTTCACAAAGTGCACCGACGTCTTCTCTTCGCCATGACTGGCCGACATCTGGGACAATGCTCTGCCATGCGCAGTCGCCTGACGAAGCTGGATCCGACGGACTGATGCACGCAGTCAATGGCCAGGCCGGTCATGCCCTAAACACGAGTGCCCACCACCATTCCGAAGATACGGTTTCCGATTTCATCGTGAACAGTAACTCTCATGAATGGGGGTCAGAGCCCCCCTATCCAGACATTTCAGCTGAGCTGGTACCGCGTCGACAGTCTCCCCGATTCGTTGGAGATGAATATACCGCCCGCTGGGTCCGCGGGCACGGCACGGATCGTGCAGGCTGGTGCGGGTTTTGTTCTTCGTGGTATGCGCTGCAAGATGATTGGGCTTGTGGCATTTGCTCACATGTGGTGTTATAGGCACAAGCTCAAAGATTCAGCATATTGGTATCATATGCACTACTCGGTAAGTTGGCTCGCGACGTCCACATTGCAGTCATATGCGACCTTGGCAATGAGGCGGACTGACTGACGATTTCGTTTTGCAGCACGGCATCTCTTGCGCGACGGGAAAACCCTTTGAAGCCCCGAAAGCTCACCGCACTGCTCAAGGTGCCGTCGGCTTTGAACTGCACTGTGGGTGCTGCAGCCAGTGGGTCTATGTCGGGCGCCTGGACCGTTGGCAGACACCCTATTACCGGCATGCATACAAATGCCAGATGAAGAACCGCTTCGGGGTCGACCGGTATCGCGTCAGCAGGCCAACCAGCACTTCGCCGCGGAATATGCCTGCCCGGCTGCAGAGGTCGGTTTGAAGTGGCGATCGGATCCGTGCCATGAGATGTAGAAGGAACTCAGCACTTCGATCCTTGGCTCTCCGGTGAAGCATCTTCACGTTTTCCGGAGGGCTGCTTTGATGTACCACTCCTTGATCCTCCAATTGCGTTTCGGCGTGGTATGATTGCGGTGGGCTTTGCTCTCACCACGGCTGGATGTATGAACACTGTCTATGTTAGCCGCAGATGTAGCTCTGGCTTTGATGAGTTTCGGGACTGTTGCGCTTGTTTGTTGTCACCTTGTCGAAGTAATGATAGCCCATATAAGTTGGTATCGCGATGAGATTTTGTTGTGCTTGCGCAGAGAACGAGGGTCGGAACTTCGTCGACACATGGCTTGTGTTGCTGCCGCAATGCTGCTATAGTTCGTAATCTGTGTAGCGCGCAAGGAGGCCGACCGATGACTTTGTTACCTCCTAGGAGTGTAGATGCTGGTGCGACAAGGGTCTCCAGCTACTGCATCCCCTATGGCCAGGGAATAATCAGGACTGACCAGAGAAACGGACCGCCGAGACTTATTAGTGAGTATCATCTGATACACCAAGCAGCGACCACGTCGCAATGCCTTGCGGTCGATCAGAAGGAGATGGGAATCTCCACATCTTCTTCGTGTCACCTGAGCCCGCGACGTCATCGGGAGTCGCCCACCCATGTCGATTGGCATTTTCCACAACTTGTCGAGCTTGTATGCTTGGCAGGCCATGACATTTCGGCTGCTGTGTACATTCGCCGGGATTGCATACGCGCTACTGTGCTGTGACGGAGGGTCTGCTGCCGCTAGAGCCATCAGCCTGCAGACGGGACAATCATTCGTCCCACGATGCTGCAATATGTGACGGTCGCATCCGGTGAACGCTCCAGCAATGGCAGCGGCACGGCGCTGTACACGGCCACGGAGCGTCGAGGAGGGCAATGTCCCAGCGGTGACTCGAGTGGTGTGTGACGCCGGATGCGCTGATTGGTCGGCGGGGCAATTGATTGGCACGGCGGAAGAGGAGCAGGTGCAGGTGCAGGTCAGGCTGGGTGCTGGAACGTGAGCCATGGATCGTGCAGTCATGCGTCGATGCATCCATCATCTCATCACGCTGCCGGCACCGAGCAAGGGCAAGAGGGTGTTTTGTTGTTGCTGCTGCTGCTGCTGCTCTTCTCGCCATGGCCCGGGGGACTTGCTCGTGTTGTGGCGCAAGCGAGGGCTCCCTGCGCTTGTTGCGGATCGATGCAGGCCTTCCTGCGCGTAAAATTTGATGCAGCACGCAATGCCCCACGACGTCGTATTGGCATTGGGCGAGGCTGGGCGGCGGCGGCGGCGGCGGCGGAGGAGGAGGAGGAGCATGCGGCGGCGGGTGGCACTTTTCGAGCTCGCCAGCCGTGGCCCCTCTATCTCGACACAACACTGCCGCAAATACTGGTAGACTACTACGAACCCCCCCCTCCCCCCCCTCCCCCAGCAGCAAACGTGAGGACAAGCACCAGACCACCCCCGAGCCGCAGTTTAAATGCGCCGTTGCTCCACCCGTATATCTTTTCGCGCGCAGCAGCTGACCGGGGTCGCATCGGCGGCTGCTGTTGACTGCCCGTCCATTTGACCACACTTCTCTCGCACGTGCCGGCCGCTGGTTGTTGTTATCTGACCTCTCGCCTCGCCCTCTGTCGCCGCTCCGCTGGCCCTCGATGAGGCACACGCAGTGTCATGGACTCGGCCGATGGACAACAGTTCACTCGGGTACGTTGCACGCCGCTGCCGCCTCGACGCCGCGCACCTTGCATCGTCGCGCCAAGCGCCGCCCTGCTAACGACGAGTTGCTAAACAGAAGCTGGCCTCCTTCGTATCGACGCATGAACGAGCGCTCGCGAACGCGCTGCAGCTGCAGCACCAGCAGCGGACCACGCATGGCAAAGAGCAGGGAGCCGCAGGCCGGCCGCAGACGTCGGCCGGCGCATCCAGCACCATGACCCTCTCGCAGTCGCTCTCGCGCCCCTCGTACCTGTCCTTCGCCTCGACCGCGAGCCTCAAGCCCGCGAAACTCGTGCTGACGCCCCACCATCTCTACTACCTGCTCAGCGTGTTTGAAGCGGAGCTGGGCATTGACCCGGGCCCCATGTTGATACGGCTGGAAAATCTACACAACGATGCGCCTGCGTCGAGCTACATGTCCTTCCTCAACCACCCGCCGCGGTTGCGGGGCAAGCAGTCGGACGCCGACTCGCTTCGCTCGGTCTCGAGCGTACGCAGCGTCATGTCCAGCATGTCATCGGTGTGGTCCGCGCTCACAGGACACAATGCGGCGGTCAAGGAGCAGAAATCAAAGGCGCAACATCGTGATGACCTCAAGTACTTGTACTCGTGCTTCACCAAAATCCCCTCGTTGCGTCTCGCACCCGACCACAAAGCCCGCCCTATTGCGGGCTATGAGGAGTTTCCCTTGTGAGTGCTAGATGCTGAACTGCATTTCAGGCGTGCAGCCTCGCATGAGACCAGGACTAACCTCTGATGGATGATCCCTTAGTGACACCGCGGTGCCGTTGTTCGTCTTCAAGAACGTGAGTTCTCTCGAGGTTTGCGATCTCGACTTCCGCTCCTTCTACGGCTGGGACCGGCTTTCAGAGCAATTGCGAAGCCTGACTATAAAAAATGCCATGCTCGAAGACCCGATAGAGCTACTGCGAGATATTGTGTTAGATGATACCGAGAAGAGGCGCAAACGCTCTTCAAAGACGCAGGTGCCAACCACGCCATTGACCCCCGGCCCATCTTGGTTTTCGGCCAGCCCCAAACGATTCCCAGATTTCGGCTCCCTAGCGTCCCAGCCCACCACTCCTGCCGCGTTTGGCCGCCGGGGCTCGCTGGGGTCCGCCCTTGTGTTGGAAAGAGGCCTTTCAGTCGACAGCACGAAGCTCATGGGAAATGCGAGGCATCCGAGCAATTCTCCTCCACGGCCTGCTACCTCGAGACACACGTCACTGAACAAGCCGCGGTCACACCGACCAGGGACATCGAATGTTCGCAGATCGTCCGGCAGCTCGGGCTCTAGTCATCACGAAATGACACCCCGCCACAGCTCATCTGACCTGCTGGCCATGGGCATTTTACCTTCCTCCAAATGGCGATTCCTCCGACACCTCAGCTTGGCAGAAAACTCGCTCACGCATCTCACCGTGAGCAGTCTTGCTCCGGTAGCGAGCACGTTGCAGTCGCTTGACCTGTCGGGAAACCTCTTCTCCGAAATACCTGAAGCGCTGGCAAGTCTGACGCACCTACGAGCGCTCAATCTGAGCAACTGCATGATTGACAGCCTGGCATCGCTCTCGCGCAATCCTCTGCCCGCAATCACCACCCTCAATTTACGCTCCAACAGGCTGCTTTCACTTGCCGGCATCGAGCGACTGTACTCGTTGGAGCGGCTTGATTTGCGGGACAATCGGCTGCATGATCCAACAGAACTGGCTCGGTTAACGGGCATGCCCGATGTGACTGATTTGTACGTGATCAAGAATCCATTTACGAGGACTCACAGCAGTTACCGGATCACAATCTTCAATCTGTTCCGATCGACGCCAGGCCATGTGCACGACGTCACAATCGACACCATGGGGCCACTATACCACGAGAAGAAGTATCTGGCCGACCGCGCCCCAGAACCTGCAAACAAGCCCATTGTTCGACCGCCGCCGGAAGATGATGTTCCAGAGCCACCGTCTGTTGCTGACCTGCCTATCGATGCTGGACTGGAGCCTGTGCCGGAGCCCCCAGCCAACATGGGTCATCGTCGATCTCGGTCGGACATGGGGCCACCCTCAACAGTTCGAAGGAAAAAGAATCCGCGCAAAAGGGTGCTAGAGGCCGTGCCAGCTGCATCGCAGCCTCCACCAGCAGTGGAAGAAATTCTCACGGAGCCGCAAGTCCCTGAACTCACCGAGCTGCCACCCATGCCACACACACCAACGACTGAAAGCGATCAGCCCTCGACCCCAGAAGCGACACCACGTGGCGCTGTGCAGTCGACGGCGCCGACGCAAACAGGGTTGGCAGTGCGGCCGAAAGTCCACACGGGCTTTGCAGCTAGCACTGCACCAAAAATTCGGGAATGGTCCGATGATGACAACTCGCCTTTGAGATCTCCGGAGGGTCTTGACCCGACATCGGGATTGTATCGGCAGAAGATACAAGCTTTGAAACAGGATCTGGGTCCCAATTGGCTCTCCGCACTGAATGAGGGCACCGTGTCGGAGGAACCGATGAGAAATCGAAGCTTTAGCCTCTCATCAAGAACACCGGTCGGTCGCCCTGAGCTTGCGAGAGGCGTGAGTGTTGGGGGCCGTACACTCGGGTGAGGTTGCTCGTCCGACCGCGTGGACTAATCCCAATCCTGCCGCGAACTTCTACGACGACCGTTGCGACTGCATGGCCTGGGTGTTGATTTTTGTTTCTCCCCCGGATCTTCTCTCTGGACCGTTTTCGGGCTGTCTGATCTTGAGCGAACGAGGGCGTGATGACCATTCTTCGTGGGGCCATTACTCGGATGGCATTCTGTTTGATTTATTGCTTTGGTGTAGAAATACCCCTGGGTTCGGCGAGTGGATTAATCTGTTCTTGTCTTTCGGAAGCGCGTTATACTTCAAGGCGGCATGCGAGCCGTGTAGAGGATGCAGCATGCCTCCCGAGGCATATAGATCTCGTGGTGCGTGTGGTGGAGAGGCATGAAACGATGGCATTCCTAGCGCGGCGTTCTGGGAGGGTGAGCGCGTCTGTTGAATACGTAGCATTGCTTTCGAGAATCAAATGCAAAATGTGGTTCATGGCACGACGATGGGGCGGTACTTGCGAACGTCGGTCTGTGCAGATCGTGCGTATTGAAGACGATCGTAGAATCGTGCCTTGGGACGGACACGCGATATGACAGTGGCACCCCACCTTTGCTCCAGAGCTGAGGCAGACGTGTACGGTGCGGACGCTGCACAGCGGCGACATCTGCCATGGCGGTCTCAGGTCCCACGAATCCGACGTGCGTAAGGTACTGAGGCGTTGACAACGTGATGACAAAGCGACGCTGGCTTCGCGCGGTGATGAGTCTGAGAATAGCAGGCCGCACGAGCCGGTCTCGACGCGCGGGCCTCTGCTGCTGCCATGATGATCAGCGGCCAGGGCGAGGTACAGTATGGCGTGAGCAACAGTGCGAAAGTGCAGCGCGGCGCACGACAAGCTGCATGTCGACCGCGTCTCTGCGTTGCGGGATCGAGGGGCAGCTCGCCCAGCGTGGCCCTGACGCGTGCTCGGTCGTCAATCACTCACCATGCACGGCCGTGATGTTGCATACTGTAGATGGACGAGATGGCGCTACGGGAGCGGCGAGGACAGGCCTCGTTGCCCGCGTGGCCGAACTACTCTCGAGGCCCCATCGGCTGCAGATTGGTAGATTGGTTGGGCTGTGATGGAGCGTGTGAAGGGGAAGCACAGCACAGCACCGTTCGCTGTGCTTGGCAGACGACTGGAGCCGGCGTGTTGTTTGGCGAAGCACCGCTCCTTCTTCCCGTGCGCGCGCTCCCAACATTGCCCATCTGCCTGAATTGCACCGCACCGCACCGCACCGCACCGCACCGCACTGCCACCCCTTCACACGCCCGCCCGTCTTCGACGTCTGACCACCTGCATCCGCCGTGTCGTCCGCCGCCGCCCCGCCTGCGCTCTCCGTTCCTCGCCGAGCGGTGAAAACCTCGACGCCTGACGCTCTGCGCGCCTACTCTGCCACTGGGCCCCTCCGCCCCCGACCACGCAGCCGACCCATCCTCGCCGCTCCCTTGGCCTCGTCGCGCCCGCCCGCACACATCAGTGGCCGTCCGACTGCGCGCTCTCCGGCTCAGCAAAAGCCTCGTCGCCCCTGGTCACCCGAGTGGGATCTGAAGACTCGACACGCCCACTGAGAGACACGGCATCACCACCAGTCCGCAGCAGTGGTACAGAGGCGCACGCATAGAGTCCGCGCTGCTCTCTCGAGCCTTTGCGCTCATCCGCCTCACGTTCGGTACGTTGGTCTATTGATTTCTTTTCTGCCCGCGCTGGCGGCATGGCAGCGGCGGCAAGGACGGCGCCCAAGTGGAATGAGCAGCTGCAAAGGCTGTAGTATGGCGCGGCGCCCCTCTCGTAGAGAGTATGGCACCCCGACAACATCTTTCGTGCTAGGTCACGTGCAACCGGACATGTTGAGAGCTATGCAGCTTCTTGCAATCGAGCTGCACCGCTCTTCCACTGACTGAACGACAGTCTCTTTGCCCCTGTGCTGGGCCGCAGCCGCTCTCTACGCGACTGGCTGAGCGTACCTTTCGCCCCGACGTCCTCTTTCCCCCTCCCGACCGCCGACCATGGCGGACCAAAACGATGTGGACTTGGACTCCATCATCGATCGTCTTCTCGAAGTGCGTGGCAGCCGCCCAGGCAAGCAGGTACAGCTGCTGGAGACGGAGATCAGATATCTCTGCACCAAGGCTCGTGAGATCTTCATTTCTCAGCCCATACTGCTGGAGCTCGAAGCTCCCATCAAGGTGTGTGCCGTTGAGGACATCCGAGCACAAATGGAAGTTGACGAGTGGTAGATCTGCGGCGACATTCACGGACAGTACTACGATCTGTTGCGCTTGTTCGAGTACGGCGGCTTCCCACCAGAGGCCAACTATCTCTTCCTAGGCGATTACGTCGACCGCGGCAAGCAATCTCTCGAGACCATCTGTCTGCTCCTCGCCTACAAGATCAAATACCCTGAAAACTTCTTCATCTTGCGCGGCAACCACGAGTGCGCGTCCATCAACCGCATCTATGGCTTCTACGACGAGTGCAAGAGACGCTACAACATCAAGCTCTGGAAGACCTTCACCGATTGCTTCAACTGCTTGCCGATTGCAGCCATCATTGACGAGAAGATCTTCACCATGCATGGAGGCCTGAGTCCGGATCTGAACTCGATGGAGCAGATTCGCCGCGTCATGCGCCCAACCGATGTAGGTATCCCAGGGTCAGGGAGTTTCCACGGCTCAATTAACTTGTGGTGTAGATCCCCGACTGTGGCCTGCTCTGTGACTTGTTGTGGTCAGATCCCGACAAGGACATCACTGGCTGGTCGGAGAACGATCGTGGTGTTTCCTTTACCTTCGGCCCGGATGTCGTTTCGCGATTCTTGCAGAAGCACGATATGGACCTCATCTGCCGTGCGCATCAAGTCGTTGAGGACGGATACGAGTTCTTCTCCAAGCGCCAACTGGTGACGCTCTTTTCCGCGCCGAACTACTGCGGCGAATTCGACAACGCAGGCGCTATGATGAGTGTGGACGAGTCTTTGCTATGCTCGTTCCAGATTCTGAAGCCGGCGGAGAAGAAGCAGAAGTAAGTTGCCGATTCGTTCCCTAAGCTTCGGTAAAGCCATTACTTACACGCGCTGCAGCAGATTTGGGAGGCGATAAAGAGAGAAAAGCGACAGACGAATCCTTCGAAAGCAAAGTGCATCCAATTCACCTTCTGTGCCGAGTCCGGATAGCCGCTGGCAGAGACTTGCGGCAATGCGTGTACGACATCACTGAATGAGGCGGGGACACGATTCACAAAATGAAAGGTCGAGAGGTGGCCGCGCAAGAAACCAATGAGACGGCGGTGGCGTGTACGATTTTGCATGGGTTATGAGCAAGCGGATGGTGGCGGTCGGATGAATTTGCCGGTCTGCCACGTTCTCACGCGCACTCGCACACAAGACGCGCAAGTGGTGTAGCATTGGTGGATGTTGCTGCTGCAATGGCGGGTTCTGTCGAATACGCTGAGCGCTGTTCACTCACTCCATACGTTCAACGAGGTGCTTTATCTGCTGATGATCTCTTCTCCAATCCCGTCATGTATTTCCTGTAAGCTTCTACCGTGAGTGCTGACTGAGCAGAACAGGCGTGGAGTAGTGATCATTGCGTTCAGCGAGCAGTGCCGCGAATCTTGCTCTTGCTCGATGCAGTATTCTCAACCGGGGAGTCCAGTAGCTCGACCACGCGCGCGTGCGCCTTCACAAGAAGCACGAGTGATGTTGACGTTTCAATGCCCAAGAAGGTGGTCGCTGAGACGGCGATCATGGTCAAATAGGCCCAACGTCGCCGCTTTCTGAATGCTGGTAGTCCCCACGTAGCGTGCACGCGGGCAACGAATAAGAGGCACTGGACGCGACGCGCCACTTTCGCGTGCGTGTTTCAGCTTCAAGGTGAAGGTGCGGCGGAGGTAGGATGCTGCAGGCCATCGGTAGGCCTGCGGCTCGCGATGGCTGCGCGGTGTTGTGACGCTGCCGCTGCTGCATGGCCGGAATCGCGTGACATGGCCGTGTTCACGCGTCCGGAGCGAGGTGGTTGCTCGCCTGATGCAACGAAAACAAACACGGCCGGGCACGGCGACCACCTCAATATCCCTCGCCTGGCGGCATTCGAGCTCGACTATGCGGCAGTGTTGCACGAGCTCCATTCAGGCAACAATCAGCGAGTCGTTCATTGACGCTCTGGCCATTGTGCCCGTGCCCATTGTCGAAGGGGCCGGATAGAGTGCAACGATAATACCAAAGCTGCGAGGTGCCAGGCCCGCGCTAACCAGGGTCCACAACGACCACCGCGGACGGCGTTGCTTGTTGTTCGTCGACCTCCAACCACGCCCCAGCATCCACCAGAGCAGATGCTGCATTCACCATCACTTCGAAGGACATTCGTTACGACCAGCAACCCGACTGCGCGACTCGCAATCTACACCCCGCCGTGCGCGCGCTCGTCGCATCACAGCGCAATCGACCATTTCCCCAGGCCCCTCGAATCCCACGCAAGGACAACATCCGCAGTCGCATCCGACAAACATTGGCCCAACGGCACCGTACTCAGGGCTCGCGCCCGCTGACGCTCACGCGGCCTTCGTCGTCCTTCATTCCACCCTGCGCAATCACGATGGATGCGCCGCGCGGAGAGCCCGAGCGCATACCACAAAACGATACTCACACCCCAGCGCCCCTCTCTCCACCCAGGAGCAAGACACCACCCACAATCACTGGCAAGCGGGCGCACAGCGATGAACAGGTGCCGACCGTCGATCAATTTCGCAGCGGCAGTGAGCCCGTGAATCCAGTCGCATTGAATAAAGCCCTGAAGGACATCGAGCGGGTAGGACAGCGCAGAGTGAGCACGCCCGCAGCGAGCCCCAGTCGGAAGCGGCAGAAAGTCCAGACCAGCGATCGCTTCATACCGAATCGCGCTGGACAGGATCTGTCTGCCAGCTACAATCTGCTGCATGAAGATGGCTCCCCAGCCACGCCGTCGCGACACCGCAAGAAGGGACCAGGCGACCTGCAGTTCCAAAAGATGGAAGCCAACCGCACATACACATCCATCCTGAGGTCGGAGATGTTCAACGATGAGATTCCGCAGATCATACACGACCACACTGGCTCGCGCGGACAGACACCGCCAGTCACGAGCATCGGCGCGGCCTCGAATCTGGGTGGCAGCAACTTTACGCCTTCGACACCGCATAAGAACCTTTTCTCATACGGACCGCAGCAACCTGTCTCATTAACACCGCGGTCGATCTCGCGGAGTGAACGAGGGCCCAACATAAATGCCAGGTCTGAAATCTACAGCTTGTCGCCGGTGAAGCACTCATCGCAGACAATGTTGTTATCTCCACGCAAGACGCCACGTCAGGTCAGCAAAGTGCCCTACAAAGTGCTGGATGCGCCGGACTTGGCCGACGACTTCTATCTGAATCTGGTGGATTGGGGGTCCAACGACATACTCGCGGTCGGTCTGGGGGCCTCGGTCTATTTATGGAGTCGAGAAAGCGGAAAGGTGACGACGTTGTGCACATTGGAGGGAGACGTCGTCACGAGCGTCAGCTGGATTCAGCGTGGCACGCATCTCGCGATTGGAACTTCTAAGGGACTTCTCCACATCTGGGATACGCTGGCACAAAAGCGGCTGCGAACCATGACTGGGCATGCTTCACGCATCAGTAGCCTTGCATGGAATGCCCATATTCTATCCACAGGATCGCGAGACCGATCGATCCTGCATCGAGATGTCCGACTATCAAGTCAGTACCTGCGTCGGCTCAGCGGTCACAAGCAGGAGGTGTGTGGATTGAAGTGGAATTCAGAGACTGAGCAACTGGCCTCTGGCGGTAACGACAACAAGATTTTCATCTGGGAGAAGATGGAGGAGCGCTGGCAGCATCGTTGGGGAGAGCAAGAAGGCGGCCACAAGGCCGCTGTGAAAGCCATCGCTTGGAATCCCCATCAGCGTGGCGTTTTGGCATCTGGAGGCGGAACAGCCGATCGGTGCATCAAATTCTGGAATACGATCTCAGCGGCTCAAACTTCGGCGACGCGGTCAATACCTGTCGAGCAGACCAACCTCGGGCTAGGACTGTCGACATCTCCGGTCCCGGAGCCCGAAGTCTCAAATCAAGTGATGAATCCGCATCTCATCAGCTCGCATGATACAGGCAGCCAGGTCTGTAACCTGCTCTTCTCTCAGCGAACCTCGGAACTTGTGTCGACGCACGGCTATTCACAGCATGCTATCAACATCTGGAAATATCCGAGCATGAATCAAGTCGTCAGTCTCACGGGACACACGTACCGTGTCCTCTACCTCAGTATGAGTCCTGATGGTGCGATCATCGTCACGGGTGCAGGCGACGAGACTCTGCGCTTTTGGGATGTGTTTTCAAAGCAGAAGGGAGAGCCCAAGCGCGGTATTGTGGGCGAGTGGGGCATCATCCGCTAAACTCCAAAGGCAGTGCACATGCTGTCGAAGGAGATGGCAGGGTTGCAATGGAGCGAGTGAGGATGAGCGCAAGGACCACCGTGCATCGCCTCCCGCACTACATTGTACTCGCAAGAAAGCAAACAGACTTTCGATATTGGCTGGTCCATTGGAGTCATCATGAAGCACGATGGCTGGAATCTGCGCATAGCGTCGTGCAATTGGAGTTTGAGCGATGGCGCAATGCTTGTGCGCTTCTTAATGATACCTTTTACGACGAGCACATGGGAAGGGGCGCATGAGCGAGGGCGCAGTCGAGCCATTTGGCCATTCTCCTGCAGTGAATGGAGATTCTTGGAAAGACGTGTAGCATTCTCATCAACAGCGAGACGCACAGCAGAACCGTTGCAGAGCACCGTCAAATTCGTGTCACCCGTCCTATCCAACCATTCAAAACATTGTCAATACCCGCCCACTCGCCGATGTCGCCGCTATCCTTAAATCCGTGTTGAACTTCAAATGCCGATTCCAAACGTAGCCGGCTCAGCATCACTTCATGCCGCGGCCTCGCATCGCACTCTCTCGCCTACGCCAATCGCTACAGCGCTCGTTCCCAGTCTCATCGATACAATCGAGTTGCATCCGCAAAACATTGACAAGTCATACGTTGCCGAACATGGCCAAACCGACTTACCTGACCGGCGATAAAGCTGCCATCGAGTCATTCATTGACAAGTTCGATGTACGAACACGACATCGGCCATGACATGTATCGCAAACCTGGGCTGATCACGGAACAGACGTTTCTGTTCGACTGTGACGGTACGCCAAAAGTCTCACCCCACCCGCACCTTCCAGCTCTTTGGTCGCGTCGTGGGAGGTGAGCCACCGGAGGACTGATCACAAGAGATGCAGGTGTCCTCTGGTCCGGCGATCACCTTTTCCCCCATGTCCCCGAAACCATCTCCCTCCTTCGCAAAAAGGGCAAACAGCTCGTTTTCGTGACGAACAACTCGACCAAATCCCGCGCAGATTACAAGAAGAAATTCGACAAAGTGGGCATTGAGGCCCACGAAGAGGAGGTGTTCGGCTCGTCTTACAGTGCGGCGGTATACATTGCTCGGATCATGAAACTGCAAGCGCCAAAGAACAAGGTCTTCGTCTTGGGCGAGACGGGCATCGAGCAGGAATTGCAAAGCGAAGGCGTACCCTACATCGGCGGCACAGACGAGAGTTTCCGGCGAGAGTGCACCGAGGCTGATTTCAAGAGCATTGCGGACGGGTCAGCATTGGACCAGGATGTCGCGGTCGTCTTGACGGGGTTGGATTTCCATCCTTCGTATTTGAAGTATGCGCTCGGCTTCGCATATGTGCGGCAACAAGGCGCGCATTTTCTTGCGACGAATATCGATTCGACATTACCGAATGCCGGGTCGCTATTTCCTGGCGCGGGGAGTACTAGTGCGCCGTTGGTCACTGCTCTGGGCAAGACACCGTTGGCGCTGGGGAAGCCGAGCCAGGCGATGATGGATGCTGTGGAGGGCAAGTTTCAATTCGACAGAAAGAAGACGTGTATGGTGGGTGATCGGTTGAACACGGATATTCAGTTTGGTATTGAAGGTGGATTGGGAGGTACGCTCGCGGTTCTGACCGGCGTCACGCAGAAAGAGGAGTTTTTGACTGAAGGCGCGAGTGTTGTGCCCAGTGCCTATGTGGATCAGCTGGGCGATTTGCTTGGGTGAGCATGAAGAGCGCACAGACGTGCTGCAAACAACTACACAGGAGTGCTTGCAGTTGATATGAATTTTGAACAGAGCCTTAGACACTCAAACCTGCTTAGGAAGGCTAATTCGTTAAATGCTACAGTGGCAGCGACGCTCATCGCAAAGACAGAGCACTCGCTCGTGCAGTGTTGCGATACGGAGATGTCTCAGAATACGAGAAGTGTCTCAGGGTACGAGAACCTTGAGACATGCAGAGTCCTCGGGATATCAAAAAGGGGATTCTGACTGCTAAGGCCCCGATTATATATAAGCGTTCCTGTAGTTAGTAGATTCTGGGAATGGACAGAGATCGCTTCCCGCTGATTTTACATCACATGACTCCAAGTGACTCTCCGGAAGGTACCCGCACACTTCCGTGACTACGCGCTGCTTGGCGCGACATGCAGCGACCAGTATAACACTCGCAAAAATTGAATAGCCGGGACCAGGCCTGTTGACAGCCCCAATTCTGCAGCCTTGGAACCGCAGCCAAGGTGAACATTGAGTTGAAGGCCCTAACTAGTTATAAAGTGCCTTGACTGCGTTCTAAAATCGTAGAGGCCGCCAATTGGGTCAATGTATATAGCAAGCCATGAGTCTACACGTCGGCCCCATCTGAGTCGTGTCAGCTTTACGGAATGCAAGCGTTTTATAAGATAAAATCTATCCCTGCAAGGGTGGGGTTTCCTCCGGACGCTACTGGCTATCGTAAGCATATATACATTGATTGAGATCCTACCTCCAACGCTGGTCATCTCTTCACAACACTGCATATTACTCTCGTAGGGAGCTTCGAGTTTCTAAAGCCTAACTTGGTATGCCATCGACCGACCATACTGTCTCGTTTGTGCCTAGTGAGACAAGACTGACTGCTCGGTGTAGAATACATTCCACGCCAAACGATGAATCTCTTACCCTACGTTGCGACTTTTGCAGTTGCCTTCATATCTGTCGCACAAGCAGAGTTCGCCGTTAGTCATGTGAGGACACCCACATTTGTAGAAAAGTCACTGAAATCAGACAGAATGTTTGTTGCTCTCTATGCGACCAATTTGGTCTACGCGCGCAGCTTTGTGCGAATGAATGCTTCAAGGGATGTTAGGACGAAGACAATACGTTCGTTGCTAGCCTCTCTCCAGCCTGCGTTGAAGGCTCAAGGCCATTATCTGGCGCGGCGTAATGGTCATCAAGCAAGTCAGGGGAACAGCCGATTCATCCAGTTCACCAATACAATGTACAATGGCTTTGCACACACAAGCTTCTCTCATACATTCTAGATCCCCGCATCGTACTCTGCCATCTACAATCTACTCCACCCGCCTCTAGAGCTTTTGCCGCGTCCTTGCTGGCGATGAGTTGGTGTCGTCTCTGACCTCGAACAAGAGAATTCCCATCAGCACCCTTCTGTCCCGAAGAACCCGCGGACCAATTAGGAAAGCTCCACTCACGCAAGCAGATACTTGGCCGCATGCTCCACATGGTCGTCGGCGAATGTGCTGATGAAGAAGTACGAGTGATCGTAGCCTTCTCTGTAGTTCACCGTCACCTTCTTCCCCGCCTCCTTGGCGGCCTTTTCCAAGTTCTCTGGCAACAGCTGGCCCTGCTTGTAGAAGTTGTCGCCTGTCCCAACGTCGATCAGGATGTCCGTCTCGCCGGAGAAATTGCGGATTAATTCCGTGGCGTCGTGCTCTGCCCACTTTTGCTTCTGGTCGTCGCCAAAGTACCCGCCGAACGCCTTCTTGCCCCAATCGCAGTTGGATGGGTTGGAGATGGGCGCGAACGCGGATACAGACTTGTACTGTCCTGGGTTCTTGAGGAAGAGTGTCAGAGCTCCGTGTCCGCCCATCGAGTGTCCGAAGATGGACACTCTTGAGCCGTCTAGCTCCTTGAAGCTCGAGAACAGCTGCTCTGGCAACTCCTTTGTGATGTAGCTGTACATTTTGTAGCCCTTGCTGTATGGCTCCTGTGTCGCATCGACATAGAAGCCCGCGCCGCTTCCAAAATCGTACGCATCGTCTTCGCCTGCGTGGCCGAGACCGCGAGGGCTGGTGTCTGGGTATACTATCGCAATGCCCTTCTGTGATGCCTTATGCTGGAAGAAGCCCTTCTCGGCACCATTGTCGCCCGTACAAGTCAGGCCCGCGAGGTAGAAGAGGACCGGCACTGGCTTTGACGAGCTGGCTTGCGGTGGAAGGTAGAGGTTGAGCTTCGCTTCGGTGGTGAGGACTTGAGACTTTTTCTTTTGTTAACGCTGCTCCAACAGAACATCAAATTCGTCAATGCGGGGGAAGCCTACTTTGTGTTGCAGCTTCAGCAGCTTGCCGCCGAAGCTGTTGATAGTCTGTGTGGTTTCGAAAGACATGCTGGTGAGGGTGCGGTACGTCGTCCTGCGATGTAAATGTTTGGAAGAGACGGACAAGTAGTGTGAGCGGAGAAGAGAGAGCATGCAATTGATGTTCAAGATGGGTAATGACTTGCGAGGCAACCGCTGCAGTGGTTCTTCTGGGGTATCTGCCCCGCATGATGTCAAACCAGGAACTATTGCGGAAGCACATCCGACATCCAACCTCTGTTCTGTTTTGCGTTCAAATTGTGCATCAACTGTCTCCTCCTCTCCGTGCCGAGCGAGCGTTTTTGTCACTACTCTATTCCGCCCTCGCCGAATCCTGTCCTCGTTGGCGAGTCCATGTGCAGACATAGAAACGAGGGATTCACCACATCCTGAGTATAGACGGTATGTTGTGCTGTTCCATGGAAGGAAACGATACCGCAAGACCGCTGTCCCGCAGTAGAGCGAGCTTGCCGGCATTATAGCACCAAACTCTCGTGGTTCGGGGCGCGATAACTCGTGGGTGGTTCCTTGGGCTTCGTCGAAAAGCTGGGTAGTGTTGCAGAGTTCTGCCGTCTTTGCGACCGTTCACAGCAATTCTTCACTAGGAGCAATGCGTGTCAGCTCGTCAATCTGGCAAAGAGCCCAGGGCCCGAACTAACGTCTTCCAATCCTCATAGTAGCCATCAGGCAGATAACGTCGTACGACCAGCGGGATCTTCTTCTCGCGCAACTCCTTCAGCGCGATTTGAAGCGGGTCTGTTTCTGATTCCACGTCAACGAGCACTGGCGCCCCCATGCTGGAGCACCGTCAGCAACATGGCCGCTACGAATGTTCATCCCACCAACCTGATCTGCAGAGCTCGTGTTCCCAGTACTCTTGCCCGCTCATATTTGGTCATGTACGGGGTAGTTGTCCTGTTCTCATCGGCAATCTTCTTGGTCTTGAGCGCTTTCACAGTATTAGATCCGCCCGCCTCGCCACTCGTGACGATGTTGTTCTGGTTCGCATCGGCATAGTCGGTGCTGTTGAGCGCTGCCTCGCCCCCGCCGGACTGTTCGGGATCATGGTCTGATGGTCGTCAGCGCCGTACTCTTGACAGGCATATGCGCGGAGCATGCGCCCTTTGCTCGTGTGTATGCGCACCATTCTCATAGCCGTCGGCCGGAATGTCTTCTTCATCGATCAAATTGTCGTCCAAGAATCTGACGACATCCCCGTGTTAGCTGGCGATCCTCGCTCGTTAGACGAACTCGACGCGCGCGCATACTCGTTTTCGCCGAAGTCTTGCATATCATCGTCGCCGCCGCCATAGTCCGACATGATCGCGGTAGTTTCGGGGGGGTCAGGTAGCGGCGCGCGAGTTGGCTCTGTTATTTACTCGGGGTGGTGCGACGGATGCAGGCGACGGGGAAGGAGGAGCGAGTGCAGCGGCAGAGGAGATGTCTTTGTTGCGAAGCGCGTCTCAAAATCTGGAAGCCCAGAATGGAATCCTTGCAGAACTTCGGAAGTCGGCGGCCGGCCGGCGGTGCCGTTCACTTTCTCGTGCATACATGTCAGCTGTCCATGTCGGCAATCTCGGCTGTCACTCCCGATTAAGAAATGCCGGGCCATATGGTCGGCCGACGTCTCCGAGGTAACAGATGAACTTTTACAGTAACACCATCGTATACCGCACCCTCTACGCATCTGCTACAACTCGTCTGCGTATCTAAAACGTATCGCAACTATATCTCCTATATACGATAGATAATATAGACGCTACTTCGTGCTCTAATATAGAGAACGACTTACTTAAAGCGTATAAGGCTATAAAGGAAGATATAGTACTTTATACGCCTCTTATATATTTCGGATGCGCTTCTAATATATATAGGAAACCGCCGATCCGCTACGAACGCTTACTATCGCTAAACGCTCGCTACTTTAAATAAGACGTATAGAATACGTACCGTTACTACCTTCTTATCCTCGAACGGATATCCTTAGCTTTATATATATTATCGAAGTTATATAGGACTTCTATCGGAGAGATAAAGGGTAGAGAGATCTAATCGAGGTAAATACGTTTCTAAAACGTATAATATACGTAGCTAATACGTTCGTTATTAGCACTAGTACTATATACGACGGGTATCTATACCGAAGTCCGTAGTCTCTACCTTCTTTAGAGGGCCGCCTAATTATAGTATTAAAGGCATAATATATCGATACGCTTATACTAGAGTTAAGCTATACTAGTATATCGCGCTACGTATCCGAGACGTATCTTATACGTATATAATACTTAAAGACCTCGAGGAAACAAAGCGGCTCGCTTAAGAATATCTAACTATAATAGACGAGGACCTCCGGCGACGGAATGCTATTAAAGTATATTAGTCTATTTAAGATCGATTCTCGAAGGAAAATATATATACCTATCGAGAACCGATATGCAGGCTAGTGTTTTCGCGTTTTAGAAACGTATCTAATTTATATAGCACGCGGGACTACTTTGTTAAGTGCTCGAATTACTACTCCTGCCCTAAACTCTAGCCGTACTTCTTTTATAAATAGAACTACTCGGAGCCTATCGACTAGGAGTTCCTAAAGTCGTTCTATAATAGTATATTTAATATAGTTCGGGAATGTTTCCGAATCGAATCGTAAGGAGTTCGACTAGAGAACTACGGTATATATATCTAATACGTATCGTATATATATCTAACGCGTATCTTAGGTATACTATATCCTTAGGGGCCCGGGCGTCTTAACCCTAAAGGGTACGACGTCCGATTCTATTATTTTATTCTAAACGACCTATAGGAGGTTCCTTATATCTTCTTTACTTTATACGGGACTTATACGCATCCGCCGCCTCTAGTAGTAAAGACGCTAGAGAAGTATATCCGAGACCTAAGGCATTTAATATAATAAGCGAATACGCCGGATCTTACGTTTAGTATATATATCTAATACGTTCGCTATATATATCTAATACGTATCTAGTTCGGTTCTAAACTAGTCCCGCGTTGCGCGACTATCTTACTACTAACGGAGTCTACTTGCTAGCTTAGCTATATACGAGCCTAGCTAATACGAGCCGGGTCGCCTACGAGATTTAATAGTATCGAATACTATTCTATCTAGAAGGAACTAAACTCGTAGGAGTACTCTTCGAATTCTAGCGCTAGTAAGCGTTACTAATTAAGGTAGATGCGTATCTTATACGTATATACTACGTCTAATATATATCTAGGAACGATATATCTAGTAGATCTAGAACGACGATCTTAGGACTATAGTTATTTACTTTTATAAGTAGGCAGTAGAGGTTCTTTTATAGCAGCCGGACCTAGAAGTCGATATGTCCTTTAAACGTATTAAATAAAAGGATATAAACGAGATTATATTCGTACGCTAGATAGAGAGCTATAATAAGGGTAGGTACGTATTATATACGTATCGTATACGTATCTAATGCGACTAGTATTTACCTTTGCCCGGATTATCGTCGAACGTAATATTAAGGCTATCTATCGAACCGTATTCTAAAGACTATTCGATCTAATTATACGAGTAACTAGAAAGCTAGTATACTAGCACTATTAATACGGTTAAGGATTTCGGGCTATCGTCGTAGATATACTAGGAAAATAAGTAGTAGGTAAATACGTATAATATATAAGGGAGATGCGTTTCTAATACGTATAGGAATCGGCGAATACCTTTAGTTACTCGAGACCCTACCTAACTCCCTATACGACTAGAGATAGTATATATAACATGTTATCGTCTATTATATTATCTATTTTAACCGCTCGATCTTCCGCGCTACTAGTATAAGACTATAGGACGAACCTATATAGTAAATAATAAAGGGGCTAAGGACTACGCCTACGATAGAGGTATACTACGAAACAACTACGTTTCTTAAACGTATATAGTACGTTTCTAGTACGTATGCGATACGTATTAACGCCTTAAATAGAGTATTAAAAGTCGAGCATTCGGGAGTAGGCTAAATATAAAGAATAGGAGAATATTAGATATAGTTTTTAACCGTACTTCTCTCGAATAGATTCTAAGATCTTCGCTAAGATTCGGAATACTTCGAACGCTATCGAATAGGCGGCAAATAAAGGCTATACGACTAGTATACGTATAAGCCTCCTTCCTACTTTATTAAAGTCTATAGTCTAAGATCGAGCCGATATAGAGGCCTAGTATTCTAGAGAGATAGGCCTTGTTCGCTATTCCTAGAGATTAAACTCTATAATATAGAGAGGAAGTTTATAGCTCCGCTACTCTCGTAAGTAGTTTTATATTCGTCTTATATACGTATCTTACGCGTATTAGAGTCGTAGTAATCTAGGACGCCCCCTCTAGCTAAGCCTACCGCATCTACGAGTACTATCGACCTTACTAGAAGTAGTCCCCCGATTACTATACTACGATCGACTCCTACTATCCCTACTTAGAAACAAGCGTCGTCGCTAGTAGTATTAGAATCCTCTACTACGTATCGGAAACGCATCGCATTTAACTCTACTATAAATTATATCTTAGAACGAGAGAAGATAGCTAGTATAGAGGCGATAGAACTCGCAAATTATTAAGAGAGACTTATACTCGAGGAGAAGGCTTTAGAGTTAAAGATGCGATAGAGGGAGTTTAGGAAAATAGTAGAGGTAGAAGAGAGAAGTATTTAATATATTTTATATTCGTTTATTATACGTATAACTATACTACTATCTTAGCTAAATATATTTAATACGTTTCGCGCTTAGTAAGAAGGAGAGGAACCTACGATACGTTTACGAAACGTATTACTTACCCTTACGGGCAGCGGCCTACGTATTAGTAGTGCCGCGGGTAATACGTAGAGGAGTTAGCCTAAAACGTATTAGAGACGTTTAAGAAACGACGTTAAAAACACTTACTTTACTATACCGCTAGGGGAGCCTATAGTAGTACTAGCAACGTATTAGTTCGGATACGTATCGCAAACGTATTAGATATATACGTCCTAGTACGCTTAGTAGGGGCCTTCTTAGGGCGTAAGGCCGGAGCGCTAATACGTATTAGAAATATATAAAGGATACGTATAGTATATATACCTAGGCTTAGCCGGCTTAGAGTCGTCGGACTTAGAGTCCGAGTTAATAACTATAGGCTAGCTAATACGTATTAGAAATATATAAGTAATACGTATCGGATATATACGAAAGACTATTTAGTACGCCTTAGGCGCTAGTAATATTCGCCTAGATATTAGCGAGACGAAGGGTAGAGAAGTAGTCTAAAACGTATTAGAAACGTATTCTTAAACGTATAGGAGATATATCGATACCTTTAGCATCCTATACTTCCGTAGTAGAGCCCTAGCTTTTCTTAGTAGCGAGGTCTCCGATATAATTCTAAGACGTATTAGAAACGTATATAATATATATTAGAGGGTCTTACCTTACGGATATACTCGCGTAGAGTATTAGTACCTTCGAATTTAGCTTAAGATAAGTAAGCGAGACATATCGCGTACGTATAGGAAACGTTTAAACGACTATATAGAGACCGCCGCCCTTATTAGCGTAGCGGCAGATAAGCTCGCCTAGGTAGATAGTTAGTAGCTAATACGTATTAGATACGTATCCTATATATTTGTAAATTATCTAATATATATTTACCTAGGACTTTATACTAGTAGTAGGGACCTTTCTAGCTATAACTAGATCGTAGTACTACTTATAGCCCTGCTATAAAACGTATTAGAAACGTAGCTAAAACGTATCTAAAATATATAATATACGTAGCTAGATAATTTTTCTACTTTAACTATAATTATAAATAGTCTTCGATACGTTTACGATATATTTATAATACGGATAGGCAGCGGGAGGAGGCGGAGCGTAGGCGGCCGGGGGGGGTAGTAAGATAGTTAGTATACGGAAGAGAAACGTTTGCAAGTAGACAGGTGAGTTTCCAAATAGACGGCTTGGCGCGCTTAGTAAGCGCGGAATCGCTCCGAGGGGACAGCCGAGGTTGCCCATATGGACAGCTGACCTGCACGCACCACTTTCTCCAACCCAACCCACGCACCACGCTTTCTCACTCTCACTCCACAACATTGCGCCTCGTTGCCATGGCTGCCAGCCCGGTCAGCAAGCGAAAGCGCGCGGGTCCCGTCGACAGCGCGCTCGGCGAGATCTATGTCGATACCACACCGCGCAAGAAGCGAGCTCGACTCCAGACGAACCACGATGACCTGGGGGACTTCTCCGATGCAAACTCGTATACCGGCAGCTACACGCCCTACGCCGCCAGCGTCAACACCGCCGCCACAGACTCCTTGGATGACAGCGAAACGCCTGTCACCGAAGCCTCGAGCACCCGAAGCAAAAGCCGGCCGCGGGAGAAGAAGTTCATATGCACTTGGCCCTCCTGCGATAAAAAGTTCTCGCGCCCCGTTCAGCTACAGGCCCACATGAATTCCCACACTGGCGAGCGACCCTTTAAATGCGAAGAAGAGGATTGCTCGCAGAGCTTCTTCAAACGCGATCATCTCAGGCGGCATATCAAAGATAAACATGGCAATCAATCATTCACCTGTACCTATGTGGGTTTCAACGATGCCAAAGGCCAGCAGGAAGTCTGCAACCGGACTTTCGTCTCGCAAGCGAAGCTGAAACGTCACATGGCCGCTCACGAGGATAAGGAAGAAACAACTTGCTCGTGGCCACATTGTCGCAAGATCTTTCGTAAGCTGGACACGCTCCAGCGGCACATCAAGGCCGACCATTTGGGCGAGGACGCATATACCTGTATCAGGAAGATGACGGATGGCAGTTCTTGTAGGAAAACATTCCCTACTCCCAGCCAACTCAAGAGTCACGAAAGAAAAGAGCACGAGGCCCCCAAGTATATTTGCGACATCTGTGCCAGCGGTGATCTGCCCACTCTGGAAGAAGTGATTACCAATGACCTTGATGAGGAATTTCTGCCAGGTCCGGACGACACGGTCGCGCCAGATGACGAGCCAAATAATGCCTCTATGGATGCACTGTCGCTGGAAGAAGTGCCTTGTTCTACGCCCAGCTTCGGCCCGGGACGCTTCCTTACTCTTCACGAGCTCCAGCGCCATAATCGCCTCTTCCATCCACCAACTTGTTCTGACTGCGGCAAGGTTTGCAAGTCGAAGAAAGACCTGGCTGCGCACTCAGACATTGCGCATTCATCCCGCGATGCAGCGGCGCAGCACATCGCTCAGAAGCGGTTCGTGTGCCCATATGTCGGCTGTGAACGATCCACTTTGCAAGATGGATTCACGAAAAAAGGAAACATGCAGCAGCACGTCAAAACAGCCCACACCAAGGAAAGGAAGTACATATGCGGCGAGTACGACCTGGAAGGGGTGGAGAAGCTCACCGGCTGGAACCGGATTGGTTGCGGTAGAGTCATGGGTACCAAGCAAAGCCTGATCGGACACATCAGGACCCAGCACATGGGGCTCCCTGCACTCGTCAGCAAGCGGACCGGGCGCCTTGACAAAGACAGCAGATCCAATATGCTGCAGAACTCCGTCATTGAACAGTCGACCACAGATCAAGACCTCAACATGCACGACGAATTCGCTCCGAACAGAACATTGTCGATGATAACTGGATACGGATACGAACAGATCCGTCCATTCGCTTGCTTGGAACGTGCCGGAGGCTGCCAAGGTCGCTTCATCAAGGTGTACGAGTTATCATACCATATGGAGATGACCCATGACTGGAACGTTGACGACATTAATGACGCGATCGAGAACCCCGATAGTTTTGCGCCAGAAGCTCCTGGAGATGATGATGTGCTCAGGCAGATGATAAGGACTGAGCTGGACGGTCCTTTAAAGGGCGTGGTCGATCCTCAGCTGGACGCAATGCAGATCTAGGGAGCATTGAGCTTCACGATCGGAGTTGCATTGCCCCCTTTGCGAGTCCCTTTAGCTGTGTGGACAAGGCACGGAGAAGTACCACGTGGCTGGCCGGGAACTACATGGTAGACTGGCTTTCTGTTTTTGAGATACCCAATTGTTAGTTTTGCATTCTCAGTGTGCATGTAGTGTTTATGAATGAGAGCGAGGTCACAAGGAGAATTTTACGGCTTCGCCGCATTCGTAGCTTCTGACTAAGCTGCCGAACCTCTCACATCGCTCAGAAATTTGATCGGGTCAAATGTGTACTCTCTGCAATGGCGACCTCCGCTCTTCCTTCCGAAGTGCTCGAGGCTCAGTTGGACACATGGGAGTTGCTGCATGCTATGTATCCGTCCGCTGACAACGATGACAGCAACATGGAGACTGAAGCAGCAGTGCAAGATCTTAGACTGTGGCTCGAAGATCCGACGTCTTACTGTCCACAATTACCAGACGCCCTCAATATCTTGATCTCTCTATACGAGCGAGAAGATGGTACTGGCAGCCTCCAGCTCAACATTACCTTGCCGTTTGGTCAATTAGCAGAACGCCCTGCCTCCGAAGAAGGAGAAATACCACTCTACAAACTTCGCGTGATACAACCGCAATGGCTCACGAAAGCCGAAGTGGCACACTTGAGCCAAAATATGCCGGACGATGACATCGTATCTGCTCTCGAGCACATCACCGAGCAGGCCAGAGATGCCGATTTGAGGCGAGCGTCACAAGCCACCGCCATCGCAACAACCCACGATACGTTGCCACTGGTCAGAGTCTGGTTCTACTTCCCTTCAATCTCCACACGGGAGAAGCGAGATGACATTGTCAATTACGCTCCATCGTACGGCTTGACGGGATTTCTACTCGCGGGCAAACCTGGAATCTTGTGTCTCGAGGGAAGTGCCCAGGAGATCGACTCTTATATGAATTTCATCAAAACGCAGTCCTGGGGGGACATTCCGCCTCAGCACAAGAAAGTCTCTGAGCGGCTGCGCGAAATGGGAGAGGAGACCACGAGAGTCTTTGCAGCCATGGAGGAAATTACGGATTCGATTGAAAAGAGAGGTGCGAGAGGGAATCGAGGAAATATGCAAGCTGTTGAAGCCTGGCTGGATGAGCGGGGTTTGAAAGATGCTTTCACAAAGGTCTTGATGTGATGGATTGGCGGCTTGCATGGCTGCTCGAGTACAGTGAAATCTGAGGTGACTGTGCAAGGTCCTGGGAATATGCACAAGCCGCTGCTCCCTGAGCAAGAACGATGTCCGCGCTCGCGGCACAGGCGCTTCCAGCCGCACTCCATGGGTACAATACCACCATCGCAGCATGTTCAGGCTTTCTTTTACGCAAACTTGACGGAACAAGTGCTGGAGCACTCCTTCTCCCACCAGCGTCTCGCTACCAGCGCCTTGTGTAATGGTATGAGGTCAAGAACGATCAATGCAACACCACACGAATTTCGCAAGAAACTTGATTCACTCAGCGCAACAGCCCATTATGATGCATGCTCTGCGCTCTTTGCTCGATCCTTCGTGTCGTCGGCTCGCGCAACTTCTGTTTGGTACGACCACTGCTTCTCACGCTCAGCTGTGTGACACAACTATCTGCGATGCCAAGGTCTCCCCTGTCGTGAACTTTTGTACTTCGCTCCCAAGCTTGCAGTGCCTGCATGGCTGCTGCAGCGTTTGCGGATGAAATATGCACGGCTCGAATCTGAGATCGAATCATGGAACCCATTCAAGCTAGAACTTAGCCAGGCGGATGCTGCAGTGAATGTACAACCCAATTCTGCAGCCGTGGAACGGGCGGCAGGAGGGTATATTTTAACTTCTAAGCACACGTCAATGAGTTCAGAAGGCCTCTCCGCCGTGTTCTAATCGGCGAACACCGTCCTAGGGAGCATACAGCGGTAGCCGATTGGGTCGATACAGAAGAAGATTCACTCGCAATTGCTTCTTTTTTTTAAAAAGAAAAGCGTGTGTGTGATATCCACTTTGGAGGGCCTTATCTCCTGTTCCACGGCTGCAGAATTGGGATTGTTTAGCCAAGCAAATAAACCCAGAGTGCAAATTGTACCGCGAGAACAAGAACTCTATGGCGTGATAGAACAATTCCATGCGACCATCCTTCGCGTGCTACAGCCGTAGCTGTTCCACCCGAGTGAGGACATCCCTACGTTACGGGAGCAATTGGATGATGTGACACGATGTTGGCAAGGGCCTGAAGGGTTCAGGAAGGAAAATCGAACGATGATCAGCTGATGATGAGAGACTTCACTCGCTGTCCAGGGTAGATCGGTGGTTCATTCTCCCGCCATTGGCAGCGGCCTGAATGTACAGATGTATCAACCTCGCAACTTCGTGTTTTTGCAAACTTGCGAAAAGGCTACTTTTTCGGATTATTTCTTCGATTGCGTACGCAACGATGCGTTATTATATTCGATACTATAGCTAGTATATACGTCGAGAGTCTCTCCTTCGATTCCTAGCTTATAGAAATATAGATATATAGTATATCGTTCGTACTTTAAAGAATTCTCTCGATTAAAATCGACTTTTTATCGTATTTCTTTATTTTCTATATATAGGGATGCTTATATCTACTAAGTACTATAGTCCTAGAATAAAAAAAAGCTATCTTTATTGTTTCCGAAGTTTCTATAGCTATAAAGACGATATAGTATTCGTATTTCGAAGAAATCTCGCGATCGAGAGCGACTTTTCCTCGTCGTAAAGTTATCGTTTAGCTACTAAGAATTTTAGGGTCTAATTAAAATTTAATAGGTTAGTAATTAAAATTTAGCTAGAATACCTATAAGAAGGATTTTAAAAATAGTATATATTTAAAAGCTAATCAAATATTAATTAGCAGTTAATAAAATTCTAATTAGACCCTAAAATTCTCGGCAGCCGAACGATAACTTTGCGACGAGGAAAAGTCGCTCTCGATCGCGAGATTTCTTCGAAATACGAATACTATATCGTTTCTATAGCTATAGAAGCTTCGGAGACGATTAATTAAGAGTCGCTTTATTATATTATATTCGAGAAAAGTATATAAAAGCAGAGGTGCATGCGCAAATAGGGTAAGTATATAGAAAATACGAAAAACCGAAAACACGAAGTTGCGAGGTTGATACATCTGGACATTCAGGCCGCTGTCCATTCGCGAGTTCCTCGGTCGCATCTTATTCCCGGAGGTCCTGCGCTGCTCTCCTGTGTTTTATTCCTGCGGGCATTCCCTAAGGCTGCGAAGATGTGGGGAACTGGTAACCGGCATTCTCCTGGGATAAGTTCCATTGCTTCACTTGCGGTTTTCTAGAACGTGAGCAGTCTAAGAATCGTTGTCATGGAATGGATCGGCCCAGACTCGGGATCCTGGCTTTCGAACAGAACTAGACAGACTGTCGGGTTTTAACCTTATATGATATGCTTGTCTTTGGCCTCTTTGCTGTGTTTGCCCCACTCCAGGCCGCAGAACTCAGGACGCAGCGGAAAATCGAGGACAGGACTTGCAACGATATCCCCAGGCCATCTACCTGGTCGGTCTCGCACAGCGACCCCAAAATGTGGCAGGCACCCTTCGTTTTCATCAATGGATGCCCTCCGCGAAATGGGCTGACACAGATATACCATGACCGATTCAGATTCGCGTTGATCCCTTCCTTGGGTCGCATTCCCTCCGCCGTCGATCGCGAGCTATACTGCTCAAACAAAAACAATCGTGCAAACATCAGCAGGAGATGGACTGGCCCGGCGCTTCACATGTTGTCCTTCGCAGCCTCTTCGGAGATCCAAGACCTGTCGCGTCTGCATCGTACACTCCTGCTCAAGTGCCGGTAGCGATCAAAGTGACATCGGTATGTCTCATGTTTCATAGCACAGATCGAGAGAAAATGCTCACAGCGTCGTAGGTTTCCCTTAATCTGATCACCTTGCCCATCCTCGGTGCTTGCTTGACCCGGAGTACGTGACACGACGCATTGACGAGTACTGTGGTGCAATCGTTTGCTGAATGCTGTCGTGTGCATGCGGGGCGAGAACGGGTTCAGCAGTGGAAGTGTCTCCCAGTATCGGCCTGGCTATTATTGCTGATCTACATCGACTCGCTGTTGTTCATCTTTGTGACGGTCGTGCTGAAAGACATTGGACTCAACACATCTCCAGAAGTCTGCGATGGATCTGCTCTACTACGTGCGAGCGAAGGTATTTCCGCCACGGTCTGGGTGCAGAATCTGACCAAAAGTCCCAGGTCTCGTGGGTTACATGAGCACGAAAGTGTTGATATCCTATTTTCTCGTTGAGCGATCGGTCAGTTGCAGTCCGGGTCCTCATTCAACCAGAACGACTGACTGTGTGAGCAAAGTGGATCGTGCGAGGCTGCCTCCAGAGGCGATTCGAATCTAAGTTGTATCTCTTCAACTGCTTCGGCATGTTGCTTCCATACGCTATCGCGGTTGTCTTGAATTTCATCTGGTAAGTTTCGCGTGGATTCTGCACATCGATGCTGACGTTCGCGCCAGGAGAATTGCCTTCATTGACACCAAGGGCAACTGTATCGTCGGCATGGAGAAAAGAGCTCTGATGCCATTGATTAGCTTCGAAGTGTGAGCGACTTTGCGACCATTCCCCAATGGTTTTGATTGCCATTACTGACCACGTCGATGAAGTGTGGTGAATGTATACCTCAACATTCTGTTCATCATACCACTTCGAAGCAAGTCCCCCTCCGCGTTCGACCCGAAAACCTTGATCAACTGACCAGTGGCTTTTAGGAATGTATTCGTATCGGCGCGGGAACGGCAACATGAGGAGGCTGGCTCTTCGAACTTTCGTCGGAAGCTGTGCAACTCTGCTCTCAAGTGTCGTGAACCTCACCGTGCTCATGTCGGTTGGCGGCGAGCCTGCATGGATGTGCCTCATGCTGTGCAATGCAGATAGTAGGTCCCAAAGACACAGTCTCCTCGACCCACTGTGTGGGGATGTTGGAACTGATATTTGCAGTACTCTTTTGCGTGGTCGTGCTGCACTGGGTAACAAGCTTCGACAGTAGCGGCAAGTCCGCAAAATCAAGTTGCTCTCACCCTTCACACGCGCCTCTGGCCCCTGCAGTTGTATCTGCATTGAGAGCGCCTGAATCAACATTGCAAAGACGGAAACACTTTTTCTCGTGCTCGTGTGAGGACGCCGACTTTCCAGAAGGTTCGTGGCGTGCCAACCCGTGGGATCTTGGAGGACTGGCTCAGCCGACCTCTGTGCTGGACGATCCCAATGCTACTACCGGGGCCGATCAAACGCAGGATCAAGGAGGAGATAACGAAAAGGCTGAGGGTGAGAAGTCAGAGGGCCAGGCTGAAATAACGAAAGTCGTTGCCGAGGTAAGCGAGGCTTCGCACGATATGGACATTCAGCCGGTGGGGGACGATGGCATAAGAGACAAGGCCAGGCATGAAAAAGAGGTTGCTAATTGAGGATATATACGCGAAGTTAGCATCTGCGACGCCCAATTCGGTATGCTGTGCATGGCGAAGCGTGAACCATTTCCGTGATTTTGATATATGTATGAGGTTTTGATTGTCGTATACAAGCGCCACTCCATGCACACCCAGGTCCGACGCCGGATGGCCATTCTGATGTGTTCGTTTTTGATTTGTACTTGTAATCAACAGCGTGATTTGCCGAGCAGGCAAGCGCGAAGCATTGCTACTGATGGAATCGTTTCGGCTCCCCACTCCGGTGTCCAAACGAGTGTCTTGCAGATCCGCTTTGGTCAAGAAGCCTTCTGAATCCCACCGACTATCACCGACCGTCCAGTGTACCAAGGATATAACGCAGCCTCTGCTTGGGCTGGATCGCATTAGAAGACCAGTTCTGGGTCACATCCAAACGGTCTTATGTTGCCATAACGTGTCCGTGTCGAGTAAAGTGACCGCTGGGATCGAAAGGTTGTTCCAACAATTCGTAGATACAGTAGTTTTGTGACCGACTCCAAGTGAGTCATTCGCTACCTGCGTCCCCTCGCAGATGTCGTGTATGCGCACGCTCGCATCCATAGGAAGTTCATTCATCTTGTCAGATCCATTCTTGACGGCACACAGACCAAGTTGCTCCACACCCCATCTAGATCTTGTTTCCTTCTTGGCTTGTCCTTCTTCTTCGGGCCGGCTTTTGGGACTCCTTTCATGCCCAGCCACGCTTGCGAAACCAACTGCCGTGCAGAGTGGAACACGGGTCCGAGGTAGATTGTCTTCAGGGCGTCTGCGTGGGATCTCTTCATTTCGCCAGATGCGCCTCGTCTAGCGAAGGCTTCGTTGCTGCTTGAACAGAGGACAATGGCCGTTATCTCGCTGTGAGCTTGGTGCCGTACATCCGTTCTTTACGACTAGGTTGATCACGACAGTGGAGGATGCCTTTGAGAGCAATGAAAATGCGAAAAGCAAGGACGATATCAATTTCGTATTTGCTGCCTCTCTGAGTGATGGGAGACATGAGAGCGGGTATCAAAGTTGTGTTGAAATGCAAAGTCTTATACGGTGCGAGGCCTCAGACCTGAATCAGTGATGATGCATCGGCAGTGGTCGGAGCTTCGGCGGCACGTCGCAGCTCGGTGAGGTGTCACAGATCGGATCCGGGCACAGCATGGAGCGCAGCGTCTTCAAGCATACAAAAACACAGGAGTCTGTGTGTTGGCATCGACGATCCTGTTTGCGCTGAGTGCAAGATCGTGGTGGATATGCGCCAAGAGTAGAGCGGCTGAAACAACACTCGAGATGTTGGACAAACAGGGGTCAATGCGCCGGAAAGCTTGCGGCATCAACGTCAGGTCGGACTGCACCCGATCTTGCCGCACACATCTCAGAAGACTTCTGGCGTTCCACGATGTGCTCTCACAAACCAATTCAGGCCGGGGATTCGATCTTTTACATGCTGACCAGGTGATGTCTTACAGCACATGTATTCTTGTTGGCGCGCTCGCTGATAGCGACTGTGGTTTGCGTCATCTGCGATGGTAATGTCAGATCCTAGCCAGCAGGGGTATAGGTAGACATACGCGACGCGGTGGGTGTACAGACAGCCGTGTGTCCGCTCTCGCCGACCGCCACGTAGGGCCAGGCCACCGCCTCTGGAGAGCTGCATAAAGTAGATATATGAGCCGTCTTTATGGGGGCCGCGAGGTCAAGCAGCCGGACATCCATCCCTTTAGACTTCTCTCCAACTGCCGTGTACGGGCGTTCTGCCGTTGGCGCCGCCAGGAGTGAAAACGCCCGGAGGACTAATGGGGCTGGCAGCTTCCGTCCTGTATGAGGGAGGCGCCCTGTTCATTTCGTAAAGCTTCGGTTGGGCATAGCTAGTGGGTTGCGCCTGGGCCGCTGCGTGATAACTATTCGTCGGGCTGAACTGCTGTGGGTAGCCAGGCGCCTGTGCCTGCGCTGTGGAATAATAGCTATTCGTCTGGGGAGGATAAGGCAAGGGAGAAGCCTGCCGTTCAGCGTGCAGCGGGCTTTGGTACGCCGCGGGCGCGGTTGGGTTTCGGTCGTAGCCAGAGGTCTGGACAGGTTCTGAAACATTATTGTAGGAGTTATGTGCGTCATATGGCGAGTCTTCGTATGGCTGAGCGCGGGAGTAGTAGCCTGCAGCACCGTGCTGGCTGTTGTATGGGCTCGTGGCCTGCTGGCACTGTTGTTCGTAATCATGGTATGACTGCGCATGCATGTTTGTGTGGCCGGCACTCATGTTGCCCATGTCGCCGGCCGAACCAAAGTCCTGCGGATGCATATTCGTGTGACCTGCGCCCATGTATGCCGAGTTCCCAGTCGAGCCGACCTCCTGTGCACGGTAGCCGGCCAATGGGGAAGTCGACAGCGACTCCTGCCCGGCATGATATCTTGGCTTCTGGTTCATTAATCGCTCGGTTTGACTTTGAGTTGGAACGGGAGATGCTGCGACACGAGGCTCGGGCTTGTCCATCTTCTCCAATTCCACGTCGTCATCGTGCTGCTCGACGCGCCGGCTGCTGGCGTTCTTCCAGCTCGGCATCTCTGGGAGCGAGTCCTCGTCGACTTTCCGACTCGGAGACTCGAATGTAGCGGTCTGCGCGAAAGTGGGGTTCCCTCGATAGCCTGCACCACCGCTGGCGAAGTATGGGTTGTGCATGGGAGCAGGAGGCTGATATTGATTCTGATAAGGTGTCGGCGGAGCGGGTTCGTATCCTCTCTCTCTTCGGCGGCGCGGCGACGGGCAGCATCGGTTGAAGCACGAGCAGCATGCGCAGCAGCACTCGACGCCGCAGCACAAGCATCGCGCAACGCACAGAACGATGGAGAGGACGATGAGCGAGCCCACGACGATGCCAATAATGACGGGCCACTTGCAATAGGCCTTGGACATGCAAGCGTCCCAGCTGGAAAAGGTATCCTTGACGCCGGCGACGCTGCCGCCGATGTCTCTGGCGTGGACGTCCATGTTGCGTCAGCTCGTGCGCGGTGCTGATGAGAATACGGGCGGCGTGTTCGTGTCGCGTCGCGTTGCGGTGCGCGGGCTTGGCGCGTTAGGGCTCGTTCAGCGGCAGATGGACGGGCGGGCGGTGATGTCGCGACCGCATGTGCGCGCGCAGAGGAACGGGCGGCGGAGGTGTGGAGGAGGACAAGGGGCGGGGCGGAGCGGGGAGGAGAGGAGATGGACGACGCCAAGTGAGGCTGGGTGCAGTCCGCAGCTGATCTGATATGTATTGGCAACGAGGCTGATGAGGCTGATGAGGCTGATGAGGCTGATGAGGCTGATGAGGCTGATGAGGCTGATGAGCGAGCTTGCGACGTGCATGGCGACCCTGCCGATCCGTCCATGGTGCGACAGCGGACGGGCCACCGCAAATCAACAACCACTTCCCCAACTTTCCCTCTCGCGGTATCATCGTTGGACTGTCCCGACCCGACCCTCGATCATGCCGTCGCACACCGCCGTCGCTCTCGGCATATCCTGCGAGACCATGCTATGCTCCCTTGCGCTCATCGACGCCCTCTCATTTCCTCCCCCAAGAGCCGGCAAAAGGTGCACAATGGGCGCTGCTGCGGATGACTCGCGCGATCTTGTCTTCACCGGCATCGGAAGCCAGGAGGCAGACTGTTCATCCGAGAAGGCCACCCTCGCAATCGCTGCAACGAATGCTGATCGAGCAGTTGAAACACGAACCTGGGCACAGTGCGCCGTGGAGCGTTGGACTCGGATGGATGACCAAAGCGCACGCATGGGAGAAATGTTCCGTGATATTGTGGGCTGCTGACGATCCAGCGTTGCGCCACGAAATCTCCAAAGCCTTTGCTGATGTGCCACAATGGCTCGAAACCCTCGATGCGATCGCGACTTGGGCAGGCGTGGTCAGCTCGCGGCTCCGGCAGACAGGCTACGTGCACATACGGCAACAACAAGACGCCCTGCTGATGTGGACTGATGTCGTTGCACACCGGCTCCTCTGTCATCGTACAAAAATGAACGAATGATGCTCGAAGCTTGTCGTCTGACATTACTCATCTTCCTTGCGGTCATTACTGATGCCTAGGCGCTCATCCCTTTGATTCAAGGATACTGATCAGGAAACAGCAGCACCAGCTTCTTCGCTTGCGATCCGTCGACTGGGGCGCACTGGGCAAGCTTCTGGTGTGGATGGAGCTTATGTCTTCACTCGAAGGCGCAAGTTTCGATGTGATGCAAGTTCCCGAGGACAGACTACGGGAATGGGTGCTCAATAAACAGTTCAGCATCACGGTCTGGTTGGCTCAAAGCTTCGATCTAGCCAGCGTGAAGCAAGTACTCTGGTTGCCGGAATTACTCGATCTCAAAGTAACGGCTTTCGTCAGAGGCGGGTGGCATCGCGACTGGATTTAGCAATGTAGAATCGTCTTCATTCATTCTTATCATGACAATCCCGATAGTGGTATCTGTCGCGTAGAGGATCCAGCTACTGACAATCTACTCCAACCAATGCAATAATCCATCTCTTACAAAGGACCAACACCGTGCGTTTTCATTCATCAAAAATGGCTGTCCATTAGTCATTAATCATGCAGGAAAGTCATATCGACCAGGCTATACTGTTGCATGGGCATCATCACAGATCGTCTCCCGTCTCAGTGACATCTCCCTCCACTGCAGCCCCCTGACCTTCGCCCTCTCTAAGAGTCTTTGGCGTGCCAAGATTGGCCTGGAAGCTCCACCAACAATTCGGCGCTTGGAGGACATACTGCATCATCGAAACCCTGAAACGATTCCTGTAGTCCTTGGGACTTGTGATGGTCGGCTTATTCTTGCCACGGTCTTTGATCCAGCTTTCGAGTTTTTTATCCCATGTGTACGTGCGGATGCAATCAATAATGCCCACGACGAGTTCCTTGCGCGTATCGTCAAACCCGGCCATGAGACTATAGTCCATAACGTTCTGTTTGCATAGCCAGAGGGTATCATTGAATACAGAGGCCTGGAGGAGTTTCCGACTATGCTCACGCACGAACAGCGGGGATTCAAATATAGTTTCGACCAAATTCTCGTCCAGAAGCACTTCGTCTGCCTGACCTGTGGACTCAATCTTGCGGTTGCGCATGCTGCCCTTGAGGTCAAATCGTCGATTGGGAGTCCGTTCGTAAAAGAGATTCTCCATGACAAGAAGATAGTACGAAAAGTCTACTCCAGTCGCTGGGTTGCGTATATTGACCTGGAAAAGACCAAACATCTTGGCGATTACACTTGGAACCCCATGGAACAGTGTGTAGCTCATGAAGTTGAAGTAGTCTGGCGCAAACTTTGTGAAGGCTTTGAGCTCAACCTCTTGTAAGCTTTTGATGATGAAGCGGTTGTCCAGGGTTCGAAGGAAGAGCGACTTGGTTTTACCGCCTTTCGAATCAAATTTCAAGCAGCGGGACATCGACTCCATGAAGCGATCAGCCACACCACACCTGCGTCGGAGTGCGTCAAACGATTCGGCGTAAAAGATCTTGCAGCTCGCCTTTACGTGTCCGTGGGCAAATGAGTACTTCATGTGTGTCGCTGTGTCACCCAGCAGACTGGCCTCGATGTCTGCCCGCTGGCCCTCTTCTTTTGACAGATTTGGATTGCTAGCAGTACTCGCCGCATGTGCATGGCCATGCTTCGACAAAGGTTGACGATTGGGGGCATTCCGGAAGCCCCTCTCTTTGGCCCGGTAATCTGCGCAGGCTAGCGATAGCGCAATCACCGACGAAGGCTCATCTTCGCGCACAATGATGTCGGAGTCTTCAAAGACATGCTCGGTCGCGTGCAAAGGGTATTCCAGATTTGTCCAGCCTGACGCAGAGCGTTTAGACCAGAACTCAGAGAGGTATTTGAACCACTGTGTCTTCCTCTGCTCGCCAATTTGCAATTCCGGTCCTAGGTCGTGAAGGTCAGGCCCACTTGTCGAGGGCGACTGCAGCGAGGAAGAAGGATCCGAGACGTCTCTCGACTGCGATCTTACATTCTCATTGTCACTCGCTTCGTCATCTCCATCGACCGCAGTTTCGCCGCTCGTGCTAGGAGCCCCTGCTTCGTGATATTCGGCTTGGTCTTCGCTTCTGTTGCCGTGTTCCTCCATCTCAGCAACATCTTCAGGCTGGTTTTGTGCGACGATTTGATCCATTTCTCGTCGAGCGGCTCTCTGTGCTCGACTCAGCTCGCCATCGCCCTTCAAGCTCGGCGCTCTTTCGCCCACCGCATCGACCGCGTTCTGGTAGACCTCCACAACAGGCCTGCTACTGGCAAGAGGATTCGCTCGAGCTTGGCGGCTTCTCATCGCCCTTTGGCGCCGCTCTTTCAGGCGTTCTTTCTCGAACTCGCGAGACATCTGTTCAAAATGCCTCGCCAACGCTGATACCGTGGTGGGTGCATTTTCCTCTTGTTTGACGGGAATGGAGCGTGGAATCATGGAGGGAGCAATTTTGCTGGCCTTATTGGCAAGTCGTGAGACGCCCAGCCTCTCATTAAGCCGCTTCTCTGCAGCGATTGCATCGCTGTTATTGAGTTGCTCTTGACCGGTAGCCACGGCGTCTATACTCGGAGAATTCAGGGCGGCATCAGCACTAAGGCGATGAGCGTGGGCAGGATGTCCAGGCTGTGACTTTGCCCTAAGAAAAGGTGGCGGAATGGGTCTCGGTGCCGGGCCAGGACTGGCATCTCGCTTTTTCTGCTGCAAGTCTGCCAGCCTAGGGATCTTGGTTTCGGGTATCTCATCCGTGCCAGCTGCCACCTTGTTGTTCCTGATTTGCTCAATCCTCTCCAGTAGTCCCGAACTCAGCGGCTTGGGCTGCGTGGCGAACGGCTCATCTTGCTGCTGAGCTTGATCAAGATGTGTCTCAGGGCTACGTCGGGGCGACAAGTCGTCCAATGTGTCGCCCACGAGAACAGGCGGGGGCGATTGGCTTGGGACAGCGAGATCAAGATGTTTGACATCGTCACGCTCCACAACTTCTTCTTGCTCTTGCCTCGGCGTGGGAGACCTTGTGAGCTCAGAGCCAAGCCCCTGTTCATGATGTATCATGTGTCGCAGCCCCTCGTCCTCGCCAGCAGCAGCCCTATGCTCCTGCATGGCGCTCGAAAGCACATCTTGTGCCTTTTCGCTCAGGAGTTCATCTTTGATCTGTGGCTTCCCTTTTCTGGACGGGTCTGTGCCCTCGTCAGTGTCACTTCCTGTTTCAGAACCGATCATGTTGCGAATAGGCTGAGATTCGAGAAACATCTTCTTCATCTGATCGGCTGCGATCTTGCGAATGTCGGCCTCAGAGGGGAAGTATTTTTCCTCAAATTTGGCGAACTCGTCGTCCCACGCGATGGCCTTCTCATCCATGAATCGCAATGCTCGATTGAGAGGTATCAGCTCATAGTAACGAGATTTTGCATATTTGAGCTGCAATTTCTCCTTGAGTTCTTGCTCATCAGCTTCAAGTCTGCTTCTTAGCTCGTCGACGAATGCCGATGCCGCCTCTGCAGTCTTTTCATTCAGGTTGTCTACCGTGATGGTGTTCAGGCGCTGTCGCACAGAGTTCGCGAAAGCTTGTAGCCTTTCTTCGCACTGTATATACTGCTCATTCTTGACAGTCAGATCCGCTTCTACTTTCCACGTTACTTGTGCTTTCGGAACTATGACATCGTATATGTCAATGGGGTCGTACTGAATGCGTACGACAGTGCCCGAGTAGCCGAAGCACCTGAGAAAGTCTCGATGAATGTCGTGCTTGCACAGGCCAGCGCGAGGATGTAGATGGCTGCTCCAGAAGCTCAACTCGAGATATTTCGCAAAAGAGTATTTCCACGTGTGAAAACTCATCTGGGTAACAGTCGTTTCGTGGCGGCAGATGCGACAAGTGGACCACATGAGAATCGTGTCCTGCATTCCACGAAGCTTGGCCATTTGACGTTGCGTGGAAATTGTCAGTTGCCCGTAGCCATGCACGTACTGCCTGTGGTGGTCGGCCATCGGCTTGCCGCATTCCGCGCACGGCTTACTGGCGGCATAGCACATTTCCTGGACATATTGACCCAGAGTCAAATCATCATCGTAATCTGGGTCGGTCCTGCTAAATGAAGCGTAGAAGCCAAGTCCAAGTAGCTCTGGCCCTGTGCATGGTGCACTGGTGATGCTTGATACTATTGAGTAGAGCACTACTATCTTCTGGTGAGAGAAGGGGTCAAATGGATCAACATCGCCATTCTGGAAGCTATCCCATTGCCGTTCCTGGATCTGAAATGTTTGCTCGGCCTTTTGCAGCTGAGCTTCGTGGACTGCATGAAGGTATTCACGCACCGCTTTCGGCTGGTCTTTGGACGCCGGTGCATTGACCATGTCGGGTTTCACAAGGCTGAAGTTCTGCACGATGTCCCGATCGGCTTTGTCATCGTCGACTTCGTCTCCGTCCTCATCTGCGGCGGCATATTGATCCCGTAGAATCTTGTACGTGGCTAATCTTCGTTCGAGGTCGCGCAACTGCGTCAGTAGGTACGGCTGCATGAACACCACAAAAGGTGACGCCGAAAAGACGCGTCTGCGAGATTCTTGCTCTTGCTCTTCATATTTGAAATGCAACGTCGCGTTACCCTTCTCAATCTCGTGCTGCAAAGTCTCGTTGATAGTGGATTGGCGTTCTTCGTGTGGCGCTGTCCCGGTGCTTGGGTGATCATTTGCAGCATCCTGGCTATCAACAGTACGTGGGATAGATACGAATTCGTCTCGCATTAACGAATTCTCCAGTTTGAGGTTATATGCCACATAGCACATGAACTCGGCGATGCGTTTGATTTTCCTCAAAGTCTTGGTGTCCCCTCCTCGTAGTATGACTGTGCAGCCAAGATCGGGTTGGCAACCGGAAAGAAATATGTAAGTCTTGCGGACGGCGTCTATCAGATATGTCTTGACGTCGAAGCTGTCACATCGTCCCAGGCTGTCTGGGCTCATCATGGTGAGCTTGTCAACGGACTTGACGGGAGCTGTCATTGTCACGCGGGCGATAGCTGCGAGCACAGACTCTTTTATGTTGTATGCAACTGTGATACCCTCATTTTCAAGCATCAGCAAGGCCTTGCCGGATACATGCTTCTGTACAAGCAACACATCTGGCTTCAATTGAGCGATGCGCTTTACCAAATTCTTCAGATATTCCGTTTCCTGCGCTAATATCGGCTCGAGACTCATGAAATGCGCCTCGTGCCTAGCGTACTCGATGGAGAAATTGACGATGAGAATGCTGGGGTCTGTCAAAGTGCGAGACATTGACTTCAGGGCAATATTCTTACTGAACACAATACCGGAAACGTAGCCGGTATCTTTCGGTCTGCCACCTGGGATCTTCTTGAGTTTGATGTAATGCCTGATGTCCATATCGTCGCCCGCTTGCACGTCTGGCTCAACGTCATTCGTGCACTGCATCAGGACTGGTAGCAATGCTCGCTGCCATGCATGGGAATGGGTAACACGAGCGTCTTTCAAGAGTTGCGCCAGTAGTCTCTTGACATGCTCATTGCTTGCAGGGTAGAGTTCAAGGTCGTCTGTGGGCCGATTTTGTTGTAGCGCTGGGCTGCGGGTTACTTTTGCATGCGTGGTCTGACCAGGTGGTGTCCTTGGCCGCGTCTTCGCTTGTACAGCGTCTGCCAAAGCGAAGTGACTACTGCGCCTTCTTCGTGGCGAAGCATGAGCCATCGACCCGTCGCTGAGATGGCGACTACGTGGTCGCGGCACGGCAGATTTGATCCCGTCGCCTTTGAGGACCTGAACGCTTGAGCCCGGGGCTGTGCGCTTATCGTTCCCTCTGGATCGACCTTTTCTGATAGCAGATGTGAACAAACTGGCAAATCCCAATCGATCGCGTTCTCCCGGCGAAGGTGAAGGGCCCTCCAGTGCTGCCATTAGGCTCTGATGTTGGCCGTCATCAGAGCCCTCATCGGAAAGAAAATCTGCAAGGTCTGGGTCGATGATGTTGTCCTTATGGAACGTGGGCAGTTGACGCTTCTCAGCGTCCTCGGTGCTGCCTTGATGGAAAGGACCTCTCTCAATGTCGACGCTTGAGCGGACCAGTCGGCTATTAGGGTGATGCTTGGAGTGTCGTCGACGATGGCTCGAGGAGCGAGGGCGACGGCTCAGAGATATCAGAGAGTGGGATGAGCTCGGCCGCGCCAGAGTCCGAGAATCATCGAATTCGATAATGGCAGAACGACGTTTTGCCTCTCGATTCCGCCGAGACACGGGTATGCCTATAGATGGTGTCATGACTTCCGTATCGGTCCTGAATGTTGACCCATCGAGCCTGCCGCCCGGCTCCTTGAGATTTGTTGTATGCGTTTGTGGAAGTGGGCTGCGCGTTATCTCGTCGCGATCATCGTCTGTGAAGACTGTAGAGTCATCATCACTGCCCAGAATCATACTCTCGCAAGGCTTGCACAGCCGAACGTCGCTTACTTGACCAAACTGACGACCCGGATGGAGTGAAGTACATTTCGCATCAAATATCTGTCCACATGTTCTACAGTGATGCTTGCGACGAAAGGTAGAGAAGCTTTGCCCGCAAGAGAAACAGACTTTGGCCCCTTCGTCCTGCATCCAGAATTTCTTGTCGAGAACGCGACGTTTCGGGTGCAGTGTTTGCGCCTGGCCGGAGCTTGCAGCTGGCTTGAGAGTTGATCTTTTGCGCGATAGGCCTGCATTCAGGTTGGCTGCTGGTTCCAATCCAGATTTACGAAAATATTCATGGCGGGAGCTTGGAGCTGAGCTTCCTTCGCTGCCGTCCATTGTGGACGAAGCACGCGACGGATCAAAGCCTGGGAGGTGGGAGACGCCCACCCGTGGTAATGGCGGTCGCTGTGGCTTGTTCGGTTGAACGGGAGGTAGCTCAGCCTTGCGTGTAGTTTCTATCGGCAATGGCTGAGAGGTAGTGGGGAACAACGCCTCAGACTCGTCTAGGTAGTCGGAGTCATCAATAGCCTCTTCTAGGTCGTCTCGCAACTGCGCTGAACTGATCTTCTTGGACGACGGATCTGTGAGTGAGATCTCGTGGTGTGAAAGAACTCGAGCTAGTGCATCCGTGCCTTCGGCGCTTCGATCGCCGCTCTCCCAGGCGCTCCTGGCTCTCTCGACCTCTTCTTTCGTAGGTCCCTCCCCGTCTGGCTTAGCTTTGGCTTGCCTCGGCGGCAATTTTGTCGTGTCAATGGACGTCTCACGTGGGTCCGGCGCGCCAGCAGCGGGCCCAGGCTGGGCATCGGCGGTGGGCAAATGAAGCTGTGGTGTTGCAAGCTTACCTTCGCCGACCGTTTTGCTGGGAACGGTACGCGGATGTGGGGAGGGAGAAGCACTGCCGTTGGCAGTCGACAGCTGCTCTGGCACCGTTTTCTTGCTGTCCACCTCCTTTGTCCGTGAGCGTGTAGTTTGTAGTGAGGACGAGGCGGACAGTGTCGATCCGGTCTCTAGCGACTCCAGGCTCTTGGATACGCTTTTGCCGCTGTCCTTGACGCCACTGCTGGCACCACCAGCCACCGTTTGTCGAAGCCTGTTGTACATGCCCGTGATGCCGTTGCTGACCAGCTCTTTGGCGCCGCCGGTCTTACCTTCGCCATCGAAGTCGTGAAAGCTGGTGAGGCCATCGGACCTGCTTGCTGTCGTGTGGATTTCGTCGAGAGCCTGGGCAAGTGTCTCTTTATCGACGCCCTTTTTAGACGAGATGGAGGCCAGCGAGCCTCGCCGCGATCTGCTGCTCGCGAGAAACGGTACGCGCGGACTCGATGGTGCAGGCGAGTTGCTGGTCTCGTTGATCGCCATGCTGGCGGAAGCGTGTCGCGTACAAGGCGCAGCGCATTGCGGGCACTGATTACGGTCAAGGCGGAATCATTTGCTCCCCGTGTTGCTCAGCGTGAGCGGTCTGCGTTCAGAACGGCGCGACTGGTGTTGACATCGTGAAGCCATGACGAACATCGAAGGCAGCTGCGGCAGGGATGGCGGGCCGTTGCCGGGTGCCGAAGCTCGCAACAACAAGAGCGTTCCACGTCCGGTTCCACCGACTTCACATTCGCCTTTGCAACGCGACACATTTACCACTGGCTCCTCCAACCTCACTTCGGCCTCCGCTTCTCTGCAATGTCATTGAGGCCCCAACACCACCCTGCAGAATATGGCGCCGAAGTTACCTGAGCCGTGGTTGGCTGGCTTGATTCAGGCAGAAATCACTGCAGTAATTGAGTGGAAGCAGCAGCGCCTTGACGGGATCAAATCGGATCCAGACAGTCGCTTCAGTGATGACGGCAGCAACTTTCGGAGTGAAGTCGTGTCGCCGCCCTCCACTGCTGTAGTTCAGCTGGTCGAGGTCCTCTCTTCAAACGACGTTGTCACTGCTTACATTTCGGATGGCAGCTGGAAAGTGAAGGCCCGTTTCTCCGATGAGGCCGTGGCGACATTTGAAGAGGAGAGCGGATCGCCCGTGACTACCGAAGTCAGCGGTGATATCCTGCGATTGGAGAAATTCACAGTGGTCAGCACTCCCTTCGGACCCCCGGACGGTTTCGTGCAGCTATACGTCGGTGACATCGAATATCACACTCTCAGGCGCAAGATACTGGGTGTACCACATCCTGTAGAGGACTTGTATGTTATTCGCACGCTCATTGAAAGCACCAAGTCGTTACGAATGCCAGGGCCGACTTCTCAGGATGTCCTGGAACATGCGCAAAAGGACCCTAGACCCCGCAAAGCGCCTTCCATTGTCTCGAATCGTTCTACCGCTCAGACACAGCCAACCACACCGACCACAAAAGCTAACAGGAAGTTGACATCGGGGAAACGCAAGTCACCAAGTCCCACATTGGACAAAGATGGCTTCGAGTTACAAAGTGGTGTCAATCTTCACGGTCCAGTCCAGGCAGCCACACATGACATGAATGGTAGCTCTACTGGCCCGGCCATTAACCCAAATTTGATGAAGCTGCTCCCACCAAAGGAGCCAGCTCCAAGTACCGTTACGACTGTGAAGTCGGCACCACAGACGCAACTCACTACGGCTTATACGCTGAAACAGGCATTGGCAAGGGACTCGCCTTCACGCAAAGTCAAGAATACAGGTATATCTGAACACCGACAGCGCCCAATGAGTCCAGCTGGGGTCCTTGAATCTCCATTGAGGCCTGGCAGTGGACAAGAAAGTGCACTTCAACGTGATGCACCTACCAATCACTCAACTACGGATGCGCCGTCTCCTAATGGCATGCCACCCTTACCATCGCAGCGCAACGGCAAGGCGGCTGGTACATCGCCCTTTGTCTACGCAAGAAGAAAGATACCCAACGATCAGCGTAAGCTACTCGACAATCCTGCGTCTTGGGTGCCATCACTGCCAGGCAGACAATTTCCCGCCCCAAATGTGCCCATGACGCTCCTACTCAAATGGAACGAGGAAGCCGACGCTGATGCCGAAGCTCCCTCCGTGTCAATGCCCTCTGCTGATGCACCTCATCAGCGACCTGATTCCCGTTCCGAAGCCCTGGCCGACTCCGATTCTAGTTCGGAGAATTCCCAGGGCACAGCAGAGGAGTATACCCCTTCTCCTAGTAAGAACTGGGAAGCTCGACAAGCTGTTGTGCCATCGGCGACTTCTGTGAACAGCAGCATTGAAAGCGATTCGTCAGTTGGTGGACACTCAAGGCGACATTCTCACTCTCCACATCATCCTAATCGACGTGCCATTCCGCCATCCAGCGCGCTAGGGACCGTAATCAGGGGCACTCCCCAGAATGAAGACGAGTTGCAAATAGTGCCCCCACGGCCGCTCCCCTACCGCAAATCGCCAAAGAAACGAAGCGCCGAAGCACTTTCTCCGCCTCCAGCGAAGCGCCGCTCATCGCTGTCCCTCAAGGCTACTGATTCTGCTCGTGGTCCATCGGAATTCAGCGTTGCAAAACAAACGGACAAGGGGCTCGCCACGCTACGGACGAAGCGCGGTACTGTGGGTTTGAGCTCCCCAACCCAGCTTGACACGGTTTTTGGCCTACCCACACATGAATCCGCGAGGTCGTTGCCCTCATCGCAACGACATTCAGCACACGAGACGCGACCCCCTGTAGCTCAGACCCCAAAATCTACAGCATTTGCCACGCAGCCAAAGTCATCACAGATCCCGCCTAGCGGTCCACGCTCTAGCGTCCCGCATACCTACCAGAGCACACAGTCCCTCAAAGTCTCTGCTTCGAAGCCTCCTATGTCGTCGCCCAAGTCGATTACAGCGCACAGTGATGGCCAGCCCTACTCGTGGAGGTCGAACGCCGGGTCTCCTAGCTCAGTTTATCGTGGGTATCTCAACGATACATCACGAGAAAGTCCTCGCCAGGATGAACAAACGCCCAACAGGGCGAACTCCAAAAGAGTGAATGATTCCCTTTCCGAACGCTCGTCTGTCAGGACATCATTGGGTCACCGCGCCCCGTTTTCAACGACCCATGCAGTATCTCCAGAAGCAAGCCCACGGCAGCCCCAGGCAACTTCTACTCTATTGCATACTGGACGAAAACGCGATGGAACTGACATTAATCCCGTGCAGAGCACAAGACCTCCAGCAGTTACCCTTTCAGCACGCAAGGCTTGGTTGAAGGCCAACTACATGCCAAGTCGGTCCGGTGAAGTACATTTGCCAGAGCTGCTTAAGTTGTATCAAAAGGCCTTCCCCCACGACAGTACCGTCGCAATAGATGACTTAGTCTCGGCTGCCAGATATGCTTTCGACAAGGATGATATCACACGCAGTATGAGATACCAATCAAAACGAGCAGTCTCCAATAACAGGTCCGCGATGCACGATGCCTCAGATATCACACGCTCGCTGCAATCCAACGTGGATCGATCGGAGCAGCCAGAAGGACAGCAATGGATGCCATCTGGTAGTGTATACAAGAAGGTCTCCGAAATGCCGCATGATCATCCGGCCTACAGGCATCGACAAGCGCGGACGCAATTCTTCAACGAGCAAAGACGCAAGGACTATCTGAGCAAACATTATGCCCCTTCGAGAACCGGAACAGAAGGCATTGATACCGTATTCGAACGCTATCGACAAGCATGCCCAGAGGACAATCAGGTAAAGCTCCAAGAGCTGCTTTCCGCGGCACGAGACACTTACAAGGGTGCCTTGCATTTTGACACCATCACAGCTGCCACACGCTACACCCCACGGCTGAGTATGCAAGAAACTTCCAGGACTCGTACGATCGTGCAAGACACCACAACAGGGGATACTGCCTACGCGCTGCGGAGAAGGACCTGGATTCAGAACAATTACATCCCGACTCGGAAGGGCTTACTCACGCTTGCCACTATTGCGGCGCGGTATAAGAATTCTTGTCCTCAAGACGATATCGTAGAATACGAGGACTTTCTGACGGCTGCACAAGCTGCGTATCCCTCGGAACGCGTTACCCCCGGGTTGCGGTGGATGCCAAAGGCTGAGAACCGTAACAGCGAGAACGGAGAGAAGTCACGATGTAGCGATGCAATGAACCGGCATCATGCTGTCTCGGACTCGACTAGCACGATGGCAGAGTTCTGCGCCGCCTACACAACACCGTTGGCCAGGGATGGTAACGCATTTGCAGCAAGTAATCCAAGCAGGAAACGGCAAATCAATGTAGATGTGCTAAGCTGGGACATCTGACATGGCAAGATCTCATAGGTCCACTGTAGCTCGACAATCATCCAAGCCATCTGATCCTTCGTATTCTGCGCTTTGTCCAAATCATCAATAATTTACTCGAATCGACCACAGTTCTGTTTTTAATGAGTGTGGGCTTTGAGTCTACAAACTTGCATCGACATGGGCATGGACCAGCGTTTACTCTACAGGTATGTCCAGGTCAATCGTTGCTTAGTGTGTCTAGATCCCATCGCTTCCAAGATCCTTGCATATTCTGCGCATCTGCCCGTTCTCAAAATTCAGTACCGTCTCGTGATTCGTCCCCGGTGCCTGTATCATCTTCACATCAACACAACCAGCCACGCAATCCTGACTCCAGACGGCTTCGAAATACGCCTTGCCGCCAGTGCCAATCATGATATCAGACTCTGCAAAGACGATATGCAGCTCCAGCAGGCGACTCGCATTACTAGCTTCAAGCCTTTGTCGCTCCTCTGCACGGAATTTCCGGACATACTCGCTGTAGTCCTCGCAGATGCCCCAAAGTCCCCTACCCCCAGCCAGACAAAGTCTCGCATCATCATTTTGCACCACTCCATGCCCTCGGCCCAGCAATACTTGACCTGCAGACTTTCGATCGTGGCAGCAGTGGCGGCATTCACCCCCCACTGGAGTTGAGCAGTCTCCTCGGATGTCATCACCTCGTCAGCGGAACTCCTCGACGAGGACGGGAAATGACTCGCGCCTGAGAAGGAGGAGGAGGAGGAGGAGGAGGAGGAGGAGGAAGAAATGATTCCGCCGGACCACGACCCAGCTGGAACCAGAGTTGTATTGACAAACCCCACGAGGCCAGACCAGCCAGAAAATCGCAGCGTCAGGAAGCTTCGAAGCAAGGCTTTTAGCACGGTGACTCCCGAAACTCGCTGCGAGACCCATGGGGCGAGCAGTGCCACGTACGGCCTCTGAGAGTCGAGAAGATGCCGGAGATGGTACAAGATATTCAGCCAATAGATCGTCCCCGCCCTGTGGGAAACAAGCGAAACGCAGTCGACGTTCATCAGATGCGTGAGAAGTTGCGGCACAGTTTCGAGCCAGACAGTGATTCGATCTTCGATGCGGACTTTGCTCGATGATGATGATGATGATGATGATGATGATGATGATGATGATGAGCCTCCGAAACCGGGGCTGTGTATTTTCTCATACGGTAGACTATCCCAGCTTTTTTTTCTTCCAGCTCATCATACCTCCTCCACGAGAAAGAAAAAGCGGAAAGTGAAAGAAATTGTAGCAGCCTACTTTACCGATCGACACAGATCAACCTGACTCCACTGGATGTCGAGAGCGTATTGTAATGCGTGCAGAAGAATCTGCGCTGCCGAACATGGGACCGACGAATAGCACCACTGGCAGATCATGGTCGTCGAAATTCGTGCTCGTCGCGAATATTACGCGCAATTCTTTCATGTTTTGTCGGTCGCGGCCAATCGCAAGAAACTTTGATGGAATTTTGAGTCAGCGAGCAGGCGTATGGCGAGGTCTAAAGAAGACATATTCTTGAACGACCATGAGAGAATGTATCCTTGTGCAACAATAAGATTTTCGGTGTACTGTATTCGCCTGGAGGACGGTTGAGCTAGGAGATACGGGAATGATTCGCCGACAGCTCAAAAAGTACAGTAGATAGAATACCCGGCCTCCCGAACAACCATACATGCCATGCTTTGCCTCTGATGCTTTCGACTTGTTAAACAACAAAATCCTTGAAGCCCTCAAACAACCCATCAGCTGATTTCGTAGCCACAGACCAGACCGGTTCGAATCTATGCAACTCGTCATAGGCCGGTATCGCGCCATTCTTGTTGGCGTCCGCCCAGCTGCACCATGCCCTACCACGCTGACCTGTTGCTGCTCCTCCCTTTACTTTCTTATTACCGCTTTGTGAGTCTGCAGGCCATGTGACGTTGACTTTGAAGTGCTTGTCCCATTCTCGGCTAAATAAAGTGACGCGATTGCTGCCAGCGGGCCCTACAGCTCTCTGCAAAGGTGATGTAAAGCCTCCTTCCACGGCGACGGCATTCACTGCGTTGTCGAACTCCAATCGACAGATCTTCGTATTCACGCCTCTCAAGCTGAAGAGAGCGCTATCGCCGTCGTGTGTGACGTTCAGATCAAGCCACTTTTGATAAGTCTTCGCTTGTTTCGTGTGGTTGCGTTCCTTCATTGCTTCCGGCAAAGTGTATCCTCTAGGCACCACGTTCGGCGACAAGCCATGCCAAGAGCAACTCACAAGCCCTCTTCGTTTTGCCAGAGGTGATGCGTCTTCTCCACATGAGATACGCTGCCCTGCTGCGCTTGGCATCTCGGCCACCACAGTCTGCACGTAGCCGTCCAAACCGGACAGTGTAACATTGTTTTCTCCCGAGGTCAAATTCATCTGTTGGACGAAATAGTACTTCATCCGTGTGTCTCGAGAGAATGGGAATGCGAGGAGGTTGTAAGCCAAGCAACCTATAAAGACGAGGGTGAGGAACATCGGGACATGGTAAGTGAAGCGATGCAAGAAAGGACTCAGTGGTAGCAGCAACAACACACCAAGAACTGCCATGAGGAGATATACCGGCAAGACCGAATTACCGTCTGCTGGCGTTTGATGCGTTGCAGATGTGATCATCAGTGCAACCTGTCCGACAATGATGATGTTAATCGGAGCAAGAATCAGAAACTGCAGAATCCAAGTGAAGCTGGGCAAGGAAGACGACCAGGCTTGTTCGTCCAAGTAGGCTCTGTTGAGGAGTGGCTCGTCAACATCATCGGGCACTTCGTCTCGATCTGCTCTGCGTCGACCAAACATCGTAGTAGCTCGCTTGTTGGCACGATCGTCTGTACGACTCAAAAGAGACGACCTCTCGGTCGGCTCATCTGCATCGTCAGCAGCACCAGCGTTGTCGAGCAGCCTGCGCGAGGACCTGCTGGTTGGACGAACAGACCCCGAATCTGGCTGTGCGCCAAGTGCAGTCTCAACATATTTTTGCTTAGTAGGCAGCGCGAAAAGCTCCAGGTAAGAGATCAGGAGTGCCAGGTGGGCAGTGAGGTTGTAGATCACCACAAAGTAGCCGCTTGCGATTTGGAACTGGTGTTCGCCGATCGTGGTGAAGACTAGAGCGATCCAGGTCAGTATGTAGAGCCATAGGAGACAGAACATGCGATGCAGCGCTGTGGGACGGATGTTGGCGGCTCCTGCCAACAGCAACCAGGCGATTGCGAACCATGCGGACAAGAACATTGCCCAAACGGCATACTCGGACGAGTATGCAATGTACGGGTTCGCCTTCGTTAACAGGTATGCTAGCAGGATCGATATACCACTGGCGACGACGAAAGCAAACACGAAGCGGAAGAGGCCTCGGCGACCGTGCAGTCGGATAGACTCGTCGTCATCGGAAGAACGCAAGTAACGCTTGCCGGCCAAGAGGTACCACTTATCGTTTTTGCGCAGTAATCCTTCAAGCAGAATGAAGATGATGGGCCCAACAACGAGGAGGGTGACGGAAAGGGCGAAGAGGGTGTGCAATTTGCCAACGATAATGGCGCGGCCGAGCAAGTCGAAGTAGAAAGAGTCGCTGCCTTTCCCAGCGTCAACTCGACCGTTCTGGTCAGTAGCGCCTTCAAAGTCGTCGGACGGGTCAGACGTCAACTGCTGCATTGTTGCGATGGCAGCACTCAGCATGTGCCAGACGCTGTCTCGATTGGTGTCACGAGCCCCGTCTTGATCGGTATGGTAGCGAGCTCGAGGTTCATAAAAGGCGACATCAAGACCTCGAATGTTAAGCTCCTGGGTGAATACGCTGTAGTCGGTCCCGCTGCGGATGAAGCCTCGCTTGAAGCCATCCGCGCTGACCACCGTTCCGAAAGGATATGGGCTTTTCGCGTACGCCTTCGTAACTTCGGCATCTGTGCTCCGGAACAGAATCGCTCTTCCCCCAGCGCCGGCGCCTTCCAGGTTCAAGAATGTGTGGGCAAACGAGGCGACGGGATGATTCACGTAGTTTCTCGCCCCGTACAGCCCATTTTCCTCGCCGTTATTGAGTAGGGCAACGATACCTCGCCGTGGTCTGCTGCCCTTGGCCGTGAAATGTGATATGAGCTGCAGAACTGTCGCCACTCCAACGCCATCGTCGGTAGCGCCATATCCGCTCGCCACAGAGTCGTAGTGCGCATTCACTAGGACACCGCTCGGTCCGCTGTAGGCTTCCGTGCTATTCCACCAGTCGCCTGCGTCATCTTCCGTGCCTCGAATGTACACGATCAGATTCGTGCTCTCGCCGTAGAGTGTGACGGGGGCATGGGTCCAGTCGTCGAGGGCTGTGAAGTTGGACGTGTCATTTGCAAACACGGTCACGAGCTGCGGCTCCTCCGTCTGCGACACAAGGCCACGCTCGGTCGCGTAGACGGTCTTGTATCCAGTCTCATTCTCTTGCAGAATGCGGCGGATCCGGTCGAGAAGGTACTCGCGCACGTCGTCGTTGGCTCGGGAACCCCACGGGTGGTAGCTGCTCGAGAGGACGCGGAGGTCCAGCCAGGCTTGTTCGATGTCGATGCCCGGGGCGGTCGAGGGCGAGCTCGGAGCGCTGGGAACGGTGGTGTGCACGACGAGGAGCAGGGCGAAGAGGACGAGGTAGACGGCCGACGCCCAGGAGGTGACTTGGCTGGGAAGGAAGGCTGCGGGATTGCGCGATCGCGTGGTGCCCATGCTGCCTCATCCGCATTCCACGTCGTCGACGACACCACCGAGGATGGGAAGCGGACGATGCGGCACACCTGCTGGAGGCGTGGAGCGAGAGCTATAAGGTTAGTGGGCACGCGCGGGCGGGACTGGGCTTGGTGGGCTGGCTCCGAAGAGGAAACTTCGTCATCTGGCTGATCACAAGATGGCGCTGCAGCAGGGATAGGCAGTTTCTATGTTTGAGGCAATATGCACCCGACATGCCTACGCTATCTATCAAATGCGACGACTGCCGACGAACGCTGTGCTGCAGGCGCGATGCTCGGGGTATCAAAGAAACGAATACTGCTTCCCGACACCAAACAAAATGCATTCGTTGTTCACGTGGTCATGCCCACCGTGTACCGTCTCGTAGCTGTCGTGAAGTTTCCCCTCACCTCTCTGACCATTGCTGGTTCTGATAGTTCGGCATCATGTTCATATTCATGGGGTTCCATGTCGACTCTGCGCCCCCAAAAAGCCCTTGGATGTCAATATCAGACAACGGCGGTTGCTGCCACTGCCCGTTCGGCACTTGCGCCAGCGATGCCGTGCCACTCGTCGGCGTTCCATTAGGGAAAGGCATGCGCTGCTGCTGTTGCTGTTGCTGCTGGTGTTGTTGCTGGTGTGGAAGGTAGCCTCTGCCACCAAACGATGGTATCCTGTGGACTGGAGGTTGATTCTGTTGACGTTGCTGCTCGAGGTATGGCGGGAGTGTGTAGAATTGTGCTTCAATGTTCTCGGCGGGAGCCCTCGCAGAGCCAACAGGACTAGATTTGCCCGCATTGCCAAACGGCTGACGATTCAGATACGCCGCATTCTTCGCAAACTGTTGATTGTTCTCGAACGTCGTCAACGGCTGATTCGGATAGATGAATGGTTCATCAGCGGTTGGGAACATCATGGACGACAACTCGGAAAGTTGAGGGTTGGCGAAGTTTGGAGGCATGGCATACTCCTGCATTGCGGTGTCCACAGGGTGCGATACGCTTCGATTGCCCATGACTGAGTATGCATTCGGATCGAATGACGCGGAGGCCGGTGTCTGCGGTCCATATGACGAACCAACAGACTGTGACCATGAAGCCTCGTACGGCGACGCAGTTGCAGTTGAGCTGCCGCTCCCAGACATGTTAGGAAAAGTAGCTCTTTTGACGTCTAGACCGATGGCGTTAGAGACGTCCGGGTGGCTGCGCGACGCTGCAGGGCCTTGTTGGTACGGGCCTTGCTCATACGCTCTTTTCTTGCTCATTGCCGGATTCTGCTGTCCATTCCGAAGCCATGCGGGCAGCCGCTCAAACACAATGTTGAGCGTCGCGGTGCAGCGATCAGCAGCCATGCTTCGCGAAGACAACGAAGCAAGAACGTCTCTTCCCTCAATCGCATCTTTCATCACTGACGCGGTTGTAGGATTGTCTGGGTTCTCCGCCGCAAAGTACACCAACGCCAAGATCGAGAAGAAGGTGGTGTACATGATGAACCAGAATGCACCATTCAGAAGCCCTTTTTGCTTCATTTGTGATGCGATGTGAATAATGTTACGCGACACGTTGACAAATGAAGCCGCGCATGCGTACGCTCTCTGGTCGACGGGCTTTGACCGCCGCTCCATTGCCGTATAGTGCAGGAAAGGACGATAGAGAAGCACCTGCGCATGGGAGTACGACAGACGCAGAAGTTGCTGTACACGAGCATATCGTGGCGGCGCTTCACCTGGCGTCAAGATCGGTGGTAAACTCTTCTTCCATTCCTCCAGCTCACTCTCGATCTCCCGTATGGCGGAGAACGAGACAGAGTAGGATTTGTCGGGAACGCCTTCGGTCTCAGCAAATTTGATGGGGTATATTTTGCGCACAATCTTCTGTAGTATCTGTACGAGTCGTGTGTGAGCGTTGAATGCAGTCATGATGGAGACCACGCCCTCTGGCTGTGCCAGAATGGCATCTTTCGTGATGTATTCGTCGTCGACTTCCACCGGAAACTCCTGGTCAATGTCTTCATCACTCAAAGTCTGGGGCAGCCCAAGCATCGCGCCGACATAAATGTCCATCTTTCGAACGACCCAAAACACCCTCTTCCGAGTCTCGGCCTCCACAGGGTCAAATCGTCCAGCCGCGGCTCGATGGAGTCCAAGCCGTAAGGCAGATCGCAAGGCCACCCCTACGTAAGCATAGCATTGTGACATTTTGGCAGACGATTGCAGGAACAGAATCATGAACACGACTGCTTGAACCGACGAGAGGTCTCTGCAATCGGCAATGTCCATGAGTTGCCTGGCAGTCTTGAAGTAGGTAAAGCCCTGCTGAATGGCGTTTTCGTAACCATCACGATCGACCACGGTCTCGTCGTCTTTGCCGAACAAGCTGCCCAGAGCAATGGCGCCGTAGAAGAGGGGCAGAAAACGATTGTCTTCATTGCTGTAGTTTTCCATTGGAGTGGTGTAAATACGCTCGAAGCTTTCCCAGTACGTGGGTTGATGGACCATGCGAAGAAGTGCGGCGGCATCGTTGATGGCATAGGCGCTGAGCTGCCTCGCCATTTCCTTGGGAGGAAGTTCGGTGCTGATGGGCGCACTATCGCCCATGGGAGATTCCACGATCGATCTGGGCGAGTCAAACACCTGTGACATTGGCCGATTTTTGACGAAAGGCGTCGCAAACGTCTCTGGGCCCATCAGGTCCCCCAGCTGCTCGCGCATGCGTCGGACGAAACTCAGGCCGGACGAATGACCGTGGTAATCCCAATGGCCTGTTTCATCCATGTCTAGCTGGGCAATTGCACGCACCATCGACTCCAAATTCGTGTCGGCTTTCTTCTCGCCCGCGTCAGAGGCCAATGTCGTTGCTGGTGCCGATAGTGGTGCCGGTCTTGCGGCACGGTCTTCGTGCACAGCGGCTATTGGGTTGCCCTTTCCGGGGGCACCAGGAATCCAGCCCTGCTGGACCGCTGCATCTATGCCAGGGTCATTGAGGTCGAGGTTCGGAATCAAAATATGCAGCAACGTTTCGGCGCGGTGCACTCGATGTTCCAGATTCTCCACGTACGCAGGGGCGGGATTTCTTCTGCGGTTCGAGGGTTGATCATAGGTGCACTCTACAGAATAGTCAGACCACGGCACACACACGGCACGAGAGATGCGCAGGACGAACCGTAGCTGTAGACGGTGCAATGGGTGCATGGCTGCTTGCCATCGCACTTGATCTTTTTGCGTCGACACTCATCGCAGGCTCGAGTGACGCGGCGTCGCTTTTGCATGTGGCCGGGAGCCTTCACGGCGGGCGCGTCTTGCGCGCCGAGGGCGGACGGCGATGCGTGACCCGACTCCGTTTTGACATTGTCGTCGATGGGCGAGTCGGCGCCGCTGGCGTAGTCGTCGTGGGGTTCGGGCGAGGCATGCGACATGGCCATCAGCGCAGCGGCGGGCGGGGTGGGTCAGAGGAAGAGGAAGCAGCATTGACAGCGTACAAGAATGTCGCAGGCCCGGAGTGACGTCCAGGCGCGCACCAAGAGCGCTTGGCGTGTTTGTCAGGACGATGTAACGGCTCAGGCTCAGGCTCGCACGCTCTCACACCGCGACGCCCAACGAGACACTATGGCCTTGCAGCGATCAGCAGCAGCTGGGCGGTATCTCCGAGGGAGGAAGGACTCGGGCTTTCGCGGCTTCGCGGCCGAGAGCAGCAGCAGGAGGCTCGTTTCGCTGCACAGGTTGTGGAGTGGATGGCAGAGGATCAGATGACGTTCACCAAGAGCAGCGACCAAGACGTTGCAAAATCATACATGCCGCCGAATGGTGATGATGGTGATGATGGTGATGATGGTGATGATGGTGCTGCTGCTGGTGCTGCTGCTGGTGCTGCTGCTGGTGCTGCTGCTGCGCGTCCGGCCAGCCAGCCGCCCCTAGCCTTGACAGCGCGCGATGGCGAATGGTTCATCGCAATAGGAACTTTCGACGAACGCCCTTTCGACCAGTCCGACCTCGCCTGGACTTTAGACCTAAGTCCGCGCGGGCGAATCCTGCGAGCAGCGATCATCCATTCCGCATCGCGAGACGCGAGCCTTCCCTGCAGCAGCGTGCACCACGCCACTCGGGGCCTGACTACACATACACATATGTATGCACAGCACAGCAACACGCCCCGGAGAACGTGGGTCTGCGCCACGATGCGCGCAAGATGAAGATGCCGGTGGAGGGATGTCTCAGCCATGAGGTCGGCGCTTGGCGCGAAGCATGACTCGGATGTGCCCGTGCCAATTCATGATTGGACACGGGCTGTCGCAGCCGGCCGGCGTGGCTCGCGTTGAGGCTGGTGTCTCCACTTGACCCTCTCTCCACTCGGTGATGCACGAATGCACGTTTCGCATTCGCATCACGCTTTGCACTCTTCCCCAACACGTCTGTACTCTGGAGCAGACTGTCAGAGATACTCCTGATGCTTTGTGGCTTCGTTACGCTTCATTGAAAAAGACGCGTCACCCATCCATCGACCCAATAACCGCTTTTCGTATTGAACGCGTACGCCGGCTGTCGAAACGGGGGGTCATCAAGTGCAGCGGTCGCGGGAGAAGAACTGAATCACCAGGTGTCTCCCAAAACGAACCATGCCACGCGTACAGCCGTACATGAACTTCAGATGCGGAGGCAGGAGTCGAAACGGTGGCATCACGCCTCAGCCAACATTGACAGCTCCGCAGTATGTGTCGTACTCTTTCCACACTGGAAATCATCAGTCTGGCACCACGTCATCGCGGGGAACGCTCGTCCAGCACGTGATGCAGTAGTGGGAGAATGAGATTGGTCTGCCACGGCACGATCCACAATACCTCACCATCCAACCATGTCGCATTGCCACGACGAGCATCACGATCATGGCCACGACCACGACCACGACCACAGCGCCCACGACCACAGCGACGACATAACACCCGCCCTCCACCACCACATCTACGACCAAATCGACTTCTCCGCCATCACAACCCTCAACGAGTCCGCGCCACGCTCCGGCGCCCAAATCGTCCAAAAACCCTGGTCCGACCGCCTACACCCCACTCCCTCACTCCACAGCGAAGCCGACGAGCAACTCCTCATGCACGTCCCCTTCACAGCCCAAATCCGCCTGCACGCCATTCTCATCCGAACCTCGACCACCGATTCCGCGCCCATGACGCTAAAACTACACGTCAACCGCGAAGGCCTCGATTTCAGCGCCGCTGCAGACCTCCCTCCGACGCAAACCCTCGAATTGGCACAGAGTAATGACGTGCAAGAAGTGCCCGTCAAACGAGCGCTGTTCAACACCGTGCGGAGTGTGGATTTGTTCTTCGAGGATAATTGGGGCCGAGGAGAGGAAGATGAGACGAGAATCGATTATGTGGGCTTCAAAGGCGAGTGGATCAAGTTGAGCAGAGAGCCGGTCAATTTCCTGTACGAGGCTGCTGCGAATCCGAGTGATCACACGCTACCTTCGGGGGTTGGGGAGCGATTAGGGAGTGGTATTGGGGGAGCAGGCGGTGGCCGGCATGGGATGTGATCTGGCGACAGCAAGCGGTGACTGAGCTTGTCGAAACCTGTGCTGGGAGGAGCGGACGAAAGAAAGAAAACACGGGTTGTGATGCACTACAATACACTACAGATGATATCACCACAGATGACCTCGAAGAACACTGTACAGGGTATCCTCACAAAAGAAATCGAACATGTGTGCTGTGCTCCCCCCGACACTCAGAAACAGCCACAACCGGCCTTGGACTGTTTCTCCTTTGCTGCTTCGACCCAGCGTCGATCGTGCTGCAAACGTACCATCGCACGACCGTGTTCCTACCACGAGGTGCCTGGTCACAAAGTTAGTACGCATCCTTGAGTAATACACATATCCCAAGCAAAACTCACCTTGGCCCTTATAAGCACCGCTTTCGAGAGCTGGAATGGAGATGCCATACCCCTCGGTCCGCCCCTCCTTCGCACCAGGTTTGATCTCTACCCGGATGCAGACGTCGAGACCGTCACGCCCCGCCAGTCCCGTCTTCTTCACGCCACCTGCAGCAGGATGCTCCGTGCCGGCCTGGACTTCACCCTTGTGAATAGGCTCACGCATATTCTTTGGCAAGGTGAAGTCGGTGCTCTGCGAAGCATCGCCATCAACGCTGCCGTTCGTGGCGGTGCCGTTGGTCGGAGCTCCCGTGTGCGAGTGAGACTCGGTGATGATTGCATAGTTCCGACTCGGCATTGTTGCATGATTGTTCTTCGCCGTCTTGTCCTCCACCCCTTCCTCGCCCTCGCCAGGATTCTTGTTGAACATCTCCAACAACGTCTCATCGGTCTCGTGGTCGAGGTGATGGATCTTGTTGCGGCGTGCAAGCAGGTTGGCAACAGCTTGCGGCGGAGGCTTGTTGGTGATGGCAGAGCTGACAATGTTCGGCATGTAGCGGAAGTCTCGCTCGGCAGGAATATTGAGATGTGCTTTGCTATAAAAGCGCCCCAGCGCGGCCAGATGCACATCGCCACCGAGGATCGTAATGCGAACGCTGTGGTCTCTCGATATTTGCTGCAGCCTATGAATCAGTGCTTTGCGCTCTTTCTTGTGCTGGTGCGCTGTGTAGTGGTCGTCCAAGTCGTCCAGTAGATCGACACCGCCGTCGAACTGATTGAAGAGACTGCCTGCCACACCGAAACGCTTGTTGAGGAACTTGATTGGACCAATGATCGGACTGCTGATGATGTTTTCCAGCCACTGCAATCGCGGATATGCAATGGGCACGCCCAGAAGGAGGATCAGATGCTTGATGGCACCGTTCGAGCGAGCAATCTCATCATTCGCTCGCTTGAAGATCTGATCGTACGTCTCGGGGTAGTTGATCTGATGTCTCGTCCGTTCGGTTCTCGCATCAATGCCCAGGAACGCAATTCGTTTGCCGAGCTGGCAATAGATGTTGCGACTTCGCTCTTCGACATATGGCCCAGGTCGCGTACCGATGATCCAGCTAGGATCTTCGTGCTTTGAGATCATGACGAAGGTGTCCTTGAGCTGAACAGCGTCTGGCGACGTTGTGTGGCCCGTGGTCTTCGTGGTCTGAGGCGCGTCGGTGCTGTACGTGGACGGCGGAGGCGGAATGTGGTGTTGGAAGAGAAGGTAGTACTTGTGGGCAACACCTCCAATTCCACGGAACACGGAGCACTTCATGAAATGGTCCGTATACGATCCGAAGCCATCGATAATGTCATGGTCGTCCCAGATGTTCAGCTGCGGAATTTGGCCATTTGCAAGTGCAAATTCCTCAGTGCCGTACCATCGAACGTAGTTCTCGTAATAGTAATCATCGCATTTCTTCCTCATTTCCTCGTTGAATGGGAAATCGCGTCGCTTCTTAGGATTCGCGATATCGGTCCACGGGCGAAGAGGGCCGTCGACACGCACGCTATCGTTGTAGATCTGATCTCCGCCTCCAATCATGATATGCAGCGGCTGCTCGTTGTGCACGCGCAGGACGTCGTTCCAAAGCACGGGGCCCGTCCAGGTATTCATGTCGGTTCCCACACTGAAGCCGTTGCACGAATGGAACATGATGCGCATCGATTCGTGCTTGGATGGCACGACGAAGCGCATGGGCTTCGTGATGGGGGCCTTGTCGGTGGCGCTGACCATGTCCGGGATACTGTATGCCCATGTGGCCTCCTCCTCTTGGAACGGAACATGGATCACGTAGCGCCAAAAGCCTCTCGTGGGGTCTTCATAGAGTCGCTCGGCGGGGAATGTGCGATCTGGACTACCAGTAGCTGTGGCACCATTGTTCACCGCAGCACCGGCGGTCCACGCGCCAGTGCATCGCAATGCGAGAGGGCCGGGCTGTTGACCTGGAGTGGTGACGATCAGGACGCTTCCGTGCCACTGGGGCCGATCGGTATGCTCGTCGCTCATGTGCTTGTAATTGATCAAGGGCCCACAGACGATCTCGAGGCCTTCGGTGGTGCTGCGCACTTGCGGGCCATGGCCAATGCCATTCTCGTGTCTGGGAACCTCGACCTGCGTGGCAGAAGGTGGAACAGCGTGTGCACTTGCCCACGCGTCGTCGTGATGGATACCGGTATCCTCTTTCAGCGCCTGCACCGCTTCGCGACCTCGGCCTGCCTCGATGTCGCTCTTGTGCACGTTTCCGGCGTCCATGCTGGGGGCGTGGCGAGGTCAAGCGCGCGATCTCGCTGCGACGCGTCGACAAGTGATGGTGTGTGCACGACGGGATGGCAAGATGCGCGTCGCTGGACGGACACGACTGTGCAGCGAAATCAACGAGAGGAGAGCGAAGGGAAGGTGGGCGGTGGCAGAGGGAGAGCTCGTAGGTTTTTAGCTTTGCCCACGCGTGGGCTGGTTGGCTGTTGGCTGGGTCATGATGGAGCCTTGCTGGATTGCCATCTGCCCATCCATCTTTCCACGCATCTTGGCGGCCCGCTCTGCGACGTGATGATGCTCTGCTATGCACATCGATACGGTGTGCGGTACTACAAGATGCGCGGGCCGTAGCGCCTGCAGGCTAACTAGAATAACTAGTAGAATCATCGACTCCGGCTCCCGTCTCCAACAACTCGATCTCTGCTGCGCCTCAGGTGGCATGATCTCAGCCACCTCGCAGGCGCAAGGTTGCTTGCATGTCAATCGCAGTAGCGCTTGTACTCGGCAAAGTTGATGTCTCTGTGCTCCACCAACACCACCCTTGCCGCGCGCTTGGACGACTTGGAGCCAATGCTGGCCGTTGGCTTGGACCGGCTTGCGTGACCGTTGTGTCGAAGAGCTTGCTTCTCGGCCTTCTCTGCCTGCCTCTTGGCCGCGACTCGCTCGGCCAGCTGCGGTTTGATGCTCATCCTGGTCGCGCGACGACGCGTGACCGCTTTGCCTTTCGCGCGCTTGATGGACGCATCTTCTTCTACCGGCATCTCGCGCTTTTCTCCATCAGTGCGCACTCCGTTCCTCTGCCCAAATGCTCCGCTGAACAACCCGCACTTCCTCGCCTGGAGCCTCCTGACTTCTGCTCGGGGAAGCGAGTGCTTGGAATTGATATGGGGCGCGATCCGGTCCTCATGCTTCTGGTCAGACTCAGATTCGCACTGCTCCGCCGGCCCTCCATCGTCTTCACCTGGATCACGGGAGCCGTATATGTCCTCGTGATACGGTGGTCGGCCACTCTGATCCAAGAATGCTGCCTGTCTTTCCACTCGATGAGCGCGTGGGATCTTGCGTGCTGCGTTCTGGAACATTTTTGCCTCCGCTGCCGCTTGTCTCGAGATCTGAGTGACGAATGAGTGGTGTTGGGAAGGGCACAGGACAACAGGTGTGGAAGCAAATATTCAGACGATGCAACTAAGTGACAGTAAATATTCGCTCACGAGCTCTTGCTTCACTTGCTGTCCTAATGTGATGCAAAACCAGGACTCTTCACATCTTTGGTTTGCCATTCTTGCTCGCGCCGAGTGCTCCTCGATCCTGATCGGTCGGCTCAGTGTTGGACGTTTCCGCCTTCAAGCTCACAGGATCCCCAAGCTGGCTCGGGTTGCCCTTATTGATCTTCTGTTGTGCAATATCCTTCAACGACTTCCCGCCTCCTTTGCTGTCCAAATCGCCCTCAGTTGGGGCAGGAGCAGACGATACATCTAACCTCTTGCCTCCAGTCCCTGCCAGATCTTGATTCTTGAGTTGAGACGTTGTATCCCCACCATCCAGGTCTCCTTCAGTTGGTGATAGCGCAGCACCACTGCTGTGCTTGCCCTTCTCTGCTCTTGCGCCACGGTCTTGATCGGTCGGTTCCTGTGCAGTTCAGTGATTGTCACGATCTCGCTGATGGTGTTTTCCATACAGTATTAGACGTCTCTGCCTTCAACGAGACCGGATCGCCTAACTGTGTAGGATTCTCCTTCGCAACATCCTTGAGACTCTTTTGCTATCACATTCTCAGCAACTGGCACATGAATAAAGCATCGAAAGCCGCGAGAACGCACCGAAGACATTGCGAAATATGGTTTACGATCGTCAATGAGTTGCTCGAGAGTGCCGTGCGATCTTGTATCTTGCACGACGACACTCCGAGGTAACAATAATGCCCTTTCAACACGACACCACGGTAATCATGTCGTCAACACTTCTCCGCATGCCTAGGAGCCTAGGCAGATCGGCAGCTCCTGCCAGATTAGCTTTCCCCAGATCTTGCATATGAAAGGAAGTGGAGCCGAACGTCATGCTTCGGAATGCCACACCTCACAACGCTACATATTTGTTGATCCCAGCTGTAAGAATGCAACATTTCTACTAGAAACCAGACTTTCGTTTTTTCTTGACGGGCCTACCACCGAAGCGCCCGGGGACTACTTGACTGGCAACAGCAATGCGCGCTGCAGTCGGTTGACTGCTCGCGATGGAGGGCTGACTGTCCCTCGCCACCGCTACCGGCTGGCTGGCAGTCAAAATCTCAGGCGCTTGACTGCTTGCCATTTGCTGCGCTTGGCTGGCTTCGGCTTCCCTCCGCTGGCGTTTGATATGCCGCTCTGCGCGTCGCTGAAGCCGTTTTCTGTCCCTCTCTGACATTTCTTCGACGTCATCTTCGCCCTCGTCGTCACGCTGCACGTGCTTAGACACGCTCTGCCAGTCGTACTCGGCTGGACAATCCCCTATGGTCCAATGAGACAGAATTCTGCTCATGGGCCGAGACAAGACCGACGGAGACGGTTTGCTGAATGTGGTGTATCTGCAAAGGCGGTATATCTCTGGCGCCGCAAAGCTTGACAATCCCGTTGACATGGTGATTACGGAAGGCGTTGCCGTTGGTGAAGGAGTTGGTAGCGTTGAGAATTGTGAAGATTCGGCAATCTCCATTGGCTCTGCAGAGGCTTCGTCTCGCGCATCACATGGTGCTCTAGTCGGCATTCGGGATAACGTTGCAGTCCCGGAATGCTGATCTTCAACGTCATTACCTGAAGGACAGGACTCTCGATCACCGGTGCGGGCGATGCGACTCGCCAAGGCTAGTTGTATGGTGACTTGCCGTGCCACTGCTGCTTTCGCGAGACGGACCCGTCCTGGGATGACATCTGCGAGACCGGCGAGCCAGCAACTCATGATTGCGTTGTACGTCTCCAGAAGTGAGTGAGCGTGTAGTTCCGAGGGAAGATTGGCTGGCACCGTGGGAATGACAGGGCTAATCTGGAAGCGGTCTTCTGGTCCAAATGTTTTAACGGACTCGTCGCGTATATCGATGGACTCGGAAAACAGGCGCTGAACCTCGTCCAGACTCTCGCCTAGGCCTCTGTCCTCGATCCTGGTGGACTCGAGGTGTTGGAAGCTGTCCAGTGCACGCATCGGCAGAATTGTGTCTACTTCACTCTGGAATGCAGACTTCGCCTCGCGTATAATTTGCGCTACCGAAGTGGACTCTTGATGGACAGTAATCTCGTTCGCGATATGCCTCAGGTCGATTGCCCGGTCTTCTGGCTTGCGTCTGGGAACGCTTCGTCTCGCACGCCTCGATACAGGCTGCACCCGACCATGTCCATCTTCGGCGATACTAGTGCTCTCCTCCGCACCCGCAAATTCGATCTGCTTTACTTTTGCACCAGTTGCGTTCAGCTTGGTTTCTCGAGATGTCACATAGATCTGTTCTCCGTTGTCGAGCCAAGACCGACACAAGATCTCCTCGATGATGGCACCATCACTAAGCACAACTGTAGCGATGAGGAACTCAGTTCGAACATCGTCGAATGATGTTCCGCTGGTGCCAGAGGAAATTGGTGTAATGTGCAGATCCGCAACTGTCAACAAGGCGCCGTGCTTCTTAAGTTGAACCTCGATAGGGTCGATGATGCGAAGACTCCCTTCTTCCGAGGCGTCGAGACCATACAAAAGTGCAACCCCCCCCGTATGAGGAAATAGCAGCACGTTTATACCTAGGAAAAAGTCAGCTGAGAACAGACCATGACGCCGTGCAGTCGTACGCTCGTGATGACACCATATCTTCATCCGCAAACTGGTAGCTCCCGGGTTATGGAAGTGTTCTATGATCGCCACATTGTCCACCTGAGCTCCATGCAAGCCCGAGCTTCTGACTTTGTACAGTAGAAGATTGTTTGTAGTCAGAAGTGCAAATGTGTCCATATGACCAGGTGGTATGGCAAAGTCCAGAATCCATGGCGCGCCGTTTGCGATGTCTGGCTTGATAGTTTGCAGTCCGGCACTATTTTGGCCAGCAATACTGAACAGTGTTACAGTATCTCGAGTGCATACGGCTATCGTTTCGAGGTTGAACAACCAAGCAATGCGCGCCCATCCATCGCTGCAAGAGCTAATGGCGACAGTACCACTCCACGTGCGTGCTATGCCGGACAGTTTTCGGGACTGAAACTCCATCACCGTCCACGAACCGGCTTGATCAACAATGGCTAGCTGCTGGGAAAACCAGGGATTGAAGGACACATCTGCGTGTGCTACATTGCCTGTAGACTCGATACGCACCTCGTGCATCAAGTTGGGTTGAATGTCAGATGATGCTTCTGGTTCCGAACATCTAGTCGTCCCATGAGTTGGACGGAAGATAAGTGTCTTTGTGAGGAGGCGAACACCCAGTAGCGGCTCTCCCCGGTCGACCGGCTCTGCGAAGACAACTTGTCGAATAGGCCCGCCGATGTTTTTGCATACCGTCTGCTCGCCGTAGAGCGTAGGGGCTGCGATCCAGCTTTTGTGATCGCTCGACAGGCCTCTTTTTCGGTTCTGGACGTGGATCAAGCGCAGCTCTGTCCGACTCTCGCCACATGCCACTGCTGCAATCCGGATGGTTTTATGCTGAATTCCGGAGCGAATACTGCTAGTTGCGATAAATCGTCCAGCAGTACTATCCTGCTTCTCCAAGGCCTCCTGTGCAGCTTCGGACACTCGCAACAAATCCGGAAGTAGGTCCGCTGCTGGCTGTAACTCAGGTATATGCTCAACAAGGTCTTTTGTCTGCCTCCGCATGCGTTGTCCCTGAGGTTCAGAGCGAACAGAAAGCCGTGCAAAATGCTCCCTGTCACATGGTTGATCGACCTGGTTCGGAGCGCCACAAGTCCGAACGACCTGGCCAGGCGCCAAGATGCGCTCGAAAGACCACTCTTCATCCTCTAGAGAATATGCTGCCTCTCCATAGTGACCGTACGGCAGGTTGCGCTTGGCTCTTTCAGCCATCCGGCTCGATGGCAAGCTTGCGAATCCAAACCCTGAATGCCAGCTTGATCATAGTAGACGACACAGTCGCGCGGATTCTTTCAATCGGTGACGAGATGTTAGCGTTCGCCGGTAGGGCCAGTGGTCCAATTTCGCAGTGGCGGTCGAGTGGATAGTAGAGGTGAATATGGCGAGGTCTCATCTGTGAGAGAGCACGTGGATTTTCTCCCCTAGCTCCAGCGCGTCGCAACCGGGCCGGCCCGAGAGCCGAATTGTTTACAGTCTAGGATAGCACGCGCAGCAACGACAACGACACTCGCATCCTCACACACACACAGCAACAGGCAGCGGTCAGCGGACGCGCATTCGACATGTCGACGGTCACGATGACTCCGAGCAGATTTGGCTCATCCATCTCCGGCCGACAGCAGGACTACGGTGTCGCTGGTCCATCCATGGCAGACACACTGCCAACAGTTGACTTCAACTTTGAGGAGCTGCGACACCGCATGGCACAATTCACGCAGCGATTTGACGAATTCATTGAGCGTGGGAGAAAGCGAGTTTTGGAGGAGAAGAATGCCTTTCGCATGAATGTCGCAGACTTGGAGGGTATGTTCGTCCATTTCTTCGACAAGCCTCGACGGACACTAATTACGAGCAGACCAGCAACGACAGAAGAGACATGCAATTACAGAACTTGAGGGTAAATCGTCGAATCATGCACACACACTGGCGAGAGAGGCGCAGGAGACTGCTGAGATGCATGATGCGATCCGCTCGCTGACTGCTGAGAGGGAGGAGCATACCAATCGTCGCGACCAGCTCAAGGCTGAGATCGCGTCGACTCAGGCGAAGATAAGGCAGAAGAAGGAGGCACAAGCGGCGCATCAACGGTCACTCGATGCGCAAGCACGACATAACATGCCTGAATTGCGGTTTTGGGAGACTTGTCTGGGGCTACGCATGGAAGGAACGGGAGTCGAGGACCGGCTCAAGTTTGTTTTTCTGGGGCTCGACAGTCGAGATGCAGATCGCGAGTGCTGGTTCGAGTTGCAAATCGGCGGCAGAGAGTACGAGATTGCGGGCATGAAGCCACGACTGGAGAGAGACGAGGCGACGGAAGCTCAAGAACGACTGAACGAAACGAAAGAGCTCGGACCATTTTTGAAGGCCATGCGAAGCTCATTCGTGAAGGCTGTGCGAGCGTAGTCGCAGCTGCAAATGAATTATCCATGAACAACCAGCGTCCTTCCCTTTCCCAGTCATCAACAGATAGTTGTACAGGCACTAGTCGAAGCTCGAGATGCATATTGCACGCGAACATGGCGAAGTTGCATGGATCCCAGACGCGAGTTGTCCGGGGTTTGGTCTTATCCGGGGTTCTGTCAGTAGCACGCCACCCCTCGCAGTAACTCGGGTCGGGATTTTCTAGGTAGCAGAACGATAAATGCCTAAGGCAAGAAAGTTGCCTGCTAGCGATAGTATATACGGGGTATACGCCTAGAATAGTATTCCTAATTCTTTAGGATTTTAAACGCGATATACAAGCAGAATATCGAATTAATTGTTTCGATGACAGAACCCCGGATAGACTTCCAAGCGCACCGACTGCATACTCCACAACGACATCTTTGGTCAAGGCTGCACAGTTTCGCACTCTCAGCCGACATCGCATTTACACTGTCATTGATTGCACAGCGGCTCAACAATGCCGCCATACACATCGGGGCTTGCTCCTCGCTCTACTGGATACCTGTCGCTTCTTTCATCGTACAGACGGCCTTTGTCTTCACCGGGTGACCTGGGTTTTGCACACACAAGTATCTTCACCGACGGTGGATGCTGAAGACCTTCCTGCGTTGCTCTTAGCAGGTGACTACCGAAGCAAACGGCAGGTTGAATCCTTCATTTCCACTACATTCCTTTGATGAAGCGCTCCCCACTCCAGGCTCGCCATTGGCATCATGTGTATTGAGCCAGCAGTGAGTGAGCAAACTTCTCAAACCGCTTCGCGCGCGTACAAGAGACGCAAGGGGGCAACAACACATGACGACAGAACCTAGCCCGCGAGATCATCCCACAAGCGTGGTCCAAACTTCTGTTCGCACCTCGGTCCTGCTCCCCACACGTGCCCATCACAGCAGCTCTTCCCACTTTTAGTGCAAGCGTGTGCCGTACTCCCGAAGCCTTTGCCGCTTGGCCTTATCCCATTGAACTCATTCGTTCGGCGTTAAGAAGCAGCGAAGGCGTTCACGCGGGTGGCGATGATGATGCGACGCGAAAGTAAATGCTGCATGATAGAACCGCACCACAACAACCCTTTCCCATTACTGTACCACGAGGTTTGCGTACTCGTCGTCTATTTCAACTCGTTCTTCTTTTGCACACTGTCCTCATTGATCCTCCAGGACTGCATGTGCGGGCGTATGGATTGCTGCACGATTAGAACACAGCCATGGATTCGCTAGAGCGCGTGCTGTCGCGACCAGTAGCAAAGCCATATCGAAGCCGAACGGTCCAGAATGACACTATACATCTGAACGAGAATGGACATGTCGACTTCTTCGAGGGCGACGTGGAAAATCCGAAGAGCTGTCAGTGCATTGCCTGTTCTCTGGAGTTTTGAACCGTCACAGCCCGGGCTCGTCAGCAGAGACGCGTGTAAAATCACCGGCTGACTTCTTTTTGACACTGTAGGGTCAGTGGCGAGACGGTGGTTCATAACAATTGTTTCGATCTTCATTGTCATCTCAGCGACATTCGCTTCCTCGTCTCCATCAGGTACGACATAACCGCCTCATACCAGACATTTGCTGAATTTTATAGGCTGCCTCAATAGCATATCTGAGCACTTTGGCGTATCGGTCTTGGCCGCGAATCTGGTCACGACATTATTTCTCCTTGGATACTGCTTCGGACCTCTTCTATGGGCACCACTATCCGAGAGAATTGGCAGGCGATGGGTCTTTTACGGGACGTACATTGGCTACTGTGTGTTCAACTTCCTCTGCGCCTTCACCAACACATTTGCTGGACTATTAGTGGGCAGATTTTTGACTGGCACATTCGCGTCTGCTGCACTCAGTAATGTCCCGGGCGTGCTTGCAGACCTTTGGGATCCCGTGGAACGTGGAAACGCGATGGTCGTCTTCTCCATGATGACATTCGCTGGGCCTGCTTTGGGCCCCGTGGTTTCTGGCTTTTTGGAGCTCAAGAAGGACTGGCGGTGGGCCTTTTACGTCCTCCTGTGGTTGTCTGCATTGACACTGGTGCCGCTCTTCACGATACCGGAAACATTCCCCGAGCAGGTCCTGGTCAACAAAGCGAAAAGGATTCGCAGAGCGAAAGTGCCAGGGTATGAGAATGTGCAAGCTCCAAAAGAGGCTACTGGGGAGTCGCTGGCCCAGATATTCCGGGTCACTCTTACCAGGCCTTGGATCATACTGTGGGATCCTGTAAGCCAGACTGGGGAAAGGCCATGGCTGCCACGACAAGTTACTGACGTCTACTGATAGATTTCCCTCCTGGTCGCCGTATATCTGAGCATTGTGTACGCTCTCCTGTACATGCTGTTCACAATGTAAGTCATCATCTCAAACAATATGTTACACTCCAAGTCCATTAACAGTCAAAGATATCCCATTGTATTCCAAGAGATGCGTGGGTGGAACAGCGGTGTCGGCGCCTTGCCTCTCATCGGAACTATGATAGGCGCATGCATTGCAGGCGCTATTGTCTTCTATGAATCGACCATTGGAAAGAAAAAAATGTTGGCGGGAATCCCTCGGAAGCCTGAAGACCGAATGCCTCTGGTGAGCGCTGCCGCTCTCATAGAGACTTGGCACATTTGACTGATGTATGATGCAAGGCAATGATCGGGGGCTTGCTCTTCCCCATGACCATGTTCGCTTTCGCCTGGACTGCAAACTTCAACTCGGTCCATTGGATTGTCCCGACGATCGTAAGTAGCAACCCTTCTCGGATGAGATGCTGTTCGCTGACCTGGACCTTGTCCAAAAGGCGGGAATGTTTCTGTCGACTGCTATTGTCTTAATTTTCGTCTCATATTTATCTTACCTTGCCGACACGTACTTGATGTACGCTGCCAGTGCCATAGCGGCCAACACGGTACGTGATCTGCGTCGTACGACAAGAAACGGCCTGTGACCGTCTGCTGACAGAGAATAAGGTATGCCGGAGCGCGTTTGGCGCAGTCGCTCCGCTCTTCACAGCGCAGATGTTTGAGGCGCTTGGGGTAGGAGGCGCTGGAAGTCTGATTGGCGGAGTTGCGGTCCTACTCGCTCCAATTCCATTTCTCTTCTGGAAATACGGCGAGAGAATTCGAGAGCGAAGCAAATTTGCGCCGACAGGGGGAGACGAGGAAACAGGACCGAGAAATCATGACATCCAAAGTTCGCGGCTTCGAGAATCAAAGGCGGAAGGGAGTAGCTCCGATGAAGAACGAGCAGGAGGTGGTAATCTCGTGGATGTTGAGAGGCGACTGCAGGACGTGCAAAGTCAAGATCCATATCTCGATGCTACTGGCCAAGAAAAGGCAGAGCGAATAGATTAAACAGTCGGGCAACCCGTGGGTATCACGCGCACTTGGTGCAAATTCTTCATCCTGCGTCTACGGCCAGCTGGGCCAGGTCGCCTTCAGCCTTGTCTATTCGCTTGAGCAAAAAGGACAGGGTTGCGTCTCTCGCCTTTTCCAGAGCTCGCAAACGCTCCAGAGGTAAGGACGAGTAGTCTGTGGGAGCATTCGCACTTGGACTAGAAGCTGTCGCCTGTTGTGCATCTGTGTCCGCATTCTCCGCTGCAGCGACGCCATCCTGAACGTCCTTGAGCTTTTGCTTCTTGTCTGTAGCGAGCTTCCGCAGTACAACGATGCTCTGATCTCTGTCCGCCAGTGTCTTGTACAGCTTGGCATGCTCTTCCTTCTCCTCAAACGCCTTCCGCCGCTTCGCCCCAGCCTCAGCACGATGCGACTCGTAGGCGCGTATGCTGTCCCGAGCCACCGTCTCAATGTGAGTGAAGCGCACCGGACCCAGCATGATGCCCCCCCACCACCGGGCCACCACAACGCTGCCTGTAGCATTGCAAGCTTCCATCACTTTTTCAATCTTCTTGCCCGCATATTTCTCCCCATCGTCGTCGGAGCCGGCAACGTATAGGTTGGCTTTGCCGATGCTCTGCTGGTTGGACTCGCGCCGCCAGCCTGCAACCTTGTGGTCGGCCGTCGTCAGCTCCGGCAGTGATTGCAGCTCCTTGGGCTTGAGCGAGGGCGAGTAGAAGCCGATGAAGGTGCTCCGCCGGTCCTCGATGGGCGGGCTGCGGAAGAAGGGCGGCTCATCGTCCGGATCCGATGCTTTGCGCTTTAACGACATTGTTGGAGGACGACGTGTGCTGTGGTCTGGTTTCTGATGTTGCACTGGCGCCAACGCGAGCTGCTGCGCTTGACATAACGTCTTTGCATCATGCACCTGCTCCTGCAGCTGTGATGATGACGGGCCCACAGTCGTCAACGGTGTTCCACCCGGAGCATCACGGAAAGCTCACTACGACTCACGCTACACGGTAACTAATGCTGCAGAAGGAAGCACATTTCCACCCAAGGCAAGTCGACGAGGCCTCCTTCCCTCTCACGTTCCTCTGATGAAGCTTCTTCACTTCGGATCCCAATGGCCGAGCAACAAGTCGCCCAGATCATTGTCGAGAGCTTGGTCCAGGCCAATGTGAAGGTCGTGTTCGGCATTCCTGGGGCCAAGGTTGATGCCATCTTCGACACTCTGTCAGACCATCCCGAGATCAAACTCGTCGTCTGCAGGCATGAACAGAATGCTGCCTTCATGGCCGCCGCCGTCGGCCGCATTACGGGCAATCCGGGTGTTTGCATTGCGACTTCAGGACCAGGCGCAGGCAATCTGACTACAGGCCTGGTCACAGCTACGACAGAGGGTGATCCAGTGGTAGCGCTCGTCGGCAGTGTTCCTCGTCTGCTGAGCACCAAGCACACCCATCAGAGCATGAAAGGCAGGCCTCCGGCTTCACTTCCTGTGGTTCATCCAAGATGCTAACTGAGCTGAAGCCCTCGACATTCTCCGTCCCACCGCCAAGACAGCCACCAATATCGACGTGGAAGATCAGGCGGCAGAGGTTGTCCTAGCAGCATTCCGAGCGGCGAATGCCAATCCAAAGGGAAGTGCAGTGGTATCACTTCCAATGGACGTTGCGGCAGGGAAAAGCAAAATCACCGCGTTTCCGAGCTCAGCGTTCAAGTCTCCACCCCTTGGTCCGGCGCCCATCGCCAATATACAGGCTGTCGCGAAGATGATAGATGAGGCGAAGCTACCGGTTCTCTTCCTCGGTCAGCGAGCGGCCAGCACGATTGTTGTTGGTGCTGTGCGACAATTTCTCCAGAGGCATCCCATCGCGGTTGTCGAGACTTTCCAGGCAGCTGGCGCTGTTTCGGCAGACCTCGCGGACAACGTATATTTTGGACGCGTTGGATTGTTTCGAAATCAGACGGGAGACAGAGTCCTGCAACGGTCGGATCTGATCATATGTTTGGGTTATGACCCAACTGAATGTAAGTCTTTGTCCAAGCAAATTGCTCCAGCCTTGTGCTACCGGAACGGGCGATGCATAACTTCTCGATATGACCCCATAAGAGAGAATTATCTCGGGAGAAATGCTTATGGCTGATCCAACGCTTACAGACGATGCGAGCTCGTGGAACCCCAAGTCTAACTTACGTATCGTACACGTAGTCAGTGAACAACTCGATCCCCAATGGGGTCTCAAATGCAATGGCAGTGAGCTGACTTGTCAAAGGACTACACCTCTTGCGATTACGGCGCTTACTACCACCCCGAAATAGAGCTGCTCGGATCTGTAAAAGAGAATATCCTAGCTCTTGCAGAAACTGCAAAGCATGTGGCAGACCCAGCACAGGATGATTTCTGTAAATCCTTGACCCGCGAGCTGCGATCGTGGCAGCACGACATTGAGAACTTCAAGAGCGCTTCCGGACTCGTTCATCCGCTTCAGTTCATTGCAGCGCTACAAAAGCGCGTTTCGAAGGACACAACAGTTTGCGTGTAAGGTCATACTGCACAGTAGGTTAGTGCTTACTGACGGCGGATCTAGGGATGTCGGGACGGTCTACATTTACATGATGCGCTACTTCTTCGCGTACGAGCCGAGAAAGCTGCTCTGCAGCAACGGACAGCAAACATTAGGAGTGGGCATGCCTTGGGCGATTGCCTCCTCGCTAGTGCAAGATCCACCTTGTTCACAGAAGGTGATTTCTGTCAGTGGGGATGGAGGGTTCATGTTCTCGTCACAAGAGCTTTCAACAGCAGTGTCGCAGGGTTGCAATATCACCCATTTCATCTGGAACGACGAAGCATACAACATGGTACGATGCACGATGGCGAATGCCCAACTTATAATAGGGTGACTAACGCGGAACAGGTCGAATTTCAGGAAGTCATGAAGGTACGTTCATCCAGTGGCCCTTCGAATGCCTGCAGTGACGGCCAGACCGCGAGTTGTGAGTCACTAACCTGGTATCAACTGAAACAGTACAACCGAAGTTCAGGTATCAAGCTGGGTGGCATCGATTTTGTCAAATATGCCGAAGCGTTCGGAGGCAAAGGCTTCCGTATACATGACTCTTCCGAGATTGGAGCAGTGATGGATCAAGCTCTTGCGCATGATGGACTCTCTTTAGTGGATGTTCGAATCGATTACTCCGGCGCCAAGGACCTCGCTGCTGGACTCATTGAAGACTCTGTCGGCTGATGCTGACTTCCACACGCAGCAGAAGACATCAGGAAGAAAGGTAAAGCATTGGGGTGACTGCATGTACAGGGCGTCTGTTGCTGAATAGAGTTCTATGCAATCGTATGGGCTGATCCTCCGAATTCAACCTTCCACCTCTTTAACTCCCGCATCGTCTGTCACGAGTTTCGCGGCGTTGAAATCATTCGAGGTGGGAAGTTCTATGTGAACGTTACTCGCCACGGCCATTTTTAACGTGAGTCCTTTTCCTCTGAGGTCAAGGACATGTCCGCCGGCTGATCGATCCTTCTTGATAAAATGAAGATGCTCGCCAGCTACTCCGAAGCCCTGCCAGTTGCTCGGCGTTCTGAAGCCGATTCTGTGCGTGTCATTAGCACGGGGGAAGCACACCTTACCGCTCGCAGTACTCACATTGTACCTTCGGCATTTTCATATTCTTCGACTGACTGCTTCTTGCCAAGTTCGGACAGTGGCTGTCCCTTGTACCTGATGTGGAGAGCATTGAGTAGATTCCAATGATTCAATTTTGTATGCATGAACTTACTCTTGGCCCCTCACGGTTCTGCATTTGAGAAAATCAAAATGTCCATCGATACGGTAAGTCATGAACAAATTCGCCGCATGATCGTTGAAACTATTCAATGCGCTCTCGATATCGTCTTTGTTTCGAAAGTCCACGGAGCTGGTCTTTTCAGGAACAAAGTATGTGCTGACTGCGAATGGAATTTGGTCCGAGTCATTTGCTTCTCTGGTCTGGCCACCAGCTTGCAGCTGATAGATCTTGCCATCGAGGAACATGAGCTCGCCTTGCATGCGTGCGAAAGTGCCCAGACCTTGGTTGCCTTTGCTGGCGAGCTTAGTTGCTGGGATCCCTGTCTCGCACACGCCATCCATCAAAGCATTGAGCAGACTGTACTGGTAAATGTGGTTTTCCTCCATGGCAGTGGCTGTTTGTGGGCTCTTTGCGGCGGGCGGTGCGTGTATGTTATCGTTGATGTACTCACGGGCGGAGCATCATGGCGTGAGCTGGGTGTGATGAGTGAGATTCGGAACCAAACGTCATAGGCAGAAGCCGCATAATGGGAACGTTGCTTGACACGACTCCGCTACAGATCAGGATCCGCTACCACAGAAGCGGACATTGGTGAGCATTATGGTCGGAGGAGCCCGCCAACGCGAACATTCGGCTTAACAGCTTGAGCAAACACTCTTCAGCGCAAATAAGAAGACAACAGAATCTGCGGACAGGGTAGTTTGCGAGGCTGCCAACGAGGCCGAGTGTCGGTCGCTGGAAAGAGTAACGACTGATGGAGTTCAGAATTCCACCATACGCACGCTGAGAGGTGAAGCCTTGATGTTGATGTCTTTTCAAGTCTGGACGGTTGTTCTTACACAGCTTGATCTTGGGAAAGGAAAAGTGGGTCCATCTCGGAATCGGATTCCAACGGTTTTGTCAAACTTCTTGACGTTGGCACGTTGGCTGCTTCCATCTGCGTGCCATCAACACAACACTCATCATGCCGGACGCAGCAGACGTCGCCCCAGGCCTGACCTTCCCGAGAGACACATTCGCAAGTTTGGCGCCGAGACCGTTCCTGCTCTCGCATCTCAAGCTACCCACGCCGACACGACCCAGCGGAAGGTCGCCCGAGCAATTCCGCACGCCTACAATCAACACCGGCTCCTTGTCACACAGCAATGGCAGCGCAGTGGTACGCGCGGGAGACACCGCTGTTGTTTGCGGAGTGCGTGCTGAGGTCCTCCTTGCCTCCGACATCCCCAGTCCGCCCGACGATGACATGGACGATGACGAGACAATCGAGCACCTAGGCCTGATTGTGCCGAATCTGGAACTCAGCACGGGCTGCTCTCCAGCGCATCTTCCAGGAAACGCGCCAGGCTCAGTCGCACAGTCGCTTTCTTATCGCATTTCGCGCCTTCTGAACGACTCCGGCGCCATCAATCCAAATGATCTTCGCGTTCAATACGTGCAGCCCGCGAGCGACGGCGAGACGACCGACGAAGCTGGCAAGACTGTAACCAAAGCTTTTTGGACGCTGTACGTAGACATATTGTGTCTCGCCTTGGACGGCAATGCACTGGACGCCGCTTGGTTGGCCGTCTCTGCTGCGCTGCATGATACTCGGCTGCCGAGTGCGCGGTGGGATCCTGACAGGGAGTGTGTGGTCTGCTCGCCGTTGTCCTGTGACGCGCGGTCACTTCAGGTTCATGCTCTACCCTCAATCGCGACATTTGGCGTCTTCACTACCACTTCACCACTCAAGGCTGTGGACAATACACATACGTGGCTACTTGCTGACCCTGACGCATTCGAGGAGGAAAATTGCACTCAATACTTGACGATTGCCATACAGCCAAATGGTGAAGATGATCAGCTCATAGCGAAGCTAGAGAACAGTGGCGGGAAGCACGTTGATCGGCAAACCGTGCAGACGGCGCTGCAGTTGGCCAAGGCGCAGTTCCAGTCAACCAGAGCCATCATGCTTGGAGCTTGAGAGATATCGTTACTGCCCAAATTGGCCTGCGCTGTTCTGCAGGACCAAGCACCGCCGATACCTCTTTGCCTCTTTCCGAGTCAGTAATTCGGAAGGGCGTCTGCACGTGGAGCCACTCTCTAATGATTGACGCACATCTCGTGCACTTCGCACCTGGCGTCGATTCAGATGACGACGGCGAAGCACGAACATAAGACAGCAAACGCCTGGCTAGCGCGAAACACGGGCGGAACGCAGGTAGAATGTGAGCAATGTGAGCAACAGAACGGGCCTCGGCCAGCAGCATATAGATGCCAGACTTCGGCTCAATATGCAGATCAGACTGCCCGAGGCGATTGCCAGCGCACCGTAGCTCGAATTAGAGCAGGCGCAAGTGCCGGCCGTGTATGCTTGAACGGCGTGGACGAGCCCGAGGCCGCAGCACGCATTGGCCCCCAACAGAAGCATTTCGATTAGCTTCCTGCGTATCTTCGGGCGTGTTCAATCCAGCGGTCACGGAGGCGAATCTTCCGTAACATACAGCGAAAGATCATCGCCGCTTGACCTTTGTCCCAATCCTCGGCTGACGAATAAGTACTTATGGTACCTTGAGCGGAGATCCCAAATCATATATCGCCTCGCCGCCGACCTACACTGGTTTCCTCGAAGCCCTCGGCCTGAATATCTGCCGAAAGATTCAATCATCAATATGACCCAATGCCCGAACTAGAGCCGTGGGTCGCAACGTGTGCCATGCAGAGTTGTGTAACGGCGAAGGGCGTTGTTAAGGCTGAAACGGCAGCAAGCAGAGCCGGTACAGCCTGTCATTTCGGCACGATGCTTCCGTCAAGATGTTTGAGCAAAATGGGTTGCCCTCGAGCGATAGTGGGTTGCGTCTCGGAGAGCAGACCAGAAATGACCGCAGGCTGTGGCATGACAGCCGAGAATAGGCGTGGCCACGCTCCATGCCGCATTTGCCTCTGCATCTGGTATCAGCCAAAATCTGCGAAGAGACGAGTGCCACGCTGTTGCAGGGATTCACGTTACACGACGTTCGACACTTTTCATGAGGATCTCCACTGGCGCGTCTCATCTAATCTGGTAGCGAGCCAGATCAAGCAGTCTGGTGAGTCCACGCCGAGATCTATTCGGAGACCACGCATGAGTTCTGCCTGTATATTCGTGTCGCGCAACCGCAATCGCGGCGGTTAAGCATAGGCCGCCGCACTGCCGACTCCCCCTTCCCACCACGTGTTCATGTCGCACAATCAGGGTAGCGCATGTTTGACACTGCAGTCCTACTCGTCTCACCAAACCATGTACGGCAATTGCTTGGATACCAGAATGCCTTGACTTGTGGCACGGACTATGGCGTTGCGCGCCTTCAACGCCCAAGCTACAAGTTTTTAGAAGACGTTTGCTGCGGTCTACTGTGCGCGCACCACTTGCGATATCGTTTGCCAAGTTTGCTGACCACAGGGGATTTTGACCTTCCCGATGCAGTTCCACCTGCATCGTAGGCATCATTGCATTCGCCGCAACATAACAGCACAATCCGCGTTACACACGATCAGAGGGTTTCACGCGATACTGGGACTCAAGGATTCCCGGTCGACAAGCAGCGGGTGCGCGCCGATACCCACAGCTACCGCTCAAGAGTCCTTGTCGTGCATTCGCTCTAGCCTGTGCCAACGAACGATGGCGCCGTGGCATACGCGAAGGGTTGCAGTGACGTTCTTGCCACAATCATAAATGCAGCTCTTCTCCACCAGTCGTGCCGTCCTCCTCACAAACTTCCTACGACATTTTTTCTCCCCTTCCGACAAAGGAGTTGCATGAGCTGATCATCACCACGCTGCTGCTTAGTGTTTGATCGCCCTCATGGCGACCGAAGATATCAAGTCTAGCTCCACGGAGCCCGAACAAGCGCAAGAACTGCCCAAGGTTCCCGACTACCTCGCTTCGCCAAACGCAGTCTTTTGCGACGAGGGAGTACAATGGCGTTATGGCCGGGCACCAGACTACTCAAAGACGCGTAAAGTATGGGCTGAAGGTCAGTAGATGTTCTGGCAGTCAATTGATTCCACACGTGTGATGCCTGTCAACTCCTCGGCGCACCGCATCGACTCGTTCATGCACGCGGCTGGATGCTCCACGTGGCCACCATATCTCATCCACCATTACACGAGCGCCAGACTTTGATGCTTCGGGAACCAAGCAATCGCCTGCGCGCCCAGACCTGCTCCAAGTCATCCATTGCTGTGGTCCTTTGTCCATGGTCTGGACTCACCGCGATTCCACGCGTCAATACGATTTGCTAGTCTAAATTGGCAGTCTGATGATGTCTCTGACGGCGAGAGAACAGGGAAGACGATGAACCACGCCGCCGGCAGTCTCGAGGAAATGGTGGAAAATCTGGTCAAGAACTGGGAGGTCGAAGCATCATTCAAGCCACGTCTTTCGGACTGGCGAACGGTTGATCATGAGAACTATTCATTTGCAATGGGAGGCGGACCACCACAGTGAGGGCTCCAGACCCCGAATTCCGGTCTATTGTGCTGACCGTTGCGAAATCTAGGTCAGCAGAGCACATGATCAAGGTTTGTGTGACTTGCAGCGATTTCATGTTTGTCGATACACTGACAAGCCGGTCATCAGGTGGGCACATACAATGGGATCATTGCTCCAAACGAATACTACAGCCCAGAGAACTCGGACTTTGCCTCGAGCCACAAGACGTTCAAACGGATGATGCCCACCTTTGCGTGGGAGGTACTGGAAGTCTACAGCGGTCCACCGAGGGTGGCCTTTCGATGGAGACACTGGGGAACGATGAAGAATGGTAAGCAGGACGTACAGAGCTGGATCGTGTGACGTTAGATCGGGCTCCATCTGACCTTTTTCTCTCACAGATTATGTCGGGTTTAACGAGTGAGTTTGCTTACGCTAGATGGCCACGTGGACCGAAAACATTACTGATATATCCTAGCAAGGGAGAAAAGGTGACGGCAAAGGCCCATGGCGGCATCATCGACATCGAAGGCGTTACAGTCGCAGAAGTTGATGACAAAGTCCGGCTCCGAGCTATCCAGACCTGGATGGATCCTCTTGAGATGTTTCGACAGATCGCGCCCCAGGGGGTTGTCAACAAGCAGACGATGAACCGCAATGTGGATCTCGAGAGTGCGCTGGATGTAGATGCAACGCGGACCTCATCTTCAACAACGGAGAAGCAGCCAGACGTCGACCAGCATGCCGGATCTACAGCTGCCGGGAAGCTGGTGCATGTGAATGGAAGTCGGGACGACGCAAGCAAAGATGCATACATGGGACAGTCAGACCCGTCCGCGACGAGGACACAGCAAACGCCCTCGCGACCTCTCACTGTGGGTGTCACGGATGTGTCCCAGGAGCAAGGCGAGTCCGACGCGAAAAGCATCGTTGACAGCGCCGCCGTTCAGGGCGAAGACAGAAAGCTCGAGAAGCCGGAATCGAATGCTCCGGCCGAGACGGCAGTTATTGGCCCATCAGAGTGGCCAAGCTCAAAGTCATCCGCGGCTGCGAGTCTGGCTGCTGACGAGCGAGTGCCACGTTCGGTGTACTCGTCGTCGGTCACGGGCCGCGAGGAAGACGTGGTCATAGCGGGCCAGCGTGGCAGAGTGGTGGATGAGTCCAAGGCCAGTGGCACGCATGACGCCGTCGACCGGCACTTGGAAGGCTCGGCCGAGCAAGTGCATCCTCATCCCAAGGCGACGGAGAATCAGGTCGGGCCGCATGCTGGCGAGGCTGTGGCGGCGGGACCGGACACCGAGGAGACCAAAGTGACACATGAGGAGATGAGCACGATGGCTCCGGGCGAGTGTCCATTCCTGATGAATCGGGAGTGAGGATGTCGCATGGGTGTGATGTGTGTTGAGGAAAGGGGTTGTTGGTCATTTGGATTCGGGGTTTCTGGTGCTGTGTGTGACGACTGGCTTGTGAATTTGCGTTGGCGTGATTTTGTACGATAGCTTTTGACTACATTCCGACCATCTGCCTGACACTTGCGCTTGTGGATGGTGAGGCGAGAGGAGTAGCATGTGTGGTGTTTCACAGTGAAGATCACGTCTGGTCACGAGACTGGCAATCTACAACGCTGCCGCCTGCGGGACACCAAGGGTCGGCCAATGGAGCGGTGGCTTGGCGGCGCTGACCTCTTTTGCAGAACGTGTCGCGCAGCAGGCAGCAGACGGCAGCTGTGTGACAAGAGTCCCGTCACGTCGTTGCTTTGCCACCGCTGGTCGACTCGTCGCTGTGTGTGTGTGTGTGTGTGTGTGTGTGCCGAGACGAAAGGCCGAGAAAGTGGCCGTCCCGGATTCGGATGGTGGCGAGGCGGTCGTCGTTTCCTGCTGCTACATGCGGGCAGGCAGAAGAAGGTGCAGTGTAGCAGGTCATCGCGGGATGGACAGGGGAGAAGACGAGAGATGGCGAGACGCCTCCCGCCACGCATGATGATTGATGATGAGAGACGATGGTAATTGTGGCGATGATTGTGGCGAGGTGTCTTGGACGCGCCGGAACAGGCCGAAGGCAAAGTATGACTGTGCTCCCCTCCTGCCACCCGACACGCCGCGCTTGTTGGCTGGCCGTGCGCCTGCCTGCTCGTGCTTCTTCAGCTCTCGCTCATCACTCTGATCTTCACCCACCACGACTCCTTCCACCACCACCACCTCCAGGCAGACATGGCCGCCTTCTTCCTCTCCACCACCGCCATCGCCGCCACCTCGCTTCTCTCCTTGTAGGCTGTTGCGCCGCGCCGACTTCGATGCCCGGCCTGGCCCACCGCTGCTTGCGACTTGCCGCCTATTCTTTGTAGTCACCTCACCCGCCTCACTCGCCACAAGAGTCATCCTTCCTCTCCTTGCTCCTCATAATCCGCCCGGTCCAGCGCCACTGCTCTTGTACCACCACCTCACTCTCCGCTCTCTGCACCAACACAACCGCCTTCCCATCTCTCATCCGGCCTGCGAGGACGGACGGCCGACGCCGCACCCCCCCCCGCGACGCTATCCCGAGCCTGCCTCCACATCACTCTTGCTGAACCACCCGCGAGCCGAAATGATCGAATACCCGATCACCGAGAAGCGTCCAGTCACCAGCTCAGTCACGTCCAAGTTCGCCCTCGAATCCGCCGTTCAGCGCTCAAAGTGCTAAACGTCATCCGGCACCACGACACCCTGCGCACTGTATACTTCCCCATACATTGCGCTTCACATCTACACACACCAGGAACGATTCTATACTATTGGACAGACTGAGCTGGTCGATTGGCCCGCACATTGCGAGATCGATTCATTGCGGCACACGCTTTGATTCAGCTCCACCACACCGAGACGCCTGCAGCCACTGCATGTTAGCGCGGGTCGACATTTAGCATTGGGAGGCGCAACGGTTCCTTGAAAAATTACGGACTATCATAACCTTGGACACATATTTCCTTATTTGACCCATGATGACCACGGAAGTCGACAGCAGCGGCTCGAATGGCCATGGACCTGAGGCGAACCACTATGGCCCATACGAGCCATCGATCGCCTCTTCGACCTCTTCATCACAGAGCTCGGTCTTTTCCGACGCCGTCTCTGCCTCCAGCTCCATTGCGACGTCCATTTCCGACGACTTCCGCAGCAGCCAGGAGGAGACCGCAGAGAGGGACCGCGCATGCGATCAAGTCCATGTACAGTATCAGCACCACGATCATCCGCGGACCGATGGCACTCTCGCCCTGGCCGATCTGATCAAATCTAACGACCAGTGCCCATCGTATGCGGATGTCACTTCGGTGCCTCCTAATCACCAACCAAACCCACGGCGATGTTCACCATCAAGGGGCTCCAGGCCTCCACCACTTGTCAGGCAACGCGATCGAAAGGTCAACTTTGTCGACAACCTCGTCGGTAAGCAGCTTGTAACAAACTCTCGGTCACAATTGTTCCCACGCTAAGGCTTCGGCAAAAGACTCTGCCACACAAATGGTAGAAGTCATATGGCCCCTCGCTGTTGTCCCATGCCGTGCTGAGGCTGGTGGACGTGGCGTCCTGCCACTGCGGACTTATATTGAAGAGACTCTGAAGAGATCTCGCACGAGTTACTCGACCCTCCAGGTCGCACTCTACTATCTGGTCCTGATACGTCCCCACGTACCAGAGACTGACTTCACGATGGAGCAGACGGTGGATTGTCCAGCTGAGCGTGCATTGATGTGCGGTCGTCGGATGTTCCTCGCTGCCTTGATCCTTGCATCAAAATATCTGCAGGATCGAAACTATTCGGCCAAAGCCTGGAGCAAAATGTCGGGGCTCAGGGTCAGCGAGATCAACGCGAACGAGCGAAACTTTCTCAGCAAGATTGATTGGAAGCTGCACATTCCGAAACCTGCTTTCGAGAAATGGCAGGAGATCGTGCTCAAATATTCGCCCAACTCGCCGTCCTCGCCGGGCTGGGACGCAGTTTTTGGCCACTCGACATGGAAGCGAATCATTCCCCTTCTCAATGCCGATCTCGACAAGTTGCCCGTCACGGATGGAACAGGGATCATGGAACACGGAGGAACTTCGTACTTTGATCTTGCGTCACCCGCAACACCTACCCCGGCATCAAATGACAAATTGAGACTGCCACAGATCGCCTCTTCGTCTCAGGAGTCCACTCCGACACCAGCACCCGTTCTGCCTCGATTCCTGGAGCCGAATCCCAGCGTGATTCCACCCACACCAGCCTTGGCTCGAATGGCGCCTCTGCCTACCCCAGCCATGACGCCACAATCAGCTGCTTCAAGCACTCCTGCAGCGAGTGCTTGTGGCTCTCGTCCGTCATCCATGGCTTCTGCAATGGCGCTCGCACAACAGAAGAGTCTCAACAGATGCGTCATGGATGCACCAGAATTCGAATTCCGACACACACATCGGCCTAGACGTCCATCGATCTTGAGCTCGAGCTCGTATGGGTCCAGCCCCGAGTCCCTCATGTCCGATTATTCTCGGTCATCGCGCTCATCCTCGGTCTCATCGGTATCAACAGTTTCGACAGCTTCGTCTCTGGCGCCACGGGCCTGTTTGGCTCGCCAGGCGACTTGCCGAAATGCTGGACTGCTGTCGTCAAAGCCCATTCGGGAAGAGCAAGCCGGAACCGCTGCCAAGCCCATCGTCATTGACGATGATGTGGAAATGGTCTCCAGTCCGATCATGGCAGACTTCTCCGTCAGCGAGAAAGTCCTTCACGCGCCACATCGTCACAGCCGTGGCACGAAGAACACTTCCCAGGTCGGATCAGTCCCTGTGGCGGACAAGTCCAAGAAGAGAGTGCGCTCACAGGGTCACCGTCGTTCCGAGCTGCAGGAAGAAGTGCGCTACCTGCTTGAGGAATCGATGGATGATGACGAGATGGACCTGGATGACCGTGTGTCACCAGCACCTGCAACAGAGCATGCTAATAGCATGCTAAGTCGCGGCCCTTCGGTCGTGTCATTCAGAAATATACAGCCTCCCGCATCACTGGGAGGCTGGGATTACGGGAGAATTCCCATTCAGAAGAACGACGGCAAGAAGCGCACTTGCTGTTCGGTCCGCGCCATGTCTATATCTCCTGTACCTTTGTATGGCGAGGTTGCATAGCTGCATCTCGTCGACCTGCTTCTTGTAGTAGTAGTAGGAGGAGGAGGAGCAGACAGTCGCATTTGTGGTCACGAACAGGACACGAGAGGCGTTTCATGGAGATGTGTGTGTGTGTAGTGACGACGATGTGAAGAATAATCCACAAGTGAAAAATTCAATCTGTTTATAATCACTATTCGCGGTACGAGTTCCCTCCCTGTTGGTTGTATTGAAGTTGATGAGATGTACACGAGATATACACGGCCGCCAGCAGAGTAACCGCGTCTCAGTGATGTTCTGGAGCACACGTCTCCAAGACCAAGCAGGTAAGCAGTGAAGGTTTTGTCGCTTCTTCTCACGTATGACTTTCGTATGATGCGGCCACGTTTCACACGTATCTCTGCGGCGCGATTCTGTCCAGGGCCAGGCGAGGAAGCAGTAAAGGCCGACTCCATTTGGAGGTAGATATGTTCACAAAAGTGTCTCCTTTTTAGCCACTCCACTAAACCTGACATGCCCCCAGCATCACCAACAACATTCTGTCGCTCTGAACAGCGCTTTTTCGGCTTAACATTCATTATTCGCATCACAACAACAACAACAACAACAACAACAACAACAACAACAACAACAACAACAACAACAACAACAACAACAACATGGCTCCTCAAACTTCAGCAGTCGTCGTCGTCTCACCCTTCCGGCAAAGACAGCAACCCGTCCAGAACCAGACGTGGACCTTGGAACGAATCGCGCATGAGAAATTCTCGAGCAATATTCTCCGCACGATCCAACTCCTTGCGCTCATCGTCTGGCACTTGCGCACAAGCTTCTACCAAATCTTCGCCACGGGCAGCGAGGCCGAGTAATTGGTCCGCTCGGGTGATGACTTTGTGGTCGATTCCATTGAGAGCCGCACACAGGGTGCCATAGCTTGAATCGTTGCGTCCGGAACGCAGATTGTACAAGTAAGTGATTTGGTCTTCTGGTGGGGAGTCTGAACCATTACCTTCGCGCACCTGGACCTCCATATGGCCGTAATCTAGCTGAGGTCTCGGTGGAAGAAAGCCATATTCGAAAATTTCGTGGAAGTGTGTTGCTCCGATGACTTTTGGACACTGGGCTTCGCGTTGGAGTAAGTGTTCGAAGACGCCAGCGGCCAAGCCAGCTCCGTCGTAGGACTCGGTGCCTTTGCCGAACTCGTCGATGATCAGTAAGCTTCGTCGGGTGGCCATGTTGAGCGCCAAAGAAGCTTGTTGGACGTCGTTCATGAAGGCGCTTTGGATCCGTGATACGGTCTCTCTTGTCGATATTCGGGTCAAGATAGCATCTGTCAAGCCGATCGTTGCAGATCTTGCAGGGACGAAACTGCCAATGTGAGCCATGTAGACGATGATGGCAACTTGCTTCAGATAGATGCTTTTGCCGGAGTAGTTGGGGCCTGTCAGTATCATGACGCTGGGTGCATCAGGTGCAAGAGGGTCGCGAATTCGTGGGTCGGCGGAGATCAATGATTCTCGTGGATCATCGGCCTGGTCGTCTCCACAGCCTCCTAATAGGTAGGTATTGTTCGGGACGAATGCAGGCACGGTGAGCTCTTGCAGAATGTGACGGCCGTCTTCAATCTTGACGACATTCTGTTCCGTCATGCGAGGCCTGACCAGTCCGTGCTCCGAGGCACCTTTGGCCAGGGCCACAAGGCTGTCGATTTCACCGCAAATGTCGGAGACTGTATGAAGGAGGTCCTCATGCTCAAGCACGCGTTGGGCCATGTCTTGAATGATTTCAATCTCCATGTCAAGGACACGTCCCCAAATGTCACCATATCTCTCGTCCAGCTCAAGGGTGTTGGAGTTCTTGTAGTAGCTGCCTCTGAGTCAGCAGAAGCATCCACTTTCAGTTTGATGGACAGACTTACGCGTGAGTTGCCGAAGTGAACATCTTTTCCCAGGGATCGTCGTGATCCGGGCCTTGGTATGCTATCGGCACGGCATCCTCTCCATGCTCCATGGATATCAGGAAGCCAATTTGGGGGAAGAAGATTACGTTGACCTTTGATTCGAGCTCTGCCGGGACCTGTGCAGCGACATGCGCAGCCACCTGAGACAGCATTTCTTCGATGGCCTCATACGTACGTCTTGCCTCGTCCAGCTCATCGCTGATACCACTGAGAACCACAGTCCGCTTCGCATCCCCACACATGTCGAAATCCACAACGTCGGAGATGAGCGCGCCAACCTCAGCCAGACGCACCTTGTCGAACGCTTGACTAACTTTGCGCACGACTGAGAGGTGTTCAATCCCCAGCGCTTCATCGAATGCGTCCGTGACTTCCAGCGCGTGGAAAGCAAAATGTCGTATGCTAGCCCACACGGAGGTGGCAATCGGGCGCACTTGATTGACGCCGCTCGTAATGCCTTTGCGTATGTTCACGGTCGAGATGCGCATATCTTTGACTCTGCCTAACGCCTTTGTCAATCGGTCCAGGGCACCGGCATTCTCGGGCCGCAAGAAGGCGCTGATGGTGTTGTGACGCTCATTGATTACGTCGAGATTTAGACTTGGTCGAAGGAAGAATTGTCGCAGCATTCGACGGCCTTGGCCAGTTCTAGCGTGGTGATGAAACAATCCATACACAGAAAGACCTTCTTTGGAACCTCGAGACCAATTCTTGTTAGCTGGCCCCTGCTGTTGAATATTTGGATGGAACTCCGTTGTCGTGATCTGCAGCGATAGTAGTGTGTCAACATTGATGAACATCGAATCGCCCAAGCTGAACATCTCGACTGTGGCTATGCCAAACATGGCGTCTGCAGCTCGGTCTCCCGGCAAAAAGGTAGTAGCTTTCCTGCGTTGAAGGTAGGCGAGAATAGCACCAGCACAACCGACAGTGAGTTGGTTGTCCATGTTGATCTTGCCTGATAGGCGAAGCAGAGCGTCTTGCTGGCCATTCTGGTCATTCTGGTCGTCATGGCCGTCATCATGTTCCAAATTTGCAACCACATCGCCAGGCACGACATATGTGACATTCGGGCCTTCGCGATGCCCGATGTGCAGGTTCAACAATTTGGTTCTCCCGGACTCATAGCTGAACTCAGAGTTGGGACGGCACTCAAGGAGATAGGGAAGACGGGTCTGATCGCTTCCACCGTCCTCTGACGCTCGTTGGGCACGTGCTTCAGGATCTAGCCGGTTGATCACTTCGTCGTTGCACTTCGTAGAGACAAGTATCACGGTCGGGTCGATGAACAGCTTCACTGTGCCTGTTTCAGCGGAGCTGGAGCGAAGGACAAGCGGAGGTATGGATGCTTACAAGAATCTACGAGGTCTGTCGCGCCTGCCTGAACATCTTCCATGAAGCACAATTTTCGGGAGCGCGCAAGGTAGTATACGCAGCCAACTGCGCCCCGATCGGTGACGTTTACTGCCATAATGACCTCGCTCAGATACTCCGGATCCACATCTGCGTCTTGGTCACGAAAGTTGTCGAGCGTGACACTACGAGCGTCGTCTTCAGCACGGAAGGTGCGACTGGAAGACTCTGACGTGCTCGAAGGAAGTCGTCTTGGTGCCGTCTCAGATCCAGCATGAGACTGCGATGCGGCGATGTTCCTGCGTGAGTGCTCCGGACCAGCGACGGATGCATGACGCTGGCGTGTGCCGGTGCGGATGTTGGAGTAAGAGAACGCTGTGCGAGTCGATCTGCCTTGGAGTTCACCGCTGTGGCGGCGCTTGGTGGCTGGCATTTCAAGCTGGGCAGCTGAGGTGATTCAGAGAGAAAGTATCGTGTCGAGAGGGTGAGGATGAGAGGATGTGAAGTGGAGTCTGACATCGCGGCAAGTGCAAAACCTCACTTGAAGCAACAGCAATCAACGTGCATGCATGAGGAAGGAACTGGCCTCACACCGGTGCATGCTGCAACGCTGCGGTTCAGCATCTGTACAATACGTACTCCCTTCGCCACGGGAAACCATTGCCGGTGCGCGAGCACTTGTCCTATAGCACTCAAAGTGTCTGGTCGCCGTACCATTGTATAGTGAGAAAACATCAATCAAGATTTCGCGGCCAGATTGTCATGACTTTCCACCAACTGCTCCCTGATTCTTGAGCGCAGCGAACTCATCTCTCGTCTTTCTGATGTCCAAGAAGCCCGGCCGCTCCTCCAGAGCCGCGAATGGATTGCCTCCTCCAACGCCAACTTCTTGCACTGCTCTTGCTTCCTTGCTTCTCTCTAGTCTACCAGCCCAGACATTCCAATGTATGGGCTGAAGATCAGGACTGCCGAGAACGACTCCCACGCACAGCAGAAGGACAGAGAATAAGGTCTCGAGCACGATGTCGGTCGGTATCGATATCTTCGGGTCGAGCATCGAGGGTAGTATCGAGCTGGATGGTGTCGGTAGTGTCGAGGATGGCAGAAGCGAGTGTTCATATGAGCTGTATACACTGGCGACGATGCGAGTTAGTGCCAGCTCAGGACAAGAGCTCGTCAAAATCCGAGACTCACGCGTGAGAGAGAAACACGAGTCCAGCCAAATTGACTAGATTCGCCGAGGCGCCCATGGTGACTTGGTTTGAGTGGTGTCTGCCGCAGCGCTGTATGGTTTTGCTGGGTGTGGAGGTAGCGTGAAGGGAAAATGCAAATTTGCTCGAACTGCCTTGACCAGTTCTCTTACGATAAGCAGTCTCTGAAATTGGTGCAATAGTTCTGCTGCTCAATTTGGAATCCAGCTGCCTCGACGGGATCGTGCACTTCTCGAGACGAATGGAAAGCTGTGTCCGTGGAAGGGTCGTGTCACGTGACGTCTGACTTCTCTGCACGTTTCTCTGAACGTGGATCAGTCCTCAGGGCCGTCTGAGCTCCACCTTGTGCGAACTGGGTACAGTGCCCTTCGCAGAGATTTTCCACCATAAGAGTGCAAGTTACCTCAAGGTGAGCCCCGGTATCACGGTTTTTCCATCGGAGCCACAGCGACACCATTGTGCTCCAGACATACATCTTTTCCTCAAGGCACTCGGACTGCAGATCGGGCTCAATGACTTGTCACGATGTTTTCGGTGGCAATTGGTAACGACAAGTCGTGACTCCTGATACACAGCACAGGTATCGCGTGATGCTTGGTAGTATGGCTTGGCAAACGTTCAAGTGAGTGAACATGTGGATACTGTGGGAAACAACAGTAAACCATTAATGCTTCACGGTCATTGCAATCATGAATTCTTTTGGTATCTACTCATCACGCGTCAAGTCCATGCCACTCCTTGAAACGTCTGAAAGGCGGGCCACCTAGCGTCCTAGGCATGTCATGTATTCATCCAGCACACCACAGACCATTCAACATGCTCTACGTTGCGTCCTCATAGTTTTTGCATGGCGGCAACATCGCTGGACTGGATGTGATCCTCGAATTCCTCGATGGCCCCCTGGAGTACATCCATCGAAACCTTGTCATCTTCGACGACGCAGTTGATCTGGAGCTTCTTGATACCGTAACCGACAGCAACGAGCTTACCTCCACCCCAGACGAGTCCGTCTAGCTCGATGCTACGAACAGCAGCCTCCAAGGCCTGCATGTCGGTCTCGTCGTCTGTCAAGCATTAGCAATGTTCCATCCCGCTGAACAATTGTGTATAACCTACCCCATGGCTTGACGTCCAGTGTGACAATAGACTTGGCAGCTGGCTTAGTCTTGCCCTCCTTCTTCTTCTTGTACTCAGCAAGTCTCTCATCGCGAAGGCGAGCTGCCTCTGCATCATCCTCCTCATCATCGGAGCCGAAGAGATCGATCTCGTCATCGTCCTCCTCGGCGTTTGCGGCAGCCTTCGCAGGGTTGACAGTGAGGTCGGAGGACTCTGGGCCGTAGGCAGTGGCGGCCTTGCTTGGGTCACCAGGAAGGGTAGAGAACTCTGGCTCGAATGTGGAGATGTGCTTGTACCAACGGTAGGCGTGAGGGTACTTCTCGACTTTTGGCTGCTCCTTGAAGGACTGGAAGACCTTCACATCTGCTTGCGAAGGGCCATAGCTGCAGCACTGTCAGCGCAAATCCTTGTACAAGAGATGACTGTTTCTTGAGATTTCGCAAAAGGGGGCTTCAGAGGTGCGCAAGCGCTTTGGTGTGGTTTCATTTGGAGGGTCTTAAGCTCCTCAATAACACGGACCAAATTGTATTCATCATGGTACTCTGCTGTGCATAGAGCGTGCTCAACTTACCCGACGATGTATGAGCGAGTCTTGACCCAGTTGTCAAGGACTGCGGCGACCTGTTAGCGCGGCAACAAGGCGTGGCAGCTGACCAGCGACATACGGGTCAGGCCAGTGTCGGAAACGAAGTCGGTGAAACCCATTGTGCTGGTGTGGGGATGTGGCGCGAGTTCTGGGTGTCTGTTGTTCTATGACTGAGAGCTGCAGGATGCGGCGCAAGAGAAGAATATTTGGATTTGACCCTCACTCGGCCGACTGATTGTGGGGCGCGGGAGCACCCGTCAGGCACAAACGCTATTGGCTTGTGCGCGTCAGGCATAGAGCTCTACCGATCTAAAGAGAACGGCCTCGATACTTCTAGAAATCATCAAGATACTCATTTCGAGCATGACAGTATGGTGGCATTGTAAGCTTTAGAGCATATGTGAGCGTTTGTTTCTGACTTTCTTTCCTTCTCCAACCTCGAGCAGCAAGCAAAATGTTACCACCCACAGCAAGATCCGCAGCAAGGCGAATAGCCTCTGTTCGATATCCATTTCCTCGCACCACGATTCGAGCTGCAACAATCCTACAGCGAACAGCGACACGCACATCGCCCCTTGCAGTATCGCAATGGCGACATTATGCAAGCGGACGACCGCATCCTCCTGGTGGCACCCATCGAATGAACATGGGGGGAGGAGAGCAGGAGAAGTCTGCTCTTGAACAATATGGTGTGGATCTTACAGCGAAGGCGAAAGAAGGAAAGCTGGATCCGGTTATTGGAAGAGACGCAGAGATACACAGAACGATACAAATATTATCCAGACGAACCAAGAACAATCCTGTTCTGATCGGTTCGGCTGGAACAGGCAAGACAGCTATCCTCGAGGGACTTGCGCAACGAATTGTAAAAGGCGACGTACCAGAATCGATCAAAGAGAAAAGGGTGATCAGCTTGGATCTCGGAAGCTTGATCGCTGGAGCAAAGTTTCGTGGCGATTTTGAGGAAAGACTCAAAGCCGTCTTAGAGGAAGTATCAGACGCAAAGGGTGGCGTGGTGCTCTTCGTCGATGAGCTTCATACGTTACTTGGACTGGGAAAAGCAGAGGGATCGATCGATGCCAGCAATCTCCTCAAGCCAGCTCTATCACGTGGCGAACTGCAATGTTGTGGCGCAACGACATTGAACGAGTATCGGCAGATCGAAAAGGATGTTGCACTTGCACGTCGATTTCAGCCCATCCTCGTAGGCGAGCCATCTGTGCAGGATACTGTCTCCATCTTGCGTGGCATCAAGGATCGTTACGAGGTTCATCACGGTGTACGGATCACAGATGGCGCGCTGGTCGCCGCTGCAGCATACTCGAATCGCTACATCACCGATCGATTTCTGCCGGACAAAGCTATAGACCTTGTCGACGAAGCCGCCTCAGCGTTGCGATTGCAACAGGAAAGCAAACCTGACGCTGTACAAGAGCTGGACCGCCAGATTATGACGATACAAATCGAACTGGAGTCATTGCGCAAGGAAACCGATGTTGCCAGCAAAGAACGGCGTGAACAGCTGGAAAGGACGCTGACCCTCAAGCAAGACGAACTCGGGGCTCTGACAGAGAAGTGGGAAGCAGAGCGCGCCGAAATTGAAGAGATAAAGCGAACCAAGGAAGAACTCGAGAGAGCGCGAATCGAACTTGACCAAGCTCAGCGGGAAGGAAACTTCGCCAAAGCGAGCGAGCTGCGCTATGCGAAGATACCGGAACTGCAGAAGAAGTTGCCCGAGGATCAGGGCGGCGAGTCAAAAGCTGTCAAGGACACTCTCATCCACGATTCGGTGACCGCAGACGACATCGCTCTCGTTGTGGCCAAGGCGACTGGTATTCCTGTGACAAAGCTGATGAGCGGAGAGATCGAGAAACTGGTGAACATGGAAGACGTCCTACGTCAATCTGTCCGAGGACAGGACGAAGCCCTGCATGCCGTGGCAAATGCTGTGCGCTTGCAACGAGCAGGGCTCAGTGGTGACAACAGGCCTATTGCATCGTTTATGTTCCTTGGTCCAACTGGAGTAGGCAAGACTGAGCTTTGCAAGAAGATGGCAGACTTTTTATTCTCCTCGTCGAACGCTGTCGTTCGTTTCGACATGTCGGAGTATCAGGAGAAGCACACCATTTCAAGGCTCCTCGGAGCCCCAGCCGGCTACGTGGGGTACGAAGACGCCGGGCAGCTTACAGAGGCTGTTCGAAGGAAGCCATATGCAGTGCTGCTGTTCGACGAGTTCGAAAAGGCCCACCGCGACATCTCCACGTTATTACTGCAGGTCCTGGACGAAGGTTTCCTCACCGACTCGCAGGGACACAAGGTGGACTTCCGCAACACAATCATTGTATTGACATCGAACCTCGGAGCAGAGGCACTACTTGTGGACGAGAGTGCCGCCTCTGAGATCTCGCCCGAGACAAAGAAACAAGTCATGGATGTGGTGCAGGCCTCGTACCCACCCGAATTCATCAATCGGTTGGACGAATTCATCATATTCAAGAGGTTGTCCAAAGAAGCCTTGCGCGATATCGTTGATATTCGACTCAAGGAGCTACAGGCAAGACTGGACGATCGTCGCATCACTTTGCAAGTCAGCGACGAAGTGAGAGACTGGCTTTGCAATAAAGGCTACAATCCACGGTATGGTGCGAGACCGTTGAACAGGCTGATCTCGAAGGAAGTCGGAAACAGTCTGGCCGATAACATCATCAGAGGCGCCGTGAAGAGCGGAGATATTGCAACGGTGACAATCGAGGACGACGACGAGCACCTCGATATTTTGGTGCCTGGCGGCTCAGAGCAATGAAATGCTGGAGGATGTAATCACGCAACATTATTGGCAACTTGACGAATGCATAGCGAGGCACATTTGACTTACTGTAACAACACAGTGTAGTTTTAGCATTGTAGCATGACATCTAGTAGTAGGAATTCAGCGTCTCAGCTCTTCCGGCACATACCAACAGCTGAACCAGTGGACGCGTTAAGCCATTGTGACTTTGCGCGTGCCGCACGTTGTCTGTGGGCTGCTGACATAGCAATCTCAAGCATCCTTCGTGCGAATATTGCTCGGCACGGTCGCCAGTCGCGGTCCTATCAACTTCTTCACAAAACGCCTCCAGACCGAAGTTTCTCTTCGCAAGGGATCTGTTGTTGTCCAGACCATGTTGCAGCCTCGCCGCGAGGAGGAGTTGCCGTCGCACAGCACCTTCTGCACCGTTCTGGACACCTTCTCCCTCGACATGCACCAGGCAGAACATCGGCGTCAGTCAGAGTCTACCGAATCCACCACCATCATCGAAACGACAGCGGCGCCACTGTGCTTCGGCATCGGCATCTGACGTATTGCAGACGAACCAATCTACCGGATATAGCACAATATTTTAGGCGCTAGCACTTTGGCCACGATTGCGAGCCGTCTTTCTTTCTAAGCAGGCGTCGTGCTCTCCAGGGCTGTTCGGCGTTACTGAGCGGCCGAGTCTTCGCCGAAGGGATTATAGCGCTCTTCGTCCTCAACGCGGCGCCGCATTCCGAGGACATGCTCTTCGGCCGACTAACCCCGCAAGCCATCCTCAGTCGCTACACCTGCTAAGTTAGGCGCGTTTTGTCCTCAGACGCTCCGCAGACGCGTCGCGCCGCACTACTTAAAGAAGCTCCGCCCCGAAAGTTTACGTCCCCTGCCTACTGCGGAGGAGCGTCTGAAAGGAGACAGCTTGGACAATAGGAGGAAGTGTTACTTTGACTCCAAGTCTTATTCACAGACTACTGCAGTCATCCCAGGCCCGAGTGCCTTGGCAAGAAGGTTTCTCGGCGGATCTTTCAGGTATATGTCCACGGCAGCGATCTGGACCATCTTCCTTGCAGGACACTTTGAGCGACAAGCTGTCGCTACGCGCACATGTCAACTCCTACGATACTTACGACGATATGTCCCAAACTACGGCTAGGGGAAATGCTTATGGATACATTGCTGTGCCAACCTCTGGAGCGAGTATGAAGTGCCGAGACATTTCCCGTATAACAACTCTGGTTGTGGCTAGGGTTTCGTCCATGGACCAATCGTATTCAGATCTGGGACTCCTAGGCTATGCCGTGCAACGTGGGCGAAACCACGGACATCGTCTCAGACTGACTCTACACTCCGTGAAGATGCTGGTGTCCCGTACTCGTCCTTGCAAATTGTACAGTCAGATTTGCTGCAGTAGCACGATCTTCAGGTTAGTTCTCTAGAGAGTATGCATCGGCCACAACGGAAAGCCCGGAAATGGGATATATAAGTCGCAGGCCGTCCGAAAGGAAAGGAAGTAAGAGCTCGTCCTTCCATCGAACTACGATCTCCAACGAAAAGCAATCCCGATCCCCCTCATCAACCAAGACCACGACACAATGCAATTCTCCTTCGTCGCCTTCTTCCTTGGAGTACTTAGCTTCGCAGCTGCAGGACCAATGGCAGCGCCAGGAGCCGCGATCTCAGCAAGACGTAAGTGGACCTGCCATGTCATCCCGTGGCATACCTGAACCCTAACTGCCATCAGAGGGCTGCGATCGTAACGCAGTGTGTGAATGTCAAAAGACAGCCCGCAACCCAGCAAACTGCGCCGCGCAGTATTGTCGCAATGGCGAGGTCGTCGTATGCTTTTAGATGGCCTGTGATCGGTGGGAACGTGATGAGACGAGACTTGAAGGCTCAGTACGAAGTATGGAGCAACGATTTATGAGCCGTACTGGCGAGTTAGTCAATTACAAAGCGTGGCTTGGCCATGAGAAGACGGAAGACTGATCAGGTTATTGTAGCTGGGCTTGTTCATTGCAATGTATGATCGTACCTGAGAATACTACAACAATGGCTATACATATCATGTCATACCCTGCTCACTGAACGCCGCATCATCCCGAAGATTACCCGCTATCGTTCCACGTGCGCAGATCTATGCACAGCCATTTAGGGAGGCACGGCGGCAAATGTATCAAGCCAGCCGACGAATCGACCCTCAATGGGCGTACAACAAGACTTCCTCCCGTTCTTTGGAGCACGACTCGATCTCGAACATCCGACGATGTGGGTCCTGGCCAGGATAGCTGCAGATGTCGTAATCGCTCGACTGAATTTACGGTTCGGCGTTACTAAGCGGCCGAGTCTCCGCCTAAGGGATTATAGCTCTATTCGTCGTTAACGCGGTGCCGCATTCCGAGGACATTCTCTTCGGCCGACTAAACCCGCAAGCCATCCTCAGTCGCGGTTAAATTGTAGTCGTCGAACGTCACTGTTTTTTTTTTACCTCTTTCGCTGCAACTTGCACTCGTGCGCCACTGCGCGTTTTCGTTCCTCGATCCCGTCGACAGCACTCGGACACAGACGACCTGCAACAGCCATGAACACTGAAGATCAGCGAATGGAGGAGCTAGAGAGAGAGGCTAGCCCGGTGAGGTACAACACAGTACCAGGATCAACGCCAGGCGCGTCAGAAACATTGAACCCAATGGAGAAGGTCGAAAGACGAGAGACCTTGGAGCGGACAGTAACAGTCTCGAGCTCGTCCAGTTCCGGGTCCTCATCGTCTGGCAGATCTTCCGTACGACAAATGAACATATCACGATTGCCGACGCAACGAGACGATGTCGATCTTGAACGCCATCCTACTGCTCTGAGTAGAATTCAAACAGGACGCAGCCAGCACAGCGCAACAGTCGGTGCCGCTCTGCGTTCTAGGACGGTGTCGCGACACAGCAAAACTCCACTGCCTGCATTGTAAGTTGGGACCTTGATTCATGCAACACGAGTCGCTGTGAAGAGAAGTATCGAGCGCAGACTGACCATCCCTTGACAGTGGAGCTGGGAAGCCATACCCACCCCCTTTACCAGAACGAGAGGAGTACGTCGTCGAATTCGATGGACCAGACGATCCCCTCCATGCACACAATTGGCCTCTCAAGAAGAAGATGCCCGTCGCCATAACTCTAGGTTACGTTACGCTTGTCGCCGCCTTTGGCAGTTCTATCTTTTCGACTGCGACCATGACCGTGGCCACCGAATTCAACGTCTCCCGCGAGGTCGGCATTCTTGGCGTGTCGTTATACGTCCTGGGCTTTGCCACAGGACCTATGCTTTGGGCCCCGTATAGTGAGCTGTACGGCCGCAAGACGCCCCTCCTCGTGTCCTCGTTCGGCTTTTCGATTTTCAACATTGCAGTCGCGGTTGCGAAGGATGCTCAGACGATCTTCATCTGTAGATTTCTCGGAGGCTTCTTCGGTGCCTGTCCATTGACTTGCGTCGGAGCAGTGTTTGCCGACATGTTCTCCAACCGTCAGCGAGGACTGGCAATCACTGTCTTCAGCATGACCGTATTCTCAGGCCCACTGCTTGCCCCATTCATCGGAGGCTTCATCGTCCAGAGCTCTCTCGGCTGGCGCTGGACTGAGTACATCACAGCAATAATGGGCTTCTTGGGACTCGGTCTGTCGCTGATATTCCTTGAAGAAACTTACCCTCCGGTCATCCTGGTCAACAAAGCTGCGGACCTCAGAAGAAGAACACGAAACTGGGGAATTCACGCCAAACAGGAAGAGATCGAAGTGGATCTGCGAGAGCTTCTGGAGAAGAACTTGTCTCGGCCACTGAGGATGCTCTTCACCGAGCCTATCGTACTGCTCATCAGCATTTACATGGCTTTCATTTACGGTCTCTTGTATGCGTTCCTCTCGTTCTACCCCATCGTGTATCAGCTTGGATATGGATTCAATTCTGGTGTAGGGGGGCTGCCTTTCTTTGGCATGATAACGGGAGAATTGCTTGCTGGCGTGTTCATGCTCTTCCTGCAACCCGGCTATAATCGGAAATTGGCGTCGAATAACAACATTCCAGTTCCGGAGTGGCGACTGCCGCCAGTCATTCTTGGTGGAGTATTGTTCGGTGTGGGTCTTTTATGGTTCGGTTGGAGTGGTGTGTGCACCAATAAACCTTGTGTACTGAATTGTACTGACGAAGTCATTCTCAGGCTACAGCGCAGATGTCCACTGGATTGTTCCCACGCTTTCTGGTCTTTTGACAGGCTTTGGCATCATGTCAATTTTCTTAAACTGCTTGAACTACCTCATTGACGCATACCTGATGTTCGCAGCGAGTGCTGTCGCAGCGAACACTTTCCTTCGTAGTTTGGCGGGCGCAGGATTTCCGCTATTCACGACGCAGATGGTCAACGGGATGGGCGTGCAATGGGCCGGCACGTTACTCGGATGCGTGGCTTCCCTCTGCGTCCCAATGCCAGTGTATTTCTATTTGAAAGGTGCAAAGATTCGGGAGAAGAGCAAATTTGCCCCTACATTTCCCCTTGCTAGTCAAGCGGCACAGGACAGAAGTGAGAGCGAGGAGGCAAAAATAGAATGAAGAGTTGTTGGGCTTATTTTGCTTAGCGGCATGGCAACCCTGTCGTTCACGAAAGTCCATGCACTCGAAGAATACCAAGAGGGCGAGAGTTCACTTTAGCGATGACTACAAATGCTTAATGTCTGGAATAATTGAAAGAAGACCTCGCTGAGATGTCATTTCGAAGGTTCGGATGGTTTACAATGATTTATTCTATACACTCAACTGTCGAGCTTCATCACTTCTCCTGCAGCACTTCGCAAATGCGCGGGGAGAATGGTCGAGTTGATTCAGTGACGAGTCTCAGCACAATTCCGCGTTCCAGATCGACCACCGAAAGAAGGATGCACACATCTCATCTCTTCCCAGCTTCCTCTTCGGCTGTCTTTTTGACGCCATTGACAAAAGCTTCGACAGCGGCGGAGCCACCTAGCGGCATATTGCCACCCTTGATGTTTCCCCCATTTTCAACCTTAATGCCCAGAGCTTCTGAGATCATGGGCAGACCACCATCACGCAAGGCTACGGTCAAGGAGCCGAGACTTTGCTGCAACTGTGGAGAGCGAAGCACTTTGTTCAATATCTCCTTCTTTTGCTCGATTGACAGCGTCTCCAGCGCTGCCTGTGCTGTAGCAGGGGTGACTTCTGCGGCTGCTGTGGATGACGATGATTCCTGAGCTAGAAGAAAGAGTTCTGGTGGAAGATATGAGCATAGATTGTCAACCTGCTGATGCGATGCGTCGGATATGTATGCAGTGGTGGTTGAAGTGGAGAGGAGATCCGGCAACGTGGTGAATGGCTTCTCAGCAGCCTGTTGTTGAGAGCCGAGCGCACCTCCGCTTTTCAATGAGTTCAGGAAGTTCTGTACCACTGCGTTGGTATCTTGCGGTGCTGAACCGGATGAAGGCGCACTATCTGAGCGATGTCAAAGTCAGCTGGGTGCCGTCGCGTAGAACAGGACAAAGCAGCAAGGGAAGAAGCGGTGGCCGTATCATCATGACTTTCGTGCGATAATCATACATGCAGCTCCAGAACTTCCAAATCCGACATTCCATGTACCCAATGCCGTTGCCGTGCGACATTTTGACAGCAATGATGAAGCGGGCTCAACTTACGCTCTGCCGCCATCTGCTCCTCCTTCTCTGCTGGCCTCGCCCTCCTCACGTGGGTCACCCCCAGTAGCGTCCTGTCCAGCACCTCCAGATTCTTGTCTGCCCAGAGTCCGGTCTTGATCCACTTCCATGGCATCGGCATCACCGTCGGTGCCAGAGTTGCCCCCGCCGCGGATCTCGTCGATCTCGGCGGTCACATCGACATCCTCGTCCTGCAGGAGTTGGTCGACAATTTGACCAATGCGCTGATCGCGCTCGCTGAACCAGCTGGCCTCGCCTTGCCGTGATTGAGATTTGCTCTGCATCCAAAAGTAGTGTTTCTGGTTGCTGCTGCTGAACTTGAGAACGAAGATGCGGCCGTTTGTCGGCGAGTGCAATTGCTCGGCTCCTCGCTCCTTGACGAGTGGATAGAAGTGGCCGTCTGAGGGAAACATGATCAGGTCGAGCTCGGGTGCAGTGGAGGGTGCGGATCGCGGACGCCAGCAGAAGTGCAGCAGTTCATCTTCGCTGTGGAGGTAGATGTAGCCGGGACGGGCATCGGGAGTGACGGTGCGGCCTCTGAATTCACACAGGCCGGCCTTGAAGGTGATGAGCGGGGCGGTGGCCATGGTGGATGGTGGTGTGGACGGCAGAATGTGATGAGTTGTGAAGGTGTAGATGTTTTGGGACAGAGCTGGCTGCAGCTGCGCGTATGTCATGCGTGTCTGGGCGGGGAAGGTAGGGCGAGGCACCCGTCTGTGTCGGCGTTTCATTTTGCCGACCGTACACGCGCGCCAAGTCTTCTCAAATCTCGAAGTGCGCTTCCATCGCATTGCCGGCGACGCAGCGACATCACCCTCTACTAACCCACACAGCACCATCCTTCTTGGTACGCACCCACTGCACCTAGTCGCGGCCTCTTCTGCCCCGTCCTTCGAGACTAATTGTCGCGTACAGTGGCCATCATGTCGTCGGAGGCTCCCCAGACCAAGAAGTTCCAGAAGGGCGAGCGAACCATCACACCCGCCAGCCAAAAGGCCAGCAAATACTACCCGGCCGAGGACGAGGCTCAGGCAAAGAAGGTACGACATCGTTGATGCACCGGGGTGGGAGCTGGAGCAGAACATGGGATGGAGAACGGGAACGGGGTGCGGACATGGGAAACAACACACTGACACTGTCCATCGCAGACCCGCAAGGCTCTTCGCCCTTACAAGCCTCGCGCATCGCTCCAGCCTGGTACCGTCCTCATCCTCCTCGCTGGCCGCTTCCGAGGCAAGCGTGTGGTCCTCCTCAAGACCCTCCCACAGGGCGTTCTCCTCGTTACTGGTCCATTCAAGCTCAACGGTGTCCCTCTCCGCCGCGTCAATGCCCGCTACGTGATCGCCACGAAGACCACCGTGCCTCTCGACGGCGTTGACTCTCAGACCGTGGAGAAGGCTGGCGGCGAGAACTACTTTGCACGCGACAAGAAGGCCGACAAGAAGGGCAGCCAGGAGGCTTTCTTTGCACAGGGTGAGAAGCCAGCCAAGAAGGAGGTGAACAGCAACCGTGCCGAGGACCAGAAGAAGGTGGACAAGGCAATTTTGGCCGCCGTGAAGAAGGAGCCTCTGCTTGCTGGCTACCTCTCAACCAACTTCGCCTTGAGGAAGGGTGACCGGCCGCACGAGATGGTCTTCTAGATGTGTTATCAGTCCAGCGGGAAGATGGAAACTCATGGCGAGAGCGGTCATTGGCGTTGTCTGCGGTAGTGCTTTGAGCATATATGCGAGGCTAGAACTACGGACGGCCCGTCTATATGCTGATTGAATGACAACCTCGTCAAGTTTGCAGAGACAGGCCAATTCAATGAAACTTTACGAGCAACCCCAGATTACTCTCCCGGAACATGCGAAAGGTGTGGCAGCATCAGCGTCTCGGCTCCGATTGCTGCTACGATAGATGTGCAAAGATAATCGAATCGAAGCATCTCCAGCCCCGAAGCCCACTCCATGTCCAATTTCTCATAAGTACAGCTGCAAGTCCATGGAAATCGCCATGATTCAAGTGCAGCTTTGCTGATTGCGAGGAAGACTCTTGATTCGGTCTCCACATCACAGTATCATTATTGGATGTCTTGTACAGTAGCGAACGAGCGCCTCCACTACGCATTGCACGATATTGACGATGTGACACGTAATTATGAGTTTGCTCGCTATGTGACATGTCTTGCTGCACGCACACGAACACGACACATTCGCTCTGACAACTGCTCTATTCCGTGACACAAGTTCAAAGGCAAGTCTTTGATGGTGAGAGAGAGTAGATTCCTCCTCGCACCTTTTGCTGCCCATGACCATCCATCAAGCATTTCCGTGAGACTGTATGTTCACCTGAAATCCACATTCAATCAGCCTGTCTGTCTGTGACGCGCCACTTGCAACTCTTGGCGTGGCTCCATCCAGCTATGCATACTACGTCCGTCACAGTTCCAACAATCACCTTACGACCAAACAACACCCACGCGATCGCAATGCGCTTTCTATGCTACAGCCGAATCTTGCTCGGCATCGCAATTCCTACAGCAGCAGTCTACTTCACCCCAAAGGACAACGACGACGAACAGTCTTTTGCCACTCCCAAAACCACGTCAATGGCAGGGAATTCTCAAGTTCAAGATTGATTCCGAGCTAGGAGGTATCATTTTCGCTCAGATACTCAATGTACAGTCCTTCGATCTCTCTCTCTCTCTCTCTCTCTCTCTTTCTCGGCAAACGTCGACAATATGTACAGATCTCTGTAAAGGCGTGCGCCGGCCCTGTCTGGTATCTTTGGGCCCATCCCAAATGAACGCCTTATCATAAAATGCAAATACGGGAGACACTGTCCAGCTCTTGCTTCCGAGACCGCTCGACGTCGACCTAGCAAGCGTTCATTCGCATACCACCGTAACAGACATATCATTTCCGATTTGTCGGAAAACAAAAAGTTCATTGCTCATCATCGTCTCGAGTATCTCGTCCCTCGTGTTCTCCTGTCATCTGAGCTAGCGCTGCCTGAAAGTCAATGTCAGTATGCAATCTTCAACGTAATAATTCGAGTAGGATGGGAATACTTACTAGCACTGGTGTAGTAGTCGCTCGAATATGAATACTCCGAATACTTCTCGTTGCTCTTCTTGTCGCGTTGTCGCTTCAGACCAAGAACAGCCCACAAGGCTGCCAGTCCCGCTCCCAGGCCGAGAAGATTCTTCCCACTGCTTGATTTCCGTTCGTCACGACGGTCCACGCGTGCAGGAGGCCGAGCGGCGCCGTACCAGGTCCTACCACCGCCACCGCCCGAGTGGTGAGAGTAGCGCTCGTATTCGTCAATTTCAGTTCGTCTTTTCTTTTTGCGGCCGCCGAGACCGAAGCAGGCAAGACATCCGTCGAGCAGACCCTTGATGCAACAGCAGAAGCAGAGGAGAGCCAAAAGAGCCAGACCTGCAAGGACACCGATGACAATACCAGCGATCGCGCCGCCTGACAGACCGCCCCCACCCTCTTCCATGCCGATGACTGTGACGTTGGCGCCAGTGGCGACGGGTTCCATAAATGGCACAGTGGTAGTTGGACCTCTCGTAGCCGTCACGGTCAACTGTCCCGAGGATGTCGGTCGGATTGGCGCACCAGCAGTTGCTCCTGGAGCGACATAGGTCGCAGCACCAATGCCTGAGCTACCACTGTTGCCGTTGGCGGCGCATTGCGATTGTTCTTTCGAAAAGCAGTATTGATCACTGGCACAGCATATCGTCCCACACGGCGATTCGTTCAAGGCGTAGTTGCAAGCAATGCCGGTAGCCGCAGCTCCTCCGATATACGAGCTCCACACGCTCGTCCGAGTCACCAAGCCCGTCTCCACCCACGTTGTGGTGTAGTATTGCCATGAGCCTGCTGCGCCTGCTGCCGGTGCTGCTTGTGTGAGGGGCGCGCTGGCGCACCCAGCGATATTTGCGGCGTCCGTTGTGCATGATGTTCCTGCCGTACAGCAGTACTGGCCGTCTGAGCCACACGCCGTTCCTGAGCAGTCCCAGCGCGCGAAGAGCTCGTTGAACGAGAAGCCGGCGCGTGCTCGCTCGTGCGGACTGGGATTGGCGAGTGTGAAGGTCGGTGCGAGCAGGAGCACCGCGGCGAGGTGGTGCAGCATTCTGGCACTGCTGGGGGCCTTTGCGGCCTCAGGATTGGGTTGTCGGCGTGCTGGAATGCAAAGTCGGTCGTGCGTTGGAATGCGGACGTCGGACTTCAAGGGTGAGGTAGAAGCAGCGTCGGCCGTCTCTCGTGCGCCGCTCACTTCTTGTTGCGCCCACTCACTTTCTCGGGGTCTTCTGGTGGTAACGAACGTATGGGTCTCTGCGCGGGATTGATTTCAGCGAGTGCACGCGCGAAAGTGAGGAGGGAGGGAGAATGGCTCAGCTTCGTGGGAGAAAGCGCGGATCTTGAGCTGTCGCCAACCACCTTTGCCAGCCACCGCCAACCACCGCGATTTTTCAGCTCACGCTCACTCGCCACGGCTTCAAGGACTGTTCGGGTGAAAGTAGTAGCCGACGCTGTCGGAAATCGGTTTGCTCTGGTCTGGTACGCTCTTCGGCGCTGAACATCGCTACCATCATCTTCATTAGGTTGTTTCGTCGTTGGTCCAGCAACCATTCGATCTGCGCTCGGACCACAAGTTCATCTGGACATGGATTCTTGTGCAGCGTCATCAGCGTCTAGCCAGGAACCATGAAGTCACGGAGACTGCGACAAAACATATCTTCCATTGCGCAGAATGGTAGAGCAATCAGGACTTGAGCATGGGCATGGCACCAACTCCATTTTGGATTCTCAAACAGAATACGATAGGCGATCCGAGTCGTACAGTCGTGCACTATCCTGATGCTACCGTCTTCTTCCCGGCTCATCCGCCTCCACTCCAACCCCGGCCAACCTCGCCGCCGCCGTTCTTCCATCAAGCTGCGGGGGACGAAGGCGGTTTCCCATCCTGCTCTGTCCGACGCGCATCCATTTCCACCCCAGCCTGGCTGCCGGGAAGTTCATACGACATGTGCTGCGGCTTGGCTCTGGGATCGTTAGTGAAATAACTGGGCGGTCTCGGTGACCATTCGCCATTTTGGAATTCGGGCGAGTTGTGATACGAGGGAACAGTAGGTGTGGGCTGCCAGTGCACTGCCATGCCATCAGCCAACGTGGTATCAAATATTCACGTCCGCGAAAAGCCTACCTGGGAATTGTTTCAGCGCGACGGCTGTGCTGGCATCGTGCGAGAGCTCTGGTACTCCGGGTTTGCTCTCATCTCCCGCAGGCACAGAAGATGCAGCGGCGACGGCAGCTCGCCTTTTGCGTCGACGAAGCATCCAGATCACAGCGAACAGGACTGCAGCCAGCGCAACGATACCGCCTACTACGCCTCCAGCTATCGCTCCAGTGTTCGTGCCTCCGCCAGAGGCATTCGTGTCGCTATTTGGCGAAGGCTCTGTGTTGTCAGCGTCACTCGCTTCCCAGGTCTCGTTCAGGCCCAGGAAAGGTTCCGCTAAAGACGGATTTGTCGTAAGAAACGCGCCAGCTAACGCAGTCGAGGCACATCCTGTGTCCGATGAGCACGCTGGCGATGTACAGCATCCCCAGAAGGGTGGATTGGTGAAATTACCTGATATGAGTGCACTGTAAGCAAATATTGCGAGCGTGCGCCACGATATGTTCCACACTTCTAGTGTTGACCGCTTACATGTGAAGAATTGGCCGGTACTACACTGCTGATCTGGTATGGCTCCATATTGCGCGGTGTCGAAGCTGGTTGTTTCGAGATTGCCTGCTGCGCATCCGACAGCACATGGATCACTCGCGCAACATCCTCTGTGTAGCTCATCAGCAAATACCTCCAAGTTTGGTGTCGCTTCTCGTACTCACACAAATCTACTGCCATCGCCACATGCATAGAACTGCCCGCCATCAGGGCAGCTCATATTAGGAGTTATAGCCATAGTGATTAGATTAGTCGTATCGCTGTAGCAGGGCTTAGAAAGACTGAATTGAGTTGAGACAGTGGAAGAAGGAGATGAATCACACTGCAGAGATGACGGGTCGCCTCTGGACAGCCCCCTCGAGAACTCGTGGCTATGCTTTCGAATGCCGTGCCAGCATAACGCTCCTACCTGATCACAATTACGCCGAGGTTAAGGATGAGCTCCCGTCAGCGCAAAGGCTGGACCAAGACAAGGCTGCGTGGCGGCTTTACTTGGTGGACTGTCTGCTGAACCAAACAAGTACCTCATGCACCTGCAGGCTGCGCCCCACGAACAAGACACAATTGCCAGGCGATCCACCGTTTCCTGAAAGTTGGACAAGGTCGATTTTCTGCTTCGATTTTGCCAGGCGTCGAAAACAGAGTTGTTCGTATCGCACGTAGTACCGCTCAGCTGCAGTGTGTTGGCATCTCCGTTTTCTTGTGCCAAGAGCGAGCTGAAGGCAGATCCTTGGGCATGGGACAAGCACGCATGACGCGCATTCGCATATTTCAGTGACTGCGGGCCTTACAGCCTCACAGGTGCGTCCCTTGATGCTGGCAGGCCCGAGCCTCTAGGTCACCCTATGGTTGAACAGAGCGTACCTCCTACAACTCGAGCCGATGGACGCTATCCTTCCGACAGTGAAAGTTGGGCCGGCTCGTGTCGCAGTCGGCGAAAGAGCTGCATTGAAGACATTCAAACCGCGGGCGGCTGAAGGGCCATGGCCCAACGTGTTGAAAAGGATTTCATGCAGACTCTGGTCGGCATTCCCGGACACAGTGCCGCGACGGAGTAGGAAGCGTGGCGACGAAGATCTCCGGAGCGTGGTTAACACATGGGATCCGGCGGTGATACGATTAGTAACAAGTGATCATCTGAACCACCAGTTGACCTAGAGCGTGCGTCAGCACAAAGACGCATGTCCAAACTGGAATGTCCGGCTCACCGATCCAACGATACCATTTCCTTCGCCTTTGACACTATGCCAGTAGCCCTTGGGAATATACAGGCCGTCACCGCTGTCGACCTCAGCCTCAAAACAGTGTTCCATATGGCTTTCTTTTGACTGCCAGACTTCCTTCTCCAATGCTTCCTTCTCTTCTCCCTCCATCATCTCTTCCCCACGCATTGTCGCAACGGCACTCCCACCAATCTGCTCTTGAACTCTGGCGAAGATGGCGTGACCGACATGTGCCGCAAAACACCTGATCCTCTTCTTTCCGGCAAGTTGCACGAATACATTCGGGTTGGGATCTCTATGCAGAGGCGTGTAGGTCGGCGCTTGTCCTATCCATAGCGATGAGCCGTAGACATCTCCTTTACCGGCATGCAGAACCACATCAGGCGTGGGTACGTCGTCGCGCAGAGCTTTGGGGAAGTCGGCGAGCGAGGCCTGCGCCAGATAGACCCTTGCTGTAGGGGCGGTGACAGTGGAGGTGCTAGTGAAGAAGTTGTTAGATTCCGTCTCCCGCTTCACGACAGCTCTCGCGTGAGGCACATAGGCTGAGAAGTAGCGATTGGTCTTTGTGCGATAGCGGGACGTGGAAGCCTTGACGCACTCTAGGTAAAAGCTCAGCGACTGCTCCACGCGCACAAACTGGCCGTTGTTCGTGATCTCAAGGGGGACAATGGTCGCTCCGAACTTGGAGAGATAGGCAATATCCAGGGCCACCTGGCCATGCTTTGCGCTCTCAAACCATCGATGCACGGCAGGCAGCGTCTCAAAGTGCTTGCGAGGGAACAGCGCAGGTCTGCCAGGCTCGAAGGCTTCACGGCGGAATGTCTCCAGAGTCGCATCGGACAGCACCGGGATGGGGCGTGGTGGACGGTATGTGGTGTAGCGTCTACATGGTGCTCGGGACACTCGCGCGATGCCTCTGCAAAGCATGAGCTGCAGCTTGGGAGAGTGTCGAATGGCGAGAAGATGTCGACTGGAGCGTGGGAGTGCGCAATGCCTTTCATAGACTGGTGAGCACCGAGAGGCGCTGCACCTCCATTGGCTCCGCATCCCACATGCTGAAACACAAGACGATTCCATCTCGTGCAACACTCCTCACCCAACACCTTCCAGCTTGGAACTCAGCTGCTTGATGGAAGCGAGCAGGCCACAGATCCTGTTGGCATATCGCCACCTGTACCAACACCTGCTGCGAGCCGTGCAGTTTGCAAAACCTCAGCGCTATGTAGCGCGAGACCGCCTCAGGAACGCGTTCCGCTCGTCGGAGCGACAGCAATTCAATGCCAAAGAAATTGAGAGGACCTTGGAGTTCTTGAGAGGTGCGGCTGCCTCCCGGGGAATGGAGCACCGCATCGTCAAGAATCTCATGTTTGTGTGGTGGAGTAGAAGTCCCATGGGAGATATGCCACCAGTGTTCGTGACATCCATTGCCTCTATCATTCATTCATGAAGCTGATCACGGTTTGGCAGGCGAAATGAGGATGCCGCAGCAAGACGTGCTGCTTTCACCGCGTTTGACGAGACCATACGCAAGCTAAACGCAACGATGGGGATGTGCATAAGATGAATCTCAGTGGCATCAATCTCTGGCAACAGTCCAGAAGTCGTCGCTGCCTCTCTCTTTCGCATGCAGTCGCAAGGATCACATTCGTGCTCTCCGGTCTACGAATGCGATGCCCTTCTGGAATCAGTCGCGTCTAGTCGTCAATGGGTCGACGTCGCAACTTTTGATACATGTAGCCACCATTGGGATGAAGGCAAGCCCCGAATTCAAACACACTGCTTCTCATTACGGCAGCGAACAGCATCAGCGGAATGACACCCAACAGGATGACATGAATTTCTAACGCTGTCATTTTCAATGTAATAGGAAGCTGGTTGAAAGCTTCAAAACTGGGGTATCTCTCTATCCTCGAGCAATGCAGGATCTCGTCGCCCTTCTTTATCGACCACTTCATCCCAACTTCGACGTCTGTTCACTTCAGTGTTTCCCTGCCGCCTTCACCTGACTGAAATCCACCTCAACTTCCCGCCAACTTCATCTCAACCTCTTCACCTCGCCTTCTTCTGCTCCTCATCCCTCTTCGCGTAGATACGTGCCGTGAACGGATCTTCATATGCCAGAGCAACCTGGTAGACAACCAAAACAATCGCACTCAACACCAGTCCCGCAGGCTTGCCAAACCACAGAGCCGTACCGACAAAGCTCATGGTACTCCCATAGTACATCGGCGAACCCGACACATTGAAGGGGAACCCCGTGACAATGTTGTCCATGAGAATGCCAAAATAGTCGCCGAGGTAGGTGCCCGTTATCCCCAATGCCCACATGCTTGACAGAACGAGAACATTGCCGCTCGCGACGAGCCCGACGGCAAGAGCCTGCGATACGAAGCCTTCGAGCAGCGGGTGGGAGGGCTGAGCGCGGAGTGCTCGTTCGTAAAGGGCGTCCCGGATGAGACCGATGGAGAAGATGGTTACGGCGAGGGCGTAGCAGCCGTAGCGAGGATTGCCGCCGGCGAGCTTCGTGATGGTCTTGTGGTGGTACTCGCTGCGAGCGGCAAGATTCCAGAAGGTGGGATTGAAGACGATCGAAACGGCGGAAACTGCAGGTACAGGGTCAGTGGATAGTTCGGGTCAGGCTCGCGAGAAGTCCGGAGGGCCATGCTCACTCCAGAATGAAGGTTGGTGGAGGTCGATGAAGCCCAGCAGGGACGCTGGAGTGGGAGCCATGGCGCGGAATGAGTGTAGAGAGAAGCTGGTCTGGTACAGAGCGCAGAGGGTGAGGCTCCCCAACGGTGGAGCGACTGGAGTGACGAGCTGTGTGGGCCTTACGTCAGGTCAACGAACTCCAAGAAACCCCACCCACCACACTGTGCACGGCACTTGGCCACCGTCGACGTGCGCATCTTCACAAACTCACAGCCTGGGAAAAGTCGTGAAACCGTACCGACGACAACTTGACACGTCAAATGCGCTCGTGCGTGTCATTGTGTATACTAAATCCCAAAATGTGCGCCTTCTTGTTCATATCTGCGGTACTACTCGTGTTTCTTGTGGCGAGCCTCCCATGCAAGCGATCCTAGCCCTACATCTGCACAATGCCTCCAACTCATACGCCATTGGGTGTGCACGAAAAGGGACCTAAGAAAGCAGAGATGTCAGTGAATGTTCAAGAACACAAATCGAGTAATGGTCTCACCTCCAAAGCCTTCGCCCTTGTAGCCCTCCCTGATACTTTCCACGCTTGCATATGTGCCGCCTCCCAAAAACAGGAACCCAACGGCGATCAAAAATACGTTGAGTGTGATGCCCAGATACCCTCGAATACCTCGTGACTTCCAGAAGTCCGGACCGTAGTCTGCGTTTCTCATCCGGATATATGCGGTCCCCCAAAAAATGAAGCCGAAGAAGCTGTCGAACAGCGAGCTCATCAGCGACAGTAAATCACTGAAGAACGGAATAACTTCTGCAATAATGAACGCCAATATCCAGGTGACAGCCAGAATGGCACCCCAGCCCGCCCAACCAGCAACAGTATTGCTGGCCATATGTCGACTGCCAGCATAAAGGCGGAAGAAGACGAAGCGTGCGCTTACGGAGGCGTACAGGACGCCAAGAAAGATGATTGTGGGCACCATGAAGCTGAACGACACCTTCTTGTAAACCTCATTTCCCAGGGAACCGAACGCCGGAGCGGTGTAGTACTGAGTTCCAGTGAACCCATAAATGACCGCTCCCACTAGTGAGAATAGAATGATTTCTGCAATTGTCACCGCCTATCGCAAGGAGTCAGTGGACGTTACGAAAATACCCGAGACGAGCTTGGGTGTCTGTTTTCTAGCGACTACGCTTACCCAGAGTGCCTTGGGAAAGTCTCGTGGATCTTTCATCTCGGCGATGAACGAAGGGAGGGTGATTTGTCCGATGAAAGTGTAGCTGATGTTCATGAATGCGTTCATGCCAGCTACGAATGTGACAGTACTGGGAGGGACGGCGTACACGATCGGATCACCTTGACTCGGGAAACCTAGGCTCCTACTACGTTAGCGACCTAGTAAATCGATAGTAAGGTCAGTTATTTTACCGTACCTGCAGGATGATCCTCGATACCGGCGAAGATCGTGGCCAGGAGGACGCTGATAAATGTGAACAGAGCGGAGAATCCAGCCAAATTCGAGAGAGTGCTGAAGGTACGTGGGAGCGAGCAAAACCAGGAGCCAATGGCCACGATGGCAGAGAATACAATGGTGCAGACGCCGCTGTTGCCGTTAGTCATCGTGTTTAGATACTTGGCTCCTGTGAGGCAGTGAAATCCTTGGCTAGAGGTCAAGGTCAGTATCGTGTGTATCGCAATGTCGTTGATACTCACATGAAGGTATTGTTCAGGAGAAACATAACGGCGGTGAAGTACCATGCCCACCTCTTGCCCCAGAAAAGCATCTGTCCAATGTCGCAGACATCTTTGACTTCGGGATGGCGGAGGCAGAATTCCCTGAGACGTTTTTAGTGCTTGCAAGAACAACGTGATCGGCAGCACACCTACCATACGATCAGGCTCGTGTACAAGACCATCGCAGCCACGACCACGGTGAGGATGAGTCCAGGCACGAGTCCCAGAATGGCGTAGGAGTATGGGAAACTCATGATGGCCAAGCAGATGTATTCCGAAAAGAGGAGTGCCGCGGTCTGCATGTGCTGTTAGATCTGAAGTCACAACGCCTGACCCCAGCAGAGCTGCTTGAATGCTGCGGAGCATGATCGCAGCATGCTATGGGCACTTGTAAGCCGAGCAAAAATCAATCGCACCTTCTGCCAGCTACAAGTTCGGTACTTGATCGCATTGCCCTCTTCCAGCTCCATTTGTTTCTCGACGGAAAGATCCTCTGAACTTCTGTCGGTAACGTCGCGTCCTGTGATGGAGCCGCCGATTGACTTGGTCCGTGGCACGTCGATGCGATTCATCTTCTTCGGAGCTTTCTTGCGGCCGCCTGTCTCTGCCGCGTCTGGCGACGATGCGAAGCCATTATGGTATCCATCTTCACCGAATTGGGCCTTGGAATTGCCGTCCTGGGCAGAGTCGCCACTCTTGAATGCGACGGGCATGGCGACTTCTCAGTCTGGTTCGGACTCGGAAGAGCCGCAGAATTGATGGAAGAAGGTGTCGATGAACAGGAGCATTGATTGCGAGTGGTAATGGAATCAGCGGCGTTCAGAGTGTGCAAAGAATCCCAGTGGCAGCGGGAGGAGGAAGAGAATGCGCAGCCACAGCGCGTGCTGCAGAAAAGTAGTACAGAGGAGAGGCCACACACCCGCCTGATCGGGTGGATGCGCGCACATGGTAGGCGCGATCGGCATGGCGGCAAGAAGTGGAGGGAACATACTTGAGCGGTTCCGATAGCGTCAAACCATCAAGATCTGTTCTGCGCAGTCAGCGTGGCTCAATTACGCCGACGAAGCGTTGGTATTGGACGGGAAGCGATCTACTCGACGGAGGATGGACTGGAGCGTTGGTACCGTCGCAATAAACTTTCAACTTTCGGGTCGCGTGCTCGTGTGCCCTAAGGCACACACATCCCGCCGATTCTGTAACATCATGACACTCCTACGTAGTCACTCTCAAGCGCCGGCCGGAGGTGAACGCCATGATGAGGGCGACCACATTGGCGCTGCTTAGGTGCGAGCCAAGCTGCGTTCCACCTGCTTGTGCCGACACAAGCCTTCGCGTGTGCGCTTTTGGTGTCTGGGCAGTGACATCAGCGGCGACCAAGGATTGCATGGAATGCGCGCGTGGCAGAGGACGAAGAGGGAGCGTAGTCTCCGCTATGATACATCGTTGCATAACCCACGACACTGCATTGCTTCTGACGTGTGGTCGCGCTCGCTCAGCCCAGCCAGCGTGTGTTCTGTCCCTGTCCCATTCTCCCAAAACATGCTGCTATACTACGCTGTCACGGTCTGATTTGACGGAGGCGCCTCAATCGCGTAGTCCGTGTCGTAATCATAGGCGGTGAAAGACGACTCCATTTCGACCTCGAACGCTGGTGCGTGGGCCGGACGAGGATTCTTGCCTTCTCCTTGGAATATCTCGGCGATGAACGCCAGGCCCTTGTTATCTTTGATGCGTGGCCACACTTCGACAACATCGCCGTGGTGCAACTTGCCGTACGTCTGCCTGCCAGGTCGCTCGGCCTTGTTCAGTTTCTGTCCGTTAATCGACACACCATTACTGCTGTGCGTCAGGATGCCAACATACGCGCCCGGCAGGGCATCGAGATGTTCCTCACCCTCTGGAATGTTCTCGATGCCTGTAGCATGCAGGAATATCGTGAAGGCGTGCTTTCCCACTCGCGTGTCCATTTTGTCTTCGTAAGGCGTTGTGCAGTTCTTATCGCGGCCAAACGTGTTATTGCGTTGTTTCAGCTCCACAGTGATGTCCGCGAACGAGTCTGGAGTTGTCACAAGCCTGCCCACGGCATCTCCTTTCTGGGTGGTAACACAATGCGGCGCCGTCAATGCCTCGATGGAGCGAGGATTGCTCCCCGCGAATGGAAGGTTGGATGGAGTATGTGCTTCCACCGCCGGGGGAGCAATGGACGGGGCTGGGGCGCTGTTTGATGCGCTTGACCGTCTAGGCGGAAAGATTACCCGTTCCTTAGGATAGTACTCGGGCTCGTTGACGAAGTCGTGTCCGCTCACGCGGGATGCGTACTCGGCATTGTGCGTTGAGGGGTCCGCAGGGTCGTAGTAGCAGGAGGCTGACACTGGCACGATGAACCGGCGTCTGAAGACTGGCTGTCTGGGTGTTTCGTCACAAGCTTCCGACGGTTGATTTAGTGGAGGATGCTTCGAGCTGCCATTGTTCGTGGTAGGCGTACACGGCCTGGGATGTGCATTGCCGTCCTGGCTCACGTCAAACGAACCGGGCAGATAGGGCGACTCGATGTCCATGTCACGCACTAGTACTTCTGTGCCCAGCAAACTACCGTTGTGCGCGTTGCTGTGGATCGCTCCTTCACTTTGGCTGGAAGGCACCTCCACATGCGACTCAGTTGAGCTGGTATCAGGCTGTGTCGTCTCGTTCGGCTGTCTAGCATGCGTTTGACTGCGCATATCCGACTGGCTAATCTCTCCAAATAGCTTGGGCGGCTTGTTTCCAGGGGCTGCAACCTGTAATGCTTGCGCGTGTGCTTGCCCTTCGGGACTGAGAATCGGGATGGAACCCATCAAGTCTGGGCTGGAATCGAAAAAATCGTCATGGTCGCGATCGTCGTCCTCCAAGGTCCTCATCCTCTTCGATTGCCGGGGATCGAAGAAGTCGAGATCGGACTCATGGAGGCTCACTTCTTCTTGATATTCGCCGCGAGCAGAAGCAGTGATGCGCTCATCCAAGCTCAGAGACGCAACGTTCTCTTGAGCCCCAGACACAGCGTCATGCTCCTCCTCTTGAATGTCGTGCAGTGCTGTTTCATACGGGCGTTGAGGCGGCTCTTCCAGACCAAACCATGCGTGACGCAGACAATCCTCGGCAGAGTATCTTGTCAGAGGATTCGTGTCAAGCATGGATACAAGTAAATCGATCGCCGCATCGGACACGTCATGCTTCTCGAGTTCGCTCACGTCCAACGGAGTGTGCATGATGTTGTCAAACATACCACGACCAGTGGCATCTGCAATGCCTTCAAACGGTGGCTTGTGGCAGAGCGTATACCAAAGCACGGCACCGAAAGACCATATGTCGACGGCGTGGCTGTAGCTATGAAATTTGCGGTTGGCTCGTGGCTCACGAGAACGTTTCACGCCTCGCGGGGTGGGATGAGAGTCATAGTGAGGAAACACTTCTGGTGCACAATACAGTAGGGTCCCACAAAACGTCTTGAGAAAAGTGTCGTTGGTGTTGATTGCCTTGGAGAGACCGAAGTCGGACAGCTTCACGATAAAGTTGTCAGAGTCCGTGGACTTGAGAAGGATGTTGTCAGGCTTGATGTCGCGGTGCGTGATGTTCTTCTTGTGGAGATAGTCCAGCGCGTCCAGTACCTGATATGCCATCTGCTTGGCCATGCCCTCTGGCACAGGTCCGTGCTGACCGATGTGCTGTTGCAAATCGCCGCACGGCACATACTCCATGATGATGTAGAGGTAGTCATCGACTTCTTTAAAGTCGTGGTACGCGACAACGCTGTCGTGGCTGATGGACCGCATGATTTTCATCTCATTGTCCAGCTTGGTGTCCAGCACGCCGTTTCTCATAAAGCGACGCTTCTCCAATTCTTTGGCGGCATAAAGATGGCCATCGAGCTTGGTGGCCAACTGGTAAACACTGGCAAACGCACCCTTGCCAATGTGACCAACGACGTTATAGACCTCACCACCGCCCCATCTCATGCCATATTGGTTGTTTGGCATGAGGGCAGTAAACGTTGTGTGTCGGCGAGGTGTGAAATCCGGTGGCCCTACAGGGAGGCCTTTCGTAATCCGCCACTGGCGTATTATCTCTGCTTGTCGGATCAAGTAGTTCTGCAGCGCGTTCTCGTATGCTGGGAAGTGCGCGTCGCGAGAGGGAAATCGAACGATGAACTTGATGATTTCGCCATGCGAGGGCGAAAGGACTTGAATGACGGAACCTTGCGTGAGCATGCGACTGTGGGGATGATGATTAGTCCGCGCCTTAAGAAGAGTGTCATCAACCATAGTCCCATTGGTGCTCAGGTCCTTGATCATGAGAACGCCAGTCTCATTCAGGTGAATGCAGAAATGAGTGTTGCTGATGCGGCGGTTGCTATCTCGCGTAATGGCGATATCGCATGTCTGGGGATTGCGACCGAATGTGAGACCCACGTGTCGCTGTTTCGTCGTGTTTGAGAAGCGAAATACCAGATCTAGCGGCGCTTGACCTTGCCTTGCAGCCTCCTCTTCATCGAGAATGAATGTCACCTCTTCTTCGAGATTGGGAGCATCAGCTGGTAGGTCACGATATTGGAGGCAGAACTGAGGCTTCTTCCTCGAATATTCTTGCGTCAGCTTGTACGCTGCCGGCGTTGACGGGTGCAGGATGCAGATGACATCTGCGACGTCCTCAGCATGAAGGCCTGAGTGGTTCAGACCGAGTCGCCTCGGGTCCAGCGTTTCTTGCGTCAGCTGTGTTGATTGTATCGATTGTCCATCGTCGAAATCGTCATCGCTCATGTCCTCTGGCGTGTCCGGCCGAGGAGAGGTGTGCATGTTGCGCACGGGCAATCGCTGCGAGGAGGCGGGCGGCGAGGGATGTGTCCGCGGCGGCGGTCGAGGTGATGGTGATCGTGGTGGTAGAGAAGCGAAGCAAGCCCCACGATCTCATTAAAGACGCGATACTAGGCAGCCATGGCGCTAGAACATCAAACGGTTGCACTTTCCACGAGAGCCCGGCGTCGGCGGTGGGCGAGGAAAGAGGGTCGGAGTCAGACTTAGGGAGACGCGGCGCGACGCAGAAGCTGAGGGCAAGAAGGCAGAAGGCATTGTACTCGGCGTGCGGGACGCGGCGGTCCTTCCCCGGCATGTCGCGTTGGTGGCGCGTCGAACTGAAGGTCTGAAACGGGTCCGTGCAGCCTGCATGCGGCTATTAAAGCATCCACAACACGTACATGTTGCATGTACTTTTTGTGATCTGTTCACCTGCTCATTGATGAGCCACCACAGCATCTGGGGCTTTTTCTATCGATCAAAGCTGTGTTCATCGAAGTACATACAGTAGAGATTCGCCAGCCTGGAGACAAACACTACTTGACATTTGACATTATTTGCAATTGATTCATCATTCGAAGTATCTTGCGCCAATTACAGCTAGCCCGAGTGGCCTGCCTTCTAGTCTGTACAGTATAATAAATGCACGAGGTTCATGCGGGAAGACAGCCATCAGAGACTTGGAGATGAGTACACCGGCAGTGGTTTGTCGTGAGCAACACACATTTCGCGCTAGCCTCGGCCCAGGGATATCTCACAGCATTTGTGACTACATTGTCCGATGCAGCTGTCCCGTGACAACCTGTGGCGAGCGTGCTCACACGCAAAAGTACCCCACGACACGATGCGAACTCAGACCAAACCCTCATCTCTGGGGTTTATTTACGCCAGCAATGGGTACTGTTGTCATCGAGAATGTCCAGCGATGGGTCTTCGCAATGCGAGTTCTGCTGATCCATCGTGCATTCGTGCTCCTCGCAGACCTCTTGCCGACGTGTATGCCATTGTTGGCCAACAGCATCCCATCTTCGAGCGGTAAAGCAGTCATTTGGAGCCATTCTTTCATCAGAATTGGACTAGCTGCCAGGGTTTTGTTCTTCATGGCATAAGCGATGATACCCGTAACATGCGGAGTCGCCATTGACGTTCCCGAGAGCGAATTGACCATATTTGGCTTGCCTATCCAGCTTGATATGATGTTAACTCCTGGCGCGTACAGATCTACGCAGGAGCCGTGATTTGAGAATGAAGCCCGCTTGTTGTCCATATCAATCGCGCCGACGGTGATGGCTGAACCTCTGGAGCCTCCGGAGGAAGCGGGCGAAGATTGGCAAGCATCTTCACCATTGTTGCCAGCTGCCACGCATACATGAACGCCAGCTGCGAGTGCAGCAGAGACAGCAGTATCGATTGCCTGCACGGGCTCTGACGATGCTAGAGACATTGATATGACCGACCCGGTATATTCTTTGCCAGATTGGAGTTGTTCCTCGTGACGTCTGATGACATAGTCTATGCCCGCGATCACATTAGACGACCAGCCCGCGCCATTGGAATCTAGTGTCTTCACGCCATAGAGTTGAGCTTTCGACGCAACGCCTAAGATCGAACCCGCGGCCGTGCCGGAGACATGCGTGCCTAAAGATCGAGATCCAGGGTTAGCACGTTCACTCATCGAGTCGGTGTGGACGAGGCGTTCGCATGTTCGTGCAACCACTTAACTTGACTTACCATGGCCGTCATTGTCTCGCATATCCCCATCGAATGACCACAGCATGTTCGCGCGTCCACCAAAGACATTGTGCTGTGCGTAGAGGCCAGTATCGAGGATGTAAATATCGACACCGTTGCCGAGCGAATCATCGGCATAATTGTACGTGAAGTCGAGGGCAGATTCGCTGCCCTGCAGTGTTGATGCTGTTGAGATTCTTTGCAGGCCCCACGGGGCATTTGGGCGCGTACTGTAAATGCTACCCCGGGAGACCGTTGTTGCCCTTTCAACCATGGACACTTCTGTCATATTTGCCAACAAATCAAGGCAGTGAGACTTCATGGAGGCAGAAAATCCTTGGAAGAAAGTGTTGTTGAACACGTGTCGAACATCCGGATGTGTGGTGTTCAGATCCAATTGATGGAGTATCTCCTCGACCTTCGCAGGGACCGGGATAGTGCTGTCAAAGACAACGATATGCTCCTGGCCGCCAGATTCGTGGCTGCCTGGCTGCGAGGGTGCCGCCAGCGTTCTCGAGACAACGAGGCAAAGCGCCGCAAATGCAACGAACTGTCGCAAGTGCCCCCACATCGTGTGAGCTCGGTAGTCTTGTGGTCGAGTTAAGAAATCAAATGGTGAAGCCTCAGAATGAACGTCGTCGTGCCTGCACGACGGATGGAAATGAACAGCGCCTAGAACTCCGCAAGAAGAATCAGAAAGAAGGTGAAGAGGCAGAAGAAATGGCAGGAGCAAAGAGAAGAGGGTGAAGCCTACGTGACAATAGGACCGAGAGCTATTGTTGCAGTGATTGAAGCCGACAATGCGGCCTGGGCGCGTGAATGGCCTGCATGTCGCCGCATGGTGTCTGACTGGGTTTCCGTTCTTGCAAGACTGCTACATCGAAGGCGCAGAGAGCGAGCACGCCAGACAGCGTCTGAGGACATGATGTCGAGCGTGCACAGCCATTCGATGGCGCTCTGGAGGACTTGGCTGAAACAAAAACCGCGGCGGGCTGCAGCGCTCGAACCGCGCAGAGAGAAGAGGGTTCGACGCAGTGCATGCAACAGACGACCGTGTTCCGGCAGAGGCTGGAGCTCGCAGTGGGCAGAGGCGCCATACTGTGCCGCCGATGTCCTTGATCAGGGAGATGAGCAGGTCGAGCTGGGCCTTGCGATGGTCGACGACGCGACGCGACGCTGACGCCAAGTGCCATGTGCTGCTGGCCTGGCCTGGCCCGGCAAATCGCGTCCTCGTCTGCTTCGCTGTCCGGACCAAGGGAATTTTGCGAGCCATGCGTGCTGCTATTTCATCTCGCTGTCCTAGCAGAACATGGCCGCAGTACGGCCACATCCATTCATGCGGCGTGGGCCCACGACTATTCCGGCTCCAACCTACAGCTAAGTACGAGACTTCCACTTTTCTTCTACCAAGTTCCCTTTCTACGCAACTCTATCAGCACGACAACTTCCATCCCACACCGGTCACATCGCACTTCGCACAGCATACCGCGAACGACCAACGTTGCTGTCCTTGCCACTACCCCCTCGCATGCGGGCACATTGAGGACGACAAAGCACTGCAAATGGCGAGTTCGCCAACCGCTCCTGAGGCACGTGAGCTTCTACTCCCCCTTCTGGCTTGCCTCGCGACCTCCACAGTCTCGCCGCAGCCGCCGCCAGCACTACTACCCTTGCTCGCCCCCATACTTCGCCAGCGTGTCAGTTTCCTCTCGCAGAGTAGAACTGATGGCTGGTTACCGCTGCTTTCGTGGGATCTAGGTCGCGGGGCCCAACTTCCACAAGCTGTGGGCCAGATGAATCTGGAGCCCCACCCCGTATCAGGAGAGCTCGAGCTGGAAGACGTCAGTGCTGTGAAGTACCGACGGCTGGATCAAGAGACTCTGCAAGTGCGGCTTGAGGCGGAGCAGTTCAACTTGCTGCCAATATATGTCTGGTGTGAAAATGACGAACACGGGTCATCTGGTGCGGGTTGGCGGCTCGCGGAGCTGCGCACTCTCAACGCTTTCAACGACGGGACAGATTGGTTTGATACGGCGCATGAAGCAAACAATGCAGCTGGGAAAGCACACAAGGCGCAGGCAACACTAGGCACTCATGCTGCACAGGTAGGCAGTGGAAGTGATATGGATGATTCCAACGATGATTACTGGGCAGCATATGATAGGACTCCAGGGCAGACACCGGCGAGAACACCTGCGAAGCGCTCTCCAGCTCCGTTTGCCTCGGGCCTCGCACGACAGCTCCCAGACAGAGAAGAGGATGATTACTATGCCAGATATGGGGAAGAGGTGCAGCCCGCGATGGATTCGCATGATCCCGACGAAGATACTGGCGAAGTGGGCCAGAGCTCGTTGAATGGCCCATTGAACGGCCACGTCGCCGCACCCGCACCAGCGGACTCCGCAGACTATCGAACATCTCTGCAGCCGCACGACGCTTGGGGCGCGAAAGACTCCGCAATAGCGAGTGCGAACGAACGTAGCCCGGAACAAAAAGACCACGAACAGCTGTCAATGCCGCGACCGATATCGCCAGCATCCTCACATTCGAGTGTTGATCGTTTGGAGGAGAAGGCAGCAGAAATGAGCACGGCGAACGAATACGCGCAGCGGGCAGTGAAGCAACATATCAGTACGGATATCAAGAGCTTGTTTCGATTGGCCAGGGCATCAGGCATGGATCGTGAGGAGTTTGTGCATGTTGTTCAGAGAGAGCTGGACGTGCTCGGCTTGCTTGACCGCGATGAGTGACGCATGTCTTTCCTCGGCTGTTGACTTGGCGTCTTGAAGACTGGGCATGTTTTGGGACAGCGCAGAGGCAATAATGATCAGGCGTTTGTGAAAATCTGAATGGCATTTCACTGGCGTTGATCATTTGCGAAGCAGGGAACTATTGTCCAGCGTGTATAGAAAATGATGAGCGTGGCAGGGGTTCTCCTGTACACCAATGTGGCTGAGGCAGCGCCAGTACATGTCTTCAAATTAGCTGGTGACAGCTGGTGTGCGTGGAATGATGAACCGTTGGCACTCATCGACTCATCAGCGGAGACTTTGATCGGATGACGAGGAGCACGTATTTGCCGGGCGAATGTGCTCATGCACATTGCACAGTGCGGTGCGGTTGGTGACAGTGATGATTGGCCAAGTGTACGACAGAGACAAGCCTTTTGGTCCAGCAGCCAAGCCCGGCAGCCACATGTACCGCATTTGCTTGACCTTGGATCTATCGGAACAGCGGAATGGCATTTTGGGTGGCATTTGGTGACGACGAGCGCAGGGCTCGCAAGCTCAGAACTCAGCAAACGTGTGCCTGGATGAGCCCCGAACGGTGGCTCAGCGGCGAGCGGTGTTGCGCGAATAAACCGATGCATATGGTGGCGGAGTCTAGAAGGGCACCTCGTGATTCGGCAGAGCTGCAGCGGCCGCGTCGTAATCCTTGGGCCGTGCCATCCTTTGAAAGACGTCCAGCTCCAACGCTGCTGACTGCTGTCCTCGGTTCGCGCGCTGTCCGCAAAGCTCATCACCAGCCACAGCGCAGCGCTTCTTTCCAGCTTCTTGTCAACTTGCACGTCTCGCGCCTCCACAAGTTAATCTCCCGCCGCCGATCATTGACCCTGACTCAACGACCTGATCATCAAACTACCGCTCTGGTCTCGAGTTCGAATAGGTACGCGCGGTTCTGCTCTCCGGCTTGGGCGCAATCAGCATCTTTGCGACGCACAACCTCAACGCCGCACGCCGCACGCCGCACACCGCACGACGACGATTCCACGAGTTTCCAGCTGACGGGCATTTCCTCCGGACAGACTTCATTATGTCGAACCAGGGCTACTACGGCCAGCAGCAGCAGCCGCAATACCCGCCACAATCATAGTACGCAACACAACACAACGCAGCAGTCCAGGCGCCACGGAGGATGGGGACACTGACTTCTCGACTAGCGGCCAACCACAATACGGCGCTCAACCACAATACGGCGGCCCTCCACCGCCAATGCAGTATCAGCAAGGCTATCCTCCACAACAACCAGAGCAGAAGGGATCGGGCGGCAAGGAGAAAGGGTGTCTGGCCACATTTCTCGCGACTTTCTGCTGCTGTTTCATGTGCTGCGAGGCATGCGAATGCTGCGCCGATTGCTGTGAGTAGCCCGAACGCTCCGAACACGAGTCGTTACCAATCTGACATGTCGCAGGTGAATGCTGCATGGAATGCTGTTAGCTGGGAAGGAATCCACATTTTGCTTGCTTTCCATAGGATACCATCGGCGCTTGGAGTTTTTGAGGCAGAGAAGAGCGCGGGCATGAAGCTATCCTGAGTATGTTGATGTGACTCTGATTCAGGACATCTTACACGCACACGAATTCTCCATTGCTGTTATCTCTGGGCAGAGTGTGCTCTAGGCCCACGACTTCTTGTATGCATTCTACATACCATTCCTCTCTACCTCGTAGACAAATTTGCAGTTTAACAATTGGCCCAAATGCCTGATCAGCCCTACGTCTTGGCATGCGATCAGGCTCAGCTCAGCCCTGTGGGTGGACCACGGCCACATTAACTAGGGCGGGGCTACGATGCTTACAACTGTCGTGTTGCATATCCAGCAATCATGTTGTGCGTGTCGCGGAGTACGTGACGACTGACTGTCTTGGTCGATAATGGCAAAGCAAAATGTAGAGATGCTGCGCGGCATAGAGTACTTTGATCGTTGGCATCGAGCGGGCCGCCTTAAGCAGGTCTGACCAAATAACTGCCCAAGGCTCTGTCGAACTTCTCGACACGTATGGGCATCTCCATGCTGTAAAAAGGGTTTTTCATAACGAAGTCGCCGTAGATCTCATAACACCTCCGGACCACCAGATCCGTATTGGGCTGCTCCGGGCTGGTAAAGAGCAGAAACTTGACCCCGGTGGCGCTGTGGAAGCAAGTCAGGCGAAAATGGCTGCTTTCCAGACTCTCGATTCCCGTGGTGGGCGGTCTCCTGCTTCCCGGGACGGGCTGGACAGGCGGTGCAGGATTGATGCTACGAGAAATGGCGTGTATGCCGTGGAAGGTGCCGGCCAGGATCAGATAGTCATTGGAGTCCAATTTCTGCAGCCCAGGAGCGAAGGTGCGATTGTAGACGAGGCCGCCTGTGCACCATGTCAATTACGGGTGCGAGAGCGCTGGAAAGGACGTTCGGGTACCGGCTTTGTTGATGATCAACAGCGCGAAGACCACCATCGTAATTTCGTGGTGACAGCAAGACTCGAATGTATGGCCGCACTGCCAGCAATGAGGCTCGTCACTTGTCGCCTGCCACAGTGCTGTCCAGTCGTTCAGTCGGCCGTTTAAAGTTGATGTCCGGCTGCAGGGGCCGAGCTCGCCCGGGGGCTTGGCGGAGGATGCGTCGACTACTGTCTCTCGCTGCAACTGCAAACGCGTCTCCCTCACACTTCTCTCGAAGCTCCACAGCCACCGACCAGCCAGCACCACGAGCACTGTTGTCCAGTACTTTCTGGCCCCATCGGATGGCCATGAACCGTCGCCCTCTCGCCCGGTGTCTTACGTGAACTGCCTGCCCACCGACGCTCTCCTCGCCGCCCCGCCCACCTAGCGCAGCCATGGCGAATTCGAACACCAACGGCGCCATTGCGCGGATCACGCGAGAGATCGCAATGGCCAAAAAAAGCACCGATCTGTCCATCGCAGTGGCCTGTCGCGACAGCGACGTCCGCAACGTACGAGCCCTCATCGTCGGACCGCCCGAGACACCGTGGGTCGCCTCGCCATGCACGCGGCGCTTGCACGTTGCTGATCATCGTCTGTAGGTACGAATTTGGCTTCTTCGAGTTTGACATGAAGTTCCCCAAAGACTATCCCATCAAGTCGCCGCACGTCCGCTGCATCACCACGAACAACGGCCGCACTCGCTTCAACCCCAACATCTACGCTGAAGGCAAGGTTTGCCTCTCCATCTTGGGCACATGGCGTGGCCAGCCGGGCGAAGAGTGGAGCAGCGCACAGGGCTTGGAGAGCGTTTTGATCAGTATCCAGAGTCTGATGTCCAGCAATCCATATGAGAACGAGCCAGGCTACGAGACAAACAAGAAAGAGGAGCCCAACCCGTCCGCATATATTGCAAAAATCCGGCACGAGACGCTCAGGGTGTCAGTTTGTCAACGCTTGGAAAGCCTGCTGCAGATCCCGCCAGAGAAGACAGAGCCCGCTCTCAAGAAGTTCAAGGTTAGCCACGCGGAGGAGCCCCCCGAATCACCCAAGTCCCCCTTGGCAAGTGGCACGAATGGGACTTCCACACCCGCATCCGTGCATGAGTATGACGCAGAAGCTACCTACAACGCACTGGAGCAGGGGCAGTGGGACCCCTTTGCCGACTTGATCAAGCGTCGGTTCTTGTGGTACTACGATACATACACACGCGCCATCGATATGTTCAGCGGGGCACAACGGGATGGCGCTGCGTTCAAGCGCATGGAGTTCGAGTATCCGCCCAACAGTATGGAAGGACATTTCGGCTACAAGAATCTCAAAGGGCGCATGGAGACAATTCTAGCCAGGCTGGATGAGGAGGCTCAGTCCTGGGAACAGCAAGGCGCTCAACAGGTGGTTAATGCAACCCAGCTGGCAACTCAACTTGCTTTTCAATTCAAACAGCTCCAAGACAAGTGGAACAAAGGATCCTATGCAGGCTGCCACATGGAAATTAGCCTACCGAATCCCAAGAACCCCTTTTTGTGGCACTTGACTCTGTTTGGTGAGCCGATGACCAATCTTGAGTAAGTGCACGACAGCCCATGGGTTGTGAAGAGTACTGACGCCTTCTCACAGTGGTGGCATCTTCAACATGGACCTTTTCGTTCCTCCCGACTTTCCCGTCACTCAGCCACGAGTCAAGCTGACGACGCCAATCTTCCATCATCGCGTCTCGACGAATGGCCATCTCTGCTACTTTGCACCGCGAGAGGATGAGATAGGCTCTCACCTGGACGCCATAGTAGCTGCCATTGAGGACAAGGACTCCAGTTTCGATCCACGCGCCACGGTGAACCCGGAGAGCTTCGACTTGAGATGGGGAAAGGAAGACGAGCGCAAGCTATACAACCGCAAATTGCGACGCAGCGCGCAGGAGAGCAGTGAGTTCATATGATGCTCCCATCATGGTTGCGTGTGTTGCTTGTTTCTGGCCAATGTCGCGGTGCAATCGTCGTCATGCCGGGAGCTTCGAGAATGTTCTCGCTGCGACTGCAGGCAGCTCGACGCCTCCTAGCGATCAGCATCTGCAGGCCGACCAGCGACTGACTGGAGGCTCTGCAGGTCTTGAGCTGGACCCTCGCAAGGCTCGAGGAACCGACACGTGGATCTTGTCGACTGTTTTGCAGCGATTGAAAGCTACTTGAAAAGACACACGAGAGGGAATAGGCGTTTTACGGGGATATCAGGATTCTGTATGATACCCAGGCAGTGATATATTAGCGAGGAGTTGTGGCGTCTTTACGGTGCTCGAGCGCCCGACACGCTTCGAATGAGATATCTTTTGTCCTCGTTCCATGACTCGTTGCGTACTTCGATGTCGACAAGAAGGACCTATTCAGTGTAGAGATGTCACTCCGTAACAACTCTTCGGTTGGTTCGATGAACATTTCATTTCGACTAGCGCTTCTCCGCGTCCACGATGACCTGTCTGACAACCCGCTGGTCTCGCTCAAGTACTTCTGCATGGCGCTCTACTTCCGCCCGTAGCTCCGCGAACATTTCCTTTTGAGAGATCATCTTTTTCTTCGCTGGATCATAGATTTGCTCATCCTGCGTTTCCTCATCGAATCCCAACAACATCTCCGCCATGTTCCGTTTGAGCTCCTGGACTTGCGTTTGCTCTTTTGCCAAAGCTTGCTCGAGGATTCTCAAGTGCTCCATGGAACGCTCTGGCTTGATCAAAGCGGCACTAGAAGGTTTCTCGATGTGCCAAGTCATCTTACCACTCGCATCAAATGAGCGTAAACGTGCAAGGTGCTGTTTAGCGTTCGCGATGCACCAGTCCGTGACTGCAGCTTGTTGCCAGAGCATGAAGTGTACTCTGCCTAGGTATTGGAGATAGCGTCGGTGGTGCCACTTCTCGGGAGAGTCTGGAAGTTTGGAGTAGCGGTTGAAGTATTCGAGCTCCTCTTGTGAAAGCCATGAATATAGCAGCACGGCTTCGCGCGACAGCTGGGCGCGTCTCTCTGTGAGCACCTCCAACTGCTTTTCTATATCGGCAACCGGAGTCTTGGAGTTCCAGTCGTAGTTCGTACCAGCGCCCAAAGAAATTCCAAGGGGGACATTTCCCTCATCTATAGTGTATGTCTCACTCTCACTTGATGGTTTGGAAGGTTGAGATGCACCACCAGGCGAAGAGCCTCGACCGGACGACCCAGAGTCGTGTCTAGGGCTAGAGTCTGGCGGTTCCCAGAACGCTACCACGGTACCACCAGCAGGCTGGAGCATAGCATCTTCCGCACTCATTGACAACATGGCCTGCATAGTTGCTGGCAAGTCGGCGAAAGGTATGCTTTCCAGTCCGGCCGCGGCTTGGAGGTTCCGTCGGAGGTCCCCATCACTTCTTGCCTCGATGATTCTATGAGCAAGGAACGCACCTGCCAGGCCACAGATGGGAGCTGCGAGATTGTAGCGGAAGAGCGGCGATCTCGTAGGCAGTCTGCCGAGCACCAGTATGGTGGCCAGCCCGCCCAGAACCACTCCGTCCTTGAGGCCGAAACGTTTGTGAGCCTCGCGAGGTGACGGGCATTCGGTCGAGTTGTCGGTGGCAGCTGCTTCGTGATACCGATTCCGGAATGAAGAAATGCCGTGGGCCAATGATCCAAGGGCACTGCAGGTCTAAACCGAATGAGCTGAGCGGCTATGAGGGCAGTAGCGAGACTTACCGCAGCGGTCGCCGTGAGAGATCGGAGCCTGGCTCTATGTCCAGGCACCATGAGAGACAGCGTCCATGGTACTGCTGCAGCGAATGCAGTCAAGCCTGGTATGCGCCACTTAGCTCCAATGCCATATGGCAACACAGCATTCTTGAACGTACCTATAGATTTGGCAATGAACGGGAAGGGTCTCACCTCGATGTGTTGTTCGTCAGAACCATCTCCGGATGTGGGGGCCATGCCGGCAACGAAATGCCTCGTGGCTTTGAGAAGTGCAGAAACATCTGAGCGATTTCAGTCGGCGTTGGCCGGGAAAGATATAGATTGACCTTGTTGCACAAAGTGGATCTCAATGACATGCTCTGACCCCATACAAGGCGGCAGTCCCATTCTGCTACCCCAATCAAAGTTGACGTGACTTTCAACAGCCTCCATCAAAACGCGTCCAACTGACGCGTCTGGCAATCACGAACTGTCTTCCTGCCTCAGCCACCGCACACGACGCGAACAGAGGAGAACATGCGACCCAGACGCTCACACACGACACCTGTTCTCAGGCAGTATGGTCGTGACGAGAGTGCTCTGTGTGGCCGAGAAGCCTTCAATCGCGAAGGCGGTGGCTGGACATCTCGGCGGCGGCCATTTTCAGACGGTAGGAACATCCCGTGGCCATCTATCTGTACGACCTAACAAGCTCAGCGCAACATCAACGGCAACCAGTACGTGAAGAACTACGAGTTTTCGTTCAATTTTCCGGCGTGGGGCCATTGCGAAGTCACAATGACTTCCGTTCTGGGCCATCTTATGGATGCGGAGTTTGGGCCACGGTACAAGAATTGGTACTCGCAAGATCCTTCCGTCCTGTTTGACGCGCCTATCGAGATTCTTGTTGCGGACAAGATGAAGGCCGTAGCACGAAATATCGGAACCAAGGCCCGCAATGCTCACTACCTATACATCTGGACAGACTGTGATCGAGAGGGCGAGCACATCGGCACTGAGATCATGAAGTGTGCACAGGAAACCAACCAGCGGTTCCGTACTGCAGGGAGAGTTGTGCGCGCACGCTTCTCAAACATTGAACGCACGCATGTGCTCAATGCAGCGCGGAATCCAATCACCCTGGATGAAGCACAAGCCAACGCCGTGTACGCACGGCAGGAGCTCGATCTGCGCATCGGAGCGTGCTTCACTCGTAGATTGACTATTGACCTGAAAGACCTGATGCCGTGGGCGGCGGACGAACGTGGTAAGTACATCAGCTACGGCAGCTGCCAGTTTCCCACACTCGGTTTTGTGGTGGAGCGCTATTTGCGAGTGCGCAATTTCGTGCCTGAGACCTTCTGGGGCATCAAGGTCATGCACCGCAAGGACGACCAGGACGTCAACTTCCGCTGGGCTCGGACACACCTGTTCGATCGAATGGTCACGACGATCCTCTACGAAAAATGCCTCAACGCACGAGAGGCAGTGGTGTCTCGCGTGAATACGAAACCGACGACAAAATGGAGACCCTTGCCCTTGACAACGGTCGAACTGCAAAAATGTGGCAGCAGGTTCCTCCGAATGAACGGCCAGCGTGTCATGAGTGTTGCAGAGAGCCTCTATCAAAGAGGTTTCATCAGTTATCCGCGCACAGAGACGGATCAATTCGACAACAACATGGACCTCAGGCAGTTGGTGCAGAAGCAGGCTCAGAACCAATCCCGTTGGGCAGGTTATGCTCAAGGACTGCTCAATGGTGGCTTCCGATGGCCTCGCAATGGCCGCCACAATGATAAGGCACATCCTCCCATTCATCCTGTCAACTTTGTGAACGCCACCGCTCTCGATGCTGAATCGCAACGAGTGTACGAGTTTGTCACGAGGCGTTTTCTGGCATGCTGTAGCGATGATGCCAAAGGCAGCAAAACCGATGTGAGCATTGCTTACGGCCCTGAGACCTTCCATGCGTCTGGCTTGACGGTACTGCAGCGGAATTACCTGGATGTATATCCCTATGACAAATGGACCAGCAGTCAGGTGCTGCCCGACTTTCGACAAGGAGAGTCGTTTGTGCCTACATCAGCCTTGATGCACGAGGGACAAACTTCGCCACCCGGCTACCTCACAGAACCAGAGTTGATAGCTTTGATGGACACAAATGGTATCGGTACGGATGCCACAATGGCCGAGCACATCTCTAAAATCAAGGAGCGGGAGTACGTGCAGACCAGACCGAAAGGCCAGCAAGCCCGTCAAAATGATGAAAACGAGGATGAGGATGAGGTGGAAGCCCCTGCGCAAGCGGAACGCGGCGGCCGTGGGCGCGGTGGACGCGGTGGACGCGGGGGTAACAACAATCGGGCAGGAGGCACGACGACCGGAGTGGAAGAGTTCATACCGACAACGCTTGGGCTCGCGCTCATCGAGGGCTACGAGAGCATGGGTCATGAAATCAGCATGGCGAAGCCCTTTTTACGCAAGCAGGTACGTCGCGCGTCACGACTTTCCACGCGATAGGGTTCGCTGATTGATGAAACTTTTCAGATGGAAGCTAAGCTGAAGGACATCTGCGAGAATCGCATCACGAAGAACGACATGGTTCACGAGATGCTCGAGCAGTATCGAGCAACGTACGTTCGAACGAGAGAAGGCATGCACTTGCTTCGGGCTGTAAGTTTGTCCCTGTCGACGATGTGAGAGGAGGCAATACTGATGAATCCGGCCAGTCTGTACGCAAGTATGTCCAAGGTCAGCCAGAATGAGAGCCTTACGACTCCATTCGACTACTCGCAACCGTGCATCCAGCAATCGTCAGGCTGGACGATGACGATTCCGCCACCTTCCATCTCAATGTCTGCTCAAATGATCGAACTTCAAGCACTCGTACCATTGCACACATCGTGGGACAGGCGAATTCCGAAGCTGCAGCGCTTGCTGAGGACAATGTATGGAGGGGATAAGTGCCTTTCATCGAGCCCTTCACGAGCTGACTTGGAGGAGGCTGATGGTTGGTCGCATACGTGGAAAGAGCACCCAAGGATGAAGAGAGATCGCATCCCCAGGCCCAGCTGCATCGTTTCGTAGCATGTCCGATCGTGTGTCTGCGCGAATGTGAAGTCTTGTATGGCGTGCTAAAAGCTATCCTTGAACAAAACCGCCCGCCGACTTGCGGACCCAGGCCCGCCTCCACCCACTTCCCATGACTCCTCGCAGCTGTCTGCTTCAGAACGTCGTCACTGCATCGTTCTGCACGACAAGACCTGCCATTTAGCGTGCTACGCCATATCGTCACCCACGCAAATTAGATTCCCAAAGCATCCAAGATGACTCGCTTGCGAGCACAGCTCGATCATGTGGTTCTCTTGCTTCCGTACCAAGACATACTCCAGCCTCCCAGTTGGCTCACAGAGCATTTCGTCATCAGCGAAGGAAGCCGGCACGGCGATGGTAAAACAGAGAACCGGTTAGTGTTATTCGAGGACGGCACTTACCTGGAACTGATCGCCTTCATTGATGACGATCCGAAGCATAGAGAAGGCCACTGGTGGGACAAGCCTTACGGAGTCGTGGACTACGCCTGGACAACTTCGGATGCGAACTTTGGGGAGCTCTCTGGCGTCATTGATCGTCTATCCAAAACGGACACGGGCATTTCGTACAATAGACCACAGGATGGCGGTCGTATCCAACCAGACGGGCAGGAACTGAAATGGTATGTCGCATCACACCAACCTCGCAGGGCATCCGTGACATGATGCGCTAACATGATGCTTGCCAGGCGCGTGACGTTTCCCACAGGCACCTCTCGAGGCAGCGTGCCATTTTTCTGTCACGATGTCACTCCGCGAAACCGAAGGGTTCCCGTTCCGGAGCGCAGTCATCCATCTGGCGTCGTGGGCATGTCGGGAGTCCTGGTCGAGGTGGCATCGGAGTCGTGCCTTGCGCGTCTATCGAACGCCACCGCGGCGCTTTTGGACGAGAAGGCACCTCGGAACGAGACATGGTACGAGGTCGATGTCGTACACCCGGTCGCCCATGCCAAGAGGCCCACGATTAGGATCCAGAAGGGCGGCGACGGCAGCAGCCATGATGCGCACAATGATCTCGCCTTGTCATTGGTCTTCCAAGGCCCCAGGGCGATCGATGCGGTACACCGCAAGATCGATGGTGGGATTGTGTCTCTCGTGTTCGAACAGCAGCAGGATGCCGGCACGCGGAGCGCATAGTGGAACATGTGCTGGACCGATGGATCGTTGGGGATGTGGGTGGTGGCGGATGTTGCTCGAAGTCCCAAGAGCCAGGTCATCCGACACCGCACTGATGGTGAGCAGCAACGACCGAGGCGGTGTGTAGTTTGGCAGCTGTCATGTGTGGTGCCTTCTGCGTCCAAGTGGATGTGTGCCTGAATGAGAGCAGGTGCGCAGACAGGGGCCGACAGGGATTCGTGCATGCTGCAGACGCGCGTGTACATCATCGGAAGAACATTGTTCAATCGGCAACGGCTGATTTTTCTCTGGAGGTCTTGTGTGCGACGATCGAAAAAAGTTTTCCACTTTCCTGATTGACAACCTGAAGAGACCCCTTCGTGTGTGAGGTGATGCACTGGTGCGACGACGAGATCCGAGAGAAACGCATCTGGTCGCAGCGGGCTGGTGGTCGATGCAACGACGAAGAAACGAGATGGCGCGATTTCAGATGTTTGGTAGTGTTACATTGTTGGCCAAAAAAAAGTAGTAGCAAGACATGGGTATCTGATGATTACAAGGAAATTTTGGTGTGAACTCTTCCGCTGTGCCATGCGACCATGTCGATTCCGATTCATGACTGGTCGCGCCCCTTCCAGCCAGCCGAAAATATGGGACGACAAAGCGTGCAGACGCACTGCGGTCGAGCCTAGTGGTACATCAGACCGGCGTAACATGAATCGCCGTCTGTCACCACACGCCGTCCGCCCCGTGCCCTCATCTGCTGTCACAGGTGTCCAGCCACCCCAACGCCGATTGTCCCAATGCAAATAAATAGTATACAATTCTTTTGTTTCTCATTCGCGGATTGCTCCGCCTCGCCCTCTATCCGCTAAGCCCATGGTAGTATCGCCATCCATTCCCCATCTAACCAACGCCGTGTGTATAACAAGTAAGAGAAAGAGTGTTCCAAGGTCCGTGGAAGCGAAGAGTGGGTGTCGGGGAGAATTATGCCAGTCCGTGTCGATGCTTCGGTGTCGCAGCGGGGATCGTGGCGTTGTAGTAGTGGCGGCGGCGGCGGCGGTGGTGGTGGTGGTGGTGTGAGCGTGAGGTGGAGGACCGGAAAAGAGACGTGTTGTCCAGGCAATACAGCGAACGCTCAAGTGGGTATTATGCTCAAACAAAAATCAAGTAGTAGTAGTGTAGCGGTGGTGGCAGTGGTAGTCGTCAACGGCGGGATCTGGTGGACGAGGGCGTGGTTTGGTCGAGTGGGTCCCCGAAGCTGCAGGCTAGCTGCAACGTCAAGTCGGAAGCTTGGATGGATTCTGCAACACAAGCTGTCATGTTTCGAGAGAAGGTTTGCGCAGCTGCGACTCGCAGATTTTTCTCGCACGTCGCATCGTCGTGTACGGGGTGTTTCGTTGAGCGGTGCATATCGGGCACGGCATCATCGCTGCTTCGGCGGCGGCTTGGGCGTTGGCTTGGGTGCGCTGTGGGTTGGGTCAGTCCACGCAGCATCTCGGCGGCCGACCAGCCAGTGCGCAGGGCGCATGCATGCTTACCCTGTCGTGTCGTATGCGCCGCGGCCCATATTGAAGTCGTCCGAGTTGGTCCTGAGAATCATGGAGACGGTGTGTGAGGACTGGCGGCGGGCGCGCGGGTCAGCACTCTTTATGCATCAAGGCAGCGTGGCACAAGGCACTCACAATTGCTCGCAAGGGACGAGGAGCGTGGTACAGATGGAGCTGGGTGGTTCCGGTGACCCAGGACAGGCGGCTGGAATGCTGGCGGAACAGGTTGCGGTCGGCAGTGTGCGACTGGAGGAGACGCGGCGCTGTCGGGCAGCGGAGGAGGCGAGCGGTGGTGGTGGTGGTGGTGAGACGGAGGAGTAGAAGAAAATGGACCAACGAGCGGCGGCGAGGTCAAATAGTGCTGGCAAACGGGCGCGCGACAGGGAACGTGGAGCCGGGGAGCAGAGCAAAGCCTGGAAGGGAAACGCAACTTGGGAGAAAAGGGAGAACTTGTTTGTGAGATGAGATGAGACTGTATCGGTCCATGACGAGAGCACGGAGCCTTGGGCTGTTTGCCGCGAAACATAATAACGAAGCTCCGCTCGTCGATCACCCATCCCTGACACTGCACAGCTGGGTCCGCGGGAAACGTGTACCTGCATTAGTAGCGGCAATTGGAATCCTTGGGCGGCGTCCCGGGCCTGAAGCCGCAGCGTCTCGACGAGTCTCCCCGGGCCGCGGGAGCATCGACGCTCTTCCTTGCCCGCCTTGGGGAGATGCAGTCTCGCGCCGTCGGGGACTCCTGGCGGCCATGACCACTGCTGGCCTGCTGCGCTCTCCCGCCGTCCGCGCCGCTCTGACCCTCGCGCGACGCGACACCCATATTGCGGAATTATAGCGAGCTTCTGGCGCGACGAGCCAAGTCCTTCTAGCGCCCGGCTGCACAGCCGTACTGGTGTGCCTAGCCTTAGCGTGCCCTAGCTCTCTTACCGTCTGACTGGGAGCCTGGGAGGCGCCCGGCAAATCGGGAGACGCGCTCAGTGCAAAGCTTGCTGCTGTCTCGTGAACGCGCTGGGCGGTGCCGTGGGCGCTGTGCAGACGGGGATTGCTGCCGCCAACCGTCGCGTCTGAGGCATCGCCGCCCGCGCCGCGCCGCGCCGCCGCCACACCAGACCACGACGACAATGCGACAACGACCACGACGACTCATCTGCTGCTTCCGCCGCCGCGAAAGGAGTGCCGACCGCGCCTTCCTTGCTGCTGATGGATGGAACCCTGCCGCGGATCATACCTGCTGTCGACGCATTCCAATTTTATTGCCAGTTGTCCCGAGCACCAGTCGCGACGTGGCGAGAGCGATGCGATGCGATGATTTGCTTCACTCGCCGTCAGCATTTTCTCCAGCCTCCTGCTGCCCCTGGCTTCCCGCGCCGCCAGCGCCCCGGAGCCTATCGCCCGCTAAGCCTGGTGCCGCCGACGGGGTTCGCTGGTTTGCTTCCCACCCCCGATCGTGTCACCGCGCTATCGTTTGCAGGTGTTCGCAGGCGATGCACGATTGATTGTCCGGATCCACTTCCGCTCAAACGCGTCCGTGTTCGCGACTTCGCTCGCGACACAATCCTCCTCACATGCCATCGTTTTTGCAACACACACATCGTGCTGCATCGCTGTTTCGCCGTCCATCGCTTCGCGTCGCCAGCCTGATTGCGCTCCGAGCGAGCAACGCTCCATCAAGTGCTGTTCGACCCACCGCTGGCGAGACACCCTGCCCGCAAACACGTACCTGATCCAGCGCACATTCGGTGTGTGCCTGGCATCTTCCATGCCCAAGGTTCTTCGCCGTCTTCGATCATCCTTCTGTGCATGGGTTCTGGAGCCTGCGCCGTGCATCCCAACACGTGGTCTCGCCGAAGCGAAGTCCGCCGATGAACATGCGAACGAGGCACAGTGCTGCTGCACCCTCAGACAGAGCCAAAACACAACGCGCCACGGCAGGCCGCCGGTCATCCACACATCTATCGGGTCATCATCAGGCGTCCCTGTCACTCGACACATCGCGCCGCTTCCCGCAAACTGGCCATCGGCAAACCCGCACCGTGCCGCAGTGCTGACTGCTGGCATTGATCATGAAGGCCCTTGTGGGATGCCATGTTGGATTTCCGACTTTAAGCTCCTGTCCCGATGTTCCCTGGTGCTCGGAGCACCCTACTGCCGTCTGCTCATTGGTCAAGGTTCGATTGCGAGTTCGCGTCCCTTTTCCCCCTTCCCATTGGTGCTCTCCGTTGCGAACAGGTTGTTGCATTGGCCAATAATCAAGCGTGTACCGCCAGGGATACCAGGTACTTCACTTTTCCACAGGAGCAGAAAAGCCACGCCGGAGGACAGCGACCCGAAACGCTGCCGTCTGGGCACGTATTGAAGCCGAAAGTTTCGTGAGTCGGCTCAAAGCAGCGAAATAGCAAGCCATTATCGTGCTCGTGAATCACGTTTGCTGGGAAAAACAATTCTGCGTTTGAGCGAGGCTCAAATTCAATTGCTCGACGTCGCATCGCGCAATGAGGCTGGAATGGTTATTTCTGTGCATGTTCAGATTTGAATCAGGCCATTGTTATGTATGACCTTGCCCAAGTAGTCATGGAGTTCATCGGCCAACGTGGAGGCCGCACTTCATCCGTCAACGACATCGTGCAGTTCCCTGCCGGGCTTATGGGTGAATGTGAACATCACCTTCCAAGCATATTGATTGGGAGGATAATGTTCGTGACTTGCACGATGCCAGCAGCGATCGACTTGCTGAAACCAATGCTGGGACCTACAAATCCCTCGCACAATATGTGCGCCAGTTGATCAGTGAGCAACTCAATGAGGCCATTGCCCATTTTTGAGTTGAGGCATGAAGCAACAAATCTTCGAAACCTGGATGAGGGCCAGCCGCAGTGTCAGCGATGGTGATCAGAACCCTGGCTTGGTCGTAGTCCGGTGCTGGCGAGTAGTGGCATTGCTGCGCGCGAGTCGATTCTGACACAGTGCCACTGGATGATGACTACGAAGACCGCCAAGAGCACATGGCTTGAATGCTTTTAATGCAACGCACATCTGAATATCTGGCTGATCGTGAAGCTGGGTTTCAGCACATCCTACGGAATCGAGTCCGCCAGCCTGGCGAGCATCTGAAACGGGCGCCTGCTGCTGCGTGCCGCGGATTGGGTCGAAATGCGCTTGTGGCTGATCTTGTCGCCGTGGTAGTCGGCGCTCATCATCTTGGGCATCCAGAAGACGTGCACCGGGTCGCTGGGTGCGCTCGTTGGAAGTCGATGGCGATCGCAACGCTCGCACAGTGGCTCTAATCTGGTCGTTCGAGATGTGCAAGCTTCGTTTCCGCGAACCGGAATGGTGCTGCAGCCGGCACACGGGAAGCCGGTTTACCTCCTCCGGCCCGAGTGCAGACTTTTCGAATGTCGTGTCGTGTCTGGTGTCGTGATGAACATCAAGCTGAATATGTAACTCCGAGGACGATATGACAAGCACATCGCATCATGTTTGTAAATGTAAGCAAGATCGTGTCAGCGTTGTGGCAAGTGCTGCTGCATTCAATGTTCCCACCTCGACTTGAGCCTTGGACAACCTCGGCTGTCGTCACTGCTCTGCCGTCAACATCAGCGACTCGCAAAAATGCAAACCGTACACTGCATCGCAGCGATGCTCGCAGCGACGGCGAGAACAGAACATTTGCTACCGCTGTGATTAGTTCTCTCGAAGATGAGAGCCATTCACATCCCCAAGTTTCACGAGGGTGACATTGCTTTACTGCGACCGAGCGATATTCCGCAACCGGTCCCCAAAGATGACCAGTTCCTGATTCAGATCACCCACTGCAGCCCCCAACACGCCGACATACTGCATGCCCAAGGCAAACACCAGAACAACACCAAGCGAGGCTGGTGCCATCCCCCGTTCACCCTCGGCTACGATTTTTCAGGCGTGGTTCAAAAGCTGCCAGCTCAAGGCAGCGTGAAGAGGGGGTTGAAAAAGGGAGACCGCGTCTTTGGTGCTACAATTGGTGCTTTCGCTGAGTACATCTGCGTGACAGAAGATGCTATCCGCAAGGCACCGGACGGTCTGTCGAACGCGACTGTGGTTGCCATGTCGGGTGGGGTAGTGAGCTATGCTTCTGTCGTCCACGTGGCCAAGGTGCGGAAGGGAGAGACGGTCCTCGTGAGTGGTGCCAGCGGTGGCCTGGGCAGTATTTGCTGTATGGTTGCGAAGGCAGTGGGAGCCAGGGTGATTGCGCTTACTGGCGACCACGAGAAGGCTGAGCATATGAGACGGGATATGGGAGTGGATCTCGTACTTGTCATGGAGGACGGCTGGCTGGACAAGGTCCTTGAATTTACCGGAGGCAAGGGGGCAGAGGTCTTCCTCGACAACACCGGCATGGTGAACGACGCCATCCGGAGTCTTGCATATTATGGTAGGATAGTAATCATAGGCTTCGTGGCTCGTGGAGGTATCATGGAAGAAGTAAAAATGAACAAGCTCCTGCTCAAGTCTATCACTGTTATGGGTTATCGATTTGGCGAGAGCGGGAGAAGGTATCCTGATATGCTAGAGGAGATTTGGAAGGGATATCTCGATCTACTGGAGGCAGGTCGCATCAGAGCTCTTTTGTATGGCGACTACAATGGGCTGGAGGACATTGGTCGTGCATTGAGCGATCTGCACCATCGCAAGGTCTATGGCAAGGTCGTCGTCAAGGTGGCCGACAGTTCTACAAATGCTAAGCTGTGATCTGCCAACAATGTATAAGTCGCCAGGCAGAATGCAAGCAGCGTCGCGTCGTGTCTAGAACATCACGACCTCTGCCCTGCAACTTATCATGTACAGACAAAGAACTCGTCAAATTAATTCGCAATTGTCGATCATCTTCACTGTTGTGCTCGAATGCCACTGCCACTGTATCCGCACGCACGGGCCACTGTTAGAACTAGTTACACGCTAGTCTCGGCTCGCCCTCGCGACCGCGCCGTTGGGTGCTGATTCGTCTCGTAAAGATCACAAGCCACGACACATCTCTCACATCACAAAATGCTGCAGCGGTGACCCAAAGGAATTCGGATCGCAAGCGCCGCTCCTCCTGGTAACTGGTGACAATCTTCAGCAGCATGCGCGTGTCGCGTGCGGGAGCAAGGCCGTGGCTCCGTGGGACCTACGCGGTCCGTAGGCCTCTGCGTCCATGTCCGCCCCTGGCAATCGTTTGGCCGCAGCGACGAGGTCTGCAACTCCCGTATGGCCCTCAAACTCCTGGCCCGCCTGACGCTGGTCCCGTTGAGAGCGAAGATGACGCGCCAAAGAAGGGATCCAGCAGCTCAGATGGCCAGTCCAGGTTCGATTGGAAAGGTACGGCCTTCAAGATGGCCGAAGCTGCTTTGACCACTTTCGCTTCAGTCGCCATTCTCGGCCTTTTTGGATATGGCTACACGCGGTACTACAAGTACATGATTCTGGAGAAAATGGAGCACGCATTCGACCCCGGGGATCCTGTGCTCGACATTGCTGCTACTGCTAAGCAAGGATCCGCAACTGGTGGTCACGTTCTTGTGGACGAGGAGAAGCAGCGCGAACATTGGGTGCTTCGCGAGGAGCAGGCGCTGATTGATCGCATTGTTGCTGGCGAGGTTAGAGGCCAGTACCATCTCATTGTTGGCGAGAAGGGCACGGGCAAATCCAGCATGCTCATAGATGCCATGGCCAAGATTGACGGCGAAGGCTGCGCCATGTTGGAAGCCCACGCGAATCCCGAGATCTTCAGAATCCGACTTGGTAAGGCATTGGACTTCGAATTCCACGAGGACAATATTGGCTCTCTCTTCTCGATTCGGGGCCCACGCGATGCAGGCGCTCTCCTCGATGTTGAGCGAGCATTCAACAAGCTTGAGAAGGTCGCTCTCAAGCGAAGACACGAAGTTGGGCGTCCTCTGATTCTAATCTTCAACTCGATGCATTTGTTACGCGACGATGATGACGGCAAAGACTTGCTTGAGCTGATCCAACAAAGAGCTGAGCAATGGTCTGCCAGCAATCTCGCAACTGTTATTTTCAACTCAGACGACTACTGGATCTACGAGCGGCTGAAACAATATGCTACCAGAATGAATGTAATCCGCATTCTTGACCTTGACAAGCGAAAATCCGTCGCCGCACTGCGGAACTATCGCACAAGGTATAGGAACGACCAGCCCAGCGACTCGCTTCTAGAACAAGTCTATGATGCAGTGGGCGGACGCATGTCGTATCTCAATCGTGTCGCAAAAGCGGACGATATGCTTAAGAAGGCCGAAGATATCTGCCGTGCGGAAAAGACGTGGTTCCTCAATCAATGTTGGATCCTGGGTATGGAGATGGACGACGACGTCATGGATCAACAGAAGTATGCCTCTGCTGCTATGGTGCTGGCAAAAGCACTGGTCGACTTGGAAACAGAAATGGACAAGACATACGACCCGGAGCATGGACACATCCTGCCAGAGATACCGTTGCACAAAGCAAGGCAGATCATGACTCGAGCAGATTTCATACAGGCGCGTACACGAGCGAAAGGTGATCCTGAACCATTGCTAACCCGTCTCTAGAGCTACGATGCCATCAATATTTTCGCAATTGACAGCAATGCGAACGTTCGACCGGACTCGGTCCCGATGATGAATGCGTTTCGCCAGATTTGCAGCGAAGAAGGCTTCGACGAGTTTCTTGAGGCTACGCTGGAGAGAATTGGAGATATCGAGTCTCTTGGCCGCACGAGAGAGCTCACCATCAAGGACCTGTGGGATGGTGGCAAGTACAGGATCAAGATGCAAGACAAAGAGCTCACTTTTGAGTGCGAAAAACCGGAAGAAGAAGAAGAGGAAGAAGGTAGTGGTGGTAAAGAAGGGCCAGGTGATGACGGCAATGATGGTGAGTGAAATGATGGGAGGTTTCGTGGACTCCGCCTCTGACCTATTACTGCCGCAGGAGAGGAATTCGGCAAAGCACAACGTGCCGTTGCAGAGGCATACCAGAAGTATCTGGAAAGTCAAAACAACAAATAATGCATGAAGCGCGTCTCCGTGCAGGAAACCTCAAGCCCGCCATTACAGCTTCCGTGATGCCGCGCGTCACAAAGCAGTTTGCTCTCCTATGTATCAATGTATCCATGTCCTCCTCGTTCCATGGTAAGCTTTCACCCACGACGAGAAATGCCCCAGCGTAGGTCATAGCATGAGCACAGAGCGCTGAGACTAAGCGTCGAGCGGCCTGAGCAGAAGCCAGGCCGACTTCTCTCGGTGGAATGTGTCGTTCCGCGGTCAGACGGGATCGGGTCGGCGTGTCGCGATGGTGGAATGTCGAGAATTGCAGTGGGAGAGTGCGGCGGCACTGCAGGAAAGGCGAACAGGGCAGTCGCCGGATAGCGGCAAGACCAAGAGGCAAGAACGCGAGCGGCAAGAGCGAGCGAGATGGCACGAAACGAACGCTGCATCACCGACACTGCATTCTGGCTTCCTCGTTGTGCATCACCATCGGCGAAGCTGTAAAGGTCTGTCCGAAACTCCGAGTCGACGGCGCCACCGAACAGCGATGTGCGCAGACCAAATGGCGATGCAAATGGGCACACTACAGCTTGCTGGATCGCGCTTCTCGCTCTAGCGTTCGAAACCGCCTGAAATCAGTGATCGCGTCCGGATTGACGACCGTATTCGAAGCGTTCACGTCTTTCCCCGATATGGTCTGCTTGACCGCCGCTTCCACCTTCTTGCCATTGATGGTCGTGGGAATCTCTGGTACCTCAATCACAAATTGCGGGACATGTCTCGGGGAGAGAGATTTCTTGATGGCGTTCTTGATGGCATCCGACAGCTCTGCTGTCAGTGTGTTGCCACGGTTCATGGTGACGAACAAGAACACGCTCTCGTCAGTGTCTTGGGGTCTTCTTCGTCCAACGCAGAGTGCTTGCGAAATGCGCTCGGTGAATGGCGGAGCTTCAACAACGGCATAGATCTGTTCATGTGATCAGTGTCTGCGCTCCAGATGTGCTGTTCTCACACCACTAACCTCTCCGGACCCGAAGCGTATCCCTGATGGATTGAGAACACCATCTGATCGACCGTGCATAACCAATCCGCCCGTTTTCGGGTTGCGTTGCAGCCAATCGCTTTGAGAAACGGTCAGTATCGCAACCCAGACATCTCCTTTGCCACATGTCACTCACTGCTGCGCCCATACATCGATATCTTCATATCGAGCAAAGTAGCTTTCGAAGTACTTCGAGCCATCCCTATCTCCCCAAAAGAAACATGGCATGCTTGGAAATGGGGTCCGTATGATCATCTCGCCAGCCTCGCCAGTTTCCATGATGGATTCTCCAGTTGTGGGGTCTGCTATATCGACATCCATGCCCAGCGCGAAGATTTGCATCTCTCCGGCGTAGATCGGATCCGTTGGGCTGGCAGCGATGAGAGATGTCGCCGTATCCGTCCCACCGGCCGTATTGCACAAATGAACGTGCTTTGGAAATGAACGATAAGCCCAACGATATTGGTCCGCCGAGAGGGTAGCACCCGTGGTATAAATGATGCGAAGAGACGAAAGATCAAATTCGTGCTGGGGATCCACTTTCGATAACTCCAGCTCGAGGAGGTATCGAGGCGAGGAGCCAAAGTAACTGACGCGGTATCGCTCTACCATTCGGAGCAGAGCTTGCTTATCCGGAAACATCGGAGATCCATTGTAGACGACCGTGGCCGCACCGCAGGCAAAATAACCACACATGACGTAGAAGACAACCCATGATGTGCTGGAGTATTGGAGGATCACATCCTTCGGGGTGGTAGAGTTGTGCAGCATGGCAACCTTTTTCAGCTGTATGAGGAGTCCATGTTGATGGACGATGCACTTGGGAGCTCCTGTGGTGCCTTGTGACCACACTAGTCAGTATAAAATTCCAAGGTCATTGCCACAAGGGCACCCCCAGGAAGCCATGCAGAGAGATGGAGAAGAAGAGGTGATACATACCTGAGGAGTAGCAGACCATCAGAGGGTCACTGAACGCAACCCTTTCAAAAGTGAGCACATCTTTCTCATCGGCCTGTTCTAAGAAACGAGAATAGGTGCTAAACCTGTAAGACTCGCCAGTCACAAGCGGGACAATGTAGACCAATGGCTTAGGATCTAGCTTGTCGTATATCTCGTCGACCTTTTTCAGGGTGGATTGTCGTTTCCCGTTGTATATGGTGTGTGAGTCCACGAAGAGTATTTTAGGTGCGACTTGTTGCAGTCGACTGTAACAGCCCTCAGCGCCAAGATCAGGACTTATGCAGGTGAATATTGCTCCCAGGCTTGCACTGGCATGAAACAGGACCACGGCCGGGATGGAAGTTGCCACGAGGGATGCAACGCGGTCTCCTCGTTTGACACCACTATGGCGAAGGGCACTGGCCGTCAAACGAACTTGTTCTCGGAACTGCTTCCAGGTCATAATCTCGTCCTGATTGGTATCCTCCCGAACGCCAATCAATGCGATGGCTTTGTCGTCCGGATTGGAAAACATGACATTTTCTGCGTAGTTGAACGGCAGACCAGGAAACCACTTTGGGTTCGAACTCATGGGTACAGAATCATCGAACGCCTTCGTGGTCCCTGCCGGTAGTGGTGGCTTGAATGCTAGATAGTCGTACAAATCGCACCACTAAACGCCACAAATAAGAATAAGCACCAATTCGTGACCAGAGCTACTCATGAGAAAGAGTACTCTTGAGCCAGCTACACTTACAAAATCCTGCGGCTGGCGAACACTCCATCTTTGCAAATCTCTAGTGGTTCGAAGATTCTGGCCCCATTTATCGTTGACATGAAGGCGATACCGGTCCATAGGCGTAGATCCTGCATTTGGGGGCCTCCATAGCACTTCTGGCGCACGCTGTTGTTCGGCCATTACCTAGGTGTCTCGCCTTCTCCACGAGCGAAGTTTCTCTTTCCATGTCTGCTGCTGGAACGCTGATGTTGAGGCAGATGCAAAGCGGAATCGCCTCCGCCGACTGACTCCGACAACCGAGGATGCAAGAGGGTTGCCGTCGGTTAGACGCCAAGCGGACCGACACTTCCTCTTAAACTTCACCTCATGTGTTGTTTGTGTGAAAGGTCAACGAGGATGCATGTTTCTCGCGTGCACTGGTATACTACTGTCACAAGCCTGGTTAGCGCATGCGAGCGTATCTTCTTGCGTGCAGCTCTGGTGATGCGCCTTCATGGTCCGCTGCAATTGCACAAGCTTCGTTTGTGTCGTTGCGCTTCAAGATCGATAGTGTCGGCTCTGGACCTTCACCATCCGGATAATGCGCAAGAATAGCTTCATACGCACCTTGTCGATGCCACAACGGCTTTCTCCAGAATCCTCCCGCGGGACTACGAGCTCCACGATAGCGGCATGTCTCCCAAACTGGTCAGGTACATCCACGGAATCGTGCTGACTAGGTCTCGTTCATCCGTTGTGTCGCTTGACTCCTACTCTTGTGCTGTGCATGGCTCGGAAATGGACGGAAATGGACTTGGCACGAGCGCTTGGAACCGCTTTGCGGCACTTAAAGCACGCGGAAGATAGATCGAGATCAATTTCCTTAAAAACTCTAACGAGGGAATGAAACACGAGAAGACGCTCGCGAGTCGCAGAGATCGAGTCCCAACAACCCGGCTTTGCAAGACCACTTTCGCATCGCTATAAGTTCGGATCTCCGAAATGCAGCAACCCCTTAGTTGCCGTTCCATGGTAACCAGTCTCAAGCGATGAGCTTTCGTCACCGACATGTGCCGAGACCTGGAGAACGTAGCTTGTTGGCTAACGATCTCGCCGGAGTTGAAACGGAGCTCCAACGAGCTCCATCTCCTCGTGTCTGCCCAGCAGACGCCCGGTAGTACATCGGGACAAGCACTGGAGTGACGTCCTATACCAGACGCTCCAATGACCTCAGGTGCTCGGTGCGACGAACGTACATCGGAATTGTGCTTGTGGAGAACGTTGTTTTGATGCATATGTAGACTTTCGAATGCGATCCTATCCTGCACATCTGGAAACTCTTCCAGTCTGGTGGTGTACCACAAATTTGTCAAATCGCTCGAATCCATTACGCCTGGAAAAGCTCGCGGACAGAAATGCCACAGTCCCTCATGTTGCTGTTCCACACGGCGATGCTGACCCATCATCAGGGACTTTGCTGCTCCCAGTAATACTTCGGGCGATGATGTCCCACATTTTCATTAACGACCGGGTTTGGTCGCTGACGTTGATAGCACCTACACTCTTTTGTTAGAGGATTGTAGTCGACCGAGTTGAACTGCGGAATGAAGTCAAGATCGCGCAAGCACGCTTGTAAAGCGTCGTATACCCCATAGACTGGCGGATTCCCTCGTCCTGTCGCATGGCAGATGACTTCGTAATTGCAGCCGCAAAATCCGATTTACAGGACCCCTCCCGTAGTTGACCCTGTGCATCACTGTCGGAAAAGCAGCGCTGCAGTATTCTTTTGCGGGCTTATAGGAAGCCAAGGAAAAGTATTTTGCATATTGGCCAGATTGGCAGACGTCAGGCTGGTACTCGCGAGGTTTCGACTCAGTCCTGCCGCTCACAGCATGAACCTCGCCAAAGAAAAGAAAAACTGAACGAGTGAAGTGCACCACGATTCCCACCACTGCGCCGAAAGTGAGCGTGGTGAGAAGAGCGTCTCCCGATGCTAACGAGCAGAGTGCGTGCACCATTTATGATAATCTGCTAGTCTGCCAGCGAAAGTTGGAGCGGTTGTCATTCACGCCCTGAGTCGCTGCCAGGGAATGAGTAATGATGTGAGCGCCTCAACATATTCAGCAGTGGTCCCAGGCGATCTGGCCGGGCCAAGAGACGTTTTGCGGGCATCTGTCTTCGGTGCTACTGCAATGTTGCACGCTGTTTCGACGCAGTTTCACTGCATCGCGGTCCTGTCGTGATGGCATATGGGGACGCGCGGAGTCAGCGAACGAAGCCCTCGCAGGTCTCGATGCGTACAAGTCCAGATCGCGCTGGCCGAAGTCTTCTAGTGTAGACGGAGGAAGATTAGAAGGATTACTGGCTTCCTGTTTCAGAGATGGCTGACTCGCCGGCCACGTGTTTTGTGGTTGCCCTTTGTGGCTCGGGCTTCGGCAGTCTGCAAAACGCTATTCTTGTGTTGACGAAAGCCATTTGCGCCGTCTCCTGGTCTGGTGAGCCTTCCTAGCGCTCGGCAGTCTGTGAGAAGAGGGTTTGCGTGGTATCTAGTATGCGATAGAGGTCTTCTAGTTCGTTCGCTGGCAATATTGCGTTACGGATGGACGGAGTGAGGTGGATCCTGTTCATAAGTGAAATCGCCCTGCCAAGGCAAGAATAGAAAACGTGCACGGGCACCGGCGCGGGCACGTCCCGTCCCGTCCCGTTCCGCCTCCGGCCCTTCTAGGTCTCCGCAGCCGTTCTCCTTCCCTAATATAGAGTTTGAATCCTAAATATTTAAATTAACTCGGCTATATTTATATTTAAATTAGGACTTTAAGTAATTATTTAGATTTAAATTAGTGTATTTACTATTTAAATACGTTATTACTACTATTCTATTTCCCTCTCTATATATACTACCGTAGGCTTAATCGTCGCTATTAAGGACTACCTTATCGTCTACTATAATATTAGCGATTCTAATTAACTACTAGTTCTTAGATAACTCCGTATAGCGAATCGTATTACTATTAAGCTATAAACGTAACTAGTTAATTATCCGCCTTACTATACTAAAGGTACGTTCTAATTTAGCGCTTATTATAAAGGTAGATAATACGTCTATAGCTAGTCGTAATAACGACGGATAAGCCGTGCGTTATAGTAATAAATACTACTATTTAAGAGCTATTATAGTATATAGTTTATCGCCTTTAACTTCTACTATTAGTAGCCGAGTTAGAAGGCTATTAATAAACGAGTTAAAATTATTAGAATTAGCTACTATCTTATAATCTATAGTCTAGCGTTTAAAGGCGAATAGTTCGGAAGGTTCTTCGTATACCTCGTTATAGATAATAGGCACTATATTATAATAGTTCTATAGCTCTCGTATACGTTTAATTAACGCTAGAAGAGTCGCTCGTTTCTTAGCGGTTATCTAGTTTAATTCGAGCTATTTAAGCCTACGTTTAGGGTAAAGTAATACTACGGTAATATAGGCGCTAGAATCGTTAATCTTGTCGTAATACTTCTTAAATAGCCTCTTAGTAATTAGTATAGGCTTTAGTAATACCTCGTAGTTCGCTTATTTTCGAATTTATACTAAAATATACCGTATTATAAGAAAATCTATAACTAGCTAGAATAAATTAAGCGTATAGCTATTACCTTCTAGTAGTTTAGTTATAGTCTTAAAAGGCCTTAAGAACTCGCGAATATAGTTAAGGAATAACTAATCCGAATTAGTAAGTATAAGAGCGATAGCTTAAAGAGCTAATAGCTTAGGGGGCGTCTAAGTTAGACGCCGAAGCATCCGGCTTACGCCGCGTATACTTAGCGCAAGATAAAAGCACGCTAAACGCATATAGAGGAATCGGTAAGAATTAGTCTCTTAATATCTCTAATAGGTATAGTTAGAGGCGCTTAATATATTGCTATATACTAACCTTTTATAATACTAATTCTTCTACCTTATTAAGGGTAGCGATCTATTAAGGCCTACTATACTTATACGAGGAGCATCTATATAGCTAGGTAACTATAGCGAACGTACTAGGTTCGTAGTACCGCTATTAGGCTACGTAGGAGAGTTACTAGACTCTAAAGCCGAAGAAGACGAGGAGATAAACGACGCTAATAATATATAGGTAAGGCGCGAGCGTCTCGAACGAGAGAACGCTATACTACGCGAATAGCTCGAACTCTACGCCCTCTAGGTAGAGAATAAACGCTTAATATAAGAAGTTAGGACAACTACCCTACTAATATACTTAAGTACGATAGTAAGAAGCCTTAGCTTAGGATACTCTAGTACGACGAGTATTACTAGAGATACTAAGGATAGTACGCGTTATAGTAGCGACAAATATACGCCCTACGAATCTATTAAGCTCTACTCTCCTAAGCTATTTAAGGGCGAGACCGTTAAGGAAGCTCGGGAATACGTCTACGTATATAAAGTAAACTTTATAGCCGCGCCGAGGAAGTTTATAATAGAATACTAGAAAGTAATCGCTAGTATTATATTCCTCGTAGGCGAAGCGTAAGAAGCCTAGTATAACGAGCACCCTAGTATACTTCTAGTAGAGTATACTTAGGCGTAGTTCTATAAGTTCCTATACGATATCGTCGGGGATTAAGCGAACCGCTAGCTACTCGTAACCGTTAAATACGAGATAATACGCTAAGGCGAAAATTAGAGTATACGATAATTCGTAATAGACCTTAGTAACCTCGAGGTATAGCTCGGCGACTATACCGAGGCGTAGTTAGTTCGCTAGCTTCTCGTAAAGTTAAAGCTATTACTATAGAAGGATATTATTAAGAACTATATTATCCTAGCGAAGCGCGCTAACCTCGTTACCCTAGTACGATGCCTTAAATAGGCAGAAAGGTTAATACTACGCGATATAGGCTTACGCGACCGTAATAAGGACGCGTTGCACTAGTAGTTAAAGCGTAAGAGGGTCGATAGTAACGCGTATACCTCTAAAGGCAGTTATAGGTCTAGCTCGAAGAAGAAGAACCCTTAGGATAAGCGTAAAGGTAAAGATAAGGACTAGCAACCTAGGTATTATAGTTATAACGAGGTAGGCTATATCCGTCCGAATTATCTAAATAAGAATAAGGATAGTAATAAGCCGGCGGTCTATAAGGTAGCTATAAGCAAGTCGAAAAAAGTAGAAGCGATAGAGATATTACGTAAGTCTCTACTACTAAAGTAGATAGCATAGGGTACCTACCTATATAATACGTACTAGTAGTACGAGTACGGGGAGAAGTTAAGTCTTAGGAGGGCCGTAAGCTAGCCGAGTTTCTTCTCGATAATACTACGAATATTAATATAGTATTACGAGCCTTTATACTCTAGTATAAGTTGCCCTTGCGGCCGAACGCGGCCTTAGCGCTAGCTACTACCTTTACGAGTAAACTAGGTTATTATTATAGTACGTACTATATACGTATAAGGCTCGCGGACTCCTCGGAGATCGAGCGCGTAACTAGAGGGATCTTCTACGTATATAATATACTAGATCCCGATATTATCCTTAGCTATCTATAGCGATATACGTAATAAGTAAGTATCGATAGTAGTATAGATAAATAGCGTTATAGTAACGATCGTTTCGGCCGATTCGAAGTCTAAGAGGCCTATAAGTTCCTTAAAGACCTCTAGAAGGCCCCTACTATATTTATAGTTAGCCTAAGTAGGATAGGCGAGGAGCCTACTCTAATACTAGAGGAGTTCTATTAGTTCGATAACGTCCTTAACTTAATAAAGGAAATATAAAGTAGACCTATCGATAGCGCTAAGTATACGATCGACCTAAAGCTAGGCATAGTACTACCCTTTAGGCCGCTATACTACTAGTTAAGTAGAGAGCTCGAAGAGCTTAAAGAGTACCTAAAGACTAGGCTCGAGTATAATTAGATCGAGCGTTCCGATAGTAAGGCAGGTATGCCTATCCTATTCGTACTAAAGAAGAATAGTAAGCTATAGTTATATATAGACTACCGCGGGCTAAACGAGATTACGATTAAGAATCGGTACCCGCTACCTCTTATTAGCGAAACGCTAGATAGACTTATAGGAGCTACGTAGTTTACGTCGCTAGATCTTATAGACGCGTATTATCGTATTTATATTAAACCGAGCGACTACTAGAAGACTACGTTCTATACGCGATACGGTTACTACTAATACCGAGTAATGCTCTTTAGTTTAACGAACGCCCTAGTAACGTTCTAGGCGTATATTAACCGCGCGCTAGTAGGGCTAGTAGATATAAGCTACGTAGTATATCTAGATAATATCCTAATCTATAGTAAGACTCGTAAGGACTACGTGCGAGATATATACGCTATACTTAAGAGGCTTCGCAAATTCGAACTCTATATATAACGCGCTAAGTATAAGTTCTTCTAGAAATAAGTTAACTTCCTTAGGTTCGTAATTATAACTAGAGGCGTAGCGATAGACCCTAGTAGGGTAGCCGTAATCGCCTTATAGCTAAGGCCGACTACTCTAATAGAGGTTTAATCGTTCCTTAAGTTCGCGAACTTCTACTACTACTTTATTTTCGAATATTCGAGAGTCGTAGTACTACTAACTATACTCTCGAAGAGTACGAAGAATAGTAGGAAGCCGGGGCCTATTAGTTAAGGCGAAGCCGAGGAGTAGGCTTTCCTAAAGTTAAAAGAACGCTTCTAGACCGCGCTACTCCTTAGGTACTTTAACTCTATATTACGCCTACGAGTCGAGACCGATACGTCTAATTTCGCTATCGCTAGTATTCTAAGCTAGCTATTCGAGTCGGAATAGTACCTAATCGCGTTCTTCTTATAGAAGATAATTAACGCCGAGTATAACTACGAGGTCTATAATAAGGAACTCCTCGTAGTAGTAGAATCCTTTAAGGTATAAAGGCCTTACCTCGAAGGCGCTACGTATAAGGTAGAGGTACTAGTCGACTACGCTAACCTAAAGGCCTTTATAGGCATAAAGTAGTTAACGGGCCGATAGGCTAGGTAGGCTACGTTCTTAGCCCTATATAACTTTATAATTAGTTATAGAGCGGGCAAGCTAAATATAGCCGACGCGCTATCGAGGCGTAGCGATTACGTAAAAGATACGTAGGCGATAAATAATATATTACTATCGCTATAGCAGAAACTCTAAGTTTAGAGCGACCTCTAAGTAGGCGGACCGGTTATAAACTATATTAAGGCCGCCTATAACCGCTAGTATATAATAAACTAGAGGGCGGCAACGGTAGTAGCTAATAGGACGTAGTCCGCTAGCCTTAAACGCTACGAGCCGGGCCCGTATAGATTCGCGCTACTAATATAGGTCGCTAGCGCTATTATTACGGAGGAACGGCCGTACGCTAATACCTTAGACCTAGTAATTAGGTACGTAGCTACGCTAGTCTAGCTAGACCCGATAGCGAAGGAGCTATATACGTAGGTAGAGAGTAATAGAGGCGAAGGCGATAAGTATACTATTTAAGATAGGTATATATATCGCGAAGGGATATTATACCTTCCTTACGACCCTATATTACGAACGCAAGTTATTCGTATATACTATAACGACTTCCTAGCCGGCTATTTTAGTAAAGATAAGACTATAGAACTCGTTAAGAGAAAGTACTAGTAGCTAGAAGTTAACGAGGACGTTAAGTAATACGTCGAATTATATAGTAGCTATTAGAAGGCGAAAGCGAGGCGCTACTATCCCTATAGCGAGATAGTTGCGCTTCCTCTACTAGAACGGCTATAGAAAGATCTATCTATAGACTTTATTATAGACCTTCTACTAAGTAAGCGTAATAGTCGTATATTTAACGCGATCCTTATAATTATCGACCGCTATTTTAAGATAGTAACTTTCGTTCGGACGATAAAGCGCTATATAAGCGTAGAGCTTATAGATATTCTACTTAATAAAGTTATATAACTTCGAGGCGTACCTAGTAGTATTATCTCTAATAGAGGGTCTATATTTACTAGCTAGTTCTAGTTAGACTTCTATTTTAAGGTATATATAAAATATAGGCTAAGTATAGCATTTTACCCGCAAACGGATAGCTAGACTAAACGCGCAAATTAGACGCTTAAGTAGTACCTATATATCTATTATAAGGAGAACTAAGACGACTAGGCGTCTATGCTAGCCTCTATAGAATTCGCGTATAATAATAGCCTAAATACGATACTAAAGATATCGCTATTCTATATTATATACGAGTTCGACCTAGACTTAATAATAGAGACTCGTAAGAGGAATATAACCGAATCTCGAGGCGCGATTCTATAAGGAGAAGTACTAGTAGTAAAGGACGCTATAGAAAGGTTAAAGCGGAACTATAAGGAGTTAATAAAGCGCTAGTAGTAAGTAAGCGAGTCGTAGGCTAAGTATTATAACTAGAAGTATTAGCTAAAGGAATATAAGGTCGGCGATATAGTCCTTCTATCTATAAAGAACCTAAAACTAAAGGTACTATTAAAGAAGCTAGCGGATAAGTTCGCTAGACTATTTAAAGTAATCGACGTAGTCGGGAAGTAGGCGTACCGCCTAGCTCTTCTAACGGGATTACGTATCTATAATATCTTCTACGTATCCTTCTTAGAACTCTAGTATAGTAGCGAATCTTAGGAGACTAGCTTGCCCCTCGTAGATAATAAGGGCGAGTAGATAGTTAAGAAAGTACTAGAAACCCGAGTTAAGAAGAGTAAGAGGAAGTAGCTAGTCTAGTAGAAAGGCTAGCTAAAAGAATATAATACGTAGGAACTAATCGAATATATTAGGGAATATAAAGCGCTCGAGGAATTTAAGGCGTAAGAGTAGAGTAAGAGAAGCTTATATAAGCTATAAAGTCGACTATTGCGGCTACTATACTACTAATTAACTATCGCGACTACTATAATTTATAATAAGTACGCGCTAAGTACTAAGGCTACGACGAAATATTATGTTACGAAAAGCTACTAAAGAGAATAGAGGATATAGAGTAGAGAGAAATTATTTATTTATAGCGCCTATAGGCATAGCGTAAACAGGCCGTAGCGCTAGCGTAGAATAGAAGTATAAAATAAGGTAGTAGACTATACGAGTAGTATAGGAGGAGCGCAAGAAAAGAATATAAGGAGAGCGCGCGATACGCTAGCTTACTCCTCTATACTCTCGTCCTCCTTCTTATCGTCCTCTTCCTTCTTCTTATCCTTCTTATTATCCTCCTTCTCCTCCTTCTTTATAGAGGCCTCGTTATTAGAAACCTCCTTTATCTAGCTAGCGAGGTAGTCGGCGTAGGTAGTATAGACCGCCGTGTTAAGCGCCTCTTTCGAGGCGCCGAGTAGGCGTAGACGCTACGAAGAATATTAGTAACGCGTATAAGGAGTATATAACCTATAAGATATACCTCGTACTTAAGCTTAAAGAGCCTAGAGAATAGGGCGATCTACTTACTAGCTATAAGTAGCTTAGTAGTAGAAGGACTACTACTAGCTAGTAACGCGCTAGCTCCGCCCTTCTTTAAGGTCTTAAAGACCCTAGCCGACTTACTCTTATTAGACTATAGGACCTTAAGGCTATTAGCGATTAGGGCCTATAGATTAGTATAGCGGCGGTAGAGCTACGTAGCGCGTACGGCCGGCCTGCCCTCGGCTAGCTTAGTAAGGTAGAAACGTAAGCGCCTTACCTACGTAATAATATTAGGGTCGGTATAGCGCTTATAGGAGTAGTTATTATTATTATAGCGCTAGTAATTCTTCTTCTTACCTAGTTTTATAACCCTATCGCACGGCCGAACGCCGGCTATATATACTATATTAGTAAGGAACTCGTAGCTAATACGTACGTAGAACGCTAGACTTACTTATTACTAAATATAAGAGGTAACGATAATAGTCGTCGTTCTCTATAGCGAGGAGATTAGTAGTAGTATAGGGATCGGCTAAGATTATAAGAGTAGTAATCTTCTTAGGAGGTATAATACTTATAGATCGAGTACTAGGAAAGAGCTAGGGAGATATATAGATAGTACGAGGTAGGAGTAGGGCGCTTATCTAAAGATAGTATATAGGAATAAGTATTAATATAATAGGGCGCGAACTTATAGTCTATACCTACCTCGTAATCGATGCGCGGCCTATATAGGGTCTATAATATAAAAGTCCCTTAAGATCTAGTACGTTGCTATAGTACTACTAAAAATCGCGTACGACTATAAGGTAGTAGAGCAACGTAATCGTAACGTAATAAGAACGCAAGCGGCCGGCTACTATATTAATATAGACTTTCCTATAAGCTAAGGCAGCTCTATAGGAGAGAGGAGATAATTATAAGAGCGATAGCTTAGGGAGCTAATAGCTTAGAGGGCGTCTAAGTTAGACGCCGAAGTATCCGGCTTACGCTACGTATGCTCGGCGTAAGATAAAAGCACGCTAAACGTATATAGAGGAATCGGTAAGAATTAGTCTCTTAATATCTCTAACGGGTATAGTTAGGGGCGCTTAATATATTACTATATACTAACCTTTTATAGTAAGAATAACCTCTTTAAGGGCGTCGTTATAAACCTCGAATAAGTCGTTAAGAATTAGCCGTATTACGAATACCTCCTTAATTATTAAGAGCTAGTATTATAGATAAGACAAGTAGCTAGCTAGATAGAGGTCGTAGGCCGAAGGCTAAGGCTACGGGCCCGGCCGCTAGGTAATAGGCAGCTAGCTAGATAGGAGTCGTAGGCCGAAGGCTAAGGCTACGAGCCCGGCCGCTAGGCAAGTACTTTAGTATATATATAGCTAGATAGTAATAATATAGACGTTACTAACTTAACTCGGCTAGGCCCTACCTAGACCCTAATAATTAGTAGCTCGAAGGGAGTTAATACGATCTAGCTAGTCCTACGGACCTAAATATCTAAAGGATAGCCTACTAACTACGATCTTCTACCGATTACTTAGCGACTTTTCGCGACTAGCGCGTCCGGCCTACTAACTACTAATCGCCTACCCTTTCGCCTCTAGCTATTTTCTCCTAACCTAGCTCTTAGCCGCTAACTAAGCCGCGAGGGACTTATATCGCCTAGCTACTAGAAGCTACCTACTCTACTTCCTACTAGCTACCGCTACTATCTCTCTAGTCTAGCCTTAGGGCCTTTATTTACTCTATTATAGCTAGTTTAGGAAGGAGTTTACCGCTTCGCTAGTAACTACTATATTACGAGCGGTACTTTTCTTATATAGTAGGGAGCGCTTTTAGTCTAGTTAATACCCTATTTCTCGTTATATTCTAACCGACGACTAACTATTAACCGTTAACTATTAACTATTAACTATTAACTAGAGGAGTCGATAGAATAACTATATAGGGTACTAGAACCCTATAAATCTATCGAACCTATAGTAGCGTAGACCTCTATACTATTAGAAGCTTATTAGCGTTCTTAGCGCTACTTATCTTCCGAGTACGCCGTATATAGCTAATCTAGCTCCTAAACTTCTCGAGGTTAACGCCCTTACGCTTACTTACGCTTTCTTATTCTCGATCTTCTTCGAGAATTTTAACCTATCTAGGAGAATTAAGCGCTTAAGACTAGCTCTTTAACTCTTAGTCTAGTTCTTAGTCTAGTACTACTCTTAGCCGTAGGAATACTCGCCTCCTAGATAGGTAGGTAGGGGAGTAGCTACCTTAGGATACTCGTTAGATTAGCTAATAAATACGTCGGTAGTAATAGAGGCCGCTAAGTAGGTTCTTTATTTATAGCTAGTAATTAAACTACTCTAGTAGTTCGCGAATTCTCTAGATATACGGCCTAAACCTCGGCCGTAGCTATTTTCGTAGGCGAGCCTATAATAATAGCTAGTATAACCTAAATTAGACGTCTAGGTAGACGAGTAGATTTACTATCTAGTCTAGAGGCCGTAGCTATTTCCGTAGGCGAGCCTATAATAATAGCTAGTATAACCTAAATTAGACGTCTAGGTAGACGATTAGATTTACTATCTAGTCTAGAGGCATTAACCGATCCGCTTACTTAACGCGATCCGTCGATAGATAGTAGCCTAGCGTTCTCTACGTATCTATTCGTATATCTAGCTACCGAGGACTCTATTACCTAGAGCTTCTCTACGTAAGCTATTTGCCTAGCTACTAGCTCTATAACGTTAGGTATCTAGTTCGGAAGCTAGCCTCTAGTACTCTTCGCTATTATTACTAGTAGGCCTTATATAGTCTAACCTACTAAGTTTAGAGCCTCGGCTAGTATAAGAGGTAGAAATAGATAATCTAGGACGTATTCCCGAGTAGAGACGTTATAGCTACCGCGCGCATTTACTTAGTCCTCGGCTACGATAGCGTAAAAATATAAAGGATATTAACTCGATACTAGTTTATCCTAGCCTACCTTAATACCCGGACCTATAATAATAATAGCCGGTACTACTACGTACTAAGATAGAGCTAGAAGAAGATTAAGCTAAAGAGTAGGTATAACGTTATAGTTTCTATATTCGTCCTCCTAAGTAGCTACTACTTCTAAGTTTACGCGAATTTCTATAGTAAGGCTCGCGGGCACCTCTACTAGTAGCCGAGGATCGGCTAGCTACTAAGGAGCGTAGGCGGCATCGACGTAAACTAGCTCTATAGCTAGTACCGGAAGGGCTAATAGACTAGATTCGTAGGGTCCTAGCTAAATAAACTACTATCTAGCTCTATCGTATCGATTAGTTAAGAGACTAGTAGAACGAGAGAGTAGTATAGTTAGAGAACGGCGTAATAGCCCGTCTTCTAATATTAGAATAGCGCCCTTTAGCTAATACTCTTTCTCTAGGTCTAGCTCCTATAGTTATTAATCTAGAACTAGATAATCGCGCTAGACGAGCCTAGCGTAATTTAGACGATAGCTGCTAATAACGCCTATAGCGTACTAGTCTAGTCTTAGGTAAAGGTTAACGACGCGCGAATAGTATACGGCTACGCCGTAATCGGAACCCCGACGGTAGTCCTCCGCTACTAAATAATAGTAATTCCTAGCCGAGATATAATAGTAGGCGTAATCGTAACCGGAATAGCCGTAGCTATAATAGGCGTTATTATCGTCGTCGATTACCTTTATCCTCGCCTTTCTCGTCTAAAGGCGATTACTATAGGAATAGTAGTTAGGAACTATTACGCTCCCTACGCTATAGCCTACGTCGAACTACTTAGTTTAAGGCTAAGGAAATTAGCTATTTCTATCTAGACGCCTCGGCTACTAACCTACTAGAGGGTAATATTATAAATAGAAGTAGAAAGATATATTACTACTCGGTCTACTTATTCTTAGACGTAGCTAAGGACTATATAGTACTTAAATAGTAGCAAGTTTACGCAGACCTACCTAACTAAGTATTTTCGAGAGAATGCTCTATAGTAGCTTATAGGCGAACTAACTAAGGCAGACCGCCGTACCCTACGTAGCGGTAGTAGAATTAATCGTTAGAATAAGGCTTTAAGGGACAAGTTTTAGTTACTACTAGCAGAGGCGTTAGCTAAGCTAGAACTAGAATATTACGACTAGAGTAATATCCGGGCTAACCGTCTACTAGAGGATTTCGTCCTAAATATAGTTCGATAGGCTAGAGAGGCTAGAATAATAGACCGATAGGCTTAACTTACCCTTATCTAGATAAAGCTCTACGAAGAGTTAAGAATAAATATTAACTACCCGACTCCTAGTACTACGGTCGACTAGTTTACTACGTACCTAAAGACCTAGCTATTTAGTTAGAGATAGCTATCTAAAGGCCGCCCTATAGGTAAGTATTCGCGCTCGATACGGTAGGAGCTACGGCGCTTAGATATAACGAGATCCGAGTAGTATAGAGATATTAGACGCGTAAGCGGCCGTAACTTCGAGCCTAGAAACCGACGTAGACCTAGCCGTAGCCGTAATAATCTATAACCTAATAGATACTAATAGAATTACGACGAACGCGAGCGCCTAAATAATAACGGTCGACGTTACTAGCCCTACGAAAACGACTATATTAAGTAAGAGCCTAGCTCTAAGACAAAGATTAAGAACGAGCCTAGTGTCTATAATAGGGCCTACTATAACTATAGAGAGCGCGGCTACTATTCGAGGGAGTATTCGAAACTATAATAAGACTATAGACGTCGACTACGGAACTACTACCTTAAGGACTTATCTTATAGTCTAGGAGAGTGTCGCCGCCTCTCGCTCTCTTAGTCTTATAGCTATAGTTATAGTCGTATAACTCGTAGTCGTAAGGATAGTAGACCTAATATACTTTAGTTCTTTAACGATATTATAGACTACGTAGATTTAGAGGATAACGGAGCGTTAGACCCTCTTCTAGGCCCGTCTAACTTTATAGTCTATACCTTAGATAGCCCCTCCTCTAGTCTTAAACTATTCTTATCGCGAGGAATAGCCTAGGGCTACTACTATCCTATTTGCTAAGCCGATTTCCCTTTAGTAGCCGTACTAAAGGCCTACTACCGTATCTACGAAGTAGCTTCCCTTAGTACTTAAATTAATAATATTCTAGAATCTAAAGCCGCCTTTATTCCTAAGGCTAGTTTCGCTTTCTATATAGCCTTCTATCTACGGATCTGCCTTTATCTAGTAGTAGACGGGGTAGATTACGTAGTATACCTAGATATAGGCGCTATATTATCCGTAATCGATACGGGTTTCTTAGCTAGCTAACTACCTAACTACCCCTAGAAGAAGTTAGCGTAGCTATTATAGGTATCTAGCCTAGCTACGAGCACTTATACTTCCGAATATATAGAACTAGACATATAGGTACCCGCTCTCTACGATAGGAAGCGTGTCCTAGTCTATATATAGTATAAGGTTTACGTAGTAGAATCCTTATCGCCTAAGATCCTAGTAGCTATAAATATTATTAGGCCGTAGGATATAAAAATAGACCCGGGCCGCAAACTAGTTACTTTAGAGGCTGCGAGTAATACCCGCGCCCTATTACTAGTTAAGCGTAGAGATCGCTTAGCTTTCTATACTATTCTATCTATCTAGTAGCTAGTATTAATTCCGGCTAGATCGGTAGCTAGAGTAGCTATCGAACTATAGGAAGCTATACTTATAAGTAGAGACTTCTAGTTTACCTCCGAGCCTAGTAACTTAGGTAGCCTTTAGCGAGAACTAGCTCTATACTTAGCTATCGTAGACTCCGATATCGACTTTATCTTTATTTATAATAATATAGACCGGCTAGCTACGCTTACTAAGAGTATACGTATAGGAAGTATATCTAATATTAGCTACTAGGGAGCGTACTATTTAGATCCGGGCTAGTATAAGCTAGCCGCCCTTCCTAATTATTAGCCTAAACTAGCTAGTTTATCGGATTTTTATAGGTAGAACCCCTTAGTTCGTAAGTCTACTACGACGATTCTAGTATCCTTACCGAAACTAGAGATACTAGAAGATACGCTTAAGTAGAAATTAGCTAATAGGGCGACTATCTATAGTACTACTAGGTAGAGGACGTAGTATTAGTAGATTATATCCCGGTACGACCGACTATTCTAGAATAAGGGCACTACGGTTAAAGTACTAGACTCTAAGCACATGCCTATTATATTACTACTAGGTAGTAAATCGCACCGGATGCCTACTATTACCTATCCTTTATTTATACTAGATCGTATAGTAGTCGATAAGGCTTTCGATACCCTCTACTAATAAGGGAAAATATCCTACTCTACCTAGCCTATACCTTTCGGGTTTCTAGTATTTATAGTCTAGAAGACTATAGAGATTAGTAGCTAGCCTATCTATAAAGGCCGAGTAGTAGTCGATATCCGCGGCCTTAATAAACTAGTAGTAAAGGACTCCTACCTATTACCTAGGTAGGAGGATATTATTACTACTCTAAAGGGAAGCCGTTTTATTATAACTATCGACGCGGTTTCTTTCTTTTATTAGTAGTAGGTAGCTAAGGCCGACTGCTATAAATTTACTATTAATAGCTACTAGGGTTAAGAATAGCTAGGTATAGCTATTATAGGTTTTGCTAATAGCGTATAATATATCTAGAAATAACTAGACCGTATCTTAAAAAGGTTTAACTACTACTCGTATACCTATATTAATAATATTATTATTTTCTCTAGGACTTTCGATAATTATCTCTACGACCTAGATAGAGTTTTCTAGGCGCTAGACGAAGTCGATATTAGTATCGCCCTAGCTAAGACCTTCGTAGGTTTCCTATCGATAAAACTTCTTAGCTAGTATATTAGCGAGCTAGGCTATATAACTTACGAGGAGAAGGTTAAGGCTATTTTAGACCTACTATTTCTACGCTCTCTAAAAGATCTAGAATTCTATATAGGTATTATAGGGTAGCAGCGCTACTATATTCTATACTTCTCTTAGCTAATTACGCTATTTAAGGACCGGAAGAAGTACCTTCTACGGCTAGCTCCTTCTAATAAAGGAAACTCTCGTAAACGATTCGTAGCTAAGATACTAGCCTAGAATAAGGTAGAGAATCTCGATTATTAGTACTATGCCTATAATATACTATAAGAGCTTTACTACTACGCTACTTTTCTTTACTACGCGGACGCTAACCGACTGCTTTACGTAGATCTAAACTCTAGTCGTTATAGCTACGTAGTAGTAATCTATATAGTATAGGGGGACCTAGTACCTAATCTAGCGATACTACTACGATTTATGCCGACAGCCGTCTAACTAGTCCTCTTTCTTAGTAAGACGCTCTCCGAAGTAGAATCTAGATACCTAGCTATCGAGCTAGAAGTCTCTAGCCTTCTTTAGACGGCCTATAAGGCTAGGTATATCCTCTAGGTATATTACTAACAGATCTACGTATTTACCGACTATACTATAGCGCTTAATATTACGATAGCCGGTTCGATTACTACTATAACTTCTATAGATAAGCTAAATTTGCGACTAGTTAGGACCGGGTAGTACTTATCTTAATTCTATAGCCTCTAAGTTATTTATCGTCCTAGCTACTTATACGCTATTCCGGACGCGCTTAGCCGTTTTATCTCTAAGACTTACCGAGACCTAGGCGCGGATAACTTAGATCCGCTCGCGTATAACGACCCTAACTTAGCCTAGGACACGATCTAGCTACTAGATAACCCGATGTATTTATAGCCTTATAGCTACGCTAATAGCTACTATTTCTATATAACCTTAGCCGACGAGCGAACGGGACGGCTATTTACTTCCGTAGACGTATTAATCTTCTATTCTATCCTAGTCGAGTTATCCGACGAATTTAAGAGGGACCTCCGTCGCGGCTATAAGGCTAATCCTATAAGAGCGATAGCTTAGGAGGCTAATAGCTTAGGGGACGTCTAAGTTAGACGCCGAAGTATCCGGCTTACGCCGCGTATGCTCGGCGCAAGACAAAAGCACGCTAAACGTATATAGAGGAATCGGTAAGAATTAGTCTCTTAATATCTCTAACGGGTATAGTTAGGGGCGCTTAATATATTGCTATATACTAACCTTTTATAATACTAATTCTTCTACCTTATCGAGGGTAGCAATCTATTAAGGCCTACTATACTTACGCGAGGAGCATTCGTATAGCTAGGTAACTATAGCGAACGTACTAGGTCCGTAGTACTACTATTAAGCTACGTAGGAGAGTTACTAGACTCTAAAGCTAAAGAAGACGAGGAGATAAATAACGCTAACGATACGTAGGCAAGGCGCGAGCGTCTTAAGCGAGAAAACGCTACGCTACGCAAATAGCTCGAACTCTACGCCCTCTAGGTAGAGAATAAACGCTTAATACGAGAAGTTAAGACGACTGCCCTACCGATATACTTAAGTACGACGGTAAGAAGCCTTAGCTTAGGGCACTCTAGTATAGCGAGCATTACTAGAGATACTAAGGATAGCACGCGTTATAGTAGCGATAAATATACGCCCTACGAGTTTATTAAGCTCCGCTCTCTTAAGTCGTTTAAGGGTAAGACTATTAAGGAAGCCTAGGAATACGTCCGCGTATATAAAGTAAACTTTATAGCCGCGCCGAGGAAGTTTATAATAGAATACTAGAAAGTAATCGCTAGTATTATATTCCTCGTAGGCGAAGCGTAAGAAGCCTAATATAACGAGTACCCTAGTATACTTCTAGTAGGGTATACTTAGGCGTAGTTCTATAAGTTCCTATACGATATCGTCGGGGATTAAGCGAACCGCTAGCTACTCGTAACCGTTAAATACGAGATAATACGCTAAGGCGAAAATTAGAGTATACGACAATTCGTAATAGACCTCGGCAACCTCGAGGTATAGCTTAGCGACTATACCGAGGCGTAGTTAGTTCGCTAGCTTCTTATAAAGTTAAAGCTATCGCTATAGAAGGATATTATTAAGAACTATATTATCCTAGCGAAGCGCGCCGACCTCGTCGCCCTAGTACGACGCCTTAAATAGGTAGAAAGGTTAATACTACGCGATATAAGCTTACGCGACTATAATAAGGACGCGTTATACTAGTAGTTAAAGTATAAGAGAGTCGATAGTAATACGTATACCTCTAAAGGTAGTTATAGGTCTAGCTCGAAGGAGAAGAACTCTTAGGACAAGCGTAAAGGCAAAGATAAGAACTAGCAACCTAGGTGTTATAGTTATAACGAGGTAGGCTATATCTATCTAGATTATCTAAATAAGGACAAGGATAGTAACAAGCCGGCGGTCCGTAAGGTAGCCGTAGGCAAGTCGAAAAAAGTAGAAGTAATAGAGATATTACGCAAGTCTCCGCTACTAAAGTAGATAGTATAGAGTACCTACCTATGTAATATATACTAGTAGTACGAGTACGGGGAGAAGTTAAGTCTTAGGAGGGCCGTAGGCTAGCCGAGTTCCTTCTCGATAATACTATAGATATTAATATAGTATTACGAGCCTTCGTACTCTAGTATAAGTTACTCTTACGGCCGAACGCGGCCTTACTACTAGCTACTACCTTTATAGGTAAACTAGGTTATTATTATAGTACGTACTATATATATATAAGGCTCGCGGACTCCTTAGGGATCGAGCGCGTAACCGGAGGGATCTTCTACGTATATAATATACTAGATTCTAATATTATCCTTAGCTATCTATAGCGACGTACGTAATAGGTAAGTATCGATAGTAGTATAGATAAATAGCGTTATAGTAACGATCGTTTCGGCCGATTCGAGGTCTAAGAGGCCTATAAGTTCCTTAAAGACCTCTAGAAGGCACCTACTATATTTGCGGTTAGCCTAAGTAGGATAGGCGAGGAGCCTACTCTAATACTAGAGAAGTTCTATTAGTTCGACGATGTCCTTAACTTAATAGAGGAAATACGAAGTAGACCTATTAATAGCGCTAAGTATACGATCGACCTAAAGCCGGGTACTATACTACTCTTTAGGCCGCTATACTACTAGTTAGGTAGAGAGCTCGAAGAGCTTAAGGAGTACCTAAAGACTAGGCTCGAGTATAATTAGATCGAGCGTTCTAATAGCGAGGCGGGTATGCCTATTCTATTCGTACTAAAGAAGAATAGCAAGCTATAGTTATATATAAACTACTACGAGTTAAACGAGATTACGATTAAGAATCGGCACCTACTACCTCTTATTAGCGAGACGCTAGATAGACTTATAGGAGCTACGTAGTTTACGTCGCTAGATCTTATAGACGTATATTATCGCATCCGTATTAAACTAAGCGACCGCTAGAAGACTACGTTCCGTACGCGATACGGTTACTACTAATACTAAGTAATACCCTTTAGTTTAACGAACGCCCTAGTAACGTTCTAAGCGTATATTAACTACGCGCTAGTAGGGCTAGTAGATATAAGCTACGTAGTATATCTAGATAATATCCTAATCTATAGTAAGACTCGCGAGGACTATATACGAGACGTATACGCTATGCTTAAGAGGCTCTATAAATTCGGACTCTATATATAATGCGCTAAGTATAAGTTCTTCTAAAAATAAGTTAACTTCCTTAGGTTCGTAGTTATAACTAGAGGCGTAGCGATAGACCCTAGTAGGGTAGCCGCAATCGCCTTATAGCCGAGGCCGACTACTCTAATAGAGGTTTAATTGTTTCTTAGGTTCGCGAACTTCTACTACTACTTTATCTTTAGGTATTCGAGAGTTATAGTACTACTAACTATACTCTCGAAGGGCGCGAAGAACGGTAGGAAGCTAGGGCCTATTAGTTAGGGCGAAGCCGAGAAGTAGGCTTTCCTAAAGTTAAAAGAACGCTTCTAAACTACGCCGCTCCTTAGGTACTTTAACCTTACGTTATACCTATAAGTCGAGACCGATACGTCTAACTTCGCTATCGCTAGCATTCTAAGCTAGCTATTTAAGGCAGAATAGTACCTAATCGCGTTCTTCTTATAGAAGATAATTAATACCGAGTATAACTACGAGGTCTATAATAAGGAACTCCTCGTAGTAGTAGAATCCTTTAAGGTATAGAGGCCTTACCTCGAAGGCGCTATATATAAGGTAGAGGTACTAGTCGACTACGCTAACCTAAAGGCCTTTATAGGCATAAAGTAGTTAACGGGCCGATAGGCTAGGTAGGCTACGTTCTTAGCCCTATATAACTTTATAATTAGTTATAGAGCAGGTAAGCTAAACGCAGCCGACGCGCTATTAAGGCATAGCGATTACGTAAAAGATACGTAGGCGATAAACAACCTATTGCTATTACTATAGCGGAAACTCTAAGTTTAGAGCGACCTCCGAGTAGGCGGACCGGTTATAAACTATATTAAGGCTACCTATAACTACTAGTATATAATAAACTAGAGGGCGGCAATAGTAGTAGCTAATAGGACGTAGTCTGCTAGCCCCGAACGCTACGAGCCGGGCCCGTATAGATTCGCGCTACTAATACGGGTCGCTAGCGCTATTATTATAGAGGAACGGCTATACGCTAATACCTTAGACCTAGTAATCGGGTACGTAGCTACGCTAGTCTAGCTAGACCCGATAGCGAAGGAGCTATATACGTAGGTAGAGAGTAATAGAGGCGAAGGCGATAAGTATACTATCCGAGATAGGTATATATATCGCGAAGGGGTATTATACCTTCCTTACGACCCCGTATTACGAACGTAAGTAATTTATATATACTACGACGACTTCCTAGCTAGCTATTTCGGTAAGGATAAGACTATAGAACTCGTTAAGAGAAAGTACTAGTAGCTAGAAGTTAACGAGGACGTTAAGTAATACGTCGAATCGTATAGTAGCTATTAAAAGGCGAAAGCGAGGCGCTACTATCCCTATAGCGAGATAGTTACGCTTCCTCTACTAGAACGGCTATAGAAAGATCTATTTATAGACTTTATTATAGACCTTCTACCGAGCAAGCGCAATAGTCGTATATTTAACGCGATCCTTATAATTATCGACTACTATTCTAAGATAGTAACTTTCGTTCGGACGACAAAGCGCTATATAAGCGTAGAGCTTATAGATATCCTACTTAATAAAGTTATACGACTTCGAGGCGTACTTAGTAGCATTATCTCTAATAGAGGGTCTATATTTACTAGCTAGTTCTAGTTAGACTTCTATTTCGAGGTATACGTAAAACGTAAGCTAAGCATAGCATTTTACCCGCAAACGGACGGCTAGACTAAACGCGTAAATTAGACGCTTAAGTAGTACCTACGTATCTATTATAAGGAGAACTAAGACGACTAGGCGTCTATACTAGCCTCTATAGAATTCGCGTATAATAATAGCCTAAATATAATACTAAAGATATCGCTATTCTACGTTATTTACGAGTTCGACCCGGACCTAATAATAGAGAACTATAAGAGGGACGTAACCGAATCTTAGAACGCGATTCCGTAAAGAGAAGTACTAGTAGCAAAGGACGCTATAGAAAGATTAAAGCGGAATTACAAGGAGTTAATAAAGCGCTAGTAGTAAGTAAGCGAGTCGTAGGCTAAGTATTATAACTAGAAGTATTAGCTAAAGGAATATAAGGTCGGCGATATAGTCCTTCTATCTATAAAGAACCTAAAACTAAAGGTGCTATTAAAGAAGCTAGTAGATAAGTTCGCTAGACTATTTAAAGTAATCGACGTAGTCGGGAAGTAGGCGTACCGCCTAGCCCTTCTAACAGGATTACGTATCTATAATATCTTTTACGTATCCCTCCTAGAACTCTAGTATAATAGCGAATCTTAGGAGACTAGCTTGCCTCTCGTAGATAATAAGAGCAAGTAGATAGTCGAGAAAGTACTAGAAACCCGAGTTAAGAAGAGTAAGAGGAAGTAGCTAGTCCGGTAGAAAGGCTAGCTAGAAGAATACGACACGTAGGAACCGATTAAATATATTAGGGAATATAAAGCGCTCGAGGAATTTAAGGCGTAAGAGTAGAGCAAGAGGAGCTTACGTAAGCTATAAAGTCGACTATTATAGCTACTATACTACTAATTAACCGTTGCGACTACTATAATTTACGACGAGTGCGCGCTAAGCGCTAAGGCTACGACGAAACGTTACGTTATAAAAAGCTACTAAAGGGAATAGAGAATATAGAGTAGAGAGAAATTATTTATTTATAGCGCCTATAGGCGTAGCGCAAACGGGCCGCAGCGCTAGCATAGAATAGAAGTATAAAATAAGGTAGCGAACTATATAAGTAGCATAGGAGAAGCGTAAGGAGAGAGTATAAGAAGAGCGCGCGATGCGCTAACTTACTCCTTTATACTCTCGTCCTTCTTCTTATCGTCCTCCTTCTTCTCCTTATTCTCCTTATTATTCTCCTTCTTCTTCTCTATAAAGGCCTCGTCGTTAAAGACCTCCTCTACCTAGCTAGCGAGGCGGTCGGCGTAGGCGGCATAGACTACTATATTAAGCGCCTCTTTCGAGGCGCCGAGTAGGCGTAGACGCTACGAAGAATATTAGTAACGCGTATAAGGAGCATATAACCTATAAGATATACCTTATACTTAAGCTTAAAGAGCTTAGAGGATAGGGCGATCTACTTACTAGCTATAAGTAGCTTAGTAGTAGAAGGACCGCTACTAGCTAGTAACGCGCTAGCCCCGCTCTTCTTTAGGGTCTTAAAGACCCTAGCCGACTTACCCTTATTAGACTATAGGACCTTAAGGCTATCGGCGATTAGGGCCTATAGATTAGTATAGTAGCGGCGGAGCTACGTAGCGCGTGCGGCCGGCCTGCCCTTAGCTAGCTTAGCGAGATAGAAGCGTAAGCGCTTCGACTATATAATAATATTTAGATTAGTATAGCGCTCGCAGGCGTAGTTATTATTATTATAGCGCTAGTAATTCTTCTTCTTACTTAGTTTTATAACCCTATTATACGGCCGAACGCTAGCTATACGCACTATATTAGTAAGGAACTCGTAGCTAATACGTACGCAGAACGCTAGACTTACCTATTACTAAATATAAGAGGCAACGATAATAGTCGTCGTCCTTTATAGTAGGGAGGTTAGTAGTAGTATAGGGATCGGCTAAGATTATAGGAGTAGCGATCTTCTTAGGAGGTATAATACTTACGAAGTAGGTACTAGAAAAAGGCTAGGGAGATATATAAATAGTACGAGGTAGAAGCGGGGCGCTTATCTAAAGATAGTATACTAGAATAAGTATTAACGTAATAGAGCGCGAACTTATAGCCCGCACCTACCCTATAATCGACGCGCGGCTAGTATAGGGTCTATAATATAAAAGTCCCTTAAGATCTAGTACGTTACTATAGCACTACTAAAAATCGCGTACGACTATAGAGTAGTAGAGCAACGCAGCCGTAACGTAATAAGAACGCAAGCGACCGGCTGCTATATTAATATAGACTCTCTTACGAGCTAAGGCAGCTCTATAGGAAAGAGAAGATAATTATAAGAGCGATAGCTTAGGGGGCTAATAGCTTAGAGGGCGTCTAAGTTAGACGCCGAAGTATCCGGCTTACGCCGCGTATGCTTAGCGTAAGATAAAAGCACGCTAAACGTATATAGAGGAATCGGTAAGAATTAGTCTCTTAATATCTCTAACGGGTATAGTTAGGGGCGCTTAATACATTACTATATACTAACCTTTTATAAATCCCTAATAGGCTAGGCGTAGGTAGTAGCTACTACGAGCGGAGTAGCGTAGGCTAGCCGCTATAGATAATATAAACTAGGACGGCGCCGTCGACCTAGAACTTAAAGAACTAGAGGCCGCATTACTAGGCCTATAGTTCTTCCTACGAAATAACTTAATTTTCTTTAAGAATAACTTAGATAGTCGCGAGCGCCTATGCGTCCTATAGCTATTATATAAGGAGATCTTTAAGATAGCCTATAATAATTATTACTATTTAGGTTTCTATCGATCCTATGCCCGGGTCTTCGCCTTATTCTATATCTAGTATTTAGCTAAGGAGCTATAGAAGTATATTAAGTTTTGCCTAGACTACCTCCTAAATTAAACTTACTAGCACCGGCTAAATAGTAAATTATAGCTAATTTAGGCGATCGCCGTCCCGGACTATACGATAATAGCTAACTAGGTCTTTAGCCTATCTATAAATAAGGGCGGTTTTAATAGTTTCCTAACTAAAACCTATAAATTTACTAAGCGAGTAATATTAACGAAATCTAAATCGACTTAGACCGCGGCCGACTATAGGGCGGCTTAGATTTATAGCTATATAGCTAACGAGCGGTCCCTACTATTAATTATAATTAGGGATCGGGACTCGATTTAGATGTCCGAGTTTATATAGGTAGTATTCCGTAAGCTTAGTACGCGATTTCTAGCTACTACCGCCTACTACCTATAGGCCGATAGCTAAAGTAAGCGCACGGACTAGATAGTAGAAATCGCGTTACGTTTCTTTATTATATCCTTCCTAGACACTCCTTAGGTAGAAGCTCTACTCTATATCTAGGCCGACCTAAATAATAGCTAGAACGTATTATTAGAGGAGGTTCCTAATATCCTTATCTAAGGTTTTAAAAATAACTTAGACGCGCTTATCCTACTATTCGAGCTACCTACTATAAACTATACTATATTAAGATAGGAAGCCCGTAATAAGGCCGCCGACTTAATAGCCTAGGCGGCCGCGGTTATAAAGGATCGGTATAATACTATTTACCGGCCTATTACTTTCTATCGTAGCTAGCTAGTTCTCTTACGCCTATATAAGAGATATTGCCCGGCCGGTATTATATACTATAAGTTCTCGTACTAGAGAGTTAGGCTCTTTAAAGTTAAGGACTAGGTAGGCTAACTAGCCTATCGTTTAGCTATTCCTCTAGTTTAGCGGATCTACTTAGTAGTATCCGTAGTATAACTCGAACCTTACCTAGCTAGTAATAACTCGTACGACCGCTAGGTTCTAGAGCCCGGCCCTATAGAGGCCGACGATAATAACCCGGCCCCCTATTACGAGATTAAGAGATTAATAGGTAGACGTAAGGTCTATAGTAGGAGGTAATACCTAGTTAAATAGTTAAACTATAGTTATGCCTATAACGTTTAGTATAATATAGAAGACCTTCGCGACGCGGTAGACCTAGTTTAGGAATATAACCGTACGTACCTAGTAGACCGCTATCGAGGCCGCGTACGTACCTAGGTTCGAGCTAGGATTCCGCGAGACTATTCCCCTATTCTATAAGCTAAGATTCTATATTCTCTTATCTATTAAGAGGACGCTACTATAGCTCGCGATAGGCGGGTAGTAGCTAGGCGCCGCTCCTAATTCTCCTCTCTTACTTACTAAAGTATTTTAGGTAGTAATAGCGTAATATTACTAGGCGTCGCTCCTAATTTCCCCTCTTACTTAGTAGAACGTTTTAGGTAGCGATAGCGTAATATTATAGTTTAGGTAGTATTCGATAACTAAAGTTAACGAATAATAGCGCATAGACTATTTTTTTCTATTTACTAAACTATTAGAACTTTAATAGCTATAGTCCTAATACTAACGCTATAATACTACTACTACGACCTACGTATCGCACGTATATCTCCCTAGCGCCTTATTAGGTATTCGATCGCTATAAATAGTAGTAGAAGAGCGGCCGCTTACTAAGAAACCGCCTACGCGCGCTCCTCTACTACTTTAAAATAATGCTTTCGCGCCTACTACGCGCTACCGATCTTATATTTCCGATTACGCTATCGCGCCCTCTTACTCTATCTCGCCGTAATAGATAAACTCTATCCCCGGGCGAGAAATAGCGAAATCGCCGGTTAGTATACTATTTAAAACTAGCTTACTACTAAGTATAATAAGAAGGATCTTCTTAATTTCGGCTATAACGAAGCTAAACTCTAGTTAGCCGTAAAGGGCTTAACTAATATCTTAGGATACTAGGGCCCTCTACTAGCCGGCATCGCCTATACTAATATAGCCGCGGTCGTAGCTATTATTCTAATATATATAGAGAAGTACTATATAGGGGTCTCGGATTCTTTCTTTTTCTAAACTCGCGAGGTAGTCCGTACTAACCTTAATCTAGCCTACGCTATAGTACTAGTATATTTTTAGTATAACTAGAATAAGGCCCGAGTAGTTCTTAAGTTTTAGCTACTAGAGGAGGAATAGTAGCTAGATATCGCCTAAACTATATTCGATTAGGAGGCTACCTAGAAGGCTACCGCGGCTACTAATAAAGACTACGAAGACCTTCTAGTAGCGTAGTAGTTCGAGAAAGATACCTATAGCAAAGTCGGAAAGTAGATAGCGGCCCGCTATAAGGACTAAATAGACTTTAATCGCGATAAAATTCTAATTAAGGACTTTGTTCCCCTCGTACCTTCGGCTATAACCGCTCCGGCGTAGATCGCTCTATAGATATAGTCCTATATCTAGTTCTTATATATAAAGGTATTAGAGACTACCGCGAGTGCCTACTATATAGCTAACTCGTTAGTATAGAAGTTCCTACTTAACTTAGACGTAGCCTATAGAGTTAAAGTAGACTAATTTAAGATTCTTAGCGACGCTAACGCTATAGCCGAGGCTATAGGTATCGACCTCGGCTATCTTTAGATATTAGGATTCCTAAGCTATTCCTAAGAACTATATATCTAGTACCTTACTAACGTAGCTATATTACGAATAATATTATATTCGTCCGTTAATAGATAGCCTAAGGGCCTCCCTAAGATCCTAGCCTATATCTAATACTATAACATCGGCTAATTAGCGCTATTATTCGACGTTCGTAGCCCGGCTAACGAACGAGTCTCCCTATTAGTACTATTTATAGGCGCTAACGCTAGTATCTAGCGCCTATTTAGAGAAGCGGCGTAGCCGTATACGGTTCTATAGATCGCGGATTATATATATTAGAAGATCCGCTAGCTAGAACTACGAGCTAAGCCGGCTAGTGCTCGCCTTAAGGCATATAGACTATCCGCCTCTATTACTATATATATCCCGGATAACCTACGCTTAGCTAACGACTTTCTACCTATTATTCTAAACGAGCTACTATCTAAGACTAAGGTATAGATTATCGCCGACTAAAAGGCCGCTAGCTAGCGGTATACTAACTTTAAGGCCTAGGTAGCACGACTCTAGTAGAAGAAGAAGAAAGAAATAGCCTAGGTATAAGTAGCTAAGATTATATAAGAAGCTAGAGCTACTACTAAAGCGTAAGTAGCTAAGGACGTATAAGTAGCTAGGGACGTATAAGTAGCTAAGGACGTATAAGCGGCTAAGAACGTATAAGTAGCTAAGAATAGAGCCGCGACGGTAGATAATCTTTAGATAGGTAGCGGCTAGTCTAAGTTCTAAGATCGCCTAAAGACCTTACGAGCGTAGTAGGCGACTAAGAAGTCGGAGACTATCGAGTCTAAAAATAACGGCGATACTACCTAGGGTTAGATAATGCCGCCTCTAGCTACGACACCTATACTACTACCGCCCTAAGCTCCTAGTAATACGAGCTTCTTAGGCCTAACTACGCTACTATAAGCCCCCTAGCGCGGCTAGGCAATGCCGCCCCTAGAGCCCTATACTTTAAGTATAATAGCTAGCTAGATACTTAACCCGCGCTTATTTACCTAGGGTTTCGGCAGTATAGGTACTCTGCCGCCTAGATATAACTTCTAGCCTAACGTCTAGATATAGTAGTTTTTCCCGAACTAGCTACTTCTAACTAGCCTACTATTCTTACCTAATTATAATACGCGAGCTACTTCGATAGAATAGTCCGTTAGTAGCCCCTTAAGCATGCGTACTACCTCGATTAGATAGCCTAGCCTACTTATACCTAGTAAGCGCGCCTACGAAGTCCTATTATACGCCTCTACGCGGCCGCAGGTAGAAACAGATGCTCTCGAGCATGCTAGCAAAGTATAAGGGCATATAAGACAATCCTACTTCGCTACTACTAGCTATATACCCGACTCGATAAGATAAGAACTACTATAAGACAACCCCTAAGACTACCCTACGAACTAAGGTAGAACCCTACCGTAGAAGAGGTAGAAAAGAGAGAATAGAATAGAAGTAGGTAGGATAGAGCAGAGAGAGGAGGCAGCTACTAGGCAAGAGATTAGCTATTTACCTACTAAAAAGAGCTATAGAAGGAAGGGAAAAAGGCAGACCCTTCCTACCTAGAATATATATTCCTAGAGACGACCCTCTAGGTCCGAGATCGAATAGAAATAGAGGCCTTTATACCGGCTCGATGCACTATACTAGCTATATCTACTACTAGAACTAATTTTAGATATTAAAATTCTATATATAGGGGCTTAGCACTTAGCAGCTTGGCGCTTGGCGCTATACTAAGTGAAATTCTAGTTCCCCTAGGCATCGGCCTATAATATCTGTTTTTAGCGCGAATAAGGCACCCCTACTACCGAGAGTTTTTTAGCCTAGGAGGCTTTTCTCTCTCCTACGACCGGTTAGGTATTAGGCCTACCCGTGCTATATAGTCTTCGACTCCTATAGCACGTTAATAGAATAAATAAATAATAAACAAACAAACCTAGTAAGCGCGTAGCTAAGGACGTAATAGAGGAGGCGGCTAGGAAGAAGGGCGTCCTCTAGACGCCTACTAAAGCGGAGATGCTCGAGTACGTATAATAAAAGCAGACCTACGCCGACTATAATAATAACAGTAGGGCACTACTACCCGACGGCCTCTAGTACTCGAGTATAAAGATTAACGCTAAGGCCGCTACTTAGAATATTAATAAGTATACCTATACGAAGGCCGGCCTAGAGCGTACTAATCGGTTACTACTATACTACGCCCTTAGCCGCGTTTTACTAGGTAATCTACTACCTATAGGCGTCCGACTAGATAACTATATAGTTAGAGCCTTACTAGATCTTAAGAACTATAGTACCTTTAACCGCAACGACTTAATAAAGATATAGCCCGCTAACTTCGGGTCTAAAGACTTTATACGAATATAGCGCGAGCTAGCTAGCTGCCCTTATATCGTAGAAAAGAATAATAACGCCTTCTACGCTATCGCTTATACTACTTATATTTTATATAGAGCCGGCTAGCCCGGCATCTAGGCTAAGATTAATAGTAATAAGCGCTAGGCCTCTAGTAAGTAGATTTAGGCATCTAAAGTTCTAGTAATAAAGGATATAATTTAATAGGCTATAGTAGTAGACCTACTCGGCTTCTTAAAATCTATACGTAAGGGCATCGATGCCGCTATAGCTACCGACTAGGCCGTCTAGTATCTACGAGATACTCTAACCTATCTCGACGAGGTCGAAAATAATAGCTAGCGTAGGGAGACCTCTCTTTAGCCCTTCGATAGTTAAGCTCGGCCGCTACCCTAGAAAGATATCGAATAAGTTAGATAGCTATACGCTATAGCTATATTAATACTAGCTATCGCTAACTAATACTAGCGTCTTCGTATCCTCGAGCGCCTTAACCCTACTTACTATTTACTACCTCTAACGAGATTATATCTATAGCTAGCCCTAACGACTAAGAGTAAAGGCAAGGCTAAGAGGAGGGGCCCTAAGACTTTAGAAATTACTATAATAGTTGCGTTATTAGATAATAACGGACCCGCCGAGAAGACTCCTAGAAAGAAGAAGGCTCTAGCTAAGAAGAAGGTAAAGACGAAGTTAGATACTATATTAGAGGAAGATTAGCTAGCGGCCCTATAGCTAAGACTCGGACTTTAACCCTAAGGATTTTAACTAAGGATAGCTATTAACTTAAAATAGCGCGGGGGGGGGTAACTATTATAGATAAGATAAGTAGCTAGCCGGATAGGAGTCGTAGGCCGAAGGCTAAGGCTACGAGCCCGGCCGCTAGGCAATAGGTAGCTAGCTAGATAGGGGTCGTAGGCCGAAGGCTAAGGCTACGGGCCCGGCCGCTAGGCAAGTACTTTAGTATATATATAGCTAGATAGTAATAATATAGACGTTACTAACTTAACTCGGCTAGGCCCTACCTAGACCCTAATAGCTAGCTATTCTACCTTATTTTACTAGGTATCTTAGGTACGGTAGATAGATATTCTAGATAGTTATTAGTATAGCGTTTAAACGCCTTAAATAGCTTCTTAGTTTATAGAATAACTACTAGCGAACGTAGTTTATCTAGCGCCGCGATATAAGCTAAACTACCTTTATTAGAGTCTATACTAATTACGCTAGCGTTATCGTTCGCTAGTTATAACGCCTTAGTAATCTTATAAGCTACCTCTATAAGAACGTCGTCGGTTTAGAATATAAAGGCTTAAGTCGCGAGGTTAATTATATAGCTAATATAGCGTAACCTCTATAACTTCTTACTCTAGAACTTAAAGTTCTTAGATCGTATATAACGCTTAATTAAGCGTACTATAGTATCGTTAGTTATAACGTTATTAGAGGTAATCTAGCCGAGGTAGTATTAAATATTATAGGCCTTAATCGCCTTAATTATAAGCGTAGATAGGTAGTCGCTAGTTTTACTAGCCTCGCCGTCTACTTTAGTAAGATTAAGGAGTATCTATTTAAGCTCGCTACTAGTATTAATAAACTACGTATTAACGGCTTAGAATAACTTCCTACTATAAGAGGCTTTCTAGGTATTAGTACTTATATAGAAGTATAATAACGCGGTAGCGAGGTAGGTAGTAATATTATCTTACTAGAGTTTAAAGTTACGCTTAATTCGAGGCCTTATAGTACTCGCTAAATATAATAGATAGTAATCCGCCTAAGGGTTTACTAATAAGATTAAGTTATAGAATACCTTATAAGTAACGATTCGGTATAATAGGTTATATTCTTTTATAAGGCGTACGTAGAGGTTCTAGAATAGTTACTTATTTATAGCGTTCTTTAGCGTAATAACCTCCGCCTATAGTTATTTACTCTCGTACCTCTATACCTAAACCTTTAGTATACTAGCTAGGCTATCTGCCTATACCTTAACTATAGGTATTAGTATATACCTACTAGCGTAAATATAGTAACTCCGAAGGTAGTAGGTAGCGTTCGAAGAAACGCTATACTATATATAGTCGTTAATACTATAGTAAAATAGTATATAGCTATAATCGTCCTTCTTAGCTTCGTATAGTAGCCTTTCTCGTACGTACTACTATAACTCTCTATTCTTTTACTTTTTCTTTTTATAAGAATTTAGCTTTTATTTCTTCTTTAGGAAAACTACTATATCTTTAACTATAGGTATCGGTATACTAGAGCTAGGCGAAATAAAGAGAGAACTCGTAGGTATTTAAAGTAGCGTAGAGTCGGGGATAGTTTAAGAGAGTTAGAACTTAGAGGTATTACTAGACGCTAGCGTATTCTTAATTCGTAGTCTCTTACTATTAGCCTTTTTCCTATAATATTCTTTAGGCTCTATTTAGTCGATTCGCTTATACGTACGTAAGTCGATTAGTATATATAGTTGTTTCCTAGTATTTAGCGCTATAGTTAATACCTATCGATTCTATAAACTCTAATTTTAAGTTTATATAATAGGGCTCGGCGGCGCCTGCCGAGCTAATAGATAAGCTTAGATAAGCGTAAGTTAGACCTTAAGGCATATTAAAGTTTAGTAAAGTTATAGGTTTATCGCGACTATCTAATACCTCTACTAACTTAATTACTAATAACAACCCCTTCTATCTCTTCTAGCGCCTTAATAATACGTAGAAACTACGAGCAAACACCTTCTAAATCGCCGCTAGGTTTATAGCGCGCGATATATAGCTAATAGCGATACTACGAGCTTTAATCGTCGCCGAATTAGCGCTAGTACCGCCGCTTCTAGTACTAATACCCCCTCGAACGCTTAGTATTATTCTTAAGGTACTATAGATTTAGAAGGTTTAGTAGCTTAATCTAATACCTCTAATTAATATGCCTAATTTAAGATAGCCGCCGCCTCGATTTAGCTATTCTTTAAGCCGTTCTTAACTCCTCTTAACGCTTCTTATCTACCTTACTCTAAACCTTCTTAAAGGCACGCGCTACCTCCTTATTCGAACGACTTTATAGTCTAGAAACAATACTATCGAGCTAGGAGGTATTAGTAGCCGTAAGGTAGTTATTATCGTTTACTAATCGTTTAATAAATATATAAGTTATAACTAGTAAACCCTAATACTAGATAATACTCTCTTCCGTATCTAGAGGCTCCGTAAACGATAGTAAGGATTTAGATAACTTAGAGACTAAGTCTTAAGAACTAGGTACCTACTATATAGTTAGTACTTAAGTTCGAATCGCCTTAGCTTAGTAGCTATATACCTCTACCCTAACCCTAATAGCTATTTCTTACTCGGAAGTCCGATTTGTATGTAGTTTACTACTAAATTAGACCCTCTAAAGAGTTTATAGCGCTCTTTAAAGGCCGAGGAATACTTCTAGCCGCGGAAACAACCCCTTCCGGATTGAATCTAACTAATTAATAAATAACATTGAATATCGCCAATTATTCAATTAAGCCGGAATCAAATTCAATTCAAAACTAAATAATTGAATTATTTTGAATACGTATTCAGGATTCAAACTCTATGTTCCCCAACAACAGGAATGCCTTCAGCATCTGGACACACTCATCAAGCAATTGTCTTCGCCTTCGCATATCTGCTCCGATTTTGTCGCTGTATTCTTTTCGATCCGCCGAGATATGGCCGGACACGGGCCTCGTCTGGTTCCCTTTCTCGATTCGCATCCGTCTTCTCGTTGCTGATTGAACGGCAATGATGGCTCGTGAAGTACGATTTGCGTATTATTGCTACACTCATCTAGTTCCCTATTGGAGAGGTTTCTACGATAGCAGAGTGTCCACCATTCCGACAGGATAGCGCGCGGTCGCCTGCTTCCCCGCCGCCCATCTTCTGGCCTTCCATTCCGGCTCTCTTGAACTCCGGCGAAGACTTTGCAGAGCAAGCTTACTTGCACATCTCCATGATTTTGGCACACAAGCGATGCCCACAGACTCTGTGAACCCACTCACTGCGCCAGCCCGTGTGCATCCGCATATCCTGTCTTTGACAGTGGCTGGGTTGTCCTGACAAAAAGAAAGCGCAAACGATATCATGCGACGATCTCTCCGAAAAATGGCTGAAAACGCCAACTATGCAGTCCTGATACCGCGGGCTCGAAACAGCTTCGATGGCCTTATCAGGTCCTTTTTGGATTCGTTGGTCGAGTTGGCCTACCCACATTCGCTGGTTCTCCATCCCCGGAGAAACGCATCGCACCCACGACCAGTAGCTGAATCGCACCACAATCATCGCCAGAAGCCGGTGGTGCTTCAGACTTATTTTTTGCCAGCCACGGAACAACGAATTCAAGCGGTCCACAACAGACTTCTCCCAATCTCTTGGAGCCGGTCACGCTTTCTAGGGCTCGCTTTGCATGTCTGATGTGCGATGTCACACTTATAATTGTCGCATTGTGGACTTCAGCTTGCGCCAGCTGGAAGTTTTCTGCCGACCAGCCTGCTGTTTGTCATCGGGACAAAGCGCATGCTCAAGTGGTGCGGCGAATGATGACAGATTTACTTCCGCGTTCCTGGACTCGTATCCTGAGTCGGATCTGGCTCGATGCGAAACTGCTGGTCCGATGGGCTTTGTCTGATCTCGAGATGGCCGAACTGAAATTTCTTTCGCCTGACTGACCGAGTTCACTCTACCTGAGCGATCCGAGCTAGATGTGGCGATCGATAGCCCTGTCGCAACGCTATTCCGCTGTTGATGGCCTCTGTCTGGAGATACTGCGAACGACGATGTTCGCGACTGCGGTACCGACTGCTGAGTTCTGAACTCTGCTGGTCGATTCTTTCGCCCGGCATACTGCTGGGCAGATGTCGGATGCTCCTGTCGATATCGCATACTCTGTTCGAAGTATTTCCGATCTCTGATCTGCTGATCGCGGACTGCAAAGCGAAGATGAAGTTCCTCAATGAACAATTCTTTCGACGCCAGATCAGGAAAGATCAGCATTACATACTCGGTGCTTTTGACCGAGACCTTGCTGCGAGAGCGAGGGTGCGATGGTGTACGGAGAGGTAGTATGTTGAATGTGATAGGATCCGGTTGGCCCTCGGAGTCGGTCTCGGATGAAATAAAGCGCACATTGAACGAGGACCGGGACTCTTTTCTAGCTCGGAGAGCGATGATGGTACATCGAGGATCTCGATGACAGGGGCAGGAGGTAGGGTCAATGTAAATATCGCTGTCGAGGTCCACGGCGATAGCGGCAAAGCTCTTCTTTTCCCTGCCCCTCTTCGTCTTCTCCACAAGCTGAGTAAACATCACGATACAAGACGACTTTGCACGCTCCGATTCAAAGCCATCGCCGGTGGCGTGCACTGTACTGGCCGCCGTAATCGATTGTGTCAAGCTGATTCTCGTGGACTGCGATCCATGCGCTTGAGAGGAATCTGAGCCAACTTGTGGCGGAGTCGTTGGGAGCACGATTGGCTCTTGCCACAGCTGAACACGACCAAAGCCTTTACACGCAAGCTGCTCATCGCTGAACTGACAACGGATCCGACTTTGGTCGTGTGAGACCTGATATCCCATCAACGCGCCCTGCAAACTGTGGACGTCCTCAATGGTTTTGAAGTCGAAGTACTCCGCGTTTCGACAGAAGATCGCGAGCTCCAGGCAAGGCTCGATCAACGTTGGAAACGCGTACCGTGGTATCAGTCGATCCTCTGTCACGATCAGCTCGTGCTGTGTGACAACGACTCTTCCTCGTGCCGTCTGCGATCCGCTCTCGTGTACGATGCGTAAGCGCTCTTCTGAGCTTTTGATCGCCGTTAGCGACTCGATGTCTTCTGGAGAGCTCGACGCCAGGTCCATCGAGCAAAGCTTTTCTTCTCCACCACGGACCATGATAGGGTCGGGCTTGCGATACCGAACGTCCTCAGAGAGCACTTCCGCTGGCCAAATACCAAAGTCAGAGTCTGGAAGTTCGAGCAAAGTCTCATCCGGATAGACAATTAGCCTCGTGGAGCTGGCCATTCTCGTCAAGATCGCCTGCTGTACCTGGTTCACCGCACGCTTATAGTAGTAACCCGGGCGCGCGTTCTTGTAGTCTTGGCTCTCCAGGATACACTCAAGCAGCCACCTCGACTTGAGGAACAGCAGGTATCCTCGGGGCGTTTGGCTGGATCCTTCTTCTCGACTTTCCTCAAAGTGTTCCAGCAAAGCATCAAAGCCTTTGATCAGAGGCACGTCAACTTCTGCGTCTGCATCTCCATCTGCTTGCATCGACGCCTCAAATCTTTGTGCGAGCACCTCGCTAACGGCAAACTCGTCTTCCGATGCAGATACTTGCGGCGCGCCCTGCCCTGACACGTAGCCCAGCCATGAAGCATGAAACCGTGCTAGCTCAAGTCGGATATCCTGTGAAACTTGCAGGTTCTGTTCTGATATCGCAAGAATGTCGTCGACTCTATCATCCAGATCCGTGAGTATGTTGACAGATAGCCTGTCAATCACTAGTCGTATCTTCAAGGAATGGAAATGCAAGCGCCGCCGCAGTACATCTGCTTTGATCTCCTGCTGACTGAGATTGTATCGGAGATTCTCCAGCACATGAGAGTCGCGGTCGCGAAAGTGCTTGTTCTTCTGGAGCAAAGCATCGCATTCCTTCAAAGTCTTGTGAAAATCACCGATGATGGTTTTCCGCTCGCTCTCGAAGTCTCTCTCCAATGGCCTCATTCCCGACAGCGCCTTCTTCTCCCATCGTCGTTGGGCCTCCTGCAGAGCCGCGTTCAGCTTGTCAAGCAACTCCTTGAACTCCAGCACCTCTCGTCGAAAGTTTGCATATCGCACATCTGCGATCGTTAGGAATTGGAAGATGTTTGCAATACTTGGAGTTCCTACCTGCTCTATTCTCATACGTGAACCCGTAGTCGTAGATCTTGATCGCTAACTCCACACCCTTGACGACGTCGCTGATACCGGAGAAGCTCATACTGAGCCGCAAGGATATGGTTGCTGGCGAACGAAGTACAAGCCGGAGAGATTGATCGCGGGCGGTCGACTCCTGCTGGTGGGTACCTGCGAAGTCAAGAGCTGTTGGCTTGGAACAGGCTGTGCCTGCAAGCCGAGTCACGGGTTCACTGCGGGCCTCAGGGAAAGCCACTGGGGCGGCCTCTGGAGGCAGCATGCATGGCTGCAGTCTACGCGAATGCGGAGTAACAGACGTCCCAATCTGGATAGATTCCACACAGCACACTGGTCAGTTGATATGCTTGGCATGCTTGTGGCGGCGCCTCCAAGCTAATGAACCACTCACGTACATCGCCAAGCGAGGCTGGGTATGAGCCACAATATGTGGTTGCGAGAGACGAACAACACAGCCTGATGAAGGATCCGAGCTCCAGACTTGTTCGGAAGGACTTGTATAAGCCATGCTCAGCTGGCACGCAGTGTTGTTCTGCCTTCACTCAAACATTGCCATATCAACGAGAGATTGCAGAGCACATCAAATTGTGTGCGTGCAAGCGACATGCCTCTCACTGAGACAGAGAGAGCTCTTTTAGGGCGACCCAGAGAAGAAGATGTTGACCAAGATCATCAAAGGATCGACTATGCACCTCAGGAGAAGAGCAAGATTGGCAGATTCACTCTTGTGGCCCTGATACTCAACCGGACGATTGGATCAGGCATCTTCCTCTCCCCGCATCGCGTTCTGGCAGGAACGGGCTGTGTTGGAGGAGCATTGTGTATGTGGATTCTCGCGGCTGTAATATCCATTTGTGGGCTGTACGTCTGGCTCGAATGTGGATTGTCGATGCCACAGAGACTTGTCCGTGGAGAAAACAAGCCGAGAGGAGTGCCACGCTCAGGAGGTGAAAAGAACTATGTGAGTATTGCACAGTATGATAAGGACTGAAGATGCCTTGTGCGAATAGGCAAGAATGTCCAAATCAAGACCGGCGCTAATGATCTTTTCAGCTTGAGTTCATGTTCCCTAATAATGGTCTGCGCCTCCCGCACATACTAACAACGTGTGCCTGCTCGGTACCTTTCATACTTTTGTATAACCTCTCAGCCAACGCCATAGCGTGCGCACTGCAAGCTCTACGGGCATCGGGGTACTATCAAGAAGCTGGAGATGATCCTGCGCGAGGAGTCGTCCTGGCAGTAGCCATCGGCATGCTTACGATGGTTGTCGTCTTCCATTCGTTCTCAAGAAACATTGGTATCTGGATCAACAATTGCTTCGCTGCCGTCAAGATAGCTCTCCTTTTGGCGATCATATGCCTCGGAGTGGCGAAAGCGGCGGGAAAATTCGGCGGGCCTGGCGATGTTGTTCGAAACAATTTCACTCGTGACGTCTGGAAGACGCAACGAACAGACATGTCCTCTTGGTCAAACGCTTTGGTGCTTTGTCTTTTCTCTTTTGGAGGATACCGACAGCCGTTTTACGTTCTGGCCGAGGCAAAAAGCCCTCGCAAGTACTTTCCAAAGTACACTGTATCGGCCATGGTCATTGTCGCGGTCCTATTCTTGCTGGTGAACATCAGTTACCTTTTGGTGGTCGACAAGGAAGAGATTCTGAGCAACAACGACAGCCTCGATCTGGCGACCCTGTTCTTCGACAGACTTTGGAGTGACAGCGAAGAGAGAGCTTCTCGTGCTATGGCAGTCATCACCGCCATCTCGATCTTCGGTAACCTCTGGGTGATGACATTCACCGCAAGTCGAGTGAAGCAGGAGATTGCAAAAGAAGGAATCCTGCCCTACTCTCTGTTCTTCGCCACGTCCTACCGCACTCCTTATGGTCTCTGGCAGCAATGGAAATCGAGAAACCGCATGCAGCCCGACGAAGTGGAACAAGCACCAACGGCGGCTCTGGGCCTGCATTGGGCGACATCGATTCTCCAGATCGCCGTTACAGCAGCAATCGTCGATCCGAAGAAGGCATATGCAGCGCTTGTCTCGCTTTACATGTACACCATCATCCTTGGCTTTGCCTTTTGGGTGTCCGTTGGTCTGATATTGACGAAGACTCGTAACAAGACGAAATGGCGAGAAAGCCGCCGATACCGTCCATGGCTTTCGCCTATCCATGTCCTAGTGTATGGCATCTCATCGGCATTCTTGCTCACTGCAGCCTTTGTGCCGGCGGCAGAAGGTTCGCCGTTCCATGACTCCGTTACTGGCATACCTTGGTACATCATCCCTTCAATTGGCGTGATGGCTCCGTTCTGGGGCGTGCTGTGGTACTGGGGGTTCCTCTTTTATCAGGCCAAAATTCGACGAGAGCAGCTGATAGTGACGCGGCAACCGTACTGGGCTGCGGACCCTGACTGTCCTGGGGAGTACGTTCAGCTGGCGGAGGTCATTGACCATACATGGGAGATCCCCATCCGCGCAGGAGACTTGGAAAGCTCGTCGCAGGAAAGTGTCTCCGAGCGACAGACAAAGGTTCGAAGCCATGCTCGCGAGATTTTGCTGCGTGATATTGAAGACTGAAGGGTGGAGAAAGGGTCGCTTGTGCACGTATCGTCATCGTTGTGATAGCCTCTGTCATTGAAGGACATCAGCTCGCGCCGCTTCTTGGTGTCACAGAATCAGTGGCCCTCACATGGAAAAGGGTAAGAACAGCTGTGTATCTTTATCTTTAGCAGCATATTGCCTGCGAACGATTGCGATGTGTCTGGATGACCGTGCAGCTTGTCCATAATACCATACAAGTTGTTGTTTCCGAGGCTTCACTTTGATTCCTTCCTTCCAATAGGCTTTGGCGCTTCTACCCAGTCGAAATCTCCAAGCCACTTGGTTAGCCAAACATCTGCCGGTGTGTTGGCTGCTCGTGGCTTGGAACCGTCGAACAAGGGACCGCTCAAGAATGTGTGAGGAAAGCCAGGGTTGAAAGGATAAGCCTCGTCCACCTCTGCTAGCTCTTCTTCTGAGAGACTCACGCTTAGCGCATCAATGCTCCCATGCAGATGCTCCACCTTCCGAGCGCCGATGAGTGGGGAAACATACGGCGCTTTAGTACCGACATACGCCAAGGCGATACTCAACAGCAGAACGCCCTTCTTCTGGGCGAGGCCTTCGAGATGCGCAGAGACCTTGCGATCCAGCTGGTCTCGCTGCCGGGAACCTTCTTTCGTCTGGAACGTGCCCTGGTTGAGGACTCCATACGGACAGAGTCCCATGCCCTCGTCTTGACACATCGGAATGATTTCGCGTTCAAAGTCTCGCATCGCGGCGTTCCACATTCCCTGGTAGACGACAAACTGCCCGAGTCCGTGGTCCCGAGCATATTGATTCGCTTTGCTCACGATTCAGGCTGGACAGTCAGATATGCCGAGACTTAGCACCTTGCCCGCCACGACAAGATCGTTCAACGAGTGCATAAGTCGGGAATGGTGACGGTATAGTCCCACCAATGAACTCATGGCGCTCTCGTCCAAGATTGCAGGTGTTCATTAGGTATGTTTCGCAAAGAGAGAACCCGATCCTTTGCTATGAGCCTAAACATATCCTCAGCTGCTCCCAACAGATCGGACTTATCGGGGATACCATCTTTTCAAGTCCGTCGCATGTTGTGCCTATGCAGATCGAGACTTTCGCGTGAGCCGCTCCCAAGCTCAATGATCACTCACCGCTGCTATCTTGCGCACGGAGGAGAGCATGTTAAGACCGCCTGCTCCTGTTGCCATCTTGCTCATACAACGTAGAAATACCGGTACTTGGCGTTCCTCTCCAACAACATATACATGTGATAGTGGGAAGGCAATTCGTAACTCAGTTCGGTAAGTCAACTACCGCAATCTGCAGATCACGTACGGTTGGCGGAATATATTTGGTGGCATGTTTCTTGGTTGGGTTTAGCCATCTCCCTTCATCTTGTCGGTCGCTGCTTGCATGACTTTATACGCTGTCAATGACGAATTGTGCAAGAAAGACCTTTTTCGAGCTCTGTCGTGTCGTCATGTTGTCGGTCACTTCGCTGCAGATGAAGAATCATTTCCAAATATCATCAGAGCACCGAGTGAGGTTACAGTAGTTACAGTAAGCCTTGGCGAAGTGGCCTGTGCGTCGCCCACTTGCTATCGCGCTAAGCAGCGCGTAGTTACGGAAGTATGCGGGTACCTTCCGGAGAATTACTTAGAGTTATATAATATAAAATTAGCGGGAAGCGATCTTATCTATTCCTAGAATTTACTATAGAAACGCTTATATATAATTAGAGCCTTAGTAGTTAGAATTCTTCGTTTAATATTTTAAGGATTCTATATATCTTAGAGCCCTTATACTCTAAGATACTTTTCGTATTCTAAGATATCTCTATATCGTAATATATCTCTTTAGCTTAATAGCTATTAATACTACTATAAAGTTAGATAATAAGAAGTAAAAAGGATATCTTTAAAAGAATTTAAAACTTTATCTTTTTATAATCTTTTAAGAATTACTTTACGTATAAGCTAGCTCGATTATAATAATATACTACTATTATACTATAGAGGCTTATTATAGTAATAATATACCTTCTTTATATATATAGTATAATTAGTATATCTAGGTTTATATAAATTAAGACCTATACTATAGTAGTAGCGTAGCTAGCGTTTAAGCTTATTTCCGTAGTCTCTACGTTACCTTTAATAATTAGTAGGCTTTTCTCGTTCTTTAATTAGCCGTAATCGTTTAGTTCGTAAAAGTTTAGCTATTTTAAGAATTTAATATATTTCTAAGAAGGTAGTAGTTTACTTAATCCGTCCGCTAGTATTAAGGTAGTCTTAATATATTCTACTTAAATACGTCTATACTAAACCTCTTAACGTCGCTAGTAGCCGTAGATATTAACGTATTATAGTTTACTATTAATAGAGCCTTATTTAGTTAGTAACCTTAGCGTTTATTAGTTATTATAGTATAGAGTTAGTATAAGAGCGATAGCTTAGGGAGCTAATAGCTTAGAGGGCGTCTAAGTTAGACGCCGAAGTATCCGGCTTATACTACGTATACTTAGCGTAAGATAAAAGCACGCTAAATATATAAAGAGAAATCGGTAAGAATTAGTCTCTTAATATCTCTAACGGATTTAGTTAGAGGCGCTTAATATATTGCTATATACTAACCTTTTATAATACTAATTCTTCTACCTAATTAAGAGTAGCGATCTATTAAGGCCTACTATACTTACGCGAGGAGTATCTATATAGCTAGGTAACCGTAGCGAACGCGCTAGGTCTATAGTACTACTATTAAGCTACGTAGAAGAGTTACTAAACTCTAAAGCTAAAGAAGACGAGGAGATAAATAATACTAATAATATATAGGTAAGGCGCGAGCGTCTCGAATAAGAGAACGCTACGCTATATAAATAGCTCGAACTCCGCGCTCTCTAGGTAGAGAATAAACGCTTAACGCGAGAAGTTAGAACGACTACCCTACTAATATACTTAAGTACGATAGTAAGAAGCCTCGGCTCGAGGTACTCTAGTACGGCGAGTACTACTAGAGATACTAAGGATAGTACGCGTTATAGTAGCGACGAATATACGCCCTACGAATCTATTAAGCTCCGCTCTTCTAAGCTATTTAAGGGCGAGACTATTAAGGAAGCCTAGGAATATATCCGCGTATATAAAGTAAACTTTATAGCCGCGCTAAGAAAGTTTATAATAGAATACTAGAAAGTAATCGCTAGTATTATATTCCTCGTAGGCGAAGCGTAAGAAGCCTAGTATAACGAGTACCCTAGTATACTTCTAGTAGAGTATACTTAGGCGTAGTTCTATAAGTTTCTATACGATATCGTCGGGGATTAAGCGAACCGCTAGCTACTTATAACTATTAAGTACGAGATAATACGTTAAGGCAAAAATTAGAGTATATAATAATTTATAATAGACCTCGGTAGTCTCGAGGTATAGCTCGGCGACTATACTAAGGCGTAGTTAGTTCGCTAGCTTCTTATAAAGTTAAAGCTATTACTACGGAAGGATATTATTAAGAACTATATTATCCTAGCAAAGCGCGCTAACCTTATCGCTCTAGTACGACGCCTTAAATAGGTAGAAAGGTTAATACTACGCGATATAGGCTTATATAACTATAATAAGGACGCGTCGCACTAGTAGTTAAAGCGTAAGAGAGTCGATAGTAATATATATGCCTCTAAAAGTAGTTATAGGTCTAACTCGAAGGAGAAGAACTCTTAAGAATTAAGATAAGCGTAAAAGTAAAGATAAGGACTAGTAACCTAGGTATTACGATTATAACGAGGTAGGCTATATCCGTCTAGATTATCCGAATAAGAATAAGGATAGTAATAAGCCGGCGGTCCGTAAGATAGCTATAGGCAAGTCGAAAAAAGTAGAAGCGACGGAGATATTACGTAAGTCTCTACTACTAAAGTAGATAGTATAGGGTACCTACCTATATAATATATACTAGTAGTACGAGTATAGGGAGAAGTTAAGTCTTAGAAGGGCCGTAGGCTAGCCGAGTTCCTTCTCGATAATACTACGAATATTAATATAGTATTACGAGCCTTCGTGCTCTAGTATAAGTTGCCCTTACGGCCGAACGCGGCCTTGCTACTAGCTACTACCTTTACGAGTAAACTAAGTTATTATTACGGTGCGCACTATATACGTATAAGGCTCGTAGACTCCTTAAGGATCGAGCGTATAACTAGAGGGATCTTCTACGTATATAATATACTAGATCCTAATATTATCCTTAGCTATCTATAGCGATATATATAATAAGTAAGTATCGATAGTAGTATAGATAAATAGCGTTATAGTAACGATCGTTTTAGCCGATTCGAAGTCCGAGAGGCTTATAAGTTCCTTAAAGACCTCTAGAAGGCACCCGCTATATTTATAGTTAGCTTAAGTAGAATAGATAAGGAGCCTACTTCGATACTAGAAGAGTTCTATTAGTTCGACGATATCCTTAACTTAATAGAGGAAATACGAAGTAGACCTATTAATAGCGCTAAGTATACGATCGACCTAAAGCTAGGTACTATACTACCCTTTAGGCCTCTATACTACTAGTTAAGTAGAGAGCTTAAAGAGCTTAAGGAGTACCTAAAGACTAAGCCCGAGTATAATTAGATCGAGCGTTCTAATAGCGAGGTAGGTACGCCTATCCTATTCGTACTAAAGAAGAATAGTAAGCTACGGTTATATATAGACTACCGTAGGCTAAACGAGATTACGATTAAGAACCGGCACCCGCTCTCTTTTATTAGCGAAATACTAGATAGACTTATAGGAGCTACGTAGTTTACGTTGCTAGATCTTACGGACGCGTATTATCGTATCCGTATTAGACTAAGCGACTACTAGAAGACTACGTTCTATACGCAATACGGTTACTACTAATACTAGGTAATACTCTTTAGTTTAACGAACGCCCTAGTAATATTCTAGGCGTATATTAACCGCGCGCTAGTAGAGCTAGTAGATATAAGTTACGTAGTATACCTAGATAATATCCTAATCTATAGTAAGACTCGCGAGGACTACGTACGAGACGTATACGCTATACTTAAGAGGCTCTATAAATTCGGACTCTACGTATAACGCGCTAAGTATAAGTTCTTCTAGAAATAGGTTAACTTCCTTAGGTTTATAGTTACGACTAGAGGTATAATAATAGACCTTAGTAGAGTAGCCGCAATCGCCTTATAGCCGAGGCCGATTACTCTAATAGAGGTTTAATTATTCCTTAGGTTCGCGAACTTCTATTACTACTTTATCTTCGGATATTTAAGGGTCGTAGTACTACTAACTATACTCTTAAAGAGCGCGAAGAATAGTAGGAAGCTAGGGCCTATTAGTTAGGGCGAAGCCGAGGAGTAGGCTTTCCTAAAGTTAAAAGAACGCTTCTAGATCGCGCTACTCCTTAAGTACTTTAACTCTACGCTACGTCTACGAGTCGAGACCGATATATCTAACTTCGCTATCGCTAGTATTCTAAGCTAGCTATTCGAGGCAGAATAGTACCTAATCGCGTTCTTCTTATAGAAGATAATTAATACTAAGTATAACTACGAGGTCTATAATAAGGAACTCCTCGTAGTAGTAGAATCCTTTAAGATATAAAGGCCTTACCTCGAAGGCGCTATATATAAGGTAGAGGTGCTAGTCGACTATGCTAACCTAAAGGCCTTTATAGGTATAAAGTAGTTAACGGGCCGATAGGCTAGGTAGGCTACGTTCTTAGCCCTATATAACTTTATAATTAGTTATAGAGCAGGCAAGCTAAACGTAGCTAACGCGCTATCGAGGCGTAGTAATTACGTAAAAGATATATAGGCGATAAATAACCTATTACTATCGCTATAGTAGAAACTCTAAGTTTAGAGCGACCTCCGAGTAGGTAGACTAGTTATAAACCGTATTAAGGCTGCCTATAACTACTAGTATATAATAAACCGGAGGGTAGTAACGAAAGTAGCTAATAGGACGTAGCTCGCTAGCCCTAAACGCTATAAGCTAGGTCCGTATAGATTTACGCTACTAATACGAGTCGCTAGCGCTAGTATTACGGAGGAACGGCTATACGCTAATACCTTAGATCTAGTAATCGGATACGTAGCTACGCTAGTCTAGCTAGACTCGATAGCGAAGGAACTATATATATAAGTAGAGAGCGATAGAGGCGAAAGCGACAAGTATACTATTTAAGATAGGTATATATATCGCGAAGAGGTATTATACCTTCTCTACGACCTTATATTACGAACGTAAGTAATCTATATATACTACGACGACTTCCTAGCTAGCTACTTCGGTAAGAATAAGACTATAAAACTCGTTAAAAGAAAATATTAGTAGCTAGAGATTAATAAGGACGTTAAGTAATACGTCGAATCGTATAGTAGCTATTAGAAGGCGAAAGCGAGGCGCTACTATCCCTATAGCGAGATAGTTACGCTTCCTCTACTAGAACGGCTATAAAAAGATCTATTTATAGACTTTATTATAGACCTTCTACTAAGTAAGCGTAATGGTTATATATTTAACGCGATCCTTATAATTATCGACTACTATTCTAAGATAGTAACTTTCGTTCGAACGATAAAACGATATATAAGCGTAGAGCTTATAGATATCCTACTTAATAAAGTTATACGACTTCGAGGTATACCTAGTAGTATTATCTCTAATTAAAGGCCTATATTTACTAGCTAGTTCTAGTTAGACTTCTATTTCGAGGTATACGTAAAACGTAGGCTAAGTATAGTATTTTACTTATAAACGGACGGCTAGACTAAACGCGTAACCTAGATACTTAAGTAGTACCTACGTATCTATTATAAGAAGAACTAAGACGACTAGGCGTCTATACTAGCCTCTATAGAATTCGCGTATAATAATAGCCTAAATACAATACTAAAGATATCGCTATTCTACGTTATCTACGAGCTCGACCTAGACCTAATAATAGAAACTTATAAGAGAGACGTAACTAAATCTTAAGGCGCGATTATATAAGGAGAAGTACTAGTAGTAAAGGACGCTATAGAAAGGTTAAAGCAGAACTATAAGGAGTTAATAAAGCGCTAGTAGTAAGTAAGCGAGTCGTAGGCTAAGTATTATAACTAGAAGTATTAGCTAAAGAAATATAAAGTTAGCGATATAGTCCTTCTATCTACGAAGAACTTAAAACTAAAGGTACTATTAAAGAAGCTAGTAGATAAGTTCGCTAGACTATTTAAAGTAATCGATATAGTCGGGAAGTAGGCGTACTACCTAGCTCTTCTAATAGGATTACGTATTTATAATATTTTCTATATATCTCTCTTAGAACTCTAGTATAGTAGCGAATCTTAGGGGACTAGCTTGCCTCTCGTAGATAATAAGAGCGAGTAAATAGTCGAGAAAGTACTAGAAACCTAAGTCGAGAAGAGTAAGAGGAAGTAGCTAGTCCGGTAGAAAGGTTAGCTAGAAGAATATAATATATAGGAACTAATCGAATATATTAGGGAATATAAAGCGCTCGAGGAATTTAAGGCGTAAGAGTAGAGTAAGAGGAGCTTACGTAAGCCGTAAAGTCGACTATTACGGCTACTATACTACTAATTAACCGTCGCGACTACTATAACTTACGACGAGTACGCGCTAAGCGCTAAGGCTATAACGAAACGTTATATTACGAAAACAAATAGAGGATACGGAGTAGAGAGAAATTATTTATTTATAGCGCCTATAAGTATAGCGTAAACAAGCTATAGCGCCGGTATAGAATAGAAGTACGAAATAAGGCGGCGGACTATATAAGTAGTATAGAAGGAGCGCGAGGAGAGAGTATAAGAAGAGCGCGCGATACGCTAGCTTACTTCTCTATACCTTCGCTCTTCTCCTTTTTATTCTTCTTATTCTTCTTATTATTATCCTCCTTCTTCTTCTCTATTATAGAGGCCTCGTCGTTAGAGACCTTCTCTATTTAGCTAGTAAGGTAGTCGGCGTAAGTAGTATAGACCGCTATATTAAGGGCCTCTTTTAAGGCGCTAAGTAGGTATAGACGCTATAAAGAATATTAGTAACGCGTACGAGGAGTATATAACCTATAACATATACCTCGTACTTAAGCTTAAAGAGCCTAAAGAATAAGGCGATCTACTTACTAGCTATAAGTAGCTTAGTAGTAGAAGGACTACTACTAGCTAGTAGCGCGCTAGCTCTACCCTTCTTTAGGGTCTTAAAGACCCTAGCTAACTTGCCCTTATTAGACTATAGGACCTTAAGGCTATTAGCGATTAGGGCCTATAGATCGGTAGAGTAGTAGTAGAGCTACTCGGCGCGTACGACTAGCCTACCCTCGGCTAGCTTAGCGAGGTAGAATCGTAAGCGCTTCGACTACGTAATAATATCTAGGTCGGTATAGTAGTCGTAGGAGTAGTTATTATTATTATAGCGCTAGTAATTCTTCTTCTTACTTAATTTTATAACCTTATTATATAGCTAAACGCTAGCTATACGCACTATATTAGCGAGGAACTCGTAGCTAATACGTACGTAGAACGCCGGACTTACCCGTTACTAAATATAAGAGATAACGATAATAGTCGTCGTTCTTAGTAGCGAGGAGGTCGGTAATAGTATAAGGATCGGCTAAGATTATAAGAGTAAAGTTCTTCTTAGGAGGTATAGTACTTATAGAATAGGTACTAGAAGAAGGCTAGGAAGATATATAGATAGTATAAGGTAGGAGCGGGGCGCTTATCTAAAGATAGTATACTAGAACAAGTATTAACGTAATTAGGCGCGAACTTATAGCCCGTACCTACCTCGTAATTAACGCGCGGCCTATATAGGGTCTATAATATAAAAGTCCCTTAAGATCTAGTATATTATTATAGTACTACTAAAAATCGCGTATAACTATAAGATAGTAGAGTAACGTAACCGTAATATAATAAGAACGTAAGCGGCCGGCTACTATATTAATATAGACTCTTCTACGAGCTAAGGCAGCTCTATAAGAGAGAGGAGATAATTATAAGAGCGATAGCTTAGAGGGCTAATAGCTTAGGGGGCGTCTAAGTTAGACGCCGAAGTATCCGGCTTATACTACGTATACTCGGCGCAAGATAAAAGCACGCTAAACGTATAAAGAGGAATCGGCAAGAATTAGTCTCTTAATATCTCTAACGAGTATAGTTAGAGGCGCTTAATATATTACTATATACTAACCTTTTATAGTTAGCGTTTCCGTAAACTTAATTCTAAGGTAAGTAAATAGCGACTACTACTATATTAGCTCGGTTCTAGTATATAATAACGCTATTAATTTAGCTTTAGTAAATAACTTCGTAACTATAGTTTATTTAGCGGCCTTCGATATAATAGAGCCTCTAAAGGCGTAGAATAGCTATCCTTTAAACGATTTATAGTTAGTATATAAGAGCGAGAGGCTTAGAGGCTAATAGCTTAAAGAGCGTCTAAGTTAGACGCGGAAGTATTTAGCTTCTACTATATATACTTAGCGTAAGATAAAAGTACGCTAAACGTATATAGAGGAATCGGTAAGAATTAGTCTCTTAATATCTCTAACGAGTATAGTTAGAGGCGCTTAATATAGTACTATATACTAACCTTTATAATACTAATTCTTCTACTTTACTAAGAGTAGTAATCTATTAAGGCCTACTATACTTACGCGAGAAGTATTAGTATAGCTAGGTAACTATAGTAAACGCGCTAAGTCTAAAGCGCCGCTATTAGGCTATATAGAAGAGTTACTAGACTTTAAAGCTAAAAGAGAAGAAGACGAGAAGATAAACGACGCTAATAATATATAGGTAAGACGTAAGCGCCTTAAATAAGAAAACGCTACGCTATGCGAATAGCTCGAACTCTATGCTCTTTAAGTAGAGAATAAACGCTTAATATAAGAAGTTAGGACGACTATTCTACTAATATACTTAAGTATAATAGTACGTAGCCTAGGCTCGAGGTACTCTAGTATAGCGAGTATTACTAGAGATACTAAGAATAGTATACGCTATAGTAGCGACGAATATACGCTCTACGAGTCTATTAAGCTCTACTTTCCTAAGCTGTTTAAGGGCGAGACCGTTAAGGAAGCCTAAGAATACGTCCGCGCGCTTAAAATAAACTTTATAGCTACGTTAAAGAAGTTTATAACCGAATACTAGAAAGTAATCGCTAGTATTATATTCCTTATAAGTAAAGTATAAAAAGCTTAGTATAATAAGTACCTTAGTATACTTCTAGTAGGATATACTTAAGCGTACTCCTATAAGTACCTATATAATATTATTAGATCTTATATATATCTTAATAGTAAAACAAAAAATAAGCGTAATAATAAAAGAACTACTAGATAGGAGAGGCCTCGAGGCCTCTTAATATACTACTATCTACCTCTAGCGATAGTAAAATATCGACGAGAATAGAGAGCGCTTAAAAGAAGAAGGCCGATACTCTCTAACCTAAAAGTAACCTCTAGAGCTCTAGTAACTACCTATAGGCCCTAAAGGCTAGTATAGAAGTTAGAATAGGTCGGGATAGGTCCGGGTCGGGTCTAGGACCTAAATATATAGAACTATAATAGTTAGGTCGGGTCCTAGCCGGTTCCTATATAGTTCCGGACCTATCTAATAAATATAGGTATTAGATAGGTCCGACTCGGGTCTAACGATAGGTCTAAAGATAGGTCCTAATAGAAATATAAGATTCGATAGAATATAGTATAGAAAATCGAGAGTTATAAATAAATAGAAACTAAAGGAAGTAGAAAGTATAGAAAGCGACGGGTTTTAAAGGTATATTTAATTTAATATAGCAAATTATACGATTTAGTATAACTATAGGCATGCCGACTACGAATACCGACTACGGCAACCTCTTTGCTTATAACGATTTTTACTATATATACCCTCTATAGTTATAACGATTTTCCTTATATATACTATAGAGATTTATCTCTTACTAAATATATTAATTCCCTAAGACGAGAGTAGGCTAATAATAAACTTTATATCCCTCTACTAAATAGTTACTCGCTTTACGTAAATCGTAGTAACGTTAGTACCTATAATATAGTTAATATCGATCGAATATAGAATAACTAGGAATATATATACTCGAGAAGAGGTAGACTAGAGCACTCTCGGCGGCTTCCTATAGAGTACTAAGAGCGCTCGCCTACTAATAGTAACCTCCTTTAGAAATAGCTAAGCCTCTAGAAACGTCGTAGTAAACTTCGTAAACGAGGTAGCTAAAGGGTAGCTTTAGTATAAGTAGATCCGTAGACTTCTAGTACTTATAGATCTCTTAGAGCGCGATAGCTAGAGTATAAGTTAGTAATACCGACTATAAATGCCGACTATATAACTTACTACCTAGCTTATAGCGATAAGTCTTCCGTATACTAGCTCTACGAGCTAGACCTCCTCTACCTACTACTACTATTTTAGCCGGTGCTTTTCTAGCCGTTCTCTTTCTAGCTAGTCCCTTTTTCGCTACTTATTTTCTACCTAGTAATCGTTTTCTACCTACTACTCCTCTAGCTACTACGCTACTATTTATTCTATTATTTACTATATTTCTATCTACTACGTCTCTATCTACTATATTTCTAGCTACTACTACTACCGCTACTACTATTACTATATTATCCCTCTCGATCTATTTCTTACGAGCTATTTAGTAAGCGAGCTTCTACTTATCGAGACGAGGCCGACCGCCTAGTATAGTTTTCTATAGAGCCTTTCTAGAAAGCTAAGAGGAAGAGGTAGGTAGTATAATACTCTCGTCGCTATTACTCTCGTCGCTATTACTATCGTCGATATTAATAATAGAGCCGTTATCTTCGTTATTTCTATTATTACCGTTCGCGTTTCTATAAGAACTATTCTAGTCGTTTCTACTAGTAGCTCCTTAGTCGTTACTATTATAAGTAGAGAGGTTAGAAATTAAGGAAAGAGAGGTAGAAGCGCTACGTTAGTTAGAAGAGAGCGCCTAGTTACTAAGAAGTCTAGGGTCGATATTACTATTATCTATAGGAGGGTTTTTAAGTAGAGGAGAGTTTCTAGATAAAGAAGGAGCGGACGCCTTATCTTAGCTAAAGAAGTATTACTTAGCGAACTAGCTAGGCTTATTAGTAGGAAGTTAAGCTATTATAAATATATAGAGAGGCGAGAGAAAAGCGGTCGATTAAGCTATAATTAACGTATATAGTAGTATTCTTCGTATACGTAATACGAAAATTCGTTAGGAGGTATAAAAAAGGAAGGCGATAATAATAAGCTAATAAAGCGCGACTACTAATAAGTTCTAAGGAGGTAGAGGTAGTAGTATTACTAATAGTTTAGTAAGGGTATATAGGTTAGCTAAGGTAGACGTTAGGCTCGCTAGCGTGCTAGCTATAGCTTTACTCGCGCTATATATATTAATTCTAAGCTTCTAAGTATAGTAACGTATACTAGGCTCTTTATAGTTAGCAATTATAGTCGGCAACCTAGTATTATATACCTATATTATTATTCCCTCCTCTATTTTAGCTAGTAAACTAGTAGCGTAGATAACTATATAGGTATATATCCTTCGCTTATAAAGTAATACGCTTCGCGTAGATCGCTAGAAGGTTAGAAATCTCGAACTCTATAACGAGAAATACCTCCGCTACTTCCTATAAGTATTTAAGTGCTACTACCTAAATTCTAATAATATCGCTACTACCTCTATCTATTATAATCTCGCGGATAACGCGCTAAAAAGAGACTCTCTAGATATATAAAGCTATCGTTCGCTAAAAGCTTACGAATCTCTCGTAAGGCTACTATCCCTAGCTTTAACTACCTTTTCGAGATACTAGACTTACTAGCTCTTATTCGTCGCTATATCGTTCTTATAGCTATTACTTTTTTCCGTAGAACTACTATCTTCCTATAAGACTCGTCGTCTAGTACTATAGCCTTTAGTATCTATATTCGCCGCTACTTAGTAGCCTTATTTCCTACGCGTAGAAGTAGTACTAATAGCGGTATATTAGTATCTATATTACGATATAATCGTAGAGGAGGGCTCGAGTTAAACTCTATATTAGAGTCCGCTTAAGAAATAAGAGAAGGTATCGAGTAGTATAGATAGAGATATTAAAGAGTTAGAAGAAGTAGATAGATAAAGATACGAGAGAGAAGAGCTAGAGCAGATAGGAGTACTAGAAAATCGTATACGACCGCCGGAATACGCGGGCCTATAAAGGGGGTTAGAGTTTAATAGCGCTATATAGTAGAACTATATCGTATTCTACTACTATATCGGGACACCTCTACTAATCTTTACCTAGTAGAAGTTACGGTTACGCGAACGCTATAATCGCTTTCGCTACTTCGTAGAATATAGTAATAGACGCATATATTTACTATAGTATAGATTATATCTAGGTATTATATAGATAATATTAACTATAGTATATATATTTCGTTATTCGAAGTTCTCTACGAATATATAAAAGACTATAGAAGGGAAAGAGCTAGACTTACTAGTACTCTATAGTATTACTAGTTAAGTAGTCGTAATATAGTAGTAGAATACAAAACAAACTCTCTAGCCTATCTTTATATCGAGGAATCGAGTCGTTATAATAGTCGAAGAGAAAAAATAATTATCGATACTACTTTAATACTAAGGAGAGAAGCGGTTATTAATAGTATAAGCTAAGAAGTAACTATTAGCGCTAAGGAGACTAGTAGTCGTCGATAGTATAAACTAAAAAGTAATTATCTACGCTAAGGAGACGAGTAGTCGTCGATAATATAAGCTAAGAAGTAGCTATTTACGCTAAGAAGATAAGTAGTCGTCGATAGTATAAGCTAAGAAGTAACTATTAGCGACGAGTAGATAAGTAGTCGTCGAGGGTATAAGTATATAGTAGTTACTCTTTTCGGCTAGCGATAGTAAGGTTAATCTAAGTAACGTATACGACGGCTTCTAGCTCTAGAGTACGTCTATAGCTATCGCTATTTATATATAGTCGTATATATTAGTATATACTATATTAGGCAAGCGATATATTATATAATATCGCTAACTATAGTAGCTAACTATAGTATAAGAAGCTAAACTCTACGTATAGAGGTAAGCTAGTAGCTAGGCGAGAATAGCCGCGTACTAAGCTTCTAGCGTACTTAAAGCTAGAATTCGTCGTACTTAGCTCCTACTATAATAACTACTACCTTAACTACTACTATACTCGTATTACTACTAAATTTTAAGCGTATATTTACTATATACCTCGCGATACTTATCTCTTCTTAGCGACTAAACTTATAATAATAGCGCGATAAAAGCGATATCCGATAAGTACTATACTCTCTAATAGTTTATAGAAGCGTCCTCGCCTTATAAATAAGGATTTAAATAGTATAAGTACTTTTATACTTTAGATACGACTAGGTACTATAAGGAAAGATATAGATACCTACTCTTTTAATTCTAATACTCTTCGCGAGCGTAGCTAGCGCGTAGATATATCGCTTAAGAGAGCTATAGTAGATAAGTAGTATAAAGCTAGAAATAAGTCCTTTACTTAGTAGAAGAAGCTTTTATTTAGCTTTAATAATATATAGAGCTCCCTATCGAAGAAGTAGTAGTAGAAGAAGATTAAGGTCTAAAGAGAGGAGTACTACGCTTAGTACGACCGAATAGCGTAAGTAATAATCTATATAGTCGGCTAATATAGTTAGTAGTACTAACGTATAATAGGGACGATAAGAAACGTAAGCGCGCGCGAGATAGGCCTACTATATAAGTAGCGAACTAAGATAAAGAAAGCTTCTATTTTAATATCGAGAAGGAGAAAGGCGTAAACGACTCGTACTATAACTATAACTACTAGTATAATACTAATTAGTCTAAGTCGGGTCTAGAGGCACCCTACGTATTACTAGTAAGGTCGGCTAGTACTAGCTATAAAATAACTAACCTCTACCTTTAAGTCGCTACTAAGAGCGAGTAGGCCGTATAGAGAAGCTACGCCGTCTATGCCTTTTAGAATAAAGCTATTTAATAGTTTAAGAAGAAGGTATATACGCTTGCGATACTACGTATATAATATAGGAGTTAAGCTAAGTTTATTATATAACTAATAAAGGAGAGGCTAAGTTCCTTATAGTAAGAAATAGACCTTATCGAGAGGCTATAATCTAGGAATAAGAGGAGATATATGTTCTAAGTATTAGAAGCGGACGTAAGTAGCTATTATTAAGAGTATATCGCCGCTAGAACTAATAGCTTCTTTAGGACGTATTCGAGTACCTCTAATTAGACTAGAAGTATACTCTACGCTTCGTAGAGCCTTATAGAGAGCTTATAAAATTAGTCCGTATATTAGTATCTATAGCGAAAGCGAAGGTAAATTAGTACTAACTACGCCTACTAACTATATACTAACTAGTAGTAGGAGCTAATAGTAGAAGGCCGTCTTCTAACTATAATAGAAATTTTCCTACTCTATTACTACGTAGTATATTATAACTATCTCTCCTAGAAGTTCTTTAAGTTTAATATAGCTAATCGCTTTACTTAGACTCTAGAAGTCCTAGATTAGCTTATCCTATTAGGATACGATTAGGATAGTAATAGGTTCTAGAAGCTAGTTATATCTAAACTATAGGCTAAGCGAAATAGGCTAGCGTTCTAGTTATACGCTTATAAGTTCGATATAAAGAAGTTGGTATATAGAGAGCTTCTATAGGAAATATAGCTCGATTCTAAGTAGGAAGGAGGACTTAGCTTTTAAGATATCGTCGAGTAGCTTCTAAGTACGTCTACGAATAAGCTCGCTATCTTCGAGACCTTTATACGTAAATTCTAGTCGCTAGAGATAAGGTTTATATAGAAGCTCTATAACTCCTCTTAGGCTAGGTAGAATACGGATAGCTAATTAGTGCTACTATATCTCGTAAGTTAAGATTAGTTATAGCCGCCGACGGTATATTAGTCTACGGTTTACGTCGTAGTACTAGCCGGCTCTCTTTAACTTATATCTCTTATCTCTACCTCTTAGTCTATAGTAGCTTACTAAATATATAATTCTCCTTTATAATTCTTATAAATAGCTTAAGTCTTACCTTTAATAGCTAAGTATATTTAATGCTAGCCTTATTCTCTTATATAGTAGTTACGCCTTTAGAGATATACTACTACTTTTTCTTTAAAGCTAGTACTAGATCTAGGAGCTCTAGCTATACCTTAAACTTCTAGCTCGCTATATTCTTTTTCCTCTTCTTACTCTTAGTATTATTTCTAGCCTTCTACTATATAGTATTATATCGCTTTATATAGTCTTTAAGTAGTTTTTAAATTCTCTTTATAATAAGTTTATCTATTTAGGCTAAGTCTAACTCTACTTTTTCGACTTTAGCTTTATTAACGCTACTAGCCTCTTACGCTAGTAAGATACTTGCCCTCGAAGGCGACTATAGCGTTACTATAATTAAAGAGTACTTAGTATATTTATTAGTCGCGACTATTATAAGCTTAATAAGAGTACTAGAGGTGCCCGTCTTTATAACGCTACTAGGATAGGCCGTCGGCCTATAATAGAGATACCTTACTAGTACTTATACTAATAAAACTTAATCGCCTTTATAAATATTATTTACCTCTATTACTCTACTAGCTTTTACTCTCTAGTTCTACGATTCCTTCTTAGTACTATATACTTTATATTATAGTATTACTAGTATATCCTACGACTCTAATACGACGTAGTAGTACTATACTTCCTTCTTTCTTAAGACGTATAAGTATATAGCTTCGCGAACGATAGACTAACTCCGAATCGTAGCTGTCTCTCGTCGACTCTAGTCTAATTAAGAAGGTAGTATAATAGTAGAGGAAGGGACGCTATACGATTACGAATACCTCGAGTAGTCGAGCTAGTATACGAGATAAGATACTATCTCTAGCTAATCTTATTAAGCTACTAAAGGATTCTAAGAACTAGGTCGAAACTAATAACGTATAGATATAGTAGTACGAGGATACTTAGTTATTCGAGGGCTTTTACTACTACTATTAGTAGCTCGAAGAGGTAAGGTATTACGATAAGTATAGTAGAATATCTTTAAACTCTATAAAATAGAACTCGAATACGCGAACGTTATAGGCTTAAAGATTTTTTATTAAAGGTATAGACTAGGAAACGTACGCCTTAAGAGTTATTTATAGAGGATATAATAGAGTTATTAAATACCTAGGACTAGGTAATAGAATAAAAGCTCTATAAAAGCACCTCGATTTAGTAAGCTACGAAGATACCTCTTAGAAGCGTAGAGTTACTAAAGAAGTTATTAAGGCTACTAAAGATTAATCTATAAGTTTAGTATTTATTATTACGAAAAAAAGGTGCCGACTATACTTACTAACTACGCTTCTCTACTATACTCGCTAACTATACTTTATAGAGATATATAACGTAGATATACTAACGGTTCTTATTTATAAGAACGGCTTAAGAAAAGTTTTACTAGAACCGAGTACCTAGACCGGTTAAAGTTTCTAGAGTTATATAGGCTTATAGTTTCCTAGCTTAGATTACTCTTAAACGTCTTCGAAAGTCTTATAGTTCGGCGTACCTACGAATATCTATTAAAAGAGACTAGATCTATCGACTTTAAGAGCGCTACTACGATTAAGTTATATATCTAGGATATAGTCGATTACTCTAAGGACAATCTAAAACGTTAGCTATCTAGAACCTTCTAAGTAGCTATTGCCCTCGACGATTAGTACGCTAAGGTACTCTAAGTATTATTCCTTATAATATAAGGCTACTAGATCGATAGCGAGTAGGCCTAGTATAAGGCTATACTAGCCTTTCTATATATTTCGAGCTATTATACGAGCGAAGTCCTAGCGGATCTACTATTCGACGTACTTACCTATTTCGAAATCTCTAATAGACTTATAGCGCTAATAGCGGATAATACTTCTAATAATTATATACTATATACTACTATATACGTATCCTTCCTATATATATATCTCCTAACTAATAAGTTCTAGCGTCGAGGCTATCGATATTTACTTCTACGAGTATATATATATAGCGAAGCTATTAGTCTTAATTAAATAACTTCCCCTTTAAGAAATAAATTAAGATATAAGAGAGATATTAGATACTAAAGACTACGAGTTCTCTTATCTAGAATAGTTTCTATACTTTATATATATAATCTAGCTCTTCTTAAAGAAGTTCTTCGCTACTTTTAAGATCGAGCTAAGAAACGAAAAATAGGAATAATAGAACGAGGAGATAGATACGAACGCCTTACGTTAGCTTAAAGTAGGAAGTCTAGCTATAGTTCTAATAAAAGTACTATATATTCTCCCTATAAAGTATACGTAGTCGATAAACGTAGTTAGTAGAAGCTATACTAATAACCGCTCTCTATAAAGTTCTATAAACTTATAGTTAAAGTAAACTCTAGTACTTAACGCTTCGAGAGTTTTATAGTACTATAGCGAAAGAGAATCGTAGATCTATTATTTATATTCGTACTTAAAACGGTATAAATAGTAGAAGAAGACGCCTAATAGAGTTTTACGCCTAATATAAGATATAAAGACCTATTAGAGCTTAACTACGATTATACTAATACGGAGTTCTTAACTACGAGATATTATTAACGAGTATATTAAGAACGAGGGTTAGTCTAAACTTAAGCTAACTACTATAGAATAGAAGAGGGTTAAATATATTATTAACCTTACTACTTCTTTTACTAAGGCTATAATACGAATTAATACGATAAAGGAGCTAATAATCTACCTCGTTCTTAGCTACTATAATACCTTATTCGATATCCTAGATATTACGGATAAGAAACTTAAATATAAAATATAACTCTAGTAAAAGAAGATTTATTCTGCTCTATAAGCTATATAGATAAAGCTCGAGAATTATTATACTACTACCTAAGAGCGATTCGGTAATATATATAGCATTGCGATTCTTCTTAATCTAGTAATAAAATAGGCGTTCTAGGACCGCGAGGCGTTCTCTAGTAAGAGGCTCGATTCCTCCTTTAAGAATTACTACTAGTTAAAATTCTAGGTTAAATGCGCGCGATATAAGCCTCTCGTAGCTACGTTCTAGTCTAGGCCGAAAAGGCCTTATACCGCTCCGCGATATTATTCGTAATAGGTCTCTATAGTAGATTAGATAGTAATAACTCTAACTCTAATTAAAGGGTATCTAGACGGCTACGGTAGACCGTATAGCTATTAGCTAATTCGGACGAGGTATCTCGTTATCGTTACGCTAGATTTAAGGACTCGGCTATCTATTCTATAAAGTATCCGCTCTAGTTATAGAAGATAATAGTATTAGAATATCTAGGTTACGCGCTAATAGCTTAGAATATCCTCTCTATCCTAGTAGCTAGAACTAGTTATAAGCGCGACTTTAGTATAGCGCGTTATTAGAGCCGATATAATTAGTCCTACGATCCCTCGACGTTTAGTAATATTATATACTATCGTTCCTAAGAGCGTAACGTATAGTAATAGGCTTAGGATTCGCTTATAGAGGAGGCGCTACCAATATTAACTACGTTCGAGCCTTCGAATAATATAGTTAGTTAGTAGTAGGAGTAGCTAGAGGCGGGTTAGAAGGCGTTAGTAAGTACTAAATAGAGTAACTTCGACTCGATTAGCGATAATAAGGAGGATATAGTACTAATATATCTTCGCTATAGTACTTAGTAAAGGAAGTATTTGCTTTTACGTTATACTCGTAAAGTAGAATAGACTTCGTAGTTAATATTATATATAGTATTTAATTCTATATCTCGTAGTCGGCAAGTATAGTTAGTAGCCTTATTTTTCTCCGTAACTATAGTCGCTACTTTAACTAGCGCTTCTAATATACTACTACGCTTAGTTCTATATATACGTATATTTAGTATTAGAGTAATTCTATTATCCTCGTAGCGACCTAGTTTTATTCCCTAGTATTAGACTTATCTTTTTAAACTTAGGTCTCTATAAAGACCTATATAGGAACCGGGAGTATTTAGACTTAACCTATCGATTTCGTATTAGGTTAAGGACTCTATCGATTTAGGTCTTAGGTCGATTCCTTTAGGAACTAACTTAGACTCGGAACTAACTTAAAGTTAAGAACCTATTCTAACCTCTAAGTAAGAATTAATAGCGAGCTTATACTAGTCGGCCTTTCTAACCGCCTACTAGTAAAAGAAAAAGACTACGTCTATAGTAGTAATATACTTAGAGCTCCTTAGTACGTCTATAATTTCGTCTTATTATAGTAGCGAGTAGAAGTTCTTAATAGCTATCTTATTTAAGCCGTAGATATTAACTATAGCTCTGCTCTTTCGGACTAGTTAGCCGTCTAATAGTACTATAAAGGTTAGTATATAGTAATATATTAAGCGCCTCTAACTATACTCGTTAGAGATATTAAGAGACTAATTCTTACTAATTCCTCTATATACGTTTAGCGTGCTTTTATCTTACGCTAAGCACGCGCGGCGTAAGCCGGATACTCTAGCGTCTAACTTAGACGCCCTCTAAGCTAGTAGCTCTCGAGCCTCTCGCTCTTATAATTATCTCCTCTCTTTTATAAAGCTACCTTAGCTCGTAGGAGAGTCTATATTAATGCGATAGCCGGTAGCTTACGTTCTTATTACGTTACGGTTACGTCGTAACGTACGCGATTTTTAGTAGTACTATAGTAACATACTAGATTTTAAGGGACTTTTATATTATAGACTCTATATAGGCTATACGTTAGCTACGGAGTAGGTGCGGGCTATAAGTTCGCGCCTAATTACGTTAATACTTATTCTAATATACTAACTTTAAATAAGCGCCCCGGCTCCGCCTCGTACTATCTATATAATTTCCTAGTATCTTCTTAGATATTATTACGTAGGCGAAGCGCTTACGCTTCTACCTCGCTAAGCTAGCCGAGGGCAGGCCGGCCGTACGCGCTAAGTAGCTCCGCCGCTACTCTACTAATCTATAGGCTCTAATCGCTAATAGCCTTAAGGTTCTATAGTCTAATAAAAGTAAGTCGGCTAGAGTCTTCGAGCTCTTAAAGAAGAGCGGAGCTAGCGCTACGCTAGTAGCTAGCGGCCTCTCCGCTACTAAGCTACTTATAGCTAGTAAATAGATCGCTTTATCCTTTAGGCTCTTTAAGCTTAAGTACGAGGTATATCTTACGAGTAGTATACTCCTTATATATATTACTAATATTCTTCGTAGCGTCTACGCCTACTTAGCGCCTCCTAGGAGGCCCTCGATATAGTAGTCTATACTACTTACGCCGACTATTTTAGTAGCTAAATAGAGGAGGTCTTCGACGACGAGGCCTCTATAGTAAAAAAAAAGAAAAAGAAGGAGAAGAAGAAGGATAAGAGAGGCGAGGCTAGCGAGAGTAGAAAGGAGGATAGTATCGAAGTTAATAATAGTATAGAGGAGTAGCTAGCGTATTACGCGCTCTCCTCCTACTCTTTTCTCGCGCTTCTCTCGCGCTACTTATATAGTCCGCTACCTTATTTTATACTTCTATTCTATACTAGTGCTACGGCCTATTTACGCTATGCCTACGAGTACTATAAATAAATAATTTCTCTCTACTTTATATTCTCTATTTCTCTTAGCGATTTTCGCGACTTTCTTATAGTAATATAACGTCTCGTTATAGCCTTAGCGCTTAGCGCGCACTTATCGCAAAATACTTAGTAGCGTAGTAGCCGCGATAGTTAACTTTATAGCTTACGTAAGCTCCTCTTACTTCGCTCTTACGCCTTAAATTCTTCGAGCGCCTCGTATTCCCTAATATATTTAATTAGTTCCTACGTATTATATTCCTCTAGCTAGCTCTTCTATTAGACTAGCTACTTCCTCTTACTCTTCTCGACTCGAGTTTCTAGTACTTCCTCGACTATCTACTTACTTTTATTATCTATAAGAGGTAAGCTAGTTTCTTACGACTCGCTACTATACTAGAGTTCTAAAAGATATACGTAGAAGATATTATAGATACGTAATCCTATTAAAAGAGCTAGGCGATACGCCTACTTCCTAACTATATCGATTACTTTAAATAGTTAAGCGAACTTATTTACTAGCTTCTTTAATAGTACTTTTAGTTTTAGATTCTTTATAAATAGGAGGACTATATTACTAACCTTATATTCCTTTAGCTAATACTTCTAGTTATAATACTTAGCCTACGACTCGCTTACTTACTACTAGCGCTTTATTAACTTCTTATAATTCTGCTCTAACCTCTTTATAGCGTCTTTTACTACTAGTACTTCTCCTCGCGAAATCGCGCTCTAAGATTCGGTTGCGTCTCTCTTATAGGTATTTATCGTTAGATCTAGGTCGAACTCGTAGATAACGTAGAATAGCGATATCTTTAGTATTATATTTAGGCTATTATTATACGCGAATTCTATAGAGGCTAGTATAGACGCCTAGTCGTCTTAGTTCTTCTTATAATAGATACGTAGGTACTACTTAAGCGTCTAGTTTACGCGCTTAGTCTAGCTATCCGTCTATAAGTAAAATACTATACTTAACTTACGTTTTACGTATACCTTAAAATAGAAGTCTAACTAGAACTAGCTAGTAAATATAGACCCTCTATTAGAGATAATACTACTAGGTATACCTCGAAGTCGTATAACTTCGTCGAGTAGGATATTTATAAGCTCTATGCTTATATAGCGCTTTATTATCTAGGCGAAAGTTACTATCTTAGAATAGCGGTCGATAATTATAAGGATCGCGTTAAATATACGACTATTACGCTTACTTAGTAGAAGGTCTATAATAAAGTCTATAGATAGATCTTTCTATAGCTATTCTAGTAGAGGAAGCGTAACTATCTCGCTATAGAGATAGTAGCGCCTCGCTTTCGCCTTCTAATAGCTACTATATAATTTAATATATTACCTAACGTCCTCGTTAATCTCTAGCTACTAATATTTTCTTTTAACGAGTTTTATAGTCTTATTCTTACTAAAGTAGCTAGCTAGGAAGTCGTCGTAGTATATATAGATTACTTACGTTCGTAATACGAGATCGTAGGATAGGTATAAGGCTCCTTCGCGATATATATATCTATCTCGAGTAGTATACTTATCGCTTTTGCCTTTATTACTCTCTGCCTACGCGTATAGCTTCTTCGTAGTAGGGTCTAGCTAGACTAGCGTAGCTACGTACCCGATTACTAGGTCCGAGGTATTAGCGTACGGCCGTTCCTCCGTAATAATAGCGCTAGCGACTCGTATTAGTAGCGCGAATCTATACGGACCCGGCTTATAGCGTTCTAGGTTAGTAAGCTAGGCCCTATTAGCTACCTTCGTAGCCGCTACCCTCTAGCTTATTATATACTAGGAGTTATAGGCGGCCTTAATACGGTTTATAACCGGTCTACTTACTTAGAGGTCGCTTTAAACTTAGAGTTTTTACTATAGCGATAGTAATAGGTTATTTATTACCTATGCGTCCTTTACGTAATTACTACGTCTCGATAGTATATCGGCTACGTTTAGCTTACTCGCTCTATAACTAATTATAAAGTTATATAGGGCTAAGAACGTAGCCTACCTAGCCTATTAGCTCGTAAACTACTTTATACCTATAAAGGCCTTTAGGTTAGCGTAGTCGACTAGTACCTCTACCTTATACGTAGCGCCTTCGAGGTAAGGCCTTTATACCTTAAAGGATTCTACTACTACGAGAAGTTCCTTATTATAGACCTCGTAGTTATACTCGGTATTAATTATCTTCTATAAGAAGAACGCGATTAGGTACTATTCTAACTTAAATAGCTAGCTTAGAATGCCCGCGATAGCGTAGTTAGACGTATCGGTCTCGATCTATAGGTATAGCGTAGGGTCGAAGTATTTAAGAAGTAGCGCGGTCTAGAAGCGTTCTTTTAACTTTAGAAAAGCCTACTCCTCGGCTTCGCTCTAACTAATAGGCCTTAGCTTCCTACTATTCTTTACGCCTTTTAAGAGTATAGTTAGTAGTACTACGACCCTTAAATATCCGAAGATAAAGTAGTAGTAGAAGTTTACGAACCTAAGAAACAATTAAACTTTAGTTAGAGTAATCGGCCTCGGCTACGAGGCGATTATAGCTACTCTACTAGGGTCTATTACTATACCTTCGGTCGTAACTACGAACCTAAGGAAGTTAACTTATTTCTAGAAGAACTTATACTTAGCGCGCTATATATAGAGTCCGAATTTATAAAACCTTTTAAGTATAGCGTATACGTCTCGTATATAGTCCTCGCGAGTCTTACTATAAATTAGGATATTATCTAAGTATACTACGTAATTTAAATCTACTAGCTCTACTAGCGCGCGGTTAATATACGCCTAGAACGTTACTAGAGCGTTCGTTAACCTAAAGAGCATTACTCTATATTAGTAGTAACTATACTACGTACGGAACGTAGTCTTCTAGTAGTCGCTCGGTCTAATACGAATACGGTAATACGCGTCCGTAAGGTCTAACGACGTAAACTATATAGCTTCTATAAGCCTATCTAGTATCTTATTAATAAGAGAGAGTAGGTACCGATCCTTAATTATAATCTTATTTAGCCTATAGTAGTCTATATATAGCTATAGTTTACTATTCTTTTTTAGTACGAATAGAATAGGCATACCCGCCTCGCTACTAGAACACTCGATCTAATTATACTCGAGCCTAGTCTTTAGGTATTCTTTAAGCTCTTCGAGCTCTCTACCTAACTAGTAGTATAGAGGCCTAAAGAGTAGTATAGTACCTAGCTTTAGGTCGATCGTATACTCGGCGCCTTTAATAGGCCTACTTTGTATCTCTTTTATAGAGTTAAGAATATTATTAAACTAACGAAACTCCTCTAGTATTAGAGTAGGCTCCTTACCTATCCTACTTAGGCTAACTACGAATATAGCGGGTGCCTTCTAGAGATCTTTAAGGAACTTATAGGCCTCTCGGACTTCGAACTAGCCGAAACGATCGTTACTATAACGCTATTCGTCTATACTACTATCGATACTTACTCGTTACGTACGTCGCTATAGATAGCTAAGGATAATATCGGGATCTAGTATATTATATATATAAAAGATCCCTCCGGTTATATACTCGGTCCTTAAGGAGTCCGCGAGCCTTATACGTACGTAGTACGCACCGTAATAATAGCCTAGTTTACTCGTAAAGGTAGTAGCCGGCGGCAAGGCTACGTTCGGCCGTAAGAGCAACTTATACTAGAGTACGAAGGCTCGTAATACTATATTAATATTTATAGTATTATCGAGAAGGAACTCGGCGGGCTTACGACCCTTCTAAGACTTAACTTCTCCTCGTACTCGTACTACTAGTACGTATTATATAGGTAGGTACCCTATGCTATCTACTTTAGTAGCGGAGACTTACGTAATATCTTCGTCGCTTCTACTTTTTTCGACTACTTTATAGCTACCTTACGAACCGCTAGCTTATTACTATCTTTATTTAAATAGTCTAGATAGATATAGCCTACCTCGTTATAACTATAATACCTAGGTTACTATTCCTTATCCTTATCTTTATATTTATTTAAAGAGTTATCCTTCTTCGAGTTAGACTCGTAACTGCCCTTTAGGGCTTACGCGTTACTATCGACTCTCTTACGCTTTAATTACTAATACGATACGTCCTTATAATAGTCGCGTAAGCTTAAGTCGCGTAGTATTAACCTTTCTACGTATTTAAAGTATTACGCTAGGGCGACGAGGTTAGTACGCTTAGCTAGGATAATATAGTTCTTAATAATATCCTTCTATAGCGACGGCTTTAACTTTATAAGGAGCTAGCAAACTAGCTACGCCTCGGTATAGTCGCTAAGCTATACCTCGAGGTTACTAAGGTCTATTACGAATTATTATACGCTTTAATTTTCGCCTTAGCGTATTATCTCGTATTCGATAGTTATAAGAAGCGTATAGTTTACTTAATCCCTAACGATATTATATAGGAACTTATAGAACTACGTCTAAGTATATCTCGCTAGGAGTATACTCGAGTACTCGTTATACTAGGCTTCTTACGCTTCGCTTATAAGGAATATAATACTAGCGATAACTTTCTAGTATTCGGTTATAAACTTCCTTAGTATAGCTATAAAGTTTACTTTAAGTATACGGATATATTCTTAGGCTTCCTTAATAGTCTCGCTCTTAAATAGTTTAAAGGAGCGGAGCTTAATAGATTTATAGGACGTATAATCGTCGCTACTATAGCGTATACTATCCTTAGTATTTATAGTAACGCTTACTACGCTAGAGTACTCTAAGCCTAGGCTACGTACTATCGTACTTAAGTATATTAGTAGAATAGTCGTCTTAACTTCCCGCGTTAAGCGTTTATTTTTAACCTAGAGAGCGTAGAGTTCGAGCTATTCGCGTAGCGTAGCGTTTTCTTATTTAAGACGCTCGCGCCTTACCTACGTATTATTAGTATCGTTTATCTTCTCGTCTTCTTCTTCTTTAGCTTTAGAGTTCGGTAACTCTTCTATATAGCCTAGTAGCGGCGCTCCTAACCTAGTAGTCTCGCTACGATTACCTAGCTATACTAATACTCCTCGTATAAGTATAGTAGGCCTTAATAGATCGCTACTCTTAGTAAGGTAGAAGAATTAGTATTATAAAAGTTAGTATATAGTAATATATTAAGCGCTTCTAACTATATCTATTAGAGATATTAAGAGACTAATTCTTACCGATTCCTCTATATACGTTTAGCGTACTTTTATCTTACGCCGAGTACGCGCGGCGTAAGCTAGATACTCCGGCGTCTAACTTAGACGCTATCTAAGCTAGTAGCTCTCGAGCCTCTCGCTCTTATAAGTACTATCTTCTAGACTATAAAGACTAGAAAGCCGAACGGAGTAGGCTTAGTAGTAAACAATATTTTACTCTATTAATATAAGCTATCGAAGGCTTTATCGACGACCTCTCGGTTAGGTTTAAATAATAAGTAAACTATAGTAGGGAGGCGATAGGCGTCGCTACTAAATAGTAGTAGAAAAGGTATATAGTAAACTTCTAGAACTCGGACTACTATACCTTTATCGATCTATAAGTATTACTACTTTTATATAAGGGCGGCGTACGTAGCCTATCTATCCGTCGTACTATATAGTATATAGTCTTCCGCTATCCTCTTTTTTATATCTAATAGAGGTATAGCGAATAGTACTAGTATAGGTATCTTAGGCTTACGAGTTAGTTTAAGCTCTACTATAGAAAATCTAGTAGAACGGCTAGATCTTTCTAGTCGGACGTTAGAGTTATTACGGAGGCGCTCTCGAACGTAGCCTCGTCTACTATATCGAGACGCGTAGCTAGTAGTAGGATAATCTCCGTATCTATCTAGTTAGCAATTAAGACGTAAGTCGTTTACGAGTCTACTAGGGAGTAATAGACGTCTAAACTCTTTTAAAGGCCGCCGAGGTACTAGAGTTCTAGTATAAAGTTAAAGTCGCGGTCGTTTAGTAGCGAGTACTATAGAATAATAAAGACCTAGAACTTAGTATATAGAGAGATAGCGAAGGCGTCTCTCGTTATTAATTATAGAACGGCGTCTATATCTTTCTAGCGACTAGAAGAGGTACCTTAGTATCTTTATACGAGGCGAGAGTAGCTTACTATCGAGGAACGTTAATAAGAATACGCTCTATTATAATTATATTTATACTAAGAAGGATCTTAACTAGAAGATTCGCGACGATATACGCGGCGTAGCGGAAGTATATAAGGACGTAGTTACTATCGATTAGAGCTAGGGCCTATATATCTACTACTACGTATTAGGTATACTCTTAGAAGCTAGAGATCCCGCCGATCTTAAACGGCTAACTTAGAGAATAAAGCTATATATCTAGGTAGTACTTCGTTAGAAAGTAAAGATTAAAGATAGAGTAGCTAGCGCCTATATCGAGTATAATCTTAAAATTAAAGCCGTCGATACTCGTACGTAGAGCTACTCGTAAATACTAAAAGAAACGAATAGGAGGATCTAGTAACTAGCTAAGTATAGTAGACGAGTTAACTACGCGAGACGGGTCTAGGTTTAGCTTACGGTCGCTAGAATACGTACTATTCCTATAAGCGAATAGTGCTTTTATAAAGAGAAACGTCTCGTTATAAGTAAAATATTCGTATACGCGTAATAATAGAGCTAGTATAAAAGACTCTAAGAAGAAAGCTATATCGGACGTATAAATAAAAGCGGACGTTACTACGAGTTTAGTGCCCGTATTTATAAAATCTACTATCTATACTAGTCTAGTATACGCGTCGACGAGAGAGAGGCTACGGCTAAGGCTAGATAGCTATAAGACGATAGTATAGTCGCTATTACGAGACGCTAGCCGATCGCCTTAGGCGATATACGCGTTATTATTCTTCTTTTTACGAGAAGGGTCTCTACTATAAAAGCGCTAATATCTTAGTTCCTTATATTCGTAAAAGTAGTAGCCGAGCTTATTATAGTTATAGTATACGAGCTTCTACTTTACTAGGTCTAAGTTAGGATCCTTAGCTTAAGTATTACGAGGCGCGTCTTCTTTTAGATAGTAGTCCTAGCGATCTTAATCGCGTCTACTTTAGTAGTCGTCTTATCTCTTATAGCGCTAAAGTCTATCGTTAGTAGTATTCTAGTTATTTCGACGCGAACGGTTATTATACTACTAGAGCTTATCTAAGTATCGTCTATAAGTATAGTCGTACTTATAAGAGGCATCCTATTAGTAGCGCCTATCCTTCTTATTAATACGTTTAGTATAGTACTTACCTACTCTTACCTTAGAGTTAAGATAGCGCTAGAAGAATATTTATATTTCTATACTTTCTATAAAGGCGTCGATAGTTATTCTATTTATAGGCGGATCTATATTAAGCTAGAGGTTCGGATAGATTTTTATTTACGCTACGTTTAACTAGGCGGTCTAGTCGATTATCTTAGCCTTCTTTATTTAGTAAACTATATTTAAAATAAATTTAGCCGGCGAATAGTTAGTAGCGACCTCCTTCTAGCCGAAATACTCGTTAGCTAGTCGTACTAAAGCTTTAGTTAAGTAGAGAGAGAACTTATTATAGAGAGCCTTCTTATAATACTTAATACTCTTTCCGTTATAGATTCTATAGTAGTCGTCTTCTATAAGCTCTAAAAAGAACTAGATTATTACTAAGCTACGAAGGTATTTTACTAGCTATTATCGAGTCGTCTAGAATTCTATAGTTATTACGTAGTCTTTAGCCGAGTCTAAGAATAAGTAGACTAACCTATAGAAGGTTTTACTTTCTTAGTCGGCTATATTCTCTATTAGGAGCTTAGTAGTTATAGCGGCTAAGTAGAAGAAACCTACTTCCTTCGGCTTAAAGTAACTATCTTTAGATCGACTACGGCTATATAACTAGTTTAGCGAGTAGCTAGGATACTAACTACTATTATAATATAGATTAGGCGAGGAGCTATTACTATTACTAGAAGACGACGAGGGATCTCGGCGTCCTCGTCTATCGTAGTAGCTATCTCGCCTCTAGTCGCGGCTATAATTATTCCGACCGCGGTCGTAGCGTCTAGGAAGGGCGTCGTAGTAGTCGTTATAGTTACCTTTACGACGCGACTCGTCTTTATACTAGTAAGAGAAGTTACTATTATTACGACTAGTAGCGTTACTATATAGTATATTATATAGCGAAGTCGAAGAAGCTCGATATAGCGTAATCGGAAGATATTCTAGTATACGCGCCTCTAAGCTAGAGGTAACTAGCGACTATAGAATAGTTATATTAGGTAATACTAGTACTAATAATTTCTAGAATAAGGAGGTCGTTAGTAAGAAGTATCGAAAAGATAAATCGAAGAACGTCTTTATAGGTAAGTTATATAGTATATATAGCTACTATACTAGGTAAATTATCTATCGTTCTTAAGATAGCGCTACTAGCTAGTTCGAGGACTAGCTCTATTTCTATACTAGCGTTCGTAGAGATCTTTTAAGACGCTACTAAATAGAACTATTAAGCTATTCTTAAAGAGAATATAGTTCTACTATTCTATATATAGAGCCCTACTCGCTAGTTAGTATAGGCGTCTAGCTACGTAGCTTTGCCTACGTCGGGCGTCGTTCTTAGAGGTTAGAATAGGTCCTCGACTTTAGGTCGGTTCCGAGTCTAGGTTAGTTTCTAAGGGAACCGACCTAATACTTAAATTAATAGAATACCTAACCTAATACGAAATTAATAGGTCGGGTCTAAATACTACCGGTTCCTATATAGGTCTTTATAGAGACCTAAGTTTAAAAAGATAGGTCTTATAACGCGGAATAAACTTAGGTCGCCGCGAGGATAATAGGATTGCTCTAATACTAAAAATACGTATATATAGAACTAAGCGTAGTAGTATATTAGAAGCGCTAGTTAAAGTAGCGACTATAGTTACGAAGAAAAATAAGGCTATCGACTATACTTGCCGACTACGAGATATAGAATTAAATACTATATATAATATCGACTATAAAGTCTATTCTACTCTACGAGTATAACGTAAAAGTAAATACTTCCTTTACTAAGTACTATAGCAAAGATATATTAGTACTATATCCTTCTCGTTATCGCTAATCGAGTCGAAGTTACTCTATTTAGTACTTACTAACGCCTCCTAATCCGCCTTTAGCTACTTCTACTACTAACTAACTATATTATTCGAAGGCTCGAACGTAGTTAGTATCGGCGGCGCCTTCTCTATAAGCGAGTCCCGAGCTTATTACTACGCGTTACGCTCTTAAGAACGATAATATATAATATTACTAAACGTCGAGGGATCGTAGGACCGATTATATTAGCTTTAATAACGCGCTATACTAAAGTCGCGCTTATAACTAGTTCTAGCTACTAGAATAGAGAGAATATCCCGAGCGATTAGCGCGTAACCTAGATATTCTAATACGATTATCTTCTATAACTAGAGCGGATACTCTATAGAATAGGCAGCCGAGTCCTTAAATGTAGCGTAATAATAACGAGATACCTCGTCTAAATTAGCTAACGGCTATACGGTCTACCGCGGCCGTCTAAATACTCTTTAATTAAAGTCGGAGTTATTACTATCTAATCTACTATAGAGACCTATTACGAATAATATCGCGGAGCGGTATAAGACCTTTTTCGGCCTAGACTAGGACGTAGCTACGAGAGGCTTATATCGCGCGTATTCGACCTAGAATTTTAACTAGTAGTAATCCTCGAAGAAAGCCTACGAAGTCCTATTATATGCCTCTACGCGGCCGTAAGTAGAAATAGGTACTCCTAGAGTATACTAGTAAAGTATAGAGTAAATAAAATAATCCTTCGCTATAGTCGTACTAAAACTACTAAAATAACGATAAATCTAGAACGATATAAACTAGAATAGATAGGAAAGAAAGAGCAAGATAGAGAGACAAGTAGAGAAGTAGAAAGAGAAGATAGATAGATAAATAGGAGGAGAGGTAACCTGCTCTTACTAGAGAAAAACTATTTAGACTATAAGATAGAGCCTTAGATAAGAGGGATAAAGGCAGACCCTTTTTAACTAGAATAACCTACTACCTAGAACTAGGGGCCCTAGGTATTACTTTAAATAGGTATAAAGGCCTATATAATAACTCTACCTACCTACCTACCTATACTTAGACTATAACCTACTAGCTCTTCTAGAATCTAAATTTAATTCTATATATATAGGGCTTAGCGCCTACTACTATAGAAATTCTAGGAATTCTTAGGTATCGGCCTATAATATATATTTTAACGCGAATAAGAGCAAATAAGGAGAGAGTTTTTTAGCCTAGAAGGCTTTTCTCTTATAAATAAGGTAGTTAGGCTTACTAGTAAGCCTACCCGTACTTTATAGTCTTCGACTTCTAAAGCATATAAATAGAATAAATAAATAAATAAATAAATAAATAATCCTCGAAGAAGGAATCGAGCTCCTCGCTAGAGAACGCTTCGCGGTCCTAGAACGCCCGTTTTATAACTAGATTAAGAAGAATCGTAATGCTATATATATCGCTAAATCGCTTCTAGGTAGTAGTATAATACTTCTCGAGCTTTATCTATATAGCCTATAGAGTAGAATAAATCTTCTTTTACTAGAATTATATTTTATATTTAAGTTTCTTATTCGTAATATCTAGGATATCGAACAAGGTATTATAGAAGCTAAGAACGAGGTAGATTATTAGCCTCTTTATCGTACTAATTCGTATCGTAGCCTTAGCGAAAGAAGTAGTAAGGTTAATAATATATTTAACCCTCTTCTATTCTATAGCGGTTAGCTTAAGTTCGGGCTAACTCTCGTTCTTAATATACTCGTTAATAATATCTCGTAGTTAAGAACTATATATTAGTATAATCGTAGTTAAGCTCTAACGGGTCTTTATATCTTATATTAGGCGCAAAACCCTATTAGGCGTCTTCTTTTACTATTTATACTATTTCGAGTATAGATATAGATCTGCGATCCTCTTTCGCTATAGTATTATAAAACTCTCGAAGCGTTAAGTACTAGAGTTTCTCTTAACTATAAGTCTATAGAACTTTATAGGGAGCGGTTATTAGTATAGCTTCTACCGACTATATTTATCGACTATATATACTTTATAAGGAGAATATATAGTATCTTTATTAGAACCGTAGCTAGACTTCCTACTTTAAGCTAATATAAGGCGTTCGTATTTATCTTCTTATCCTATTATTTCTATTCTTCGTTCCTTAGCTCGATCTTAAAAATAGCGAAGAACTTCCTTAAAGAGAGCTAGATTATATATATAAAGTATAGGAACTATTCTAGATAGAAGAACTCGTAGTCTTTAGTATCTAATATCTCTCTTATATCTTCGTCTATTTCTTAAAGAGGAAGTTATTTAATTAAGACTAATAGCTTCGCTATATATATACGCTCGTAGAAGTAAATATCGATAGCCTCGATACTAGAACTCGTTAGTTAAGAGGTATATATATAGGAAGGATACGTATATAGTAGTATATAGTATATTATTATTAGAAGTATTATTCGCTATTAGCGCTATAAGCCTATTAGAGATTTCGAAATAAGTAAGTACGTCGAATAGTAGGTCCGCTAGGACTTCGCTCGTATAATAGCTTAAAATATATAGAAAGGCTAGTATAGCCTTATACTAGGCTTACTCGCTATCGATTTAGTAGCCTTGTATCGTAAGGAATAATACTCGGAGTACCCTAGCGTACTAACTATTAAGAGTAATAGCTACTTAGAAGGTTCTAGATAGCTAACGTTTTAGATTATCCTCGGAGTAATCGACTATATCCTAGATATATAACTTAATCGTAGCGGCGCTCTTAAAGTCGATAGATCTAGTCTTCTTTAATAGATATTCGTAGGTACGCTAAACTATAAGACTTTCGAAGACGTTTAAAAGTAATCTAAGCTAGGAAACTATAAGCCTATATAACTCTAGAAACTTTAACTAGTCTAGGTACTCGGTTCTAGTAAAACTTTTCTTAAGCCGTTCCTATAAATAAGAACTATTAGTATATCTACGTTATATATCTCTATAAAGCGTAGTTAGCGAGTATAGTAGAGAAGCGTAGTTAGTAAGCGTAGTTAGCACCTTATTTTCGTAATAATAAATACTAAACTTATAGATTAATCTTTAGTAGCCTTAATTACTTCTTTAGTAACTCTACGCTTCTAAGAGGTATCTTCGTAGCCTACTAAATCGAGGTGCTTTTATAGAGCTTTTATTCCGTTACCTAGTCCTAGATATTTATTATAGATAGGATAAGTAGCTAGCCGGATAGGGGTTATAGGCCGAAGGCTAAGGCTGCTAGCCCGGCTATTACTCTAGTCGTAAGCTAAGGCTACGGGCCCGGCCGCCGGGTAGGTACTTTAGTATATATATAGCTAGATAGTAATAATATAGACGTTACTAACTTAACTCGGCTAGGCCCTACCTAGACTCTAATAATTAGTAGCTTCGAAGAGTATTAATACGATCTAGCTAGTCCTACGGGCCTAAATATCTAAAGGACGGCCTACCGACTACGGTCTTCTACCGATCGCTTAGCTACTTTCCGCGACTAGCGCGTCTAGCCTGCCGGCCGCTAATCGCCTACCTTTTTGCCTAACTAGGCTCTTAGCCGCTAACTAAGCCGCGAGGGACTTATACTACCTAGCTACTAGAAGCTACCTACTCCGCTTCCTACTAGCTACGGCCCGCTACTACCTCTCTAGCCTAGCTTTAAGGCCTTTATTTACTCTACGATAGCTAATTTAGGAAGGAGTTTACTACTTCGCTAGTAACTACCGTATTACGAGCGGTACTTTCCTTATATAGTAAAGAGCGCCTTTAGTCTAATTAATACCCTATTCCTCGTCGTACTCTAACCGACGACTTACTATCGACGATCGACTATTAACTATTAACTAGACGAGTCGATAGTATAGCTATATAGAGTACGAGAATACTATAAACCTGCCGAACTTATAGTAGCGTAGACCTCTATACCGTCGGAAGCTAGTTAGCGTTCTTAGCGCTACTTATCTTCCCGAGCACGCCGCGTATAGCTAATCTAGCTTCTAAACTTCCCGAGGTTAACGCTCTTACGCTTACTTACGCTTTCTTATTCTCGGTCTTCTTCGAGAATATTAACCTATCTAGAAGAATTAAGCGCTCGAGACTAGCTCTCTAGCCCTTAGTCTAGTTCTTAGTCTAGTACTACTCTTAGCTATAAGAATACTCGCCTCCTAGCTAGACGAGTAGGGGAGCGGCGGCTCTAGGATACTCGTTAGACTAGCCGATAAACTCTTTAGTAGTTACCGAGGCTACTAAACAAGTTCTCTATTTGCGGCTAGTAATTAAAATACTACCCTAATTTGCTAGTCCTCCCGAGGTATTAGCTAGACCCTAGCCGTAAGTAAATCCGTAGGCGAGCCCGTAATAATAGCTAGTATAACCTAAATCGGACGTCTAAGTAAACGAGCAGATCGACCGTCTAGTCTAGAGATATTAACCGATCCGCTTACTTAACGCGATTCGCTAACGAGTAGTAGCCTAGCGTCCTCCGCGTATCTGCCTATATACCTAGCTACTAAGAGCTCTATTACCTAGAACTCCTTCGCGTAAGCTATTTGCCTAGCTACTAGCTCTATAACGTTAGATATCTAGTTCGGAGGCTAGCCTCTAGTACTCTTCGCTATTATCGCTAGTAGGCCTTATATAGTCTAACCTACCGAGTTTAGAGCCTCGTATAGTATAAGAGGCGGAAATAGATAATCTAGGACGTATTCCTAAGTAGAGACGTTATAGTTACCGCGCGTATTTACTTAGTCCTCGGCTACGATAGCGTAAAAATACGGAGGATATTAACCCGGCGCCCGTTTATTCTAGCCCGCCTTAATACCCGGAACCGTAATAATAATAGCTAGTACTACCGCGTACTAAGATAGAGCTAGAAGAAGAATAAGCTTAGGAGTAGGTATAACGTTATAGTTTCTATATTCGTCCTTCTAGTTAGCTACTACTCCTAGGTTTATATAATTTCCTACCGTAAGGCCTATAGGCACCTCTACCGGCAGCCGTAGACCGGCCGGCTACTAAGGAGCGTAGGCGCTATCGACGTAAACTAGCTCTATAGCTAGTATCCGAAGGGCTAATAGACTAGATCCGTAGAGTCCTAGCTAAATAGACTACTATCTAGCTCTATCGTATCGACTAGTTAAGAGACTAGTAGAACGAGAGAGTAGCATAATTAGAGAATAGCGTAATAGCCCGTCTCCTAGTATTAGAATAGCGCCCTTTAGCTAATACCCTCCCTCTAGCTCCGGCTTCTATAGTTATCGACCTAGAACTAAATAACCGCGCCGGACGAGCGTAGTATAATTTAGATAATAGCCGCTAGTAACGCTTATAGCATACTAGTCTAGTCTTAGGCGAAGGACGATAACGCGCGAATAGCGTACGGCTACGCCGTAATTAGAACCCTAACGGTAGTCCTTTACTACTAGATAATAATAACTCTTAGCCGAGACGCTATAGTTAGCGTAACCGTAATAGGAATAGTCGCGGACGCGATAGACGCCGCCGCCGATTACCTTTATCTTCGCCTTTCTTATTAGGAGGCGATTATTATAGGAATAGTAGTTAGCAACTATCGCGTTCCCTATACTATAGCCTACGTCGAACTACTTAGTTTAAGGCCGAGGAAATTAGCTATTTCTATCTAAACGCTTCGGCTACTAATTTACTAGAGGGCGATATTATAAACCGAGGTAGAAAGATATACTACCGCTCGATCTACCTATTCTTAGACGCGGCTAAGAACTATATAGTACTTAATAGTAGTAAGTTTACGCGGACCTACCTAACTAAGTATTTTCGAGGGAATGCTCTATAGTAGCTTATAGGTAAAATAATAGAGGCAGACCGCCGCACCCTACGTAGTAGTAGTAGAATTAACTACTAGGATAAGGCGTTAAGAGATAAGTTTTAGTTACTGCCGGCTAAGGCGTTAGCTAAACTAGAACTAGAATATTACGACTAAAGTAATATCTAGGCTAACCGGCTACTAGGGGATTTCGTTCTAAATATAGTACGATAGGCTAGAGAGGCTAGAACGACGGACCGATAGGCTTAACTTACCCTTACCTAGATAAAGCTCTACGAAGAATTAAGAATAAATATTAATTACCCGACACCTAGTACTACGGTCGACTAGTTTACTACGTACCTAAAGACTTAGCTATTTAGTTAGAGATAGCTATCTAAAGGCCGCCCTATAGGTAAGTATTCGCGCTCGATATAATAGGAGCTATAGCGCCTAGATATAACGAGAACCGGGTAGTATAGAGATATTAGACGCGCGAGCGGCCGTAACTTCGAGCCTAGGAACCGACGTAGGCATAGCCGTAGCCGTAATAATCTATAACCTAATAGATATTAATAGAACTACGACGAACGCGAGCGCTTAAACGATAATAGTCGACGTTACTAGCTCTACGAAAACGACTATACTAAGCAAGAGCCTAGCCCTAAGATAAAGATTAAGAACGAGCCTAGTATCTATAATAGGGCCTACTATAACTACGGGGAGCGCGGCTACTACTCGAGGGAGTATCTAAAGCTATAATAAGAACGAGGACGCCGACTATAGAATTACTACCTTAACTTATTACGTAGCCTAAGTCGATACTACTACGAATTATCTTTATAGTCTTATAGCCGCGGCTATAGCCGTATAACTAGTAGTCGTAAGGCTAGTAGGCCTAATATACTTTAGTTCTTTAACGATATTATAGACTACGCGGATTTAGAAGATAATAGGGTATCGGACCCTCTTCCGGGCCCGTCTAACTTTATAGTCCGTACCTCGGACAACCTTACTTCTAGTCTCGAGCTATTCTTATCGCGAGGGATGGCCTAGGGCTACTACTATCCTATCTACCGAGCCGATTTTTCTTTAGTAGCCGCTCTAAAGGCCTACTAGTATATCTACGAGGTATCTCCTCTTAGTATATAGATTAACGATATTCTAGAATCTAGAGCTACCTTTGTCCCTAAGGCCGGTTTTGCTTTCCGTATAGCCTTCTATCTATAAATCTACCTCTATCTAGTAGTAGACGAGGTAGATTATACTATATACCTAGATATAGGCGCTACGTTATCCGTAATAGATACGAGTTTCCTAGCTAGCTAATTACTTAACTATCCCTAGAAAAAGTTAGCTTAGCCGCTATAGGTATCTAGCCTAGCTGCGAGCACCTATACTTCCGAATATATAGAACTAGTTACTAGATATATAGGTACCCGCCCTCTATAATAGCAAGCGAGTCCTAGTCTATATATAGTATAAGGTCTATATAGTAGAATCGCTCTTGCCTAAGATCCTAGTAGCTATAGATATTATTAGCCTATAGAGTATAAAGATCGACCTAACTCGTAAATTAGTTACCTTAGGAGCCGCTAATAATACTCGTGCCCCTTTACTAGTTAAGCGTAGAGACCGCGTAGCTTTTCGTACTATTCTATCTACCTAGTAGTCGGCCTTAATACTAGCTAGATTAGTAGCTAGAGTAGCCGTCGAGCTATAAGAAGCTATTCTTATAGGTAGAGATTTTTAGTTTACCTCCGAGCCTAGTAACTTAGGTAGCCTTTAGCGAGAACTAGCCCTATATTTAGCTATCGTAGACTCCGATACTAATTTTATCTTTATTTATAATAATACTAACCGGCTAGCTACGCTTACTAAGGGTATACGTATAGGAAGTATCTCTAATATTAGCTACTAAGGGGCGTATTATCTAGATCCGGGCTAGTATAAGCTAGCTGCTCTTCCTAATTATTAGCTCGAACTAGCTAGTCTATCGGATTTTTATAGGTAGAGCCCCTTAGCTCGTAAGTCTACTACGACGATTCTAGTATTCTTACCGAAACTAGAGATACTAGACGATACGCTTAAGTAAAGATTAGCTAATAGGGCGACTATCTATAGTACCTCTAGATAAAGGGCCGAATACTAGTAGGTTATAGCTAAGTATAACCGGCTGTTCTAGAATAAGGGGACTACGGTTAAAGTACTAGACTCTAAGTATATACCTATAACCTTATTACTCGGTAGTAAATTATACCGCATGCCTACTATTACTTATCCTTTGTTTATACTAGACTACGTAGTAGTAGATAAAGCTTTTAACGCCCTCTATTAATAGGGGAAGATAGCCTACTTAACCTAACCGACGCCCTTTAGCTTCCTAGTATTTATAGTCTAGAAGACTATAGAGGTCGGTAGCTAACCTATCCGTAAAGGTCGAGCGGTAGTTAATATTCGCGGCCTTAATAAACTAGTAGTAAAGGACTCCTACCTGTTACCTAGGTAGGAGGACATTATAACGGCTCTAAAGGGAAGCCGTTTTATTATAACTATCGATATAGTTTCCTTCTTTTATTAGTAGTAAGTAGCTAAGGCCGACCGCTATAAGTCTACTATTAATAGCTACTAAGGTTAAGAACAACTAGGTGTAGCTATTATAGGTTTTACTAATAGTATATAATACGTCTAGAGATAACTAGACCGTATCTTAAAAAAGTTTAACTACTACTCGCGTGCTTATATTAACGATATTATTATTTTCTCTAGGACTTTTAATAATTATCTCTACGACCTAGATAGAGTCTTCTAGGCGCTAGACGAAGTCGATATTAGTATCGCCCTAGTTAAGACCTTTATAGGTTTCTCTTCGATAAAGCTTCTTAGCTAGCGTATTAGTAGGCTAGGCTATACGACCTACGAGGAGAAGGTTAAGGCTATCTTAGACCTGCCGTTTCTACGCTCTCTAAAAGATCTAGAATTCTATATAGGGATTATAGGGTAGTAGCGCTACTATATCCTATACTTCTCTTAGCTAATTATACTATTTAAGGACTAAAAGAAGCACCTCCTACGACTAGCCTCTTCTAATAAAGGAAACCCTCGTAAACGGTTCGTAGCTAAGATACTAGCCTAGAATAAGGCTAAGAATCTCGATTATTAGTACCGTGCCTATAATATACTATAAGAGCTTTACTATTACGCTACTTTTCTCTACTACGTAGATACCGACCGACCGCTATACGTAGATCTAGACTCTAGTCGTTATAGCTACGCGGTAGTAATCTATATAGTATAGGGGGACCCGATACCTAATCTAGCGATACTACTACGGTTTGCGCCGATAGTCGTCTAACTAGTCCTCTTTCTTAGTAAGACGATCTTCGAAGTAGAATCTAGATACCCGGCTACCGAGCTAGAAGTCTCTAGCCTTTTTTAGATAGCCTATAAGGCTAGGTATATCCTTTAGGCCTATCGCTAGCGGATATACGTATTTACTAACTATACTACCGCGCTTAATATTACGACGGCTAGTTCGATTACTACTATAACTTCTATAGATAAGCTAAATTTATAACTAGTTAGGGCCGGGTAGTACTTGTTTTAATTCTACGGTCTCTAAGTTATTTACTATCCTAGCTACTTATACGCTATCCCGGACGCGCTTAGCTAGTTTATCTCTAAAACCTACCGAGACCTAGGTATAGATAACTTAGACCCGCTCGCGTATAACGACCCTAACTCTACCCGGGATACGATCTAGCTACTAGATAACTCGACGTACCTTTAGTCCTATAGCTACGCCGACGGCTACTATTTTTACGTAACCTTAGCCGACGAGCGTATAGGCTGCTCGTTTACCTCTCTAGATACTTTAGTCTTCTATTTAGTCCTAGTCGAGCTATCTAATAAGTTTAAAGCCGACCTTCGCTGCGGCTATAATACTAATCCCTAATAGGCTAGCTAGAAGTAGTAGCTACTACGTACTAAGTAGCGTAGGCTAGCCGCTCTAAATAATATAGAGGACGGGGATTCGGCTAATCTAGAACTAGAGAAGCTAGAGGCTATACCGTTAGGACTTTAGTTTTTCCTTCGAAATAACTTAATTTTCTTTAAGGACGATATAGATAGCTACGAGCGCCTATGCGTTCCGTAGCCCTTATATAAAGAGATTTTTAAGATAGCCTATAATAATTATTACTATTCTAGCTTCTATCGATCCTATACTAGAGTCTTCGCCTCGTTCTATATTTAGTATTTAGCTAAGGAGCTATAGAAGTATATTAAGTTCTACCTAGACTATCTTCTAAACTAAACTTACTACTATAGGCTAAATAGCGAATTATAGCTAATCTAGGCCGTCGCCGTTCTAGACTATATAGTAACGGCTAACTAGGTCTTTAGCCTACCTATAGACGAGGGCGGTTTCGATAGTTTCTTAACTAAGACCTATAAATTTACTAAGCGGGTAATACTAACGAAATCTAAATCTACTTAGACCGCGGCCGAGTATAGGGCCGCTTAGATTTATAGCTATATAGCTAATAAGCGGTCCCTACTATTAATTATAATTAGGGATCGGGACCCGATCTAGATATCTAAATTTATATAAGTAGCCTTCTATAAGCTTAGGACGCGATTCCTAGCTACTACTACCTATTATCTCTAAGCCGACGGCTAGAGCGAGCGGATAAACTAAATAGTAGAGGTCGCTCTACGTTTCTTTATTATATCGTTCCTAAATACTCCTTAGGCGGAGGCGCTACCTTATATCTAGGCGGACCTAAATAATAGTCGAAATATATTATTAGAGGAAGTTCCTAATATTCTAATATAGGGTTTTAAGAATAACTTAGACGCGCTTATGCCGCTCGCTAAGCTACCTACTATAGACTATACTACCCTATAATAGGAAGCTTATAACGAGGCTACCGACTTAATAGCCTAGGCGGCCGCGGCTATAAAGGATCGCTATAATACTATCTACTAACCTATTACTTTCCGTCGTAGCTAGCTAGTTCTCTTATACCTATATAAGGAATATCGCCCGGCTAGTATTACGTACTATAAGTTCTCGTACTAGAGAGTTAGGCCCTTCGAGGTCGAGGACTAGGTAGGCCGACTAGCCTATCTTTTAGCTATTCCTCTAGTTTAGCGGATCTACCTAGTAGTGTCCGTAGTATAACTCGAACCTTACCTAGCTAGTAATAACTCGTACGACTACTAGGTTCTAGAGCCCGGCCTTATAGAGGCCGACGATAATAACCCGGCCCCCTATTACGAGATTAAGAGATTAATAGGTAGACGTAAGGTCCGTAGTAGAAGGTAATACCTAGTTAAATAGTTAAACTATAGCTATAGCTATAACGTTTAGTATAATATAGAAGACCTTCGCGATATAGTAGACCTAGTCTAGGAATATAACCGTACGTACCTAGTAGACCGCTATCGAGGCCGCGACCGTACTTAGGTTCGAGCTAGGATTCCGCGAGACTATTCCCCTATTCTATAAGCTAAGATTCTATATTCTCCTATCTACTAAAAGGATACTACTATAGCCTACGATAGGCGGGTAGCGGCTAGGCGCCGCTCTTAATCCTCCTCTCTTACTTAGTAGAATATTATAGGTAGTAATAGCGTTATATTATATTTTAAGTAGCATCTATTATAGTTTAGGTAATATTCGATAACTAAAGTTAACGAATAATAGCGTACGGACTATTCCTTCTAGTTTACTAAACTATTAGTCCCCCTCTCTTACTTAGTAGAATATTATAGGTAGTAATAGCGTTATATTATATTTTAGGTAGCATCTATTATAGTTTAAGTAATATTTAATAACTAAAGTTAACGAATAATAGCGTACGGACTATTCCTTCTAGTTTACTAAACTATTAGAACTATACTACCGATAGTTTTTAATAATAATACTATAGTACTACTTGCCCGACCTACCTATCGCGTATATACCTTCTATTATATCTTCGTGCGCTCGACTACTATAATTAGTAATAAGAGAGCAGCCGCTTACTAATAAACCGCCGACGTAGTGCTCTTCCGCCGCTTTAAACGACGTATTTATACCTACGACATACTATCGTTCGCGTACTTCCGATCGCGCTATCGCGCTTACGCTACTTTATCTTACCTTACTAGGATAGATAACCTTTATCCTCGCGCGAGGAATAGTAAGATCGCTAGCTAGTACGCCGTCTAGAACTAGCTTACTTCTAAGTATAATAAGAAGGATCTTCTTAACTCTAGCTATAACGAGGCTAAGCTCTAGTTAGCCGTAAAGGGCTTAACCGATGTTTTAGGATATAGAGGCCCTCCGCTAGCTAGTATCGCGTATGCCGATATAGCTATAGTAGTAGCTATTATCCTAATATATATAGAAAAGTACCGTATAGGAGTACTAGATCTACTCTTTAATTAGACTCGCGAAGTAGTTCGTACTAATCTTAACTTAGCCCGCGCTATAGTACTAGTATATTACTAGTATAACTAGAATAAGGCCCGGAAAGTCCTTAAATTTTAGCCGCGAGATATAGAATAGTAGTTAGATATTACCTAGACTATATTTAATTAGGAGGCTACGCGCAAGGCTACTACGGCTACTAATAAGGATTACGAGGATCTCCTAGCTATATAGTAGTTCGAGAAGGACACCTATACTAAAGTTAAGAAGTAGATAGTAGCCCGCTATAAAGACTAGATAGATTTCGACCGCGACGAGGTACTATTCGAGGACTTCGTCCCTCTTACTCTCTCGGCTATAACCGTGCTAGCGTAGATTGCCCTATAGATATAGTCCTATATCTAGTTCTTATATACGAAGGCGCTAGAGACTACCGCGAGTGCCTACTATATAGCTAACTCGTTAGTATAGAAGTTCCTACTTAACCTAAACGTAGCCTATAAGGTCGAAGCGGACTAACTTAAGGTTCTTAGCGACGTAAACGCTATAGCTAAAGCTATAAGCGTCGACCTCGGCCGTTTCTAGGCCCTAGGATTCCTAAGCCGCTCCTAAGAACTATACGTCTAGTACCTTACCGATATAACTATAGTATAGATAATATTATATCCGTCTGCTAATAGATAGCTAAAAGGCCTATTAGAAATCCTAGCCTATATAAGATACTATAATATAGGTCGGCTAGCCTTATTATTCGATATCTATAGAAATAGGAAAGAATAAGTTTCGTTATTAGTACTATTCGTAGGCGCGGATACTAGTGTTTAGCGGCCGTCTAAAGAGATACCCTAGCCGTATACGGTTCCTTAGATTATAGATTACGTCTATTAGAAGATCCGCTAGCTAGAGCTACGGGACGAGCTAGCTAATACTCGCCTTAAGGCCTATAGGCCGTCCGCCCCTATCGCTATATATATTCTAGACGACCTACGCTTAGCTAATAAGCTTCCGCCTATAGTCTTAACCGAGCCGCTACCTAAAACTAAAGTATAAATTATCGCTAACTAGAAAGCTACTAGCTAGCGGTACGCTAACTTTAAGGCCCGAGTAGTACGACTTTAGCGAGAAAAGGAGGATAAGATAGCCTAGGTATAGGCAACTAAGGTTATATAGGAAGCTAGAGCCGCCGTAGAAGCGTAGGCAGCTAAGGACGTATAAGTAGCTAAGGACGTATAAGTAGCTAAGGACGTATAAGCAGCTAAGGACGTATAAGTAGCTAAGGACGTATAAGTAGCTAAGGACGTATAAGCTATATAAGATGTTTAGATAGCTAATACGCCGGGTAGCGGCCGATCTAAGTTCTAAGATCGCCTAAAGGCCTTACGTACGTAGTAGGTAGCTAAGAAGTCGGACGCTAATAACGACGGTAATACTACTAAGAGTTAGACGATACTCTCTCTAGCTACGACACCTATACTATAAGCTCCCGGTACTACGGTCTTCCTAGGCCTAATAACGCTACTATAAGCCCCCTAGCGTAGCTAGACTATACTACCTCTAGACCCCTATACTTTAAGTATAATAACTAGCTAAATACTTAACCCGCGCTTATTCGCCTAGGGTTTCGGTAGTATAAGCGCTCTACCGCCTAGATATAACTTCTAGCCTAATACCTAGGTATAGTAATTTTTACTAACTAGCCTACTATTCCCGCTTAATTATAATATATATACTACTTCGATAGGACGATCCGTTAGCAGCCTCTTAGATATATATATAGCTTCGGTTAAGTAGTTTAGCCTACTAATACTAGGTAAGCGTATAGCCGAGGAACCGGCCGAGGAACTAGCTAAGAAGAAAGCTACCCTCTAGATACCTACTAAGGCTAAGATACTCGACTATATATAAGAACGGGAGCGTGCCGCCCGCCTCTCTAACTATAACGGTAATAGTAAGGCACTACTACCTAGTAGCCTCTAGTACCTAGGGATAAAAATTAACGTCGAGGCTACTACGTAGAATATTAATAAGTATATATATATAAAGGCCGGCCTAGAGCGTACTAATCGGCTACTACTATACTACGCTCTTAGTCGTATTATACTAGGCAATTTACTATCTATAGGCGTCCGGCTAGACGACTATACGGTCGGAGCCTTACTAGAGCTTAAGGACTATAGTACTTTTAACCGCGACGACTTAATAAAGATATAGCTAGCTAACTTCGGGTTTAAGGACTTTATATAGGCATAGCGCGAGCCGGCCGGCCGTCCTTATATTATAGAAAGAAACGGCTACGCCTTCTACGCTATTACCTATACTACCCGCATTTTATATAGAGCTAGCTAGCCCGGCATCTAGGCTAAGATTAACTGCAATAAGCGCTAGGCCTCTAGTAAGTAGATTCGAGCGTTAAACCTTCTAGTAGTAGAGGAGAAAATTCTATAAGCTATAGTAGTAGACCTATTCGGCTTCTTAAAGTCTATACGTAAGAGTATTAAGGCTACTACGGCTACTAACTAGGCCGTCTAATATCTGCGGGATACTCTAACCTATCTTAATAATATCGAAGATAATAACTAGCGTAAAGAGACCTCGCTCTAGCTCTTCGATAGTTAGGCTTAGCCGCTACTCTAGAAAGATATCGGATAAGCTAGCTAGCTATACGCTATAGCCCTATTAATGCTAGCTATCGCTAACTAATACGCGCGTCTCCGCTCTAGTAAGCGCCTTAACGCCGCTTACTATTTACTAGCTCTAACGAGATCGTACCTATAGCTAGCCCTAGTAGACTAGAAGACTAAGAATAAAGGTAAGGCTAGGAAGAAGGGTCCTAAGACTTTAGAAGTTATAGTAATAGTCGCGTCGTTAGAAGATAAGGAACCCGAAAAGACGACTAGAAAGAAGAAGGCCCCGGCTAAGAAGAAGGCTAAGAAGAAGTCGAATACTACGTTAGAGGAAGATAAGCCTACGGCTCTAAAGAAGATAAAGAAGAAACTAGACGCTATAAAGCCTACGGTTTAGGCCGACTCGGACTTTAACCCGGAGACTAAGTAAGGGATAAGTAGCTAATAGATATAGCTAGGGATAGCTATCGAACTTAAAATAGCGCGGGCGGGTAACTATTATAGATAGGATAAGTAGCTAGCCGAATAGGGGTTATAGGCCGAAGGCTAAGGCTGCGGGCCCGGCTATTACTCTAGTCGTAGGCTAAGGCTACGGGCCCGGCCGCCGGGTAGGTACTTTAGTATATATATAGCTAGATAGTAATAATATAGACGTTACTAACTTAACTCGGCTAGGCCCTACCTAGACCCTAATAGTATTTAATAACTCTATTATATCCTCTATAAATAACTCTTAGGGCGTACGTTTCCTAGTCTATACCTTTAATAAAAAATCTCTAGGCCTATAACGTTCGCGTATTCGAGTTCTATTTTATAGAGTTCGAAGATATTCTACTATACTTATCGTAATACCTCGCCTCTTCGAGCTACTAATAGTAGTAGTAAAAGCCCTCGAATAACTAAGTATCCTCGTACTACTATATCTATACGTTATTAGTTTCGACCTAGTTCTTAGAATCCTTTAGTAGCTTAATAAGATTAGCTAGAGATAGTATCCTATCTCGTATACTAGCTCGACTACTCGAGGTATTCGTAATCGTATAGCGTCCCTTCCTCTACTATTATACTATCTTCTTAATTTAACTAGAGTCGACGAGAGACGGCTACGATTCGGAGTTAGTCTATCGTTTATAAAGCTATATACTTATATATCTTAAGAAAGAAGGAAGTATAGTACTACTACGTCGTATTAGAGTCGTAGGATATACTAGTAATACTATAATATAAAGTATATAGTACTAAGAAGGAATCGTAGAACTAGAGAGTAAAAGCTAGCAGAGTAATAGAGGTAAATAATATTTATAGGAGCGATTAAGTTTTATTAGTATAAGTACTAGCGAGGTGTCTCTATTATAGGCCGACGGCCTATCCTAGTAGCATTATAGAGACGGGCACCTCTAGTACTCTTATTAAGCTCGTAATAGTCGCGACTAATAAACGTACTAAGTACTCTTTAATTATAGCAACGCTATAGTCGCCTTCGAGGGCAAGTATCTTACTAGCGTAAGAGGCTAGTAGCGTTAATAAAGCTTAAGTCGAAAAAGTAGAGTTAGACTTAGCCTAAGTAGATAAACCTATCGTAAAAAGAATTTAGAAACTACTTAAAGACTACGTAAAGCGATATAATACTATATAGTAGAAGGCTAGAAATAATACTAAGAGTAAGAAAAGGAAAAAGAATATAGCGAGCTAGAAGTTTAAGGTATAGCTAGAGCTCCTAAATTTAGTACTAGCTCTAAAGATAAAGTAGTAGTATATCTCCGAAGGCGTAACTACTACGTAAGAGAATAAGGCTAGTATTAAATATACTTAGCTATCGAAGGCAAGACTCTAGCTATCTATAAGAATTATAAAGGAGAATTATATATTCGGTAAGCTACTATAGAGCGAGAGGTAGAGATAAGAGATATAAGTTAAAGAGGGCCGGCTAGTACTACGACGCAAACCGTAGACCGATATACTATCGGCGGCTATAACTAATCTTAACTTACGAGATATATCCGTATCCTACCTAGCTTAAGAGGAGTTATAGAGCTTCTATATAAACCCTATCTCTAGCGACTAGAATTTACGTATAAAGGTCTCGGAGATAGCGAGCTTATCCGTAGACGTACCTAGAAGCTACTCGACGATATCCTAAAAGCTAAGTCCTCCTTCTTACTTAGAATCGAGCTATATTTCCTATAGAAGCTCTCCGTATACTAACTCCTTTATATCGAACTTATAAGCGTATAACTAGAACGCTAGCCTATTTCGCTTAGCCTATACTTTAGAGGTAACTAGCTTCTAGAACCTATTACTATCCTAATCGTATCTTAACGAGATAAGCTAATCTAGGACTTCTAGAGTCTAAGTAAAGCAATTAGCTATATTAAACTTAGAGGACTTCTAGGAGAGATAGTTATAATATACTATATAGTAATAAGGTAGGAAAATTTCCGTTATAGTTAGAAGACGGCCTTCTACTATTAGCTCCTACTACTAGTTAGTATATAGTTAGTAGGCGTAGTCGGCACTAATTTACCTTCGCTTTCGCTATAGATACTAATATGCGGACTAATTTTATAAGCTCTCTATAAGGCTCTATAGAGCGTAGAGTATACTTTTAGTCTAATTAGAGGTACTCGAATGCGTTCTAAAGAAGCTATTAGTTCTAGTAGCGATATACTCTTAATAAGAGCTACTTACGTCCGCTATAGATACTTAGAATACGTATCTCCTCTTATTCTTAGATTATAGCCTCTCGATAAGGTCTATTTCTTACTATAAGGAACTCGGCCTCTCTTTTATTAGTTATATAATAAACTCGGCTTAACTCCTATATTACGCGCGTAGTATCGTAAGCGTATATACCTTCTTCTTAAACTATCGAATAGTCTTATTCTAAAAGGTATAAATAGCGTAGCTCCTTTATATAGCCTACTCGCTCTTAGTAGTAACTTAAAGATAGAGGTTAGTTATTTTATAGCTAGTACTAGTCGACCTTACTAGTAATACGTAGAGTGCCTCCGGACCCGACTTAGACTAATTAGTATTATACTAGTAGTTATAGTTATAGTATAGGTCGTCCGCGCCTTTCTTCTTCTTAATATTAAAATAAAAGCTTTCCTTATTCTAGTTCGCTACCTATATAGTAGGCCTATCTCGCGCGCGCTTACGTTTCTTATCGTCTCTATTATACGTTACTACTACTAACTATATTAGCCGACTATATAGATTATTACTTACGCTATCCGGTCGTACTAAGTATAGTACTTCTTTCTTTAGGTCTTAATCTTCTTTTATTACTACTTCTTTAATAGGGAGCTTTATATATTATTAGAGCCGATTAAAAGGATCTTCTACTAAGTAAAGGACTTATTTCTAGCTTTACGCTACTTATCTACTATAGCTCTCTTAAGCGATATATCTATACGCTAGCTATACTTACGAAGAGTATTAGGATTAGAAGAGTAGATATCTATATCTTTTCTTATAGCGCCTAGTCGTATCTAAAGTATAGAAGTACTTATACTATCTAAATCCTTATTTATAAGGCAAGGATACTTCTATAAACTATTAGAGGGCGTAGTACTTATTAGACGTCGCTTTTATTATACTATCGTTATAAGTTTAGTTACTAAGAAGAAATAAGTATCGCGAGGTATATAGTAAATATACGCTTAAAATTTAGTAGTAATACGAGTATAGTAGTAGTTAAGGTAGTACTTATTATAGTAGAAGCTAAGTATAACGAATTCTAGCTTTAGGTACGCTAGAAGCTTAGTACGCGGCTGTTCCCGCCTAGCTACTAGCTTACCTCTATACGTAGAGTTTAGCTTCTTATACTATAGTCGGCTACTATAGTCGGCGATATTATATAATATATCGCTTGCCTAATATAGCGTATACTAATATATACGACTATATACGAATAGCGATAGCTATAGACGTACTCTAGAGCTAGAAGCCGTCGTATACGTTACTTAGATTAACCTTACTATCGCTAGCTAAAAAGAGTAACTACTATATACTTATACCCTCGACGACTACTTATCTACTCGTCGCTAATAGTTACTTCTTAGCTTATACTATCGACGACTACTTATCTCCTTAGCGTAAATAGCTACTTCTTAGCTTATATTATTAACGACTACTCGTCTTCTCGGCGTAGATAATTACTTTTTAGTTTATACTATCGACGACCGCTAGTCTCCTTAGCGCTAATAGTTACTTCTTAGCTTATACTATTAATAACCGCTTCTCTCCTTAGTATTAAAGTAGTATCGATAATTATTTTTTCTCTTCGACTATTATAACGACTCGATTCCTCGATATAAAGATAGGCTAGAGAGTTTGTTTTATATTCTACTACTATATTACGACTACTTAACTAGTAATACTATAGAGTACTAGTAAGTCTAGCTCTTTCCCTTCTATAGTCTTTTATATATTCGTAGAGAACTTCGAATAACGAAATATATATACTATAGTTAATATTATCTATATAATACCTAGATATAATCTATACTATAGTAAATATATGCGTCTATTACTATATTCTACGAAGTAGCGAAAGCGATTATAGCGTTCGCGTAACCGTAAATTCTACTAGGTAAAGATCGGTAGAGGTGTCCTAATATAGTAGTAGAATACGATATAGTTCTACTATATAGCGCTATTAAACTCTAACCCCCTTTATAGGCCCGCGTATTCTAGCGGTCGTATACGATTTTCTAGTACTCCTATCTGCTCTAGCTCTTCTCTCTCGTATCTCTATCTATCTACTTCTTCTAACTCTTTAATATCTCTATCTATACTACTCGATACCTTCTTTTATTTCTTAAGCGGACTCTAATATAGAGTTTAACTCGAGCTCTCCTCTACGAGTATATCGTAATATAGATACTAATATACCGCTATTAGTACTACTTCTACGCGTAGGAAATAAGGCTACTAAGTAGCGGCGAATATAGATACTAAAGGCTATAGTACTAGACGACGAGTCTTATAGGAAGATAGTAGTTCTATAGAAAAAAGCAATAGCTATAAGAACGATATAGTAACGAATAAGAGCTAGTAAGTCCGGTATCTCGAAAAGGTAGTTAAAGCTAAGGATAGTAGCCTTACGAGAGATTTATAAGCTTTAGCGAACGATAGCTTTATATATCTAAAGGGTCCCTTTTTAGCGCGTTATCCGCGAGATTATAATAGATAGAAGTAGTAGTAATATTATTAGAATTTAGGGGGTAGTACTTAAATACTTATAGGAAGTAGCGGAGGCATTTCTCGTTATAGAGTTCGAGATTTCTAACCTTCTAGCGATCTACGCGAAGCGTATTACTTTATAAGCGAAGGATATATACCTATATAGTTATCTACGCTACTAGTTTACTAGCTAAAATAGAGGAGGGAATAATAATATAGGTATATAATACTAGGTTGCCGACTATAATTGCTAACTATAAAGAGCCTAGTATACGTTACTATACTTAGAAGCTTAGAATTAATATATATAGCGCGAGTAAAGCCGTAGCTAGCGTACTAGCGAGCCTAACGTCTACCTTAGCTAACCTATATACCCTTACTAAACTATTAGTAATACTACTACCTCTACCTCCTTAGAACTTATTAGTAGTCGCGCTTTATTAGCTTATTATTATCGCCTTCCTTTTTTATACCTCCTAACGAATTTTCGTATTACGTATACGAAGAATACTACTATATACGTTAATTATAGCTTAATCGACCGCTTTTCTCTCGCCTCTCTACGTATTTATAATAGCTTAACTTCCTACTAATAAGCCTAGCTAGTTCGCTAAGTAATACTTCTTTAGCTAAAATAAGGCGTCTGCTCCTTCTTTATTTAGAAACTCTCCTCTACTTAAAAACCCTCCTATAGATAATAGTAATATCGACCCTAGACTTCTTAGTAACTAGGCGCTCTCTTCTAACTAATATAGCGCTTCTACTCCTTCTCTTTTAATTTCTAACCTCTTTGCTTATAATAGTAACGACTAAGAGGCTACTAGTAGAAACGACTAGAATAGTTCTTATAGAAACGCGAATAGCGATAATAGAAATAATAAAGATAACGGCTCCGTTATTAATATCGACGATAGTAATAGTAATAAAAGTAATAGTAACGAGAGTATTATACTACCTACCTCTCCCTCTTAGCTTTCTAGAAAGGCTCTATAGAAAACTATACTAGATTTAATAAAGGTAGGTAGTCGGCCTCGTCTTAATAAGTAGAAGCTCGCTTACTAAATAGCTCGTAAGAGATAAATTACAAAAGATAATATAGTAATAGTAGTAGCGGAAGTAGTAGTAGCTAGAAGAATAGTAAATAAAGACGTAGTAAATAGAAATATAGTATATAACGGAATAAATAGTAGCGTAGTAGCTAGAGGAGTAGTAGGTAGAAAACGAGTACTAGGTAGAAAGCGAGTAGCGAAAAAGGAACTAGCTAGAAAAAGAATAGCTAAAATAGTAGTAGTAAGTAGAGGAGGTCTAGCTTATAGAGCTAGTATATAGAAGACTTATTACTATAAGCTAAGGAGTTAGTTTTATAGTCGGTATTTATAGTTAGTATTACTAACTTATACTCTAGCTATCGCGCTCTAAGAGATCTATAAGTACTAGAGATCTACGGATCTACTTATACTAAAGCTACTCTTTAGCTATCTCGTCCGCGAAGTTTACTATAACGTTTCTAGAGGCTTAGCTATTTCTAAAGAAGGTTACTATTAGTAGGTAAGCGCCTTTAGTACTTTATAGGAAGCTACTAAGAGTGCTCTAGTCTACTTCTTCTCGAGTATATATATTCCTAGTTATTCTATATTCGATCGATATTAACTATATTATAGGTACTAACGTTACTACGATTTACGTAAAGCGAGTAACTATTTAGTAGAGGGATATAAAGTTTATTATTAGCCTACTCTCGTCTTAGGGAATTAATATATTTAGTAAGAGATAAATCTCTATAGTATATATAAGGAAAATCGTTATAACTATAAAGCGTATATATAGTAAAAATCGTTATAATTAAAGAGGTTACTATAGTTAGTATTTATAGTTAGTATATATATAGTTATACTAAATTATATAATTTACTATATCGAATAAACTATACTTTTAAAACCCGTTATTTTCTATACTTTCTACTCCTTCTAGTTTCTATCTATTTACGACCTTTAATTTTATATACTATATTCTATCGAATCTTATATTTCTATTAAGACCTATCTTTAGACCTATTATTAGACCTAAGTTAGACCTATCTAATACTTATATTTATTAAATAGGTCTAGAACTAAAGAGGAACCGGCTAGGACCTAACCTAACTATTATAGTTCTATATATTTAGGTCCTAGACCTAACTCGGACCCGTCCCGATCTATTCGAATCTTTAAGCCTATTTATTTCTACGATTAATTAAACTTAATATTATAGGCGAATAACGCGTACGTAAATAGTTTAAAGTATAATTTAATAAGTTTAATAAGAAGAAAGATACTTATTCTACTACGTCTAAGAGATATTAGTTAGTACGCTAAGCCTTTATACTAAAGAAGCTAGTACTTAGTAATTAGAGCTTCGCTCTTTATAAATAAGTTTAATAAGAAAGAAGATACTTATTTTATAGCGTCTAAGAGATATTAGTTAGTACGCTAAGCCTTTATACTAGAGAAGCTAGTACTTAGTAATTAGAGCTTTACTCTTTATAAATATAAATACTATTCTTAAAAGTTCTTATAATAATTCTTAAGTAATTATATAGTATTTAGAAGGTTATATTAGAGTTCTAGTTATAGGAGTTAAGGCTAATATTTTATTAACGTACGCGTCGCGTTAGCAAATATATTTAAGTAGTAATAGCGAGATAGTAGCTCTTAATATACTATTTAAATTAGTACCGTCGTAATGCGCTCGTCTTAGTAGTTCGAATAAACTATATTTAAGGAATATTAAGGTAACTTCGTATAGTATATTATATATATAGCGACCGCTATGCTATAGTGAATTACTATCGGGCGGCGGGTGCTGCCCTCCGCCGAGCCTAGAGCTCGATATAATTGGCTAGAAGCGCGGGCCGCTGGACCCTTCGAAGTCGCAAATTGCCTGTCACTTAACTTAACTTCCATGTGGCAGGACAGGCAGCATATACCCGCATATCTGAACCACCTGTACGACCTACGCAATGCTACAGATGCTAGGAGATCTGATCTAAGATTCTTTCCAAGGCAGACAGACCGTGCTCTTGTCTGGAAACATCGATCGAAGTCGACTTCTATTAATCCTGGCGTTCTAGCCGAGAGAAGTAGTCCGCCGAATCGCTTGCATGAGCGCCAATCGATAATCGTCAGGTTTACAAGGAGACCCTATCGTCCATTTACGTCCTCATTGCGCGAAGCCTGCTCAACCTGCTTAGCAAGATGCGCAGCTGAATCTATCCTTCGCATCCAGCAATCTCGAATAATGTTCGCCATCTCAGTGCCCGCAATACTCGTATCTGACAGAGCGGGGAAACGATTCATCGAATATAGCTCCACGACCTGAGACGAGCATATCTCTTTGCACGGACTATCGTTCGTGAATATTTCGTACATACTCGATCCAGCGGCGAAGATATCATCTTTGAAGGTGACGGTTACTTCAGGATAAAATCTGACGCTTCCGGTACCAGACGGGTTCGATCCGCCAACAGATGAGCAGGCGAAGTCCGCGATCTTAAGTTCCAGGTTGAGGTTTAGCAGCATGTTCGCGGGAGTCAGGTCCATATGAATGATGGAGATGGAGTGCAGCATCTGCAACCCTTGGGTCAATTCACGACTCCAGGCTGCTCGTTGGCTGTACGCGATTTGAGCGTGTGCTTTTAAATAGTCTCGCAGTGTGCCGCACTCCATGAATTCCAGGGAGAGTTTGCCAATATCCGGCTTATAGTCAAAAAACTTGAGGAATCGTTCTTGTACGTCAAAATTCTCGGCCAGCAGCTTGTACACTCGCGCCTCCGTCTTCAAATCCTCCTTGGCATCCTTGTGGCTCCAGGCACGTTTCTCTACGAAACCTTCCGGCATCAACCATACTTCTCCTGTAGCTCCACCTCCAAGGATGCGCGCTCTCAAGGCCATACTGCGCTTCGATCGTATCCAGATAGGAATTCCTAGCAGCAATTTAGAGCGGCGTTGAGGCCCTGTTTAGCTCGCGAGAATTATCGGAATACAATTCGCGATTATCGTCTTCCCGAATCGCGAAAGAATTATAACTATAATTTAGTAAGAATTCTTTTAATAATCGTGCCTACTTACCTTATTAATATATTATTGCTAAGACGGTTATATAACTAGTTAAATTTAAACCTTATATAGTCGCGTATATTATTAATATATAGTAATAGTACTAATTATAGCCTTCTAGTAACTCCGCCGTTAAGCGTTCGCTACGCTTAGTATCTAAGTAAATAGTCGATATACCTAGAAGTATATATAGAACGTATAGAGATTAGAATATATCCTTAACTTTAGATTAGTTCTAAGTCTAGGTCGGTTCTCTTAGAAACCGACCTAAGACCTAAATCGATAGAGTACCCGACCTAATACGAAATTAATAGGTCGGGTCTAAATACTACTAGTTCCTATATAGATCTTTATAGAGACTTAAGTTTAAAAAGATAAGTCTAATAGCGAGGAATAAAACTAGGTTACTATAGAGATAATAGAATTACTCTAATACTAAATATATATATATATAGAACTAAGCGTTATAGTATATTAGAAGCGCCGGTTTAACTAGTAACTATAGTTATAGAAGAAAATAAAGATACTAACTATACTTACTAACTACGAGATATTAGAATTTAATACGATTTAGAATATCGACTACGAAGTCTATTTTAGTCTATAGATATAACGTAAAAGTAGATACTTTCTTTACTAAGTAGCGTAGCGATAACGAGATACCTCGTCCGAATTAGCTAATAGCTATACGGTCTACTATAGCCGTTAAGATCCTCTTTAATTAAAGTCGGAGTTATAACTATTTAATCTACTATAAAGACCTATTACGAATAATATTATAGATCGGTATAAGGCCGTTTTTAGTCTAGGCTAGAACGTAGTAATAAGAGACTTATACTACGCGTATTCGACCTAGAATTTAAACTAGTAGTAATCCTTAAAGGAAGAATCGAGCCTCTCGCTAGAGAAGGCCTCGCGGTCCTAGAACGCTCGTTTTATTACTAGATTAAGAAGAATCGCAATGCTATATATATTACCGAATCGCTCTTAGGTAGTAGTATAATACTTCTCGAGCTTTATCTATATAGCTTATAGAGCGGAATAAATCTCCTTTTACTAGAGTTATATTTTATATTTAAGTTTCTTATCCGTAATATCTAGGATATCGAATAAGGTATTATAGTAGCTAAGAACGAGGTAGATTATTAGCTCCTTTATCGTATCGATTCGTATTATAGCCTTAGTAAAAGAAGTAGTAAGGTTAATAATATATTTAACCCTCTTCTATTCTATAGTAGTTAGCTTAAGTTTAGACTAACCCTCGTTCTTAATATACTCGTTAATAATATCTCGTAGTTAAGAACTACGTATTAGTATAATCGTAGTTAAGCTCTAATAGGTCTTTATATCTTATATTAGGCGTAAAACCCTATTAAGCGTCTTCTTCTACTATTTATACTATTTCGGGTATAGAAGTTAAAAATCTACGATTCTCTTTTGCTATAGTACTATAAAAGTCTCGAAGCGTTAAGTACTAGAGGTTACTTTAACTATAAGTTTACGAAACTTTATAGGAAGCGGTTATTAGTATAGCTTCTACTAACTACGTTTACTAACTATATATACTAAAGTTTATAAAGAGAATTAATAGTATCTTTATAAGAACTATAGCTAGACTTTCTACTTTAAGCTAACGTAAGGTATTCGTATCTATCTTCTCGTTCTATTATTTCTATCTCTCGTTCCTTAGCTCGATCTTAAAAGTAGCGGAGAACTTTCTTAAGGAGAGCTAAATTATATATATAAAGTATAGAAACTATTCTAGATAGAAGAACCCGTAGTCTTTAATATCTAATATCTCTTCTATATCTATATCTATTTCTTAGAAAGAAAGTTATTAAATCGAAACTAATAGCTTTACTATATACGTACGCTCGCTAGAGTATATATCGATAGCTTTAATACTAGAACCTATTAGTTAGGACGTATATATATAGAAACGATATATATATAGCTATATATAGTATATTATTATTAGAAGTATTATCCGCTATTAGCGCTATAAGCCTATTAGAGATTTTAGAACGAGTAAATATATCGAATAGTAGGTTCGCTAGAACTTTACTCGTATAATAGCCCGAAATATATAGAAAGGCTAGTATAGCCTTATACTAGACCTACTCGCTATCGATCTAGTAGCCTCGTATCGTAAGGAATAATACTTAAAGTACTCTAGCGTACTAACTATTAAGGGCGATAGCTACTTAAAAGGTTCTAGATAGCTAATATTTTAGATTATCCTCGAAGTAATCGACCGCGTTCTAGATATATAACTTAATCGTAGCGGCGCTCTTAAAGTTAATAGATCTAGTCTCCTCTAATAGATATTCTATTATAGGCGAATAACGCGTACGTAAGTAGTTCGTAGTAGTATTTAATAAGTTTAATAAAGAAGGAGGTACTTATTCTACTATATCTAAAAGATATTAGTTAGTACGCTAAGCCTTTATACTAGAGAAGCTAGTACTTAGCAATTAGGGCTTCGCTCTTTATATTACCTCTCTTCTTCTCTTTAAACTACGCGTAGCGCGTAGAGGTTCGTACGAAGTACTTCTACTATAACTTAAGAAGCGTTCTCGTTATTATAGCTATATTTAGTACCGTCGGAACGTCGTAGAAGTCCTTATAAAAAGACCTAGAATTCCTCGCTACTAGCGAGCGGTTTATTAACTATACTATAGTAATAGTAGCGTAGCTTCTTCTACTATAAACGCGTAGAACGCGTTATTTCTACCGTTATTACCTCGACTATATTATTAGAGAGCGCGACTACTATTATTTATAGTTAGTAACTACTACTATTATTAGGTATATATTATTATACCTCCTTATTATTATCTATAGAAATATAGGCGCTTTCCTCGCTCTTTTCTTTTTCTTTCTTTCTTTTTCGTAGATATATATATAGTAGGCCTTTATAGCTTCTCTTCTATATTTCTTTTTATACTAACTAGTTTCTAGTATATATATATACGTACGCACGTACGTACGTACGTATAGTAAGCTTTCTATCGTTCTTCTTTTAAAGTTCTTCTTAGTTTTAACTTATATATAGCTTACTTCTTCTTATATATATATAAGGTTTAGCGTCTCGGCCGTTTCTTCTATACTTCGCGTAAAATTAACTAAAGATAAATAAATACTAATATTAATAGTAGCGTCTACTACTACGACTACGCTAATATAGCCGACGATTACGTTCTATAAGTAGTAAGTTCTCTTTAATTCTTTTCGCGCAGATTCTACTAATCTTTTATAGTCTACTATTACGCGCACCTACTAGAGCTATACTAATAGGCGCCGATTCTATATTCCTCTATATATATTCTATCCTCCGCTTAAAAAACGCTACTTATCGCTTTTTTAGTCTACTTATAGCCTATATAGCCTATACTACCTAGATACGCGCCGCTAACGCCTAAGAGTAGGTAACGTTTTAGCGCTCTATTAGTTTTCTACTAGCTAACGCGCGCTTTTAGGCGGCGCGCCTATAATAACCTAAGGTAGGTCCTTAAGGCCTATAAGGCCGTAAAGCCTCTATAGGCGGCCGGCCTACTCTTTAAGTAATTTTCTTCGTTCTCTTTTCTTATTTATATAAGCTAATCTCTTTTTAGTAAAGTCGCTCGCGAGGTAACTACTTTAGTATCCGAGGTCGTAGCCTAGTAGAGCTAGGCGTAAGTATTGTTTCTCTTTATATATTTTTCTCTACTAACTTATTACTATAGCCTAGGAAGCGTACCGCCTACTCTAGTCCTTAGCGCTTAGCGCTATATTTATTTAATTATTTATTTATTTATTTATTCTATTAACGTACTATAGGAGTCGAAGACTATATAGTATAGGTAGGTTTTAGTAAAGCCTAGCTAGTCGTAAAAGAAAAGCCTCCTAGGCTAAAAAACTCTCTAGTCTTAGAGGTGCCTTATTCGCGCTAAAATATATATTATAGGCCGATACCTAATAAGAAGCTATAATTCTATAGCTATGCGCCTTAACGCTAAGCGCTAAGTACTAAGCCCTATATATAGTAATTAAATTAGTATCTAAATTAGTAGGTAGGTAGGTAGGCTAGAGAGAGAAAAAGAGATATAGTACTATATAATAGGTCTTCTTACCTATTCGCGGAGTACCTAGGAGCCGACTCTTCTAAGTAGTAAGTTATTCTAGTTTAGGAGGGCCTACTTTTATTCCTCTATTCTAAGACTTTATATAGTAGTTTAAATAGTTTTCTCTTCTTAGATAAGTACTACTTCTATCTACCTTCTTCTATTTATTTCTTCTACTTCCTTTTATTCCTCTTCTTCTACTAGGTCTAGTTTATATCGTTCTATATTAAGTAGGTAGCTCGAGGCTATAGAGTCTTATTTATCGTATACGCTCGAACGGAGATTATCTTATATATCTTATACTTTACTAGTATACTTAAGAGTATCTATTTCTATTTACGGCCGCGTAGAGGCGTATAATAGGACTTCGTAGGCGCGCTTAGCGCTATTTTTAAGTAGAGATAGTAGTTTTTTAGTAGAGCGCGTATACTTTCTCGCGAGCTTCTAAGAGTTTTTTTTAGGATTTCCTTTTTTTCCTTTTTATAGATATATAAACTACTACTCGTCGGCTATCTTCTTTACTTTTCCTTCTATCTTCTTTATTTATTTATTATTCTCTAGTTACTTTCTCGTATATTTCGCCTTCTTCTTTTATAAATATTCTTATAAGAGTCTATTATTAGTATTAGTATCGCCGAATCTTTCCTTAAATATATCTAATATAGTAGTATCTACTAATTCTTCTAAAGGTTCTTAAATAGGATTATAGTACCTAGCTTATTTTATAAGAACTTCTCGTCTACTACTTTTATTCTTTATACGATTACGTACGTATAAAACCTTCTTTACTTACTACTCGTTATATAGCTTAATTAGTATAGGTAATAGTTATACGTCGTTAGTAACCTACTTAAGAAGAGGATTATCGCTTACTAGACAAAGTAAGTCTATATAGAAAACTAAGTAAATATTACTAGGAATTCTAGATAATCTTATAGATACTAGCGATAATACCTCGTCTACTATAAACTTCGCGTATTACGAATCTAAGCTCTTCTTAAAACAATTAGTCGAATAGTTCTATAGGTCTAGCTAGACCTTATCGCTAATCTAATAGATTAGCGCCGAAGTCTATCGTTAGTTCGTATTCCTCTTTTATTCTTAAGTAGAGGCCGCTATACTACTCTAGTAAAGTATACTAATCTCCTTTAACTTCTTTATAAAGTTCCTCGCTTTTTAGCTAGAGGCTAATAGCCTTCCTACTATAGCCTCTATTACTAATACTATAAAAGATAAAGTATTATAACTATAAGTCGTAAAGAAAGAACTTATTCTAAGGCTCGAGTAATTTCTACTATTTAGCGCTAGTTCTACGCTAGAGAGCTACTTAGCTTAGTCGGCCTAGTTATAATAAATATAGTTACGAAGATAAGCTTATATATCTTAGTTTAGTCTTTTTAGGCCTTCGTCTATTTATAAGTAGTAGGTAGAACTTAGTCGCTACTTTATATCTAGAAGCTAGTAGAGTTTCTTCTAGAATATACTTGTCTAGTTTATCCCTCTATTACTCGTAATCGCTCTTAGAAATCTATAATATTTTACTTAGAAGTCTAGGAACTTTTCTATATAACTCTTTACTTTTATACTAGGTATTACGACTAGAGTTACTTATTTACTAAGGCGATCCTTAATTACCTAAAGGTTATAGTTACCCTTTTACTTAGGTAGATTAGTTATAAAATCTATAGAGATTTTCTAGAAGAAATAATCGAGGATTAGTAATAAGCGTAGAAGTCCGTACTTATATTCTTTCTATACTTTATTTCTTCTATAATAATCGTAGTTACGTAAAAACTAGCGTACGTGCCTTAACTATAGTAGCTAATAGAAGTCGCGTACTAGTTTTATTATAGTAGAGTCTCTTCTTAGATAGCTATAGGCCGGCGAATTATAGACGGACTAGATTAGTTTAATCCTTAATAAGTCCTTGCCTTTTTCGGTATTATCCGCGGATTAGTACTCGGATTCCGATAAAATTAACGCTTCTAGTACCTATAGTTTTCTCTAGTATCGTAGCCTTCTCTTCGAATTAATACTATAGTTACCCGCTTATACTTTCGCTTTAACTTCGCTAGATATTATACGAGCTCCCTCGCGTATTACCTAAAGGATAGTACTATAGATCGTATCGTTCTCTACTATCGCGTCCTATAGGTCGTTTAACTTTAAGTTCTCGAAGGGTCTACTAGGTTTTACCGCGACTCTAGCGGAAACTAGCTAATAAGTATTAGCTAATAAGGTTTCTTCCTCTAATAGCTTATTCGCGTTAATCGGGTATATCTAGACTACTTCCGGCTAGTTTCTAATACGCTTTAAGTAGAGGAACTATTATACTCTCGAGTCTCGACTATTTATTATTCTCTTCTAATATATTCTACTCTTACCTTAATAAGGAGTCTAGAATAATTACTTCGGATCTAGGTCTCTATACTAGGTAATACTAGAAATTTAATAGAGTCTCGGACTAGCGTATCTAATATTCTAATAACTATCTCTTAACTATAAAGTATTTAAAATTCTTATAGTCTATCTAAATAGTAAAGGACTTATATAATTTTAGTTCGAGAGCCTAGAACTTTATATAGTTTACTATAGCTAATATCTTCTTATTATAAATATTATAGTTAACTTCTACTTTATTTAGCTTTTAAGAGAAGAACTCTATAAAGCGCCGAATTCTATTCTTTTTCTAAATTAAAGTATCTTCTATTACGAACCTACTACTATTTATCTTAAGGAAGGTTAGAAGAATTAGATTCTACTAGGAAAGTACTAAAGTATTATAATAATCTTCTTTTAGCTTCTCGAACGTAGTATTCTATTTATTTCCTTAGAAGAACTAGGTCCCTTTTCTAGTAAGAGACGTTAATAGTATAGCTATTTTCGAGTAATTAAGGATAAATATCTAGTAGTAGTTTATAAAGCCGAGGAATTAACGTAACTCCTTTTAGGTCTTTAAAGTCTTCTAATTTTATATAGCTTTAACCTTTTAAGTTTTTAGAGTTAGTCTCTACTCCTTTTCTATTAGTATATATAATAAACTCGAGATATTTAATCTTCTTCTACGTAAACTCGCTCTTTCTTATATCTAAGTATAGGCCTTCTTATAGTAGTTTACGAAGTATAGCCTTTATTTTTTAGAAGTAGTTTTCTTTAGAACTATTTAAGTAGATAATTATATTATTTATAAATATAGACGTATAGTTATCTAGAAATTCTTATAGAAGAGTATTAATATACTATTAGAAAGTTATAAGGACTCTAGATAAACTAAATTAATATACTAACTACTTAAATAAGCTAAACCTTATATAGAAAGCGGTTTTATACTCGTACTTCGGAGCTATATAGATCTAGTAGAAGGCTAAGACTACGTTAACTTTAGTTAACTAGCGGGCTTCTATAAGATTCTATAGTATCTCCGGTACTAATAGTAGAAGATACTTATTATATTTTATAATCGCGTTTAACGCTTTATAATCGTAATAAAAACGAGGACCTCCGCCGGGTTTCTATATAAAGAGTATAGAGGCCGCTACCTCGGAGCTAGTAGGCCTAATATATCCTTTAGCTAGAAGTTCGTCTAGAGATTTCCTTAGGACTAGTAGTTTAGTCTTTAATATACTATATAGCGGGCCGTAGAGCAATTCCGGTAGGCTCCTATCTACTTTCTTATAGAGCTTAATACGATAGTCTACTCTATTATAATATAGTACGAGCTTCTTAGCTTCCTATTAATAAAATAAAGAAGCTAGCTCGCGAATCTCCGGTAGTAGTCGATTTTAAAGTTCTTCTACCGTCGAATATTCCTTATTCTAAAGGGCCTTCTTAATATTATTAGTAGTCGAAGTAGCTATCGCTATAAAGTTTACGAAGAACGTCTAAAAATTACTACGGTTCTAGAGTCTTTAATAGTATTTCCTCTCTATAACCTAGTAATTCGCCTAGCTATAGAAGAAATACTTCTCCTCTAGCGCGATCCGGACTATATTATATGCCTTCTATAGGTTTTCTAAGATAAGAGGGAACTATAATCCTAGTACTATATATACGTAGACTAATTACTAGAACCTACTAACTTCTATTAAGAAAGCGACTACTTCTACTATATCTACGCTATCTATAGCTTTAGACGCTCTTCTAATCTTCTACTTCCTACGATTAATAAAGTTAAGGCCGAGGCTTTTCGCTAGGCCTATACTAATTATAGCGTAATATTAGTACTCTTCGTTAATAAGAGTAGATAATCCGACGTTATTCTATAGAACTACGTTAGTATATATTAGCTCCCTATTTATCTTTCTTCTAATCTTCTTCTATTTATAATATACTAATATCTTCTTTACTTCTTTTTTTTATTTTTAAAAGGAAGTTATACTTTTCTTATAGTAAATACTACGGAGTCTAAGTACTCCGCGTCGCTCTCTAATAACGATTTAATACTTACTATATTAATCGAAGTAGGCTAAATAGCTAGTACGTATAAGTACTTCTTAATATAGTATTCGTTACTTCTATAGTAGAAATAAAGTTTATTTTTATAGTATCTCTCTCTCTTCTCTATACTTATCTATTTAGCCCGTCGCTTTCTTTAGGTTTTCGTATAGTCTACTTAGGTTTTCCTTTATCTTTCTTTCGTACGCGTTATAGTTATTAGAGTATTTCTATTAGCGTCGATCGTAGAGGCTACCTAGGTATTTAGCGTAAGTACTACGCTATTACTAATAGAAGCCTTTATAAGAGCGAGAGGCTCGAGAGATACTAGCCTTAGTCTAGCTTAGAGGGCGTCTAAGTTAGACGCCGAAGTATCTAGCTTACGCCGCGCGTACTCGGTATAAGATAAAAGTACGCTAAACGTATATAAAGGAATTAGTAAGAATTAGTCTCTTAATATCTCTAACGGGTATAGTTAGGGGCGTTTAATATATTACTATATACTAACCTTTATAATACTAATTCTTCTATCTTACTAAGAGTAGTAATCTATTAAGGCCTACTATACTTATATAAGGAGTATTAGTATAGCTAAGTAACCGTAGCGAGACTACTAGGTTAGGAGCGCTACTACTAGGCTACGTAGAAGAGTTACCGAACTCTAAAGTAAAGAAAGAAAGAGACGAGAAGATAAATAATACTAATAATACGTAGATAAGGCGCGAGCGTCTCGAATAAGAAAACGCTACGCTATACGAATAGCTTAAACTCCGCGCCCTCTAAGTAGAAAATAAACGCTTAACGCGAGAAGTTAAGACGACTATCCTACTAATATACTTAAGTATAATAGTACGTAGCCTAGGCTCGGAGTACTCTAGCGTAGTAAGCGTTACTACGGATACTAAGAATAGTATACGCTATAGTAGCGACGATTATACGTCCTATAAATCTATTAAGCTTCGCTCCTCTAAACTATTTAAAAGCGAGACTATTAAGGAAGCCCGAGAATATATCTGTATACTTAAAGTAAACTTTATAGCTATACTAAGGAAGTTTATAACCGAATACTAGAAAGTTATCGCTAGTATTATATTCCTTATAAGCAAAGCGTAAGAAGCCTAGTATAACGAGTACCTAGATATACTCCTAGTAGGATATACTTAGACGTAGTTCTATAAGTTCCTATATAATATCGTTAAGGATTAAGTAAACTATACGCTCCTCGTAACTATTAAATACGAGATAATATACTAAGGTAAAAATTAACGCGTACGATAATTCGTAATAGACCTTAGTAACCTCGAAGTATAGCTTAGTAACTATACTAAGGCGTAGCTAGTTCGCTAGCTCCTCGTAAAGTTAAAGCCGTCGCTATAGAAGGATATTATTAAGAACTATATTATCCTAGCGAAGCGTACCGACCTCGTCGCTCTAGCGCGACGCCTTAAATAGATAGAAAGGTCGATACTACGCGACTTAGGCTTACGCGACCGTTATAAGAACGCATCGCATTAGTAATCGAAGCGTAAGAGGGTCGATAGTAACGCGTAAGCCCTAAAGAGTAGTTATAGGTCTAACTCGAAGAAGGATAACTCTTCGAATAAGCGTAAAAGTAAGAATAAGGAATAGTAACCTAGATATTATAGTTATAACGAGGTAGGCTATATCCGTCTAAACTATTTAAATAAGGATAGTAATAAGCTAGTAGTCCGTAAGGTAGCTATAAGCAAGTCGAAAAAAGTAGAAGTAACGGAGATATTACGTAAGTCTCCGCTACTAAAGTAAATAGTATAGGGTACCTACTTATATAATACGTGCTAGTAGTACGAGTACGGGGAGAAGTTAAGTCTTAAGAGAGTCGTAAGCCTACCGAGGTCCTTCTTAATAATACTACGGATATTAATATAGTATTACGAGCCTTCGTACTCTAGTATAAGTTGCTCTTACGGCCGAACTAGAGGTTAGAATACGTCGGGACGGGTCTAGGTCGGGTCTAGGACCTAAATATATAGAACTATAATAGTAAGGTCGGGTCCTAGCTAGTTCCTATCTAGTTCCGGACCTATCTAATAAATATAAGTATTAGATAGGTCCGACTCGAGTCTAACGATAGGTCTAAAGATAGGTCTTAATAGAAATATAAGATTCGATAGAATATAGTATAGAAAATTAAGGGTTATAAATAGATAGAAACTAGAGGAAGTAGAAAGTATAGAAAGCGACGGGTTTTAAAGGCATATTTAATTTAATATAGTATATTATACGATTTAGTATAACTATATATATACTAACTACGAATGCCGACTACGGTAACCTCTCTACTTATAACGATTTTAACTATATATGCCCTCTATAGTTATAATAATTTTCCCTATATATGCCGTAAAGATTTATCTCTTACTAAATATATTAATTCTCTAAGACGAGAGTAGGCTAATAATAAACTTTATATCCCTCTACTAAATAGTTACTCGCTTTACGTAAATCGTAGCAACGTTAGTACCTATAATATAGTTAATATTAATCGAATATAGAATAACTAAGAATATATATACTCGAGAAGAGGTAGACTAGAGTACTCTCGGCGGCTTCCTATAGAGTACTAAGGGCGCTTGCCTACTAGTAGTAACCTCCTTAAGAAATAGCTAAGCCTCTAGAAACGTCGTAGTAAACTTCGCGGACGAGGTAGCTAAAGAGTAGCTTTAGTATAAGTAGATCCGTAGACTTCTAGTACTTGCGGATCTCTCGGAGCGCGATAGCTAGAGTATAAGTTAGTAATACCGACTATAAATGCCGACTATATAACTTACTACCTAGCTTATAGCAATAAGTCTTCCGTATACTAGCTCTACGAGCTAGACCTCCTCTACTTACTACTACTATTTTAGCTAGTACTTTTCTAGCCGTTCTCTTTCTAGCTAGTCCCTTTTTCGCTACTCGTTTTCTACCTAGTAATCGTTTTCTACCTACTACTCCTCTAGCTACTACGCTACTATTTATTCCGTTATTTACTATATCTCTATCTACTATATTTCTAGCTACTACTACTACTGCTACTACTATAGCTATATTATCCCTCTCGATCTATCTCTTACGAGCTATTTAGTAAGCGAGCTTCTACTTATTAATACGAGGCCGACCGCCTAGTATAGTTATCTATAGAGCCTTCCTAGAAAGCTAAGAGGGAGAGGTAGGTAGTATAATACTCTCGTCGCTATTACTATCGTCGCTATTACTATCGTCGATATTAATAACGGAGCTATTATCTTTATTATTCCTATTATTACTATTCGCGTTTCTATAAGAACTATTCTAGTCGTTTCTACTAGTAGCCTCTTAGCTATTACTATTATAAGCGGAGGAGTTAGAAATTAAAGAAGAAGAGGTAGAAGCGCTACGTTAGTTAGAAGAGGGCGCCTAGTTACTAAGAAGTCTAAGGTCGATATTACTATTATTCGTAGAAGGGTTTTCGAGTAGGAGAGAGTTTTTAAATAAAGAAGAAGTAAACGCTATATCTCGGCTAAAGAAGTATTACTCGGCGAACTAGCTAGGCTTATTAGTAGGAAGTTAAGCTATTATAAATACGTAAAGAGGCGAGAGAAAAGCGGTCGATTAAGCTACGATTAACGTATACGGTAGTATTCTTCGTATATATAATACGAAAATTCGTTAGGAGGTATAAAAAAGAAAGGCGATAATAATAAGCTAATAAAGCGCGACCGCTAATAAGTTCTAAGGAGGTAGAGGTAGTAGTATTACTAATAGTTTAGTAAGGGTATATAGGTTAGCTAAGGTAGACGTTAGGCTCGCTAGCGTGCTAGCTACAGCTTTACTCGCGCTATATATATTAATTCTAAGCTTCTAAGTATAGTAACGTATACTAGGCTCTTTATAGTTAGCAATTATAGTCGGCAACCTAGTATTATATACCTATATTATTATTCCCTCCTCTATTTTAGCTAGTAAACTAGTAGCGTAGATAACTATATAGGTATATATCCTTCGCTTATAAAGTAATACGCTTCACGTAGATCGCTAGAAGGTTAGAAATCTCGAACTCTATAACGAGAAATGCCTCCGCTACTTCCTATAAGTATTTAAGTAATACTACCTAAATTCTAATAATATCGCTACTACTTCTATCTATTATAATCTCGCGGATAACGCGCTAAAAAGGGACCCTCTAAATATATAAAGCTATTATTCGCTAAAGCTTACGAATCTCTCGTAAGGCTACTATCCTTAGCTTTAACTACCTTTTCGAGATACTAGACTTACTAGCTCTCGTTCGTCGCTATATCGTCCTTATAGCTATTACTTTTTTCTATAGAACTACTAGCTTCCTACGAGACTCGTCGTCTAGTACTATAGCCTTTAGTAGCCGTATTCGCTACTACTTAGTAGCTTTATTTCCTACGCGTAGAAGTAGTACTAACGGCGGTATATTAGTATCTATATTAGGATATACTCGTAGAGGAGGGCTCGAGTTAAACTCTATATTAGAGTCCGCTTAAGAAATAAGAGAAGGTATCGAGTAATATAGATAGAGATATCGAAGAGTTAGAAGAAGCGAATAGATAGAGGTATAAGAGAGAAGGGCTAGAGTAGATAGAAGTACTAGAAAATAGTATACGACCGCCGGAATACGCGGGCCTATAGGGGGGGGGTTAGAGTTTAATAGCGCTATATAGTAGAACTATATAGGATTCTACTACTATATTAAGATACCCTTACTAATCTTTATCTAGTAGAAGTTACGGTTGCGCGAACGCTATAATCGCTTTCGCTACTCTATAGAATATAGTAATAGACGTAAATATTTACTATAGTATAGATTATATCCGGGTATTATATAGATAATATCGACTATAGTATATATATTTCGTTATTTAAAGTTCTTTACGAATATATAAAAGACTATAGAAGGGAAAGAGCTAGACTTACTAGTACTCTATAGTATTACTAGTTAAGTAGTCGTAATATAGTAGTAGAATAGAAAAATAGACTCTCTAGCCTACTTTTATATCGAGGAACTAAGTTATTATAATAGTAGAAGAGAAAAAATAATTATTAATACTACTTCGATACTAAGAAGAGGAGTAGTTATTAATAGTATAAGCTAAGAAGTAACTATCGGCGCTAAGGAGACTAGTAGTTATCGATAGTATAAACTAAAAAGCAATCGTCTATACCGAGAAGACGAGTAGTCGTTAATAATATAAGCTAAGAAGTAGCCGTCTACGCTAAGGAGATAAGTAGTCGTCGATAGTATAAGCTAAGAAGTAACTATCGGCAACGAGTAGATAAGTAGTCGTCGAGGGTATAAGTATATAGTAGTTACTCTTTTCGGCTAGTAATAGTAAGATTAATTTATAAGAGTTAGTATATAGTAATATATTAAGCGCCTCTAACTATACCTATTAGAGATATTAAGAGACTAATTCTTACCGATTCCTCTATATACGTCTAGCGTACTTTTATCTTGCGCCGAGTATACGTAGTATAAGCTAGATACTTCGGCGTCTAAGTTAGACGCCCCCTAAGCTATTAGCCCCCTAAGCTATCGCTCTTATAATTATCTTCTCTTCTTTATAGAGCTACCTTAGCTCGTAGAAGAGTCTATATTAATGCGGCAGCCGGCCGCTTACGTTCTTATTATATTACGGTTGCGTTACTCTACCGCTTTATAGTCGTACGCGATTTTTAGCGGTACTATAGTAATATACTAGATCTTAAGGGACTTTTATATTATAGACTCTATACGGGCTACGCGTTAATTACGGGGTAGGTACGGGCTATAAGTTCGCGCCTAATTATATTAATACTTATTCTAGTATACTATCTTTAAATAAGCGCCTCGCTCCCGCCTCGTACTATTTATATATCTTCCTAGCCTTTTTCTAGTACCTATTCTATAAGTATTATAGCTCCTAAGAAGAACTCTACTCCTATAATCTTAGCCGATCCCTATACTATTACCGATCTTCTCGCTATCGAGGATAACGACTATTATCGTTATCTCTTATATTTAGTAATAGGTAAGTCTAGCGTTCCGCGTACGTATTAGCTACGAGTTCCTTACTAATATAGTACGTATAGCTAGCGTTCGGCCGTATAATAAGGTTATAAAATTAAGTAAGAAGAAGAATTACTAGCGCTATAATAATAATAACTACTTCTACGACTACTATACCGACCTAGATATTATTACGTAGTCGAAGCGCTTACGATTCTACGTCGCTAAGCTAGCTAAGAGTAGGCTGGCCGTACGCGCCGAGTAGCTCCGCCGCTACTCTACTAATCTATAGGCTCTAATCGCTAATAGCCTTAAGGTCCTATAATCTAATAAGAGTAAGTCGGCTAGAGTCTTCGAGACCTTAAAGAAGGGCAGAGCTAGCGCTACGCTAGCCGGTAGCGGTCCTTCTACTACTAAGCTACTTATAGCTTATAAGTAGATCGCTCTATCCTCTAGGCTCTTTAAGCTTAAGTACGAGGTATATCTTATAAGTTATATACTCCTCGTACGCGTTACTAATATTCTTCGTAGCGTCTATACCTACTTAGCGCCTCGAAGGAGGCCCTCGATATAGTAGTCTATACTACTTACGCTAACCGCCTCGCTAGCTAAATAGAGGAGGTCTCTAATAATAAGGCCTCTATAGTAGAGAAGATAAAGAAAAAGAAGAAGAAGAAAAAGAAGAAGAACGAAGATATAGAGAAGTAAGCTAGCGTATCGCGCGCTCTCCTTATACTCTCTTCTTATACTTCTCTTACGCTACTTATATAGTCTACCGCCTTATTTTATACTTCTATTCTACGCTAGCGCTATAGCCTATTTACGCTATACTTACGAGCGCTATAAATAATTTCTCTCTACTCTATATCTTTTATTCCTTTTAGTAATTTTCGTAACATAACGTTTCGTCGCGGCCTTAGCGCTTAGTATATACTCGTCGTAAGTTATAGTAGTCGCGATAATTAATTAGTAGTATAGTAGCCGCGATAGTTAACTTTATAGCTTACGTAAGCTCCTCTTACTTTACTTTTACGCCTTAAATTCCTCGAGCGCTTTATATTCCCTAATATATTCGATTAGTTCCTATATATTATATTCTTCTAGCTAGCCTTTCTACTAGACTAGCTACTTCCTTTTACTCTTCTCGACTTAGGTTTCTAGTACTTTCTCGACTATTTACTCGCTTTTATTATCTACGAGAGGCAAGCTAGTCTCCTAAGATTTGCTACTATACTAAGATTCTAGAACGAATATATAGAAGATATTATAGATACGTAATCCTATTAGAAGAGCTAGGTAGTACGTCTACTTCCTAACTACGTCGATTACTTTAAATAGTCTAGCGAACTTATCTACTAGCTTCTTTAATAGTACCTTTAGTTTTAGGTTCTTAGTAAATAGGAGGACTATATTACCGACCTTATATTCCTTTAGCTAATACTTCTAGTTATAATACTTAGCCCGCGACTCGCTTACTTACTACTAGCGCTTTATTAACTCCTTATAGTTCTACTTTAACCTTTCTATAGCGTCCTTTACTACTAGTACTTCTTCTTATAGAATCGCTCTTTAAGATTTAGTTACGTCCCTCTTATAAGTCTTCGTCGTTAAGTCTAGGTCGAACTCGTAGATAACGTAGAATAGCGATATCTTTAGTATCGTATTTAGGCTATTATTATACGCGAATTCTATAGAGGCTAGTATAGACGCCTAGTCGTCTTAGTTCTTCTTATAATAGATACGTACGTACTACCTAAGCGTCTAGTTTACGCGTTTAGTCTAGCCGTCCGTTTGCGAGTAAAATACTATACTTAGCCTACGTTTTACGTATACCTCGAAATAGAAGTCTAACTAGAACTAGCTAGTAAATATAGACCCTCTATTAGAGATAATACTACTAGATATACCTCGAAGTTATATAACTTTATTAAGTAGGATATCTATAAGCTCTATACTTATATAGCGCTTTATCGTCCGAACGAAAGTTACTATCTTAGAATAGTAGTTAATAATTATAAGGATCGCGTTAAATATACGACTATTACGCTTACTTAGTAGAAGGTCTATAATAAAGTCTATAGATAGATCTTTCTATAGCCGTTTTAGTAGAGGAAGCGTAACTATCTCGCTATAGGGATAGTAGTACCTCGCTTTCGCCTTCTAATAGCTAGTATATAATTCGACGTATTACCTAACGTCCTCGTTAATCTCTAGCTACTAGTACTTTCTCTTAACGAGTTCCGTAGTCTTATTCTTACTAAAATAGCTAGCTAGGAAGTCGTCGTAGTATATACGAATTACTTACGTTTATAATATAGGGTCGTAAGGAAGGTATAATACCTCCCCGCGATATATATACCTATCTTAGATAGTATACTTATCGCTTTCGCCTCTATTACTCTCTACCTACGTATATAGCTCCTTCGCTATTAGATTTAGCTAGACTAGCGCAGCTACGTACCTAATTACTAGGTCTAAGGTATTAGCGTACGGCCGTTCCTCTATAATAATAGCACTAGCGACCTATATTAGTAGCGCGAATCTATACGGACCTAGCTTATAGCGTTCGGAGCTAGTAGGCTACGTCCTATTAGCTACTTTTATTACTACTCTCCGGTTTATTATATACTAGTAGTTATAGGCGGCCTTAATACGGTTTATAACTAGTCCGCCTACTTAGAGGTCGCTCTAAACTTAAAGTTTCTACTATAGCGATAGTAATAGGTTGTTTATCGCCTACGTATCTTTTACGTAATCGCTACGCCTCGATAGCGCGTCGGCTACGTTTAGCTTACCCGCTCTATAACTAATTATAAAGTTATATAGGGCTAAGAACGTAGCCTACCTAGCCTATCGGCCTATTAACTACTTTATACCTATAAAGGCCTTTAGGTTAGCGTAGTCGACTAGTACCTCTACCTTATACGTAGCGCCTTTAAGGTAAGGCCTTTATACCTTAAAGAATTCTACTACTATAAGGAGTTCCTTATTATAGACCTCGTAGTTATACTTAGTATTAATTATCTTCTATAAGAAAAACGCGATTAGGTACTATTCTAACTCGAATAGCTAGCTTAGAATGCTAGCGATAGCGAAGTTAGACGTATTAGTCTTAACTCGTAGGCATAATATAGAATTAAAGTACCTAAGGAGCGGCGCGGTCTAGAAGCGTTCTTTTAACTTTAAGAAAGCCTACTTCTTAGCTTCGCTCTAACTAATAGGCTCCGGCTTCCTACTATTCTTCGCGCTCTTTAAGAGTATAGTTAGTAGTACTACGACCTTTAAATATCCGAAGATAAAGCGGCGGTAGAAGTTCGCGAACCTAAGGAATAAACGATTAAACCTTTATTAGAGTAGTCGGCCTCGGCTACGAGGCGATTACGGCTACCCTACTAGGGTCTATCGCTACGTCTCTAGTCGTAACTATAAACCTAAGGAAGTTAACCTATTTCTAGAAGAACTTATACTTAGCGCGTTATACGTAGAGTCCGAATTTATAGAGCCTCTTAAGTATAGCGTATACGTCTCGTATATAGTCCTCGCGAGTCTTACTATAGATTAGGATATTATTTAGGTATACTACGTAACTTATATCTACTAGCCCTACTAGCGCGTAGTTTATTTATTTGTTTATTTGTTTATTCTATTAACGTGCTATAGGAGTCGAAGACTATATAGCACGGGTAGGCCTAATGCCTACTAGTCGTATAAGAGAGAAAAGCCTCCTAGGCTAAAAAACTCTCGATCTTAGAAGTACCTTATTCGCGCTAAAAATAGATATTATAGGCCGATGCCTAGGGGAACTAGAATTTCGCTTAGTGCGCCTTGGCGCTAAGCGCTAAGCCCTATATATAGAATTTTAGCATCTAAAATTAGTTCTAGTAGCAGATGTAGCTAGTATAGTATATTAAGTCGGTATAGAGGCCTCTATTTCTATTCGTCTCGGACCTAGAGGGTCGTCTCTAGGAATATATATTCTAGGTAGGAAGGGTCTATCTTTCTTTCTTTCTTCTATAGCTCTTTTTAGTAGGTAAATAGCTAATCTCTTACCTAGTAGCTACCTCCTCTCTCTGCTCCTATTCTACTTACTTCTATTCTATCCTCTCTTTTCTACCTCTTCTATAGTAGGGTTCTACCTTAGTTCGTTAGGTAGTCTTAGGGTTATCTTAAGGTAGTTCTTATCTTATCGGGTATATAGCTAGTAGTAGCGAAGTAGGATTGTCTTATATGCCCTTATACTTAGCTAGTATACTCGAGAGCATCTATTTCTATCTACGGCCGCGTAGAGGCGTATAATAGGACTTCGTAGGCACTAGCGCGTAGTTAATATACGCCTAGAACGTTACTAGAGCGTTTATTAAACTAAACTTTAGAGTATTACCTAGTATTAGTAGTAACCGTATCGCGTACGGAACGTAGTCTTCTAGTAGTCGCTTAGTTTAATATAGATACGATAATACGCGTCCGTAAGATCTAGCGACGTAAACTACGTAGCTCCTATAAGTCTATCTAGCGTTTTACTAATAAGAGGGAGCGGGTACTAATTCTTAATCGTAATCTCGTTTAGCTCGTAGTAGTCTATATATAACCGTAGCTTACTGTTCTTCTTTAGTACGAATAGAATAGGCGTACCTACCTCGCTATTAGAACGCTCGATCTAATTATACTTAAGCCTAGTCTTTAGATACTCCTTAAGCTCTTTAAGCTCTCTACTTAACTAGTAGTATAGAGGCCTAAAGAGTAGTATAGTACCTAGCTTTAGGTCGATTATATACTTAGCGCCGTTAATAGGTCTACTTCGTATTTCCTTTATTAGGTTAAGAACGTCGTTAAACTAATAGAACTCCTCTAGTATTAGAGTAGGCTCCTTACCTATCCTACTTAAGCTAACTATAAATATAGTAGGTGCCTTCTAGAGGTCTTTAAGGAACTTATAGGCCTCTTAGACTTCGAATTAGCCGAAACGATCGTTACTATAACGCTATTTATTTATACCGCTATCGATACTTACCTATTATATACGTCGCTATAGATAGCTAAGGATAATATCGGGATCTAGTATACTATATACGTAGAAGATCCCTCCGGTTACGCGCTCGATTCCTAAGGAGTCTACGAGCCTTATACGTATATAGTACGTACTATAATAATAACCTAGTTTATCTATAAAGGTAGTAGCTAGTAGTAAGGCCGCGGTCGGCCGTAAGGGCAACTTATACTAGAGTACGAAGGCTCGTAATACTATATTAATATCCGTAGTATTATTAAGAAGGAACTCGGCTAGCCTACGGCGCTCCTAAGACTTAACTTCTCCTTATACTCGTACTACTAGCACGTATTATATAAGTAGGTACCCTATACTATCTACTTTAGTAGCAGAGACTTACGTAATATCTCTATCGCTTCTACTTTTTTCGACTTACCTATAGCTACCTTACGGACCGCCGGCTTATTACTATCCTTATCCTTATTTAAATAATCTAGATAGATGTAGCCTACCTCGTTATAATTATAATACCTAGGTTACTAGTTCTTATCTTTACTTTTACGCTTGTCCTAAGAGTTCTTCTTCTTCGAGTTAGACCTATAACTACCTTTAGAGGTATACGCGTTACTATTAACTCTCTTATACTTTAACTACTAGTATAACGCGTCCTTATTATAGTCGCGTAAGCCTATATCGCGTAGTATTAACCTTTCCGCCTATTTAAGGCGTCGTACTAGGGCGACGAGGTTAGCGCGCTTCGCTAGAATAATATAGTTCTTAATAATATCCTTTTATAGTAATAGCTTTAACTTTATAAGAAGCTAGCGAACTAACTACGCCTCGGTATAGTCGCTAAGCTATACCTCGAGACTACTAAGATCTATTACGAATTATCGTATACTCTAATTTTCGCCTTAGCGCATTATCTCGTACTTAATAGTTACGAGTAGCTAGTAGTTCGCTTAATCCCTAACGATATTATATAAGAACTTATAGAACTACGCCTAAGTATATCTCGCTAGAAGTATACTAGGGTACTCGTTATACTAGGCTTCTTCCGCTTCGCTTATAAGGAATATAATACTAGCGATTACTTTCTAGTATTCTATTATAAACTTTCTTAGCGCGGCTATAAAGTTTACTTTATATACGTAGACGTATTCCCGAGCTTCCTTAATAGTCTCGCCCTTAAATAGCTTAGGAGAGCGGAGCTTAATAGATTCGTAAAGCATATATTCGTCGCTGCTATAACGTATACTATCCTTAGTATCTCCGATAATACTCGCTATACTAGAGTACTCTAAGCCGAGGCTTCTTACTATTATACTTAAGCGTATTAGTAGAGTAGTCGTCCTAACTTCTTACGTTAAGCGTTTATTCTCTACCTAGAGAGCGTAGAGTTCGAGCTATTCGCGTAGCGTAGCGTTCTCTTATTCGAGACGCTCGCGCCTTGCCTATATATCGTTAGTATCGTTTATCTTCTTACCTTCTTTAGCTTTAGAGTTTAGTAACTCTTCTACGTAGCCTAATAGTAGTACTACGGACCTAGCGCGTTTACTATAGTTACTTAACTATATAGATGCTCCTCGCGTAAGTATAGTAGGCCTTAATAGATCGCTACTCTTAATAAGGTAGAAGAATTAGTATTATAAGAGTTAGTATATAGCAATATATTAAGCGCCCCTAACTATACCCGTTAGAGATATTAAGAGACTAATTCTTGCCGATTCCTCTATATACGTCTAGCGTACTTTTATCTTACGCTAAGTATACGCGGTATAAGCCGGATACTTTAGCGTCTAACTTAGACGCCCTCTAAGCTATTAGCCTCCTAAGCTATCGCTCTTATATAATCTAAGTAACGTATACGATAGCTTCTAGCTCTAGAGTAGGTCTATAGCTATCGCTATTCGTATATAGTCGTATATATTAGTATACGCTATATTAGGTAAGCGATATATTATAGAATATCGCCGACTATAGTAGCCGACTACGGTATAAGAAGCTAAACTCTACGTATAGAGGTAAGCTAGTAGCTAGGTAGGAATAGCTACGTACTAAGCTTCTAGCGTACCTAAAGCTAGAATTCGTCGCACTTAGCTCCTACTATAATAACTACTACCTTAACCGCCGCTATGCCTACGAAGTCCTATTATACGCCTCTACGCGGCCGTAGATAGAAATAGGTACTCCTAAAGTACGCTAGTAAAGTATAAGGCAAACTAAGATAATCCTTCGCTATAGTTATACTAAAACTACTAAAATAACGACTAAACTAGAACGATATAAACTAGAATATAAGGGAGGGAAGAGGGAGATAGAAAGAGAAGTAAAGAAGTAAAAAGAAAGAATAGATAGATAGAAGGAGAAGTAACTACCCTAGCTTAAGAAATACTATTTAAACTATAGTAAGAAGCCTTAAAGAAAAGGGATAAAGGCAGACCCTTTTTAACTAGAATAACTAACTACTTAGGACTAGGGGCCCTAAGTATTACTCTAAATAGATATAAAGGCCTATATAACTCTACCTACCTACTTATACGACTTAGACTATAATACTACTAACCTCTCTAGATTCTAAATTTATTTCTTTATATATAGGGCTTGGCGCGCTAAGCAAAGCTTAGCGTATATAGCTATAGAAATTCTAGGATTCTTAGGCATTAGCTTATAATATATATTTTAACGCGAATAAGGGCAAATAAGAAGAGAGTTTTTTAGCCTAGGAGGCTTTTCTCTCGCAAATAAGGTAGTTAGGCTTTTAGTAAGCCTACTCGTACTATATAGTCTTCGACTCTTAAAGTACGTAAATAGAATAAATAAACAAATAAATAAATAAATAATTAACCGCCGCTATACTCGTATTGCCGCCGAATTTTAAGCGTATATTTACTATATACCTCGCGATACTTATCTCTTTCTAGCGACCGAACTTACGACGATAGCGTAATAAAAGCGACGTTTAATAAGTATCGCGCCTTCTAATAGTTTATATAAGCGTCTCTACCTTATAAATAAGGATTTAGATAGTATAAGTACTTCTATACTTTAGATACGACTAGGCGCTATAAGGAAAGATATAAATACCTACTCTTCTAATCCTAATACTCTTCGCGAGCGTAGCTAGCGCATAGATATATTGCCTAGGTAAGCTATAGTAGATAAGTAGCGCAAAGCTAAAAATAAGTCCTTTACTTAGTAGAAGAAGCTTTTAATTAGCTCTAATAATATATAGAGCTCCCTATTAAAGAAGTAGTAGTAGAAGAAGATTAAAGCCTAGAGAGAGAAGTACTACGCTTAGTACGACGAGATAGCGTAAGTAATAATCTATATAGTCGGCTAATATAGTCGGTAGTACTAACGTATAATAAGGATAATAAGAAACGTAGGCGCGCGCGGAATAGGCCTACTATATAGATAGCGAACTAAGATAAGGAAAGCTTTTATTTTAATATCGAGAAAGAGAAAGGCGCGGACGACCTATACTATAACTATAACTACTAGTATAATACTAATTAGTCTAAGTCGAGTCTAGAGGCACCTTACGTATTACTAGTAAGGTTAGCCGGTACTAGCTATAAAATAACTAACTTCTATCTTTAAGTCGCTATTAAGAGCGAGTAGGCTATATAGAGGAGCTACGCCGTCTACGCCTTTTCGAATAAAGCTATTTAATAGTTTAAGAAATAAGAAGAAGGTATATACGCTTACGATACTACGCGCGTAATATAAGAGTTAAGCCGAGTTTATCGTATAACTAATAAAGAAGAGACCGAGTTCCTCGTAGTAAGAAATAGACCTTATTAAGAGGCTATAATCTAGGAATAAGAGGAGATACGTATTCTAAGTATCTAGAGCGGACGTAAGTAGCTCTTATAAAGAGTATATCGCTACTAGAACTAATAGCTTCTTTAGAACGCATTCGAGTACCTCCGATTAGACTAGAAGTATACTCTACGCTTCGTAGAGCCTTATAGAGAGCTTATAAAATTAGTCTACATATTAGTATCTATAGCGAAAGCGAAGGTAAATTAGTACTAACTACGCCTACCGACTATATACTAACTAGTAGTAGGAGCTAATAGTAGAAGGCTATCTTCTAACTATAACGGAAATTTTCCTATTCTATTACTACGTAGTATATCGTAACTATCTCTCCTAGAAGTCCTCTAAGTTTAATATAGCTAATCGCTTTACTTAGACTCTAGAAGTCCTAAATTAGCTTATCCTATTAGGATACGATTAGGATAGTAATAGGTTCTAGAAGCTAGTTACGTCTAAAGTATAGGCTAAGCGAAATAGGCTAGCGTTCTAGTTATATACTTATAAGTTTAATATAAAGAAGTTAGTATATAGAGAGCTTCTATAGGAGATATAGCTCGATTCTAAGTAGAAAGGAGGACTTAGCTTTTAGAATATCGTTAAGTAGCTTCTAGGTACGTCTAAGGATAAGCTCGCTATTTATAAGACCTTTATACTTAAATTCTAGTTACTAGAGATAAGGTTTATATAGAAGCTCTATAACTCCTCTTAGGCTAAGTAGAATACGGATAGCTAATTAGTGCTACTATATCTCGTAAGTTAAGATTAGTTATAGCCGCCGATAGTATATCGGTCTACGGTTTACGTCGTAGTACTAGCCGGCTCTCTTTAACTTATATCTCTTATTTCTACCTCTTAGTCTATAGTAGCTTACCGAATATATAATTCTCCTTTATAATTCTTATAGACGGCTTAAGTCTTACCTTCGATAGCTAAGTATATTTAATACTAGCCTTATTCTCTTATATAGTAGTTACGCCTTCGAAGATATACTACTACTTTTTCTTTAGAGCTAGTACTAGATCTAGGAGCTCTAGCTATACTTTAAACTTCTAGCTCGCTATATTCTTTTTCCTCTTCTTACTTTTAGTATTATTTCTAGCCTTCTACTATATAGTATTATATTGCTTTATATAGTCTTTAGGTAGTTTCTAAATTCTCTTTATAATAGGTTTATCTACTTAGGCTAAGTTTAACTCTACTTTTTCGACTTAAGCTTTATTAACGCTACTAGCCTCTTACGCTAGTAAGATACTTGCTTTTAAAGGCGACTATAGCGTTACTATAATTAAAGAGTACTTAGTATATTTATTAGTCGCGACTATTACGAGCTCGATAAGAGTACTAGAGGTGCCCGTCTCTATAACGCTACTAGGATAGGCTATCGGCCTATAATAGAGACACCTCGCTAGTACTTATACTAATAAAACTTAATCGCCCTTATAAATATTATTTACCTCTATTACTCCGCTAGCTTTTACTCTTTAGTTCTACGATTCCTTCTTAGTACTATATACTTTATATTATAGTATTACTAGTATATCCTACGACTCCGATACGACGTAGTAGTACTATACTTCCTTCTTTCTTAAGACGTATAAGTATATAGCTTCGCGAACGATAGACTAACTCCGAATCGTAGCCGTCTCTCGTCGACTCTAGTCTAATTAAGAAGGTAGTATAATAGCGAAGGAAGAGACGCTATATAATTACGAATACCTCGAAGACTCGAGCTAGTACGTAAGATAGAATACTACCTCTAACTAACCTTACTAAGCCGCTAGAGGATTCTAAGAACTAAGTCGAAACTAATAGCGTATAGATATAGTAGCGGGAGTATACCTAGTCGTTCGAGGGCTTTTACTACTACTATTAGTAGCTCGAAGAGGTAAGGTATTATAATAAGTATAGTAGAATATCTTCGAACTCTATAAAATAAAACTTAAATACGCGAACGTTATAAGCTTAGAGATTTTTCGTTAAAGGTATAGACTAGGAAACGTACGCCCCGAGAGTTATTTATAAGGGATCTAATAGAGTTATTAAATACCTAGGACTAGGTAATAGAATAAAAGCTCTATATAAGCACCCCGATTTAGTAGGCTACGAAGATATCTTCTAGAAGTATAGAGTTACTAGAGAAGCTATTAAGGCTACTAAAGATTAATCTATAAGTTTAGTATTTATTATTATAGAAATAAGGTGCCGACTATACTTACCGACTACGCTTACCGACTACGCTCGCCGACTATACTTTATAGAGATATATAACGTAGATATACTAATAGTCCTTATTTATAAGAATAGCTTAAGAAAAGTTTTACTAGAACTAAGTACCTAGACTAGTTAAAGTTTCTAGAGTTATATAGGCTTATAGTTTCCTAGCTTAGATTACTCTTAAACTTCTTCGAAAGTCCTATAGTTTAGTATATCTACGAATATCTATTAGAGAAGACTAGATCTATCGACTTTAAGAGCGCTACTACGATTAGGTTATATATCTAGGACGTAGTCTATTACTCCGAGGATAATCTAAAACGTTAGCTATCTAGAACCTTCTAGTTAGCTATTACTCTCGACGGTTAGTATACTAGGGTACTCCGAGTATTATTCCTTATAATACGAGGCTACTAGATCGATAGCGAGTAGGCCTAGTATAAGGCTATACTAGCCTTTCTATATATTTCGAGCCGTTATATAAGCGAAGTCCTAGCGGACCTACTATTCGACGTACTTACTCGTTTAGAAATCTCTAATAGGCTTATAGCGCTAATAGTAGATAATGCTTCTAATAATAATATACTATATACTACTATATACGTATCCTTCCTATATATATACCTCCTAACTAATAAGTTCTAGCGTCGAGGCTATCGATATTTACTCTTATAAGCGTATATATATAGCGAAGCTATTAGTCTTAATTAAATAACTTCCTCTCTAAAGCATAGATAGAGATATAGAAGAGATATTAAATACTAAAGACTACGAGTTCTCCCGTCTAAAATAGTTCTTATACTTTATATATATAATCTAGCTCTTCTTAAGGAAGTTCTTTACTACTCTTAAGATCGAGCTAAGAAACGAAGAATAGGAACGATAGAACGAGGAAATAGATACGAACGCCTTACGTCGGCTTAAAGTAGGAAGTCTAGCTACGGTTTTAATAAAAGTACTATATATTCTCCCTATAAAGTATATATAGTTAGCAAATATAGTTAATAGAAGCTATACTAATAACTACTCCTTATAAAGTTTTATAAACTTATAGTTAAGGTAAACTCTAGTACTTAACGCTTCGAGAGTTTTATAATACTATAGCAAAAGAGGATCGTAGATCTATATCTATACTTAAAATAGTATAAATAGTAGAAGAAGACGCCTAATAGGGTTTTACGCCTAATATAAGATATAAAGACTCGTTAGAGCTTAACTATAATTATACTAATATATAGTTCTTAACTATAAGATATTATCGACGAGTATATTAAGAACGAGAGTTAGCTTAAACTTAAGCTAACTACTACGGAATAGAAGAGAGTTAAATATATTATTAACCTTACTACTTCTTTTACTAAGGCTACGATATAGATTAGTATAATAAAGGGGCTAATAATCTACCTTATTCTTAGCTACTATAATATCTTATTTAATATTCTAGATATTATAGATAAGAAACTTAAATATAAAATATAATCCTAGTAAAAGGAGATTTATTCTACCTTATAAGCTATATAGACAAAGCTCGAGAAGTATTATACTACTACTTAGGAGCGATTCGGTAATATATATAGTATTGCGATTCTTCTTAATCTAGTAATAAAACGGGCGTTCTAGGACCGCGAGGCGTTCTCTAGCGAGGAGCTCGATTCCTTCTTTAAGAATTACTACTAGTTAAAATTCTAGGTCGAATACGCGCGATATAAGCCTCTCGTAGCTACGTCCTAGTCTAGGCCGAAAAAGGCCTTATACTACTCCGCGATATTATTCGTAATAGGTCTCTATAGTAGATTAGATAGTAATAACTCCGACTCTAATTAAAGAGTATCTAGACGACCGTAGTAGACTATATAGCTATTAGCTAATTCGGACGAGGTATCTCGTTATCGCTATACTAGATTTAAGGACTCGGCTACCTATTCTATAGAGTATCCGCTCTAGTTATAGAAGATAATCGTATTAGAATATCTAGGTTACGCGCTAATAGCTCGGGACATCCTCTCTATCCTAGTAGCTAGAACTAGTTATAAGCGCGACTTTAGTATAGCGCGTTATTAGAGCCGATATAATCGGTCCTACGATCCCTTAACGTTTAGTAATATTATATGCTATCGTTCCTAAGAGCGTAACGCGTAGTAATAGGCTCGGGATTCGCTTATAGAGAAGGCGCTACCGATATTAACTACGTTCGAGCCTTCGAATAATATAGTTAGTTAGTAGTAGGAGTAGCTAGAGGCGGATTAGGAGGCGTTATTATTTGTTTATTTATTTATTTATTCTATTTACGTTCTATAGGAGTCGAAGACTATATAGGACGAGAGCTACTAGTAGCTACTAATCGTATTCTATCGTAGGGGTTTCTTATTCGCGCTAAAAATAGATATTATAGGCCGATGCCTAGAGGAGGTACTTAAAGAAGCGTATAAAAGGAAATAACTATAAAAATAAAGGTGTTCCCGAACTTTTAAAAGACGGTAGGGTTGCCCTAAGGGTATTAGGTTAGAACCTAGTATCTCGTTAAGTAGCGACGGTAAGGTCGCCCTTTAGCCGGTCCTACTTAAACTTAAGGTATATAGAAGAAGGGTTAAAAGAGGATAGGTTCTAAGTAGTATTCTACTAGGGGGCGTTATCGCCTAGAGATTAGGAGTTTTCTAGAAAACGGTAGGGTTACTTCTAGGTATTAGGTCGCTTAGTTAGCTATTAGGTCGCTTAGTTAGCTATTAGGTCGCTTAGTTAGCTATTAGGTCTAGACTTAATACCTCGTTAAGTAGCGATAGCGAGGTTATCTTTTAGCCGATTCTATTTAAACTTAAGGATTTACGAGAGAGAGGTCGTAGAAGGGTAGGTTCTAAGTATCGTTCTACTAGAGGACGTCGTCGCCTAACGGTCTCGAGTTTTCTAAAAACGGCAGGGTCGCCCCTAGAGTATTAGGTCGGGACCTATATCCCCTAGAAGGAACGGTAGGGTCGCCCTCGACTATTCGAATTAAGAAGTCGCTTCGTCTCCTTCCTCTTTCTTGCTTTTCTAAAGGTACTATCTCCTCGTTCCTATACCTATATCTTCTATAAAGGCTAGTACTAGCCCTCGTAGTATCTTATCTCCTAGTACTTCCTCTAGCGATCTCGCTCTCGCTAGCTAGTTCGGGCGTCTATTCTAGTAGAACTAGTATACGAATAGGAGGTATTCTAGGGTTTCTTAGAATCTATATTAGTATCGATCGTCTATAGCTTTCCCGATATACTTAAGGTAGCTCTAGAAGTATCCGTATCCTAGTCTTAGAGAGTAGTATACGCTCGTTATCTCTCTCCGATCTTTTAGGACCTCGGGCGTAGAGTTCTACTTAAAGTAGTTAAAGTAGCTCCTAGGTCTCTATATTCTCTAGGCCTTCTAGCTTTCGAAGTATTATTTCTATCGGTTCTAGACGTACTCCTAGATATCTTACTTAGCCTTTAGTTTCTCTAGGTTACGGAAGTATTCCGCGAACGCTTTAATTATCTATAGTCTCTCCTTATACTTCTACTATACGATCTCGATACTAGTCGGTATCTAGCGTCTTATCGAGCGAATATCTATCTCTTAAAATACTACTACTATTAGGGAGCTTAATAGTAGGTTGTCGGCTCTATAGCTATATAGGATTATCTATTTCTCTAGCCTAATCTTTAGTAGTAGGAGGTTTGCTTTAAGTTCGGCCGGGACCGTAGGAGACGTATAGAATACGCCTAGAATCCGCTTCGCGGCCCTTACTTAGATTGCTTCTAGAGGTCGGATAGACCTCTTTAACTACTACTAGACCGGCGACCCGTAGTCTACTATTATAGTAATATATACCGTATAGATTTGTCGTAGAAATCTTACTATAAGGCTATTCTCTATATTAGCGAGGCGTAGTATATAGTTAAAAGCCGCTTCTATCTTTACTACCTAGATAGCGATATATTCTTTAAACGATAGGTACGTATCGAACTAGATTCCTAGCTAGTAGATAGCTTTCTTTACTAGTTAAACTACGTCGCTACTCGGGAGGGTAATCGTAGCTTTAGCGCCTCTCCCTTTAAAGAAGTAAAGGAGTTCTATCTTCGCTAGGTCGAATTCGACTTCCTAGAGGGCCCCTTCCCTTATAAGCTTTTTAACTTCGCGTTATAGCACCCTTACGTTCTTCTATAGGCTTGTTAATATAGTAGCGATCTCTATATTATCGATATATAAGAGAGAGTAGACGTCCTATAAGTCTATAAAGAGGTCTCTTATATATATAAGAAAGAGTATTAGAGAGATAGGGCTGCCTTATAGTACCCCGGTGTCGATTTCGGTTTCTACCTCGATTTAGCCGTCGAAAGAGAGCTAGATTACCCTATATTCTAGGAACGATTTCGTCTATTCGATAATTATATATAGAAGCTATAATTTAATTATCGTCTCTAGAAGTTATCCCTTAGAGACGTAGTTAAACGCTCCTTTAACGTTAAGGAATACGACTAAGGTTTTAAGGCCTCTAGCCTTACTCTTTTTAATATAGTTCGTAAGAAGTATAGCTATATCTACTACTAACCGTTTCTTACGTTCTCCTATCTAGGAGTCGTATAGAAGCGAGCTAGTCTCTACGTACTTTCCGAGTCTCTATATAAGTATTCTCTCGCTAATCTTACTTAGGTAGCTTAGAAGTAAGATAATTTAGTATACCTTAAGAATAGAGTAGTCTAGTTTATTTAGTTTCGTAAGAGTAATACCTATCGCCTTCCTCTAGTACTTAGAGTAGTAGCCGCGGCTAAGAAGTACTTAGAATAGAGCGAGGAATACTTTCGGAATAGCGGCGTATACGTAGCTAATAATCTCTTAAGTTATACTATCTAGTCTAGGGGTCTTGCTCTTAACTCTTAACGTAGAGTATACTAGTCGTAGTTCCTCTTCTAAGACTAGTTCCTAGTCCTAGTCTCCGACCTAGTAGGAGCTCTATCGTGCTCGAAGTCCTCTATTAAAGAAGAGTCTCGGAAAAAGTCTATTCCGGAATACCTTATATTTTCCTACGAATAATATCTCTTCTTAGATCGTTAGTACTAGGCCTTAAGTCCTAGGCTTTATATACGATATTACTTTAAAGATTGTCTTCGAATTAGTACCTTTTAGGAATTTGTTCTAGTACTCGCGTTTCGCTCTTTTAATAGCTAGAAAGTACGTATTCTTAGTTTAAAGGTACTCTACTTTCTATTCGGCCGTAGGGACTCGGCTATTACTAAAGATACGAGTATACGTATACTATATTATCTGTTAGAGGTCTCGAAGCTCGGGTTTCTACTACGGCTTAGACTTAGAGCTAGAATAGTATTAACGGAGCATATACTCGCAGGCTCTTTATACTAGGCTCGAGAGTTTTTCTATAGCTTCTTCTAGGTCCTCCTCGACTTCTAGTTCGTCCTTATAGATCGCTAAGTAGTCTTAGAATTCTTCCTAGTTCGCGTCTTTTATATTATACGCTATATATAGATTCGGGAGTTACTAGTTAAGGTTACTACGTCCTAGTATCCGGGTTATTATAGCTAAATAGTCTAAGCCGAACTCGAGTATATTCTAGCTAGTTTCTACTCGGGATAGGCTGCCTTTCGTAAAGGTAAGATTAAGAGTACTTAGTACTTAGAGATTTAACTTATAGAATATCGGGACGCCTATTATATTCCTAAGGAGTAGGTCGGATTCCTCGAGCTACTCGAGGAAGTAGAGGGCCCTAGGGCTCGTATCTTGTCCGTTTATATCCTAGCTTAGGTACTAGATATTAAAATCTTCGGCGAGTAGAACGTCTCGGCTTAAACGTATACTATAGAGGCTCTGTTCTACGGTCTAAGTCCCGTCGTTATCCCTCTCGTTATAGACGTTTAGCACTTAAGTTTCGTTGCTATTAGCGTCTCGGAGGCGGATTAACTAAATATCGGGGTCGCTAAGAGAGTCGGGGCTTGCTTCTACTTCTAGTATCCTCCTCGTATAAATATAAGTCTATAGTCGTTGTCCTACCTATAGGTCTAGGAGTATAGGGATATAACTAGCGTATAAAATTAGTCTTAGAGGCCCTTAGTCTTCTTATATAAGAACCTATAGTTCTTATACTAGAATAATATCGGCCTTCTCGCGTATACCTATCTTAAGTAAGGATTCTAGGGCTTAAGCGCTTCGGTTTATATTACCTTAAAGGATATATAGTAGTATCTCTAATATTCCTTCGGGGGTATAATCGTTCTTAGTTTATCTTTTATATAGAATACTTTATAGCTTACTCCTCCTATAAATAAGTAGTTCTGAATAGCCTTAGACGCTTCTTCGCGTATATAGAACGCGATAAGTATTAAAGCCCCTATTTGTTCCTTGCGTTAGTCGGCCGGCGTTAGCTAAATAGGCCTATTCTAGATTCGTAGGCCTAGGTTATATTCCTCGATATCCTTTTTAATCTTATTTAGGCTATAAGGAGTATCGAAATCGTAGGTAGAGACGCTATTAACTACTACTTTATACTAAGTAGTATCGTCGAGAAGTAAGAGAATTATAAGAGCGATAGCTTAGAGGGCTAATAGCTTAGAGGGCGTCTAAGTTAGACGCCGAAGCATCCGGCTTACGCTACGTATACTTAGCGCAAGATAAAAGCACGCTAAACGTATATAGAGGAATCGGCAAGAATTAGTCTCTTAATATCTCTAACGGGTATAGTTAAGGGCGCTTAATATATTGCTATATACTAACCTTTTATAATACTAATTCTTCTACCTTATTAAGAGTAGCGATCTATTAAGGCCTACTATACTTATATAAGGAGCATTTGTATAGCTAGGTAACTATAGCGAACGTACTAGGTCCGTAGTACTACTATTAGGCTACGTAGGAGAGTTACTAGACTCTAAAGCTAAAGAAGATAAGGAGATAAACGACGCTAACGATATATAGGCGAGGCGCGAGCGTCTCGAGCGAGAGAACGCTATACTATACGAATAGCTCGAACTCTACGCCCTCTAAGTAGAGAATAAATACTTAATACGAGAAGTTAGGACGACTGCCCTACTAATACGCTTAAGTATAATAGTAAGAAGCCTCGGCTCGGGATACTCTAGTATAGCGAGTATTACTAGAGATACTAAGGATAGTACGCGTTATAGTAGCGACGAATATGCACCCTACGAATCTATTAAGCTCTACTCTCCTAAGCTATTTAAGGGCGAGACTATTAAGGAAGCCCGGGAATACGTCCGCGTATATAAAGTAAACTTTATAGCCGCGCCGAGAAAGTTTATAATAGAATACTAGAAAGTAATCGCTAGTATTATATTCCTTATAGGCGAAGCGTAAGAAGCCTAGTATAACGAGCACCCTAGTATACTTCTAGTAGAGTATACTTAGGCGTAGTTCTATAAGTTCCTATACGATATCGTTAGGGATTAAGCGAACCGCTAGCTACTTATAACTATTAAATACGAGATAATACGCTAAGGCGAAAATTAGAGTACACGATAATTCGTAATAGACCTCGGCAACCTCGAGGTATAGCTCGGCGACTATACCGAGGCGCAGTTAGTTCGCTAGCTTCTCGTAAAGTTAAAGCCGTCGCTATAGAAGGATATTATTAAGAACTATATTATCCTAGCGAAGCGCGCCGACCTCGTCGCCCTAGTACGACGCCTTAAATAGGTAGAAAGGTTAATACTACGCGATATAGGCTTACGCGACTATAATAAGAACGCGTCGCACTAGTAGTTAAAGTATAAGAGAGTCGATAGTAACGCGTATACTTCTAAAGGTAGTTACGGGTCTAGCTTAAAGAAGAAGAACTCTTAGGACAAGCGCAAAGGCAAAGATAAGGACTAGTAACCTAGGTATTATAGTTATAACGAGGTAGGCTATATCCGTCTAGATTATCTAAATAAGGATAAGAATAGTAATAAGCCGGCGGTCTATAAGGTAGCTATAGGCAAGTCGAAAAAAGCGGAAGCAATAGAGATATTACGTAAGTCTTCGCTACTAAAGTAGATAGTATAGGGTACCTACCTATATAATATATACTAGTAGTACGAGTACGAGGAGAAGTTAAATCTTAAGAGGGCCGCAGGCTAGCCGAGTTCCTTCTCGATAATACTATAGATATTAATATAGTATTACGAGCCTTCGTGCTCTAGTATAAGTTGCCCTTACGGCCGAACGCGGCCTTGCTACTAGCTACTACCTTTACGAGTAAACTAGGTTATTATTATAGTACGCACTATATACGTATAAGGCTCGCGGACTCCTTAGGAATCGAGCGCGTAACCGGAGGGATCTTCTATATATATAATATACTAGATCCCGATATTATCCTTAGCTGTTTATAGTAACGTATATAATAGGTAAGTATCGATAGTAGTATAAATAAATAGCGTTATAGTAACGATCGTTTTAGCTAATTCGAAGTCCGAGAGGCCTATAAGTTCCTTAAAGACCTCTAAAAGGCACCTACTATGTTTATAGTTAGCCTAAGTAGGATAGGTAAGGAGCCTACTCTAATACTAGAGGAGTTCTATTAGTTCGATAACGTCCTTAACCTAATAGAGGAAATACGAAGTAGACCTATTAATAGCGCTAAGTATGCGATCGACCTAAAGCTAGGTACTATACTACCCTTTAAGCCGCTATACTACTAGTTAGATAGAGAGCTCGAAGAGCTTAAGGAGTACCTAAAGACTAGGCTCGAGTATAATTAGATCGAGCGTTCTAATAGCGAGGCGAGTACGCCTATTCTATTCGTACTAAAGAAGAATAGCAAGCTATAGTTATATATAGACTACTATAGGCTAAACGAGATTACGATTAAGAATCGGCACCTGCTACCTCTTATTAGCGAAACGCTAGATAGACTTATAGGAGCTACGTAGTTTACGTCGCTAGATCTTATAGACGCGTATTATCGTATCTATATTAAACTAAGCGACCGCTAGAAGACTACGTTCCGCACGCGATACGGTTACTACTAATACCGGGTAATGCCCTTTAGTTTAACGAACGCCCTAGTAACGTTCTAGGTATATATTAACCGCGCGCTAGTAGGGCTAGTAGATATAAGCTATATAGTATATCTAGATAATATCCTAATCTATAGTAAGACTCGCGAGGACTACGTGCGAGACGTATACGCTATACTTAAGAGGCTCCGTAAATTCGGACTCTACGTATAACGTACTAAGTATAAGTTCTTCTAGAAATAGGTTAACTTCCTTAAGTTCGTAGTTACGACTAGAGGCGTAGTAATAGACCCTAGTAGGGTAGCTGCAATTGCCTCGTAGCTAAGGCTAACTACTCTAATAGAGGTTTAATCGTTCCTTAGGTTCGCGAACTTTTACTACTACTTTATCTTTAGATATTCGAGGGTTATAGTACTACTAACCGCACTCTCGAAGGGCGTAAAGAACAGTAGGAAGCCTAGGCCTATTAGTTAGAGCGAAGCCGAGGAGTAGGCTTTCCTAAAGTTAAAAGAACGCTTCTAGACCGCGCCGCTCCTTAGGTACTTTAACTCTACGTTATACCTACGAGTTAAGACTAATACGTCTAACTTCGCTATCGCTAGCATTCTAAGCTAGCTATTCGAGGTAGAATAGCACCTAATCGCGTTCTTCTTATAGAAGATAATTAATACCGAGTGCAACTACGAGGTCTATAATAAGAAACTCCTCGTAGTAGTAGAATCCTTTAAGGTATAGAGGCCTTACCTCGAAGGCGCTATATATAAGGTAGAGGTACTAGTCGACTACGCTAACCTAAAGGCCTTTATAGGCATAAAGTAGTTAATAGGCCGATAGGCTAGGTAGGCTACGTTCTTAGCCCTATATAACTTTATAATTAGTTATAGAGCAGGCAAGCTAAACGTAGCCGACGCGCTATCGAGGCGTAGCGATTATATAAAAGATACGTAGGCGATAAATAATATATTGCTATCGCTATAGCGGAAACTCTAAGTTTAGAGCGACCTCCGAGCAGGCGGACTAGTTATAAACCGTATTAAGGCCGCCTGCAACTGCTAGTATATAACAAACTAGAGGGCGGCAACGATAGCGGCTAATAGGACGTAGTCCGCTAGCCTCGAACGCTATAAGCCGGGCCCGTATAGATTCGCGCTACTAATATAAGTCGCTAGCGCTATTATTATAGAGGAATAGCTATATACTAATACCTTAGACCTAGTAATCGGGTACGTAGCTACGCTAGTCTAGCTAGACCTAATAGCGAAGGAGCTATATACGTAGGTAGAGAGTAATAGAGGCAAAAGCGACAAGTATACTATCTAAGATAGGTATATATATCGCGAAGGAGTATTATACCTTCCCTACGACCCTATATTATAAACGCAAGTAATTCGTATATACTACGACGACTTTCTAGCTAGCTATTTTAGTAAGAATAAGACTATAGAACTCGTTAAGAGAAAGTACTAGTAGCTAGAGGTTAACGAGGACGTTAAGTAATACGTCGAATCGTATAGTAGCTATTAGAAGGCAAAAGCAAGGCGCTACTATCCCTATAGCGAGATAGTTGCGCTCCCTCTACTAGAACGGCTATAAAAAGATCTATCTATAGACTTTATTATAGACCTTCTACCGAGCAAGCGTAATAGTCGTATATTTAACGCAATCCTTATAATTATCGACTACTATTCGAAGATAGTAACTTTCGTTTAGATAATAAAGCGCTATATAAGCGTAGAGCTTATAGACATCCTACTTAATAAAGTTATATAACTTCGAGGTATACCTAGTAGTATTATCTCTAATAAAGGGTCTATATTTACTAGCTAGTTCTAGTTAGACTTCTATTTCGAGGTATATATAAAACGTAGGCTAAGTATAGCATTTTACTCGCAAACGGACGGCTAGACTAAACGCGCAAACTAGACGCTTAAGTAGTACCTACGTATCTATTATAGGGAGAACTAAGACGACTAGGCGTCTATACTAGCCTCTATAGAATTCGTATATAATAATAGCCTAAATGCGATACTAAAGATATCGCTATTCTATATTATCTATAGGTTCGACCTAGACCTAACGATAGAGACTCGTAAGAGGGACGTAACTAAATCTCGAGACGCGATTCTATAAGGAGAAGTACTAGTAGCAAAGGACGCTATAAAAAGGTTAAAGTAGAATTACGAGGAGTTAATAAAGCGCTAGTAGCAAGCAAGCGAGTCGTAGGCTAAGTATTATAACTAGAAGCATTAGCTAAAGGAATATAAGGTCGGCGATATAGTCCTTCTATCTATAAAGAACCTAAAACTAAAGGTGCTATTAAAGAAGCTAGCGGATAAGTTCGCTAGACTATTTAAAGTAATCGACGTAGTCGGGAAGCAGGCGTACTACCTAGCCCTTCTAATAGGATTACGTATCTATAATATCTTCTACGTATTCCTCTTAGAACCCTAGTATAGTAGCGAATCTTAGGAGACTAGCTTGCCCCTCGTAGATAATAAGGGCAAGTAGATAGTCGAGAAAGTACTAGAAACCCGAGTCGAGAAGAGTAAGAGGAAGTAGCTAGTCTAGTAGAAAGGCTAGCTAGAAGAATATAATATATAGGAACTAATCGAATATATTAGAGAATATAAAGCGCTCGAGGAATTTAAGGTATAAGAGTAGAGTAAGAGGAGCTTACGTAAGCTATAAAGTTAACTATCGCGGCTACTACGCTACTAATTAACCGTCGCGACTACTATAATTTACGACGAGTACGCGCTAAGCGCTAAGGCCGCGATAAAATATTATATTACGAAAAGCTACTAAAGGGAATAGAGGATATAGAGTAGAGAGAAATTATTTATTTATAGCGCCTATAGACGTAGCGCAAACGGGCCGTAGCGCCGGCGCAGAATAGAAGTATAAAATAAGGTAGTAGACTATATAAGTAGCGTAGGAGAAGTACGAGGAGAGAGTATAAGAAGAGCGCGCGATACGCTAGCTTACTCCTCTATACTCTCGTCCTTCTCCTCCTTCTTATTCTTCTTATCCTTATTATTATCCTCCTCCTCCTTCTCTCTTATAGAGGCCTCGTTATTAGAGACCTTCTCTACCTAGCTAGCGAGGCGATCGGCGTACGTAGCGTAGACTACTATATCGAGCGCCTCTTTCGAGGCGCCGAGCAGGCGTAGACGCTACGAAGAATATTAGTAACGCGTACGAAGAGCATATAACCTATAAGATATACCTCGTACTTAAGCTTAAAGAGCCTAGAGGATAGGGCGATCTACTTGCTAGCTATAAGTAGCTTAGTAGCAGAAGGACCGCTACCGGCTAGCAACGCGCTAGCCCTACTCTTCTTTAGGGTCTTAAAGACCCTAGCCGACTTGCCCTTATTAAACTATAGGACCTTAAGGCTATCGGCGATTAGGGCCTATAGATTAGTATAGTAGTAGTAGAGCTACGTAGCGCGTACGGCCGGCCTGCCCTCGGCTAGCTTAGCGAAGTAGAAGCGTAAGCGCTTCGACTACGTAATAATATCGAGGTCGGTATAGCGTTCGTAGGAGTAGTTATCGTTATTATAGCGCTAGTAATTCTTCTTCTTACTTAGTTTTATAACCCTATCGCACGGCCGAACGCTAGCTATACGCACTATATTAGTAAGGAACTCGTAGCTAATACGTACGTAGAACGCTAGACTTACCTATTACTAAATATAAGAGGCAACGATAATAGTCGTTATCCTTTATAGTAGGAAGGTTAGTAGTAGTATAGGGATCGGCTAAGATTATAGAAGTAGCGATCTTCTTAGGAGGTATAATACTTATAGAATAGGTGCTAGGAAAAGGCTAGAGAGATGCGTAGATAGTATAAGGTAGGAGCGGGGCGCTTATCTAAAGATAGTATACTAGAACAAGTATTAACGTAATAAGGCGCGAACTTATAGCCCGTACCCGCCCTATAATTAACGCGCGGCCTATATAGAGTCTATAATATAAAAGTCCCTTAAGATCTAGTATGTTACTATAGTACTACTAAAAATCGCGTACGACTATAAGGCGGTAGAGTAACGCAACCGTAACGTAATAAGAACGTAAGCGGCTAGCTGCCGCATTAATATAGACTTTCCTACGAGCTAAGGCAGCTCTATAAGGGAGAGGAGATAATTATAAGAGCGATAGCTTAGAGGGCTAATAGCTTAGGGGGCGTCTAAGTTAGACGCTAAAGCATCTAGCTTACGCTACGTATGCTCGGCGCAAGACAAAAGCACGCTAAACGTATATAGAGGAATCGGTAAGAATTAGTCTCTTAATATCTCTAACGGGTATAGTTAGGGGCGCTTAATATATTGCTATATACTAACCTTTTATAAGAATCGGTATATTTAAAAAGAGTAGCGGTAGGTTCTCGAGTACCGTAGCCTTAGACTTCTAGTCTCGGAAGTATAGGACTAGATTACTCTTTATCGTTTAGTTAATACTTATAATTAGGAAGTCTCGGTGTCCCGCCTTCCGGAACGAGGCGTTTATCGTCTCTCGGATCTATAGAGGGTCGATCTAGGCACCTTCGGTACGCTAGAAGATTAGGCGGTAGATCTAGTTAGCCTTCTAGGATGTTTTTATTCTTTCTAGTACTATAGTCTAGGTTTCTACGTCTAGCGTAGTCTTCGTACTCTAGAGGGGTATACTACTAGGTAGTATAGGGTTAGATAAAGTATTTGCCTTAGCTATAGTAGCGTACGTAGGTCGTTATTCTTATTATTCCTCTTCTAGCTAGGTAGTTTATTAAGGTAGTTAAGGTAGGCGGGCAGTAGTACGGACTACTAATTTTATTACTTATTCGAGGGAGGCGACCTACCTTACGATAGCGTCGGCTAGTCTAGCCGGGAGTCTATTGCTTTTAGTATAGTCCTAGAAGATCTCGATTAGGTTAAGGAGTTCTATTTCCTTTAAGGGGTCCGTTACGAGTATAACGAGTCCTACTACTTCGACTAGTAGCGAGCGGGCTTCCTAGAGTTTCTCTATAATCTTCTTACGCTAGACTATCTTAGTAAAGAGGTCCGGGGCTGCTCGGTTGCCTATTAGGCGGTCTTGCGTAATATATTCGTTATTTATCGGCGAGAGAGGTCGTTTTCTAGAGAGAAGCGGAATAAGGGAGACTAGGGTCTTCTTCTAGCATCTAGAGGCTTCGTTCGTATCTAGTTCTATTGTTTCTTAGAGCTAGTAGCTCGGAGAGTCGTTAAGGGAGAGGGGGATTATTTAGTATTATATCTAGAGGGGGCTCTATTTAGGTGCTTTTTTAGGGTTTTCTAGTATTCTCGGTTCCCCTACTTACTCTAACTAGAGGTATAGTTAGGTAGAGTACTTAGCCCTACCTACTATATATATATAGGCGCTACGTCCTATAAGGATCCGTATTCTACTTCTATTTCGGTAGAGGTTCGGTATTTAACCGTTTTGCTATCTATTCGTTTATAGAAGGGTCGTATAGTAGTCTTACGCCGAGAGGGCTACCTATATACTCTATTTCTAATCGCGTTCGGGTCCTAGCCTACTTGCGATACTAGGGTACTCTTCTACTTATTTTATAAGAGAAGGTATACTTTAAGTAGAAGTATTCGGGCCTACGGCGACGTTTTGTCTATATAATAGTTTAGGGGGCTTTATATAGGTAACCTAGTATAAATAGGGGCGAAATATAGACCCTTACTCTCTAGAAGTACTAGGTCTCTACGACTAGTACTCTACTTAAAGTAGAGGTAGAGTAGCCTCCTAGAGAAGAAGTATAAGTATCGCCTATAAACCCTTTATTCCTTTACTAATCTACTTAAGTCTAAATCTATTATAGACTCTAGGTTACCCTAGTATAGAGTATATAACGAGAGAGAGAGGTTTTATTAGTTTATAGAGTCGTGCTTTTACTACTACTATAGTAGTATTAGTATTAGTATTACTATTCTAACCTTAGTAGGTCTTTTATAAAAGGGGACAAGCTCTTTCGAATAGCCTACTCGGATTTTAAAACGGGTATAGTCTCGTAGAGCAGTAGCTTCGTAAAGTTAGCGTAGTTTGTTTAGTAGTATTATAGCTTAAGCTAGGCCTAAGGCTTAGTAGCAAGGCACGGGCCGGGCTAGTAGGCCGCCTATAGTAGAGAATTTTCCTCGGGCGTAATATAGTATAGTACTATATAAGGATAGGGTAATTCCTCTACGAGTTTAGAAGCCGGCGAGGCGTTCGGTAGCTTAGAAGAGAGCTAAGGGTACGGCGAGTCGCGTAGTATATATTTTAGGTCGGCGGACGTTACGGCGGTAAAGCTATAGCGTAGGGGTGTTTAATTAATTAGGAGGCGTTAGTAAGTACTAAATAGAGCAACTTCGACTCGATTAGTAATAACGAGAAGGATATAGTACTAATATATCTTCGCCGTAGTACTTAATAAAGGAAGTATTTGCTTCTACGTTATACTCGTAGAGTAGACTAGACTTCGTAGTCGATATTATATATAGTATTTAATTCTAATATCTCGTAGTCGGTAAGTATAGTCGGTAGCCTTATTTTTCTCCGTAACTATAGTCGCTACTTTAACCGGCGCTTCTAATATACTACTACGTATAGTTCTATATATATATATATTTAGTATTAGATTAATCCTATTATTCTCGCGGCGACCTAGTTTTATTCCGCGTTATTAGACCTATCTTTTTAAACTTAGGTCTCTATAAAGACCTATATAGGAACCGGTAGTATTTAGACTCGACCTATCGATTTCGTATCGGGTCGAGTACTCTATTAATTTAGATCTTAGGTCGGTTCCCTTAGGAACTAACCTAGACTCGAAACCGACCTAAAGTTAAGGACCTATTCTAACCTCTATTCTTATAGCTCTCGCGGTCTAACTATACCTCTAGAAAACCTTCTAATTCTTTAGTCGGACTAAGAATCTTCTTTTATCTCCTCGCTTCTTTCTTCTTTATATCTAGACGTCTCTAGATACGACCTATTCTTTAGATAGATTAGTAAATAAACTTACTAATCTATCTAAAGAAAGTAGATTTAGATTTATCCGACTCTAATACTACTAAAATTAATCTATAAAACCTTCCTTTACTAGAATTACTTTCTTTAGAAGACGCTTAGCTCCGCGGTACCTCTAAGATAAGTACTTCTACTATAAATATATTAGACTCTTAAAATAATTACGATTAGCCGATTTCGGCTAAAGATAGACGTACTATAGCTCTTACGTAATCTCTTATCGAAGCCTTATATAACTCGCTTAAGAATCCTAGACCTAATATTATAAAGAGATTAGCTAAAAATCTTAGAACTCTATTAGCTCGACCTCTAAAAAAGAATACGCCTAGGAATCTAAGTTTTTCGGGCGCTAGCGTATTAGAATATTGTTTATTTATTTGTTTATTTATTCTATTAACGTGCTATAGGAGTCGAAGACTATATAGTATAGGTAGGCCTAATGCCTACCGGTCGTATAAGAGAGAAAAGCCTCCTAAGCTAAAAAACTCTCGATCTTAGAGGTGCCTTATTCGCGCTAAAAACGGACATTATAGGCCGATGCCTAGGGGAACTAGAATTTCGCTTAGTGCGCCTTAGCGCTAAGCGCTAAGCCCTATATATAGAATTTTAGCATCTAAAATTAGTTCTAGTAGTAGATATAGCTAGTATAGTATATCGAGTCGGTATAGAGGCCTCTATTTCTATTTGTCTCGGACCTAGAGGGTCGTCTCTAGGAATATATATTCTAGGTAGGAAGGGTCTGCCTTTCTCCCTTCCTTCTATAGCTCTTTTTAGTAAGTAAATAGCTAATCTCTTGCCTAGTAGCTGCCTCCTCTCTCTACTCCTATTCTACTTACTTCTATTCTATCCTCTCTTTTCTACCTCTTCTATAGTAGGGTTCTACCTTAGTTCGTTAGGTAGTCTTAGGGTTATCTTAAGGTAGTTCTTATCTTATCGGGTATACGGCTAGTAGTAGCGAAGTAGGATTGTCTTATATGCCCTTATACTTAGCTAGTATACTCGAGAGCATCTATTTCTACCTACGGCCGCGTAGAGGCGTATAATAGGACTTCGTAGGCAGCGTATTAGAATAGCTTTCTAGAATAAATAAGTTTACCGAGGACTATCGTTTAAACTAAGAGGATTCTACTAGAATTAAACGTCTTTTAGATAACTACGACTATATTATTAAAATTAAGATTAAGACTCTAGATAGGTACTTAGATAATAACTACCCTATCCTCTATAAGTTAATTCTAGATAGGTAGGCTAAGTTTAATACTTAGATACTTTTCTAGATACGCGTAAGCCTCGAGACCTTATTAAAAAGAGCTTAAGCAAAAGGAAAAGACACGAATATACTCGAGTACTATAAGCAATTTAAGCTAATTTAATCTACGATTCCTACTAAAGAGCTAAATAACTATACGAGGTATTAGCTTTTTCTTTCTAGACTTCTAAACTAGATTATAAAGAAGGTCTTTAACTATCTTCGAATCGATTATACTAGAAAGCTCTCTAAACCTTTTACCGAGGTTTATAAAGAAGCTTATAAGATTACGACTAGAGATAATAGCTTTAGAAAGTTCTAGACTAGTTAAGGATCGATACTCGAAAAGATTTAAGAAGTCGTTAACTAGAAGCGACTAACCTTTACGCTAAAGTTTAATATAGAAATAAGACCCTCGCTACCGGTCTCTAAGCTTACCGAACTCTTTAAGAGTCTAGTAATAAATTAAGCTTCTCTCTAGGCGTAAATTAATTAGAAGACCGCCGCGGCTATACCTATTAACCCTCCTAGGCTTAACTCGTACTATACTTCCCTTTAGAACTAATTAGAAGCCTAGACGACTAATTAGACTAAAGTATACCTCGGTTTCTACGCTACTAGTTTTTAGAAAAGAAAGGTCGACCCTTCTATTAAAGAAAAATACTATATATATAGCGAAGAGTCTTACTTTTAAGAGGAATATAGTCCTACTCTTAACTTAATTAATAGAGGCTATATATATAAAGGCGAACGGAACATCCTATACTTCGGCTATACGAATACTAGCTATCTAGAAAAGATTATTTTTAGCTAGGACTAGAAGACGCTAAAGCTAAAGTTTATTACTACGTAGATCTAAGAACGAATTAGAAGTCCTATTAAGTAGACGTATCCCGAGGAGATTAAGAGGATTACGAAAAGTTAGCCGTCGCTACGAGAGATATCTTACTACTAGGATACGCCTTATAATCTAGAGTACTAGATCCCCGCTATAAAGCTTAACTATTCTAATAATAAGTAGCTAATTATTCTTTAGCGATAAAAAGAATTAGAGATAAAGTCTTTAGCCTTAGTAATAAGCTATTACTAGATACTATAGTTCGAGGGTTCGCCGATTTCCCTCGTCTTCTCTACTACTTAAATAAGAAGTCGTATATTACCTAAACCTAGCGTAAGCTCTACTAGCGCGGCTATCTCTAAGAGAGACTAAAAAATAGTATAAGAAAAACTCCGAGAGTAGAGTCGTACTACGAAAGTAAAGAGAAAGCGTCTCGAAGAAATTATACGTAGTATTAAAACCCCGATAATTCTAGAAGTCGTAGAAGAGTTATTAGAGGAACCTAAAAGCTAGACTTAAGGCCGAGAAACTACGAAGACTCCTTTATTTATTTAAGAATTTCTAGACGATATTAAAGATATAGATATACTTAAAAGCGAAGAAAACGAGCCTAAGCCTATTAATCTACTAAAGCGAAAGGTTACTAAGAAACGTTCTTTTAAGAACTATCTTTAGGATTAGGCTAAAAAGGTTAACGAAGATATAGGCTATAATATCGGCGAAGTTCGGACTCTAAGTAAGCTTATATAAGCAAAGGTCGAGTTCTTAGTTAGTAAGCTACTAGCCTACTATAATATACTTTCTAAACTCCTCTAGAAGAGAGTAATAAACGATTAGAAGCTTCTCTAGAGGCTCTATATAATAGACGTCCGGAATACTAATATTTTTAAGAGTCTAGAAGTTCTCGAAGGATCTAAACTATCCGCGAATATAAATCTAATTAACGTATTAAGCCTTCTAAGTCGGGAATCGGCTCTCTCTACTAAGGATCTTTATAGTCCTAGTAAAGAAATCGATCTATCTACTATCTTCGAAGATTTCGTATAAGTACTATTAATCTAGGTACTAGTAGAAGTCGGAATACCTACTAAAATAGTTAATATACTTATCGACGAAGGTTCTAAATACTATATTATTATAGATTACTTTACGAAATAGTATAAGCTAGCGATTATTTCTTAGAAGTAGAGTATTATAATATATAGTACTATTAGAAATATATAGATCGTTAGCCTTACTAAAGATATTCGGATAAACGTTTATAACGTTATTATTAAACTTTCTTATATTATCGTACGAGGAGAAGTAGATACGGCGATCTAGCTTATCCTTAGGCGTCCTTAGACTCGTAAAACCCGACTTACTAGTAGAAACTACGACGACGGCTCCTAGGAAGGAACTATTACTACCGCGGGAGGTAAACTTATTACTTTTACTACTCTAGATAGTAACGACGGCTATATAACTCTCGACTAGCTATTAGGAAAAGTAGAGGGCCGAGAATCGAAGCTATAACGATCTCTATAGCCCTACTTACCTTAGCGGAAAATAGACTTTATTAGAAGTTATTAGAAGGCTAGCGCTACTACTACCTCTAGTACCCGAAAGAGCTTAAGTAACTAAGCGCTCTAGAGAGGGGGGACCCTACTTATTAACTTCGAATTCTTATAATATATAAATCTAGAAGAGTACTTGCGCGCGCCTATATAAACGATAAGGACGAACTAGTCGAAGAAAACCTTTTTAACTTAGTCTTAGACGTTAATAACCTCTACTACTAAGATTAGGAAGAGTCTACTTTCTAGTCTACTTTCTACTTTATTAAACTTACTCGAAAGGCCTAGTAGCCGATAAGAAAGGTTCTCTATAATATACTTTATAAAAGAGTAGCCGATAAGGTTAAACTAATTAACGTAGATGTCTTAATAATAGATAGTAAGGCCCTAAAAGTAAATCTAAAGTAGAAATAAAAATACCTCGACTACGAATCCCTTCTACTTAAAGGTTCTAGACTATTCGATTAAAAGTATATCGTTTAGAAGTTCTTAACGATAGAAAGAGGTAGCCGGCTAACGCTATAAGTCCTATCTACTCTCGACCTTAGTATAGAACTTTTAGAAAACGAATTATATCTACTCTATAAGATGCTCTTTAACCGAGAAGCTGTTTTTGCTTTAGACTTTCGATATCTCGGACGCCTAAATCTAGAAGTAGCGCTACCTTAAAAGATTAGAACGGTACCTTATTCGCTATAGTAGTACCTAGGTTTTCGGCTTAATCTAGCTCTAAAAGAGACGATAGAAGAAATAATTAAGTAGCGCTTAGACGCCGGCACGCTCGAGTTCTACTATAGATCTTATAGTAATCCTTACTTTCTAGTTTATAAAGTAGATACGAATAAGTATCGTTTAATAAACGCCGCTTAGAAGATTAACGAGGTTACTATTCGAGATATAAATACGCTACTAGATATAGATAGCTTTTTAGAAGAGATAGCTAGCTATATAGTCTCGAGCCTTACTAATATCTTCTCTAGATACGATTAGATTCCTTTAGATAAAGGAAGCCGTAACCTAATAGGTTTTATAACGCCTCTAAGGTTAGTTCGATAGACGACTCTACCTTAAGGAGCTACGAATTTAGTTGCCTAGTTCTACTAGATTATAGCTATTATACTATACGACTATTTCTCGTATATAGCTATTCTCTTCCTTAACGATATTACGATTAAAGAGCTAAAAAGTCGCTATAACGATAAAGAAATTAAACTAGGAATCCGCTAGTTTATTATAGAAGCGGTTACTATACTTAATTCTATTCTTATAGATCTAGAGCGAGCTAGTCTAACAGTAGTATTTAAGAAGTTTAAAGTCTTCTACGAATAGCTAGAAGTCGTCGAGTATATTAGTAGGCCTAAAGGATAGTAGCTAAACATACGACGAGTATAGAAGATCTTAAACTAGCTAGACCCTACCTATTAGAAAGATATTCGCGTATATCTCGGGCTTCTAGTCTACTTTAAGTTTATAATCGAGATATATAGCTTAATTATAGCGCCTCTCTATAAGCTCCTTCGGAAGAATACTAAGTTTATCTAGACTAGAGCCTATTAGAAGGTAAAGGCAGCCCTCGGACACGCTCTAGTTAACTATTCTTAGCTTATTTCTATCGACTACGGACCTAATAGCGGCGAAATTATTCTAGGTATAGATATAAGTAGAGATAGATACGGCTATGTCCTTATATAAGTTATTAACGGCCGTCGCCGCCCTATACGTTTCGAAAGCGGCCTTTAGAATAATATAGAGAGAAGATACGATATAGAAAAACTTAAATACCTCGCGGTTCTAAAAAGTCTAAAAAAGCTAAAACCTTAGCTTTTTAGCGTCTGCTTTACTCTAGAAGTAGATATAAAGACTCTAGCTTACTAGCTTAGTCGACCTACTTCTAATCTTCTAAATTCTACGATAGTATAGTAGGTAGCCTAAATACGGCTATTTATATTTACTATCCGATACGTTCCGAGTCCGAAATATACTAGACTAGATACCTTATCTTAATAACTACTAAATCCCGATATAGATATAGAATCTAAGGGTAAATATAAGTCGGCAATTAATAACGACTTATTCTAAGACTAGGAACTAATTTCCGCGGTAGCTACCTTTAGAGATTATAATCTAATAGGTTCTACTAATCTTCTAGAGGAACCTAATAGCTCTACGCTAGATAGAGAATAGTCCTACGACTCTCTAGTCTACGCTTATATCCTTTCTAGAGGTCGGAGAGTCTATACGATTAGCCGCGGAAAATAGCGTACTTATACTCGAGAATTACGCCGTTTCTTTATTCGAGAACGATATCTCTAGAGATAAGAACGTCTAAATTTACTAGTTGTTCGAGTCGTTAATAACTCTCGGAAACGATTAGAGATTATACGAGAAATCTATAATATTTCTAGATATAGAAGTATAGATTTTATACTAGTAGATAATTAGGCGGATATACTAGTAGTCCGGAATATACGGCGACGTTTCTAATTATATCCGAAGATGCCGACCTTATAATCTAAGAGATAGTCGGCGCCGTCCTATATAGATAGTCTCGTAGTAGATTTAAACTATCGGAGAAGTCTAGTATTACGATATAGTCTACTATATAGGCGATATTCCGGGGACCGGAGTTAAGAAAGGTTATCTTTTTATTACCCGCGAAGGCCTTAGCTAATAGGTCGAAGGTAAAACGTTTTCCTATATAGCGAAGAACTTAATAGCTAAGTAGATCGTAAATTTTATTCGACGCTAGATCTTTTATAGATAGGGTCTACCGTATAGAATAGTTCTAAACGGCGCTCGGGCCTATCTAAAAGAAGTCGAAGACCTTCTAAACTCGTATAGCGTTAGGCGTACTAGGATCTCGCCTTATAATCTAGAATTAAATAGCTGCGTTAAAGTTAGGTATCGTCCTATCCTTTAAGCTCTTATAAAGATATTAAATAGCACTTAGAAGGGCTAGATAAAGCACGTTCCGGTAGTACTTTAGGCCGAGAGGACTACTATCTATAGCACGACTAGCTAAACCCCGTTTTTACTTATATATAGCCGAGAAGTAGTCCTTCTAATCGAGCTCTCTATTACGACCTTTAGTCTTCTAGATTAGAGGAAGGTTAGAACGTACGAAGACCTTATTTAGAAGAGAGTAGAAGCTCTAGAAGCTATAGACGTTATAAAGATAGAAGCGCTAGCCTACGAAGAACGACTTTAGGAATAAGCCTCTCTTTATACGAATAATAAGAGGAACGCAACCGACGTAGTCTTTATAAAAGACTAGCTTATTATTCTTTAGAGAGGAGATATTAAAGATTTACGTTCCTAGAAGCTTTCTTTCTAGTAGAAAGGCTCTTACCGAGTATCGAGTTATACGAAGAACTATTCTACTTACTATCTAGAAGAGCTTAGCGGCGCTAAAATTAATAGGACGATTAATAAGCGCAATCTAAGAGCTATACTTCTATTCTATAAGTAAGAAGACCTAGTAAGATACTAAGTAAGAGAGGCGTCTTAAAATCTAAAAGAGGAAAATAAGATCGAACTAGTTCTAGGAGGAGTCTATAAAATCTTAAGTAGAGAGGATATAGTCGACGAAGTCGAATACGAGGAAGAATAATATCCTACGATAGTATAACTCCGATATATTCTAGAAGAAGAACTATAAGAATATAAAAGAATATAAAAACTCTTATTTTAGCGTTTAGTAGAGAGGGATAGATAGTATCCGGCGTTTAATAGTCTTTAGAAACGGTTAGAAGCTCCGACCTTACTAAAAGAAAGATAAACGTCTATAATAATATTAAACTAAAGAAAGAAAAAAAAACTAACGAAGGCAATCGTCCGAGACGATATTAAACTAGTAATATAGCTTAATAATAGTCTTTAGAAGTAATTAGAAGTTCCGCCCTTTTTAGAAAATATATCGACTAGAGTCCGAGACGACGTTAAACTAAGTCTTATACGAAAAGTCGTTGCTCGCGATCCGCGCTATATCTCTAGGAAGATATTCGAGTAACTTACGCTCTTCGGAGAGTATACGCTATCGTTTAAAGCTAATACGAACGGTAGAGATAGGAACTACGTCGTTACTCGCGATCCGCGCTATATCTTTAAAGAGATATTTAAGTAAGAGAGGGATATATTAACTAGTAGCCTACTATAGTTCTAATAGGGGTTCTAAAAAGCTAAGAGTACTTAGGATATAAGATAAAGATAGAAAAAGAATATCGAATAAGAGGAAGGTAGAAAGATATTAACGACGAGCCTTCGAGTAACTCGAGAAGAGGAGATACCTTACTACTTTATCTATACTCTTTACGACTTTTCTTCTATAATTAGATACTTTTAAAAAGCGATTTGCCTCTCTATCTACTACTTATCGTATTATTAGAGACCTCTAGCATAACGATTCCTTCTCTTACTTATAATAATAAGATACCTATACCTTTTAGCCTCTATCTTAACTATCTACTACTTAAATCTTATAACTTTAAGATTAGAACGAGTTAGAAAGTCGAGCGCACGAGGCCTAATATTAGGAAGTAACGTGCTAAGAGGTTTACCTTACTATTAGGTTAGAAATTAGCGTCTTCTAGATATAGGATAAGGTCTCGGCGTCGTCTATAGGTCTTTTAGGCGTCTCTAGTATCGGGGAGACGATATAATATAAGGGCGGATATCGTATAACACCGCTACTCTTACTAGAACTAGCGTACGTATAATAAGCTACCGATTTCGGTATATATAGGTTAGGGTCTATAATAGTAATAGTTAAATATAGGTCTATAGGAACTATTAGGCTTCTAAATAAAACGTACGTTAGCCTGCTATTCTAATAGTCTTCTATTAGCTTTAATATATCTCTTATATATTCTAGACTTAAGTCCTTTAGTAGCGTACTAGCGTAGTAACTATTCCTTATCTCTAGCTATCTAAAGGGCCTTAGCTCGGTATACTAGTACGCCTTCCTTAATTCTCGTACGATATATAATTAAGTTAGTAGGTTCGCTAAGGTCTATTAGACCTTCTAACCCTAGCTAGTAGTAAGTATATAATACTTATATAACCTCTAGTTTATCCTTTAGTAGAATTATAGGACCTAGCTAGATTTTTATCTTCTTAATCTAGTCTTCTAGCTTATGCCGTAATAAAGAGTTATCTAGTAATAACCTAATTACGCGGCGTCTAGTTAGAAAACTAGCCTATTTAGCCTTAGCTTAGTATACTAAAACTTCCGCGGAGGTTTAATATTCCTTTAATACTACTCTATAAGGTTCGTAACCTAACCTTATAATCTTCTTTAGGTAGTACCTATACTAGATAGCAATTCTATGCTTTTTCGGTTCTAACTAAGGTTTAATTCTAAACGGTTTAGTATTATACTTAGGACTTACTAAAAACTCTACTAATAGTCCCTTATACGATTTATTCGAGTACTAATAACGTTAGCTTAAATTTTACTATTATTATTACTATTATCCTCGCTATCTATCGTACTAGTTATTAATTAGCTATTATTATCTAATTTAGCTCGTAATTAGCTATAATAATTAGCTTCGGCTCGTAATTAGCCGTAATTAGTAGTCTCTAGCTCCTTAAATAAAACTTTCTTATTCTATACCTTAAGTAGTAGCAGTGCTAACTCCTTTATTTTAGCCTTAATAATTCGGAAAGATTTACTACTACTATTACTAATTCTAATCCGCTCGTTCTTAATATCGATTATAGCTCTTACTAACTTTAGGAAGGGTAGTTCTAGTAATAGCGATAGTTTATTAACGTAATCTCGTAGATATATAAAAGCCTATACTAATCGCTATATACCTAGAATCTCTAGCTTAAATACCGTCTAGTAATTAATCGTATACGAACTGCTATCTACTACCCGTATTAAGAGTAAAGGTAGGCCTATCCTCGGGTCCGAGATTAGAATTAGTAGTAGTAATAGTAGTAAGTAGAGGTATAGGTATATTAGGTTAATTTAAGAGCCTTAGTCCGCTACGTATTTATTGCTAATAAGACTAGCCTTTCTTACTTTAGGCGTCTATAACTCCGGAATCTTCTATAAGGTAACTTCTATACTAAATATATAGTTGACCTAATTACGGTCCTTCTAGGCTTAGATACTCTACTATATTTTAGAGGCTAGCGAAGTAATTAGACTATAGGTAGTATTAATCTTAAGGTAGTCCGTATAGACTTTAATATAAAGGCTCTTATTACTATTCGAGCGTCTAAGTACTAACTAATATAGTTAATAGCTCTAAGGTTCTTAGCGTTACTAGGGTTAATACTAGGTTTAATAAGGTTATTAAGGTTATTAATATTATTAAGGTTAATAGAGTTATTACGGTTATTAGAGTTATTAGGTCTATTAGATCTATTAGGTCTATTAAGGTTATACTTCTAGCTAGGGCTACGATTACTCCTTGCTTTTACTAGCCTATCGCGTTTATCTAAGGTATTATTTAAAGGCTACGGTTAGATTAGGATTAACTAGGTTATCTACTTGTTTCTTACTACGCTTAGCGCGTAGTATTAATATATAGTACTTTAGGTCGTTATAGAAGGATAGTAATAATTAATATAAGTCTATTACTAATATCTAAAGGATCGCGTTCTTAATTAGCTTATTTACGTTAATTAGCGACTTACTTTTACGGCCGTTAACGTCCTTAAGAGGTATATAGTAACGCTTACTAGCTATCTTCTTCTTTAGCTTATTCGGCTAGCTAACGAATATAGGAACCTTCTTAGCTTCCTTAGCCTTATTAAGAAGGTTATTAGAATTATCGCTAGAATCGACTTCTACGAACCTCCGCTTAGTAGCGGTATCTATAACCTTAGTAAAAAGATCTAGGTTATTAGCCTCGGTAGTAGCCTCCTCTATTATTAATATAATACCCTATATCTAATTAATAGAATTAGCTAGCGCACCTTCTATAATAAGTATCTTAGCATCTATAATAACCGCTACTAATTAAGCTTAAGGACCCGGAGGTAGAGGGTTCTAGTTCTAATAAAATGCCTATTATAGCTATTAACCCTAAGTAATCGCCTTATTTTCCTTTTAACGTCTCTATTCTACCTATATTAAGTACTAGTAACTCTAAGCTTACTTTAAGTAGTATATAAAGATTTAATTATCTATAGGTAGTAGCTAGTTTATATATTCCTAGGAAAGGTAGCCTCTAATTCTATATCGAGGACAAAGCGAGTTCTCTTTATAGTAGTAGTAGACTTTAGAACTATTTATTAGCAGATAGTAACTAACTAATAGGTCGAATTACTAATAATTATCCTCTAGTCTAATAGCCGCAACCGTATCGTAGTAGTATCGCGGTAGTTCTTAGTATATATTACTTAGGTTACGATTATAGTAACTTTAAGAACTATATAGGCGAGGTTAATAACCTTATAATAGCTAGTAGATATATAGTAGTTAAGGGCGCTAAGCGTATCCTTATTCTTAGTTTATTTAGTTTCTATAGCTATATAACGATTGCTAGGGTTAGTAACCCTAATTCTATTAATTCTTAGGTCTACGCTAAGGAGGCAGGTAACGTCTAACTTGCGGCTATAACTATAGCCGAGTATCTAGTTAGTATGCTTCTACTAGTAGTATATTTATTATTAATCCTTAATAGACTAATTTAGCGTCCGGAACTACCGCCTTAGTAATCTTTAAAACCTCTACTAGTTTAGTACGTAGTTCCTTAGATAGTATCCTTTCTTTAGTAACTAAATAAGTAGCTTCTTCTAGTACTAAATAAGTCTACCTCGTAGCCTTAGTAGCCTTTATTTCTTTCTCTTAAGTAACCTTACGTTCTATCTTAAGAACTAGTTAATATATAGCGGCTAAGGTTTTAGGTGTTTTGTCTAGTAGTTTAGTAGCTAGTTCCTTATTACGAAGGCCTTTAGTATATCTCTTAATAATATATCTAAGAAGGTTTCTTCTAATATTAGGCTATTCTATAGTATCTAAACCTCTAGTACGCCGTAGAAGGTATAATAAGCGCTCGAAGTACGCTAAGTAGCTTTCTTTATCCTTTTATTTAAGGTTCTTTAATTCTACTATACTATTATCTTCTAGTACTACTTTCTTCTAACTAAATAGACTAAGGAATTTACGCTTAATAATATCGTAATTACCTTGTTCTACTAAGTCCTTCTTAAATAATAGAGCTACTAAGTAGTTAGAGTTAGCCTATTAAGTAGCTCTAGCTTTTAGTAGTAAACTTAGGTCCTTAATTCGCTATTAAGGCTAGGCTCTAATACTACTCTAAGTACGCTCGAGGTATAGGAGCTAGTAAGTAGCATCCTTATCTCGTCGCTTACTTAAGAATATATTAAACTTACTAAGGTCTAGTAGCTAAGCTATAGTTATCTATACTAGTTAACTCTCTAGTAAGGTCTAGGTTATTTAAGGTTATAGTTCTTATAGGAACGCTAACTTAGTACTAAATATAGGTATTAGTAGTAGTAGTCTAATAGTAGCTAGTAGCTTTAGAAGGTTAGCTATTACTATTAGGGTTAGCGACTAGAATAGACTATTAGGTACCCCGTTACGCGGCTTAGTTAGTTTAGCTAATACTATTAATAACTCTAAGCCTAAGCGCTTTAAAGGGATTTCTAGCGTAGTCGGAGGAATCTAGCGGTAACGTATTAGTACGTTATATTCGTCTAGTAGAGATTAAGGTACTTAAGTATAGTAAATTACGTATTAAAGTCTATAATACTTTAATACTACCTAAATAGCTACTAGTTTACGTGTAGCTCGACGTAGTTTAACTACTTCTTCTAGTATATCCGGTAGTACGTATTTAAATAGCTTAAATAGTATCTCTATAGATATCCTTAGAGGAGGTCTTTAATTCTATATATTATATACTAACTCCTATAACTATATAATAGGTTCCTCTAATTCCTCCTCTATGTTTTCGTGTTCCTTAATTAATAACGCGTTACTATTAATGCTATAGACTAGTTAGCTAGTAACTAAATATTAGCGCTAGCGTTCTTATTATCTTTCTCGTTCTATACGTAGAGTAGTACCTTTACGCGCTTCCTATTCTCTAATTAGAGGACGTAGTAGCTCGGTCGTTCTAGTATAGTTATTATAGCTAGGACGGTACTATTTACTATTAGAATTAATTAGGTTATCGTATAATAGCTAATAGAGCTGCGGCTAATAACTTCGAGCTAGTAGTAACTATACTAATAAGTATTACTAGTCTTAAAGGAAGTTATAAAAGTCTATTTCGTCCGATATCTATAGTAATAATAGTAGAGGCATCTATATACGCTATTCTAAGTAAACTAAGAACGCTAGATAGTACGCTAAAGCTAATTTTAATGCTACTAATACTAATGCTAATAGATTACCTAGTATTTCTAGTATCTATAATAGTTCTAGGTATTTTATCTAATAGCTACGTTTGTCGTTCTAGAGGTACTTTAATAGTAGTAAGCGGTATAGACTCTAGAATTAGTATTTGCGACGATAAAGTTAGTATATATAAGCTATTAGTATAGAATGCTAATAACCTAATAGATACTAGCCCTACTTTCGGCTCTAGTAAGAGAGGTTAATAGTATAATAGTATCTAAGTCTAAGAACGAACGAGAAAGGAGGTATAAGTATATCGGCTACTAAGCTTACTAATCTACGTTATAGTTAGGTAATACGCTCTAATCGCTTCCTACTATATAGTCCTTAGCCCCGTCTAAGAATAGGTAGACCGAGCAGTAATATATTTTTCTATCTTAATTCGTAATATTACTCTCTAGTAGGTTAGTAGCTAAGGCGTCTAGATAGAAATAGCTAGTTTCCTTAGCTCTAAACTAAGTAGTTTAGTATAGGCTATAGTATAAGGAACGTAACGGTTCCTAACTACTATTTCTATAGTAATCGCCTCTAGATAAGAAAGGCGAGGATAAGAGTAATTAGCGATAATAACGACGCCTATACGGCCGCGACTATTCTAGTCGCGATTATACTAGCTATTATACCTTAGCTAGGAATTATTATTATTCGGTAGTAGAGGACTACTATTAGAGTTCTAGTAGTAGCGTAGCCGTATATTATTTATTTGTTTATTCTATTAACGTGCTATAGGAGTCGAAGACTATATAGCACGGGTAGGCCTAATACCTACCGATCGTATAAGAGAGAAAAGCTTCCTAGGCTAAAAAAACTCTCGGTCTTAGGGGTGCCTTATTCGCGCTAAAAACGAATATTATAGGCCGATGCCTAGGGGAACTAGAATTTCGCTTGGTGCGCCTTGGCGCCAAGCGCCAAGCCCTATACACAGAATTTCAATATCTAAAATTAGTTCTAGTAGCAGGTATAGCTAGTATAGTATATCGAGTCGGTATAGAAGGCCGCTATTTCTATTCGTCTCGGACCTAGAGGGTCGTCTCTAGGAATATATATTCTAGGTAGGAAGGGTCTGCCTTTCTCTCTTCCTTCTATAGCTCTTTTTAGTAGGTAAATAGCTAATCTCTTATCTTAGTAGCTGCCTCCTCTCTCTGCTCCTATCCTATCTACCTCTATTCTATCCTCTCTTTTCTATCTTTTCTATAGTAGGGTTCTGCCTTAGTTCGTAGAGTGGTCTTAGAGTTGTCTTATATAGTTCTTATTTTATCGGGTCGGGTATATAGCTAGCGGTAGCGAAGTAGGATTGTCTTATATGCCCTTATACTTTACTAGTATACTCGAGAGCATCTATTTCTATCTACGGCCGCGTAGAGGCGTATAATAGGACTTCGTAGGCAGCGTAGCCGTATACTATCTACGCGTTATTATCCTTCGCCTAAGACTAGACTAGTACGCTATAAGCGTTATTAGTAGCCGTCGTCTAAATTACGCTAAGCTCGTCTAGCGCTATTATCTAGTTCTAGATTAATAACTATAGAAGCTAGAGCTAGAAGAAGAGTATTAGCTAAAGAGCGCTATTCTAATACTAGGAGACGGGCTATTACGCCGTTCTCTAATTACGCTACTCTCTCGTTCTACTAGTCTCTTAGCTAATTAATACGATAGAGCTAGATAGTAGTCTATTCGGCTAGGACTCTACGGATCTAGTCTATTAGCCCTTCGAGTACTAGCTATAAAGCTAGTTTACGTCGATGCCGCCTACGCTCCTTAGTAGCCGGCTAGTCTATAATAGCTAGTAGAGGAGCCTACGGGCCTTACTATAAGAATTCGCGTAAACCTAGGAGTAGTAGCTAACTAGAAGGACGTATATAGAAGCTATAGCGTTATACCTACTCCTAGATTTATTCTTCTTCTAGCTCTATCTTAGTACGTAGTAGTACTAGCTATTATTATTATAAGCTAAGGTATTAAGGTAGGCTAGAATAAGCTAGTACTAGGTTAATATCCTCTAGATTTTTACGCTATCGTAGCCGAGAACTAAGTAAATACGCGCGGTAACTATAACGTCTCTACTCGGAAATACGTTCTTAATTATCTATTTCTACCTCTTATATAAGCTAAGGCTCTAAACTCGATAGGTTAGACTATATAAGGCCTACTAGTAATAATAGTAGGGAGTACTAGAAGCTAGCTTCCGAACTAGATATCTAATATTATAGAGCTAGTAGCTAGGTAAATAGCTTACGCCTAGGTAATAGAGTCCTTAGTAGCTAGGTATACGAATAGATACGCGGAGGACGCTAGGCTACTACTCGTCGCTAGATCGCGTTAAGTAAGCGAATCGGCCGATACCTCGAGACTAGGCGCTATACCTACTCGTCTAGCTAGATTCCTAGTTTAGGTCGTACTAGCTACTTAGGCTATACTAGCTATTTAAGCTATACTAGCTATTTCTACGAAGTTAGCTACGGCCGAGGCTTAGGCCGTACTTCTAGAGAACTCGCGAACTACTAAAGTAGTTTAATTACTAGCTATAAATAAAGAATTTGCTTAGCGGCTTCTATTACTACTAATATATATATTAGTAAGTCTAATAGATATCCTAAGGTAGCTACTTCTCTACCTACCTATCTAGAAAGCGAGTATTTCTACGGCTAAGAGTAGTACTAGACTAGGAACTAGACTAAGAGTTAAAGAGCTAGCCTCGAGCGCTTAATTCTTCTAGATAGGTTAGAATTCTCGAAGAAGACTAAGAAAGAGAAGGCGTAAGTAAGCGTAAGAGGGTTAACCTCGGGAAGTTTAGAAGCTAGATTAGCTATATATAGCGTACTCGGGAAGATAAGTAGCGCTAAGAACGCTAATAAGCTTCTAACGGTATAGAGGTCTATGCCGCTATAAGTTTAGTAGGTTTATAGCGTTCTAGTACTCTATATAGTTATACTATCGACTTGTCTAGTTAATAGTTAAATAGTTAGTATTTAATAGTTAATAGTTAGTCGTCGGTTAGAACTTAGAATACGACGAAGAATAGGGTATTAATTAGACTAAAGGCGCTCTCTACTATACGAGGAAAGTCTCGCTCGTAATACGGCAGCTACTAGCGAAGTAGTAACTCCTTCTTAAATTAGCTATAATAGAGTAAATAAAGGCCCTAAGGCTAGAGAGGTAGTAGTAGTAGGCCGTAGCTAGTAGGAAGCGGAATAGGTAGCTTCTAGTAGCTAGCTAATATAGGTCCCTCGTAGCTTAGTCGGCGGCTAAGAGCTAGGCTAGTAGTAAATAGCTAGAGGCGAAAAGGTAGGCGATTAGTAGCCGGTAGGCTAGACGCGCTAGACGTAGAAAGTAGCTAAGTAATTAGTAGGAGATCGTAGTCGGTAGGCCGTCCTTTAGATATTTAAGTTCGTAGAACTAGCTAGATCGTATTAATAATTCGAAGCTACTAATTATTAGAGCCTAGTTAGGGCCTAGCCGAGTTAAGTTAGTAATATCTATATTATTACTATCTAGCTATATATATACTAAAGTACTTACTCGGCGGCCGGACTCGTAGCCTTAGCCTTTAGCTTATAGCCCCTATCTAGCTAGCTACTTATTCTATTTATAATACTTCTTATTAGCTAAAGATCCTTCCTATAAACCGTTATTATAATTTTATACCGCTAGGCGAACCTATTATATCTAAGGTCTTCTTAAGAGTAATAGTATATCTAGAATAGAGGTAATAAAAACCGGAGTTCTAACTACTACCTTATATACTTCGACGCGAATATCTTTATAGATCCTAGAAAAGGTAACTAGTTCTAATAGACCTCGTATCCTCGTAAAGCTCCTATACTTAATAGCTAGGCGCATAGCTTAAGCGCTAGTAATACTTATAATAACGTATTCGGCTTCTTTATTAATTAAGGCTTTATACTTAATCTAGTAGTTACCGAACCTTCCGATAATAGTAACGCTAGAAACTAGTATATATAGAATATAAAAGTCTAGATTAACGCTACTAGGATCCTAGTAGAGCTCGCTCGCGTCTATTATAGCTTTTCTAACTAGATCTAGATCCTAATTAGCTCTTCTAACGGAGCCTACGTAGAAAATACCTTCTTATAGCGCTAGTTAGTTATTATTATTATCGTCGCTCTCTTAGTTATAGGATACTATATTACTCTCCGTATCCTCTTTATTAGAGTATTCTTATACTACTACTTTAAGCTAAGTACTAATTTCTTCGAAATTAAGTACTACTATAGTAGTAGGTTCGATAGTTTATTTAGATATATAATACTAAGAAAAAGTAAGGTAGTAAGTAGGAGTCGTAGATTTCTAACTATAAATAAAGCGGTTTAATACTCTCTTCTAACTAAATAGCTAATATTTACTAATCTTAATTAGTAGAGTTAGATTAAGAATCTTCTTAGCTTAGAACGCTTCCTACTTCTTCTTAGTAGTAGTCTACTTTAAATAATTATCTAGTCGTAGACTTTTCGTAGGACTACGCGTTCCTTTAGCTTTTACTCGCGGTAGCGCTACTAGTTCTAGCGTATTATCTTCTATAGTTATCTCCGTCGCCTACGTTCGACCTTAAGTTTAGCTCTTTATAGTTTATACTAAACCTTATTAGCCTACTATATTATTAATAATATCCTACTTAAACCTTATTATAGATTAGTAGGTACGAGTAGTATCCGCTTATTTCTTAGCTATCTACTTCGCGGCTTTTATAACTTTTACTAATAGACGAGAAGAGTTTTCTAGCGGTTTACCTTTACGCGAGAAGGGCGTAGCTAGTTAAGAGATAGTATAGGCTCTAGCGAGTCCCTCTTCTCTTTTTCTTTCTATATTTACGCTAATATTAAAACCTTCTACTTTAACGCTAACGAAGGTTACGTTATACGCTCTAACCTCTAGTATCGCTTTAAACCTTTATAGACTCGGCTATATACTTACGTTAATAGCTCTAAAGCGTTCCTTAAGGACTAGAATAATAGCTCTAAGTTTCGTAGAGCGCTTATTCTACGCGTATCTAATAATTTTAGAGCGGCTCTTATCTACTTCGCTATAGTAGATTCTTTAGTTCTTATTCCTATAGAGGTACTTATTAGCTTCTAGCTACTTAAAGTCCTAGTAGCTAGACGAGATATATTCTCGCTAATCGTATATCTAGTAGTTTTTACTTATCTTAATATCGATAGTAGTATATATAGCGATCGTAGCCTTCTTCTCGAGTTCTTACTCCTACTTTAAATTCTTTAGCGAGCTATACTTAGCTTCCTACTTCTTACTAAATACTATTACTAAAGCTACTATTTACTCTATTATCTTATTAATATCTAACTTACTAGTCTTAGATATTATAGAAGTAGGTTCTAGCCTTAGATCGGATCTCTTTATAGCTTTAATAAGAGTTTCCGTAGGCTTAGCTAATTCCTATTTAAAGATATTAATATAACTCTTCTTACGACGAAGAACTTCTTTAGTAACTCGTAGAATATTCTTAAAGTTATAGAAGATATCGGGTCTATCTTTATTAAGACGAGCTCGCTTCTAGATCTAGTAACGTAGGTTTTTAAGGAATAACTTTAGTAAATACTAGGTTCTAGTAATATAATTAAGCTATATTTCCTTAATTTAGTTAAATAAGATCTCGAATAACCTTACGTAGTTATTTAGCTCCTCGTTACCTTTATAATACTACTCTAATAACTTAGCGAGGTACGATTTATCTTAAAGAAGCTTATAACTATTAAAGTTACGGAATTCTTCGTATAAGCTTATATAGAATAGCGCCTAGTTTCCTATATAGAAGCCTAGGAGACGACGAACTAATTCTTTATAATTAAGGTAGATATAGTCTAATAATTAGTCTAATCGCCTACGAAGTCCTATTATACGCCTCTACGCGGCCGTAGGTAGAAATAGGTACTCCTAGAGTACGCTAGTAAAGTATAGGATAAAATAAAATAATCCCTCGCTATAGTCGCCTAAAAAAAACTACTAAAAACAACGACTAAACTAGAACGATATAAACTAGACTATAAGAGAGGGAAGAGGGAGATAGAAAGAGAAGTAAAGAAGTAGAAAGAGCGAATAAATAGATAGGAGGAGAAGTAACTGCCCTAGCTTAAGAAATACTATTTAAACTATAGTAAGAAGCCTTAGAGAAAAGGGATAAAGGCAGATCCTTTTTAACTAGAATAACCTACTACTTAGGACTAGAGGCCCTAAGTATTACCCTAAATAGATATAAAGGCCTATATAACTCTACCTACCTACCTATATAACTTAGACTATAATACTACTAACCTATCTAGATTCTAAATTCATTTCTATATATATATAGGGCTTAGCGCGCCAAGCCTTAGTAAAGCTTAACGTATACTACTATAGAAATTCTAGGAATTCTTAGGTATTAGCTTATAATATATATTTTAACGCGAATAAGAGCAAATAAGGAGAGAGTTTTTTAGCCTAGGAGGCTTTTCTCTCGTAAATAAGGTAGTTAGGCTTACTAGTAAGCCTACTCGTACTATATAGTCTTCGACTTCTAAAGTACGTAAATAGAATAAATAAATAAATAAATAAATAAATAATCGGTCTAATCGCTATTAGTCGGTTACTTTATTTTCTTTAGTTAAACTATAGCTACGATATATAGTATCGAAGCAATTAAGGAACTTAGTTACGTCCTTGTCTTAGAATTACTTAACCTTATCTATACCTAGAACTAGTATATTCGGACGGATTATCCTAAGAATTTAGTTTAGCTAGTTTAAGCTAATTCTAGTATTATTAGCTTTAGCTAGTAAACTTAGTTAGACGTTTATATAGGTTAGGTTAATAGGTACTTATAGTTCGAAGGTTCTACTCTTTCCTTTAGTATAAGCGAAAAAGAGGTCTCGAACTAGCTTATAACTAGAGTTAAGGTTATAAACGCGTATAAAGCGTCTAGGTATATATACTAGTTAGACCTTAGTTTATATTTCTAGCTTAAGCTTCTTAGTAATAGCCGTAGCATACCTATTCTTAACTCTAAATAGTATAACTTCGTTACGTAAGCTAAAGATTAGTTCTAGAATTAAGGATAGAGTTAGGCCGACTTCTTTAAGGAATTCCTAGAACGATAGTAGCGCCGTATAGTCGCTAGTTTTACCTAGTTATAGTACTTAGATAAATCTAGCTAAAGTCTAAACTACCTAAGTAGTATAATTAATAGAGATTAGTATAGTAGCTAGCTATAAGGGTCTAGCCGCTAGTACTTATTTAAAACGAGTTCCTTAGTAGTAAATAGCTTCGTTCTAACTATCTAGTTTAGTATTAGAGTTACTAGAATCGTTAGTATTCTTACTATCCTCTTTAAGATCTTTAGTATAAGAGCGATAGCTTAGGAGGCTAATAGCTTAGGGGGCGTCTAAGTTAGACGCTAAAGTATCCGGCTTATACCGCGTATGCTTAGCGTAAGACAAAAGCACGCTAAACGTATATAGAGGAATCGGTAAGAATTAGTCTCTTAATATCTCTAACGAGTATAGTTAGAGGCGCTTAATATATTGCTATATACTAACCTTTATAATACTAATTCTTCTATCTTATTAAGGGTAGCGATCTATTAAGGCCTACTATACTTACGTAAGGAGCATCTATATAGCTAGATAACTATAGCGAACGCGCTAGGTCCGTAGTACTACTATTAGGCTACGTAGAAGAGTTACTAAACTCTAAAGCTAAAGAAGATAAGGAGATAAACGATGCTAATAATATATAAGTAAGGCGCGAGCGTCTTAAATAAGAGAACCCTACGCTATACGAATAGCTCGAACTCCGCGCCCTCTAGATAGAGAATAAACGCTTAACGTAAGAAGTTAGGACAACTACCCTACTAATACGCTTAAGTATAATAGTAAGATACCTCGGCTCGGTATACTCTAGTATAGCAAGTATTACTAGAGATACTAAGGACGGTACGCGTTATAGTAGCGACGAATATACGCTCTACGAATCTATTAAGCTTTGCTCTCCTAAGCCGTTTAAGGGCGAGATCGTTAAGGAAGCCTAGGAATACGTCCGCGTATATAAAGTAAACTTTATAGCCGCGCCGAGAAAGTTTATAATAGAATACTAAAAAGTAATTACTAGTATTATATTCCTCGTAGGCAAAGCGTAAGAAGCCTAGTATAACGAGTACTCTAGTATACTTCTAGTAGGGTATACTTAGGCGTAGTTCTATAAGTTCCTATATAATATCGTTAGGGATTAAGCGAACTACTAGCTACTCGTAACCGTTAAGTATAAGATAATACGCTAAGGCGAAAATTAGAGTATACGATAATTCGTAATAGACCTCGATAGTCTCGAGATATAGCTCGGCGACTATACTAAGGCGTAGTTAGTTCGCTAGCTTCTTATAAAGTTAAAGCTATTACTACGAAAGGATATTATTAAGAACTATATTATCCTAGCGAAGCGCGCTAACCTCGTCGCTCTAGTATAACGCCTTAAATAGGTAGAAAGGTTAATACTACGCGATATAGGCTTACGCGACCGTAATAAGAACGCGTTATACTAGTAGTTAAAGCGTAAGAGGGTTAATAGTAACGCGTATGTCTCTAAAGGTAGTTATAGGTCTAACTCGAAGGAGAAGAACCCTTAAGATAAGCGTAAAGGTAAAGATAAGGACTAGTAACCTAGGTATTATAGTTATAACGAGGTAGGCTATATCTGTCTAGATTATTCGAATAAGAATAAGGATAGTAATAAGCTAGTAGTCCGTAAGGTAGCCGTAGGCAAGTCGAAAAAAGTAAAAGCGATAGAGATATTACGTAAGTCTCTACTACTAAAGTAGATAGTATAGGGTACCTACCTATATAATATATACTAGTAGTACGAGTACGAGGAGAAGTTAAGTCTTAGGAGGGCTATAGGCTAGCCGAGTTCCTTCTCGATAATACTACGGATATTAATATAGTATTACGAGCCTTCTTACTCTAGTATAAGTTGCCCTTATAGCCGAACGCGGCCTTGCCGCCGGCTACTACCTTTACGAGTAAACTAGGTTATTATTACGGTGCGTACTATATATATATAAGGCTCGTAGACTCCTCGGAGATCGAGCGCGTAACCGGAGGGATCTTCTATATATATAATATACTAGATCCCGATATTATTCTTAGCTATCTATAGCGATGTATATAATAGGTAAGTATTAATAATAGTATAGATAAATAGCGTTATAGTAACGATCGTTTCGGCCGATTCGAAGTCCGAGAGGCCTATAAGTTCCTTAAAGACCTCTAGAAGGTACTCGCTATATTTATAGTTAGCCTAAGTAGGATAGGTAAGAAGCCTACTCTAATACTAAAGGAGTTCTATTAGTTCGACGACGTCCTTAACCTAATAAAGAAAATACGAAGTAGACCTATTAATAGCGCTAAGTATATAATCGACCTAAAGCTAGGCACTATACTACCTTTTAGGCCTCTATACTACTAGTTAGGTAGAGAGCTCGAAGAGCTTAAGGAGTACCTAAAGACTAGGCTCGAGTATAATTAGATCGAGCGTTCCTATAGCGAGATAAGTACGCCTATCCTATTCGTACTAAAGAAGAATAGTAAGCTATAGTTATATATAAACTACCGCGAGCTAAACGAGATTACGATTAAGAATTAGTACCCGCTCTCTCTTATTAGCGAAACGCTAGATAGACTTATAGGAGCTACGTAGTTTATATCGCTAGATCTTACGAACGCGTATTATCGTATTCGTATTAAACTAAGCGACCGCTAGAAGACTACGTTCCGTACGCGATATAGTTACTACTAATACTAGGTAATGCCCTTTAGTTTAACGAACGCTCTAGTAACGTTCTAGGCGTATATTAACCGCGTACTAGTAGGACTAGTAGATATAAGTTACGTAGTATACCTAGATAATATCCTAATCTATAATAAGACTCGCGAGGACTATATACGAGACGTATACGCTATACTTAAGAGGCTCCGTAAATTCGGACTCTATATATAACGCGCTAAGTATAAGTTCTTCTAGAAATAAGTTAACTTCCTTAGGTTCGTAGTTACGACTAAAGGCGTAGCGATAGACCCTAGTAGGGTAGCCGCAATCGCTTTATAGCCGAGACCGACTAATCTAATAGAGGTTTAATCGTTTCTTAAGTTCGCGAACTTCTACTACCGCTTTATCTTCGGATATTTAAAGGTCGTAGTACTACTAACTATACTCTTAAAGAGCGCGAAGAACGGTAGGAAGCCGGGGCCTATTAGTTAGAGCGAAGCTAAGGAGTAGGCTTTCCTAAAGTTAAAAGAACGCTTCTAGACCGCGCTGCTCCTTAGGTACTTTAACTCTACGTTACGCCTACGAGTCGAGACTAATACGTCTAACTTCGCTATCGCTAGTATTCTAAGCTAGCTATTCGAGTAATAGTACCTAATCGCGTTCTTCTCGTAGAAGATAATTAATACTAAGTATAACTATAAGGTCTATAATAAGGAACTTCTCGTAGTAGTAGAATCCGTTAAGGCATTAAGGCCTTACCTTAAAGGCGCTACGTATAAGGTAGAGGTACTAGTCGACTATACTAACCTAAAGGCCTTTATAGGTATAAAGTAGTTAATAGGCCGATAGGCTAGGTAGGCTACGTTCTTAGCCTAGTATAACTTTATAATTAGTTATAGAGCGGGCAAGCTAAATATAACCGACGCGCTATTAAGGCGTAGCGATTACGTAAAAGATACGTAGGCGATAAATAACCTATTACTATTACTATAGTAGAAACTCTAAGTTTAGAGCGACCTCCGAGTATACGAACTAGTTATAAACTATATTAAGGCCGCCTATAACCGCTAGTATATAATAAACTAGAGAGTAGTAACGAAAGCAGCTAATAGGATATAGCCTACTAGCCTCGAACGCTACGAGCCGGGTCCGTATAGATTCGCGCTACTAATACGAGTCGCTAGCGCTATTATTATAAAGGAATAGCCGTACGGTAATACCTTAGACCTAGTAATCGGGTACGTAGCTGCGCTAGTCTAGCTAGATCCGATAGCAAAGAAGCTATATATATAAGTAGAGAGTAATAGAGGCGAAAGCGATAAGTATACTATTCGAGATAGGTATATATATTACGAAGAGGTATTATACCTTCCCTACGACCTCGTATTACGAACGCAAGTAATTCGTATATACTACGACGACTTCCTAGCTAGCTATTTTAATAAGAATAAGACTATAGAACTCGTTAAGAGAAAGTACTAGTAGCTCGAGGTTAACGAGGACGTTAGGTAATACGTCGAATTATATAGTAGCTATTAGAAGGCGAAAGCGAGGCGCTACTGTCCCTATAGCGAGATAGTTACGCTTTCTCTACTAGAACGGCTATAGAAAGATCTATCTATAGACTTTATTATAGACCTTCTATCGAGTAAGCGTAATAGTCGTATATTTAACGCGATCCTTATAATTATCGACTACTATTCTAAGATAGTAACTTTCGTTCGGACGATAAAGCGCTATATAAGCGTAGAGCTTATAGACATCCTACTTAATAAAGTTATACGACTTTAAGGTATACCTAGTAGTATTATCTTTAATAGAGGGTCTATATTTACTAGCTAGTTCTAGTTAGACTTCTATTTCGAGGTATATATAAAATATAAGCTAAGTATAGTATTTTACTTATAAACGGACGGCTAGACTAAACGCGTAAACTAGACGCTTAAGTAGTACTTACGTATCTATTACGAGAAGACTTAAGACGACTAGGCGTCTATACTAGCCTCTATAGAATTCGCGTATAATAATAGCCTAAATACGATACTAAAGATATCGCTATTCTATATTATATACGAGTTCGACCTAGACTTAATAATAGAGACTCGTAAGAGGAATATAACCGAATCTCGAGGCGCGATTCTATAAGGAGAAGTACTAGTAGTAAAGGACGCTATAGAAAGGTTAAAGCGGAACTATAAGGAGTTAATAAAGCGCTAGTAGTAAGTAAGCGAGTCGTAGGCTAAGTATTATAACTAGAAGTATTAGCTAAAGGAATATAAGGTCGGCGATATAGTCCTTCTATCTATAAAGAACCTAAAACTAAAGGTACTATTAAAGAAGCTAGCGGATAAGTTCGCTAGACTATTTAAAGTAATCGACGTAGTCGGGAAGTAGGCGTACCGCCTAGCTCTTCTAACGGGATTACGTATCTATAATATCTTCTATATATTCCTTCTAGAACCTTAGTATAGTAGTAAATCTTAGGAGACTAGCTTGCCTCTCGTAAATAATAAGGGCGAGTAGATAGTCGAGAAAGTACTAGAAACCTAAGTCGAGAAAAGTAAGAGGAAGTAGCTAGACTAGTAGAAAGGCTAGCTAGAAGAATACGATATATAAAAACTAATCGAATATATCGAGGAATATAAAGCGCTCGAGGAATTTAAGGCGTAAGAGTAGAGTAAGAGGAGCTTACGTAAGCTATAAAGTTAACTATCGTAGCTACTACGCTACTAATTAATTATCGCGACTACTATAACTTGCGATAAGTACGCGCTAAGCGCTAAGGCCGCGACGAAACGTTACGTTACGAAAATTACTAAAAGGAATAAAAGATATAGAGTAGAGAGAAATTATTTATAGCGCCTATAAGTATAGCGTAAATAGGCCGTAGCGCTAGCGTAGAATAGAAGTACGAAATAAGGCGGCGGACTATATAAGTAGCGTAGGAGGAGCGTAAGAAGAAAGTATAAGAAGAGCGCGCGATACGCTAGCTTACTTCTCTATACTTTCGTTAACCTCGGCGCTCTCCTCCTTCTTATTCTCTTTATTCTTCTTCTTTTTCTTCTTCTTTTTCTTCTTCTTCTTTTTCTTTATTATAAAGGCCTCGTCGTTAGAGACCTCCTCTATCTAGCTAGCGAGGTAGTTAGTATAGGCGGTATAAACTACTATATTAAGGGCCTCTTTCGAGGCGCCGAGTAGATATAGACGCTACGAAGAATATTAGTAACGCGTACGAGGAGTATATAACTCGTAAGATATATCTCGTACTTAAGCTTAAAGAGCTTAAAGGATAGAGCGATCTACTTACTAGCTATAAGTAGCTTAGTAGTAGAAGGACCGCTACTAGCTAGCGTAGCGCTAGCCCCGCCCTTCTTTAAGGTCTTAAAGACCCTAGCCGACTTGCTCTTATTAGACTATAAGACCTTAAGGCTATTAGCGATTAGAGCTTATAGATTAGTAGAGTAATAGCGGAGCTACTCGGCGCGTACGGCCGGCCTACTCTCGGCTAGCTTAGCGAGATAGAAGCGTAAGCGCTTTAACTACGTAATAATATCTAGGTCGGTATAGCGGTTATAGGAGTAGTTATTATTATTATAGCGCTAGTAATTCTTCTTCTTACTTAATTTTATAACTTTATTATACGGCCGAACGCTAGCTATACGTACTATATTAGTAAGGAACTCGTAGCTAATATATATATAGAACGCTAGACTTACTCGTTACTAAATATAAGAGATAACGATAATAGTCGTCGTTCTTAATAGTAAGAAGGTTAGTAATAGTACGAGGATCGGCTAAGATTATAGAAGTAGAGTTCTTCTTAGAAGGTATAATACTTATAGAACGAGTACTAGGAAAAGGCTAGGAAGATATATAGATAGTACGAGGTAGGAGTAGGGCGCTTATCTAAAGATAGTATACTAGAATAAGTATTAACGTAATTAAGCGCGAACTTATAGCCCGTACCTATCCTATAATTAACGTATAGCCTATATAGGGTCTATAATATAAAAGTCCCTTAAAATCTAGTACGTTGCTATAGTACTACTAAAAATCGCGCACGACTATAAGGCGGTAGAGTAATATAACCGTAACGTAATAAGAACGTAAGCAGCCGGCTTCCGCATTAATATAGACTCTCCTACGAGCTAAGGCAGCTCTATAGAGAAGAGGAGATAATTATAAGAGCGATAGCTTAGGGAGCTAATAGCTTAGAGGGCGTCTAAGTTAGACGCCGAAGTATCCGGCTTATACCGCGTATACTCGGCGTAAGATAAAAGCACGCTAAACGCATATAGAGAAATCGGCAAGAATTAGTCTCTTAATATCTCTAACGGGTATAGTTAGGGGCGCTTAATATATTGCTATATACTACCCTTTATATTTAGTTTCTACTAGAATAAGGAAAATAAAGATTAAGAAGTAGCGCAGGAAGTAGTTAGAGTTATTATTAGCGTAAATAACCTCTAGCGCTTCTAGACTATTAATACTCGTTATATAGAGCGCTTCGAAAGCTTCTTTATTATCTAGTATAGCGGATAGTAATCGGCTAATATTTAGACTTAGTAATTAAACTAGTTAGTTTAATTAAGTTAAAAGTTTATTTTTATATTATTTCGTATTCCGGTATTTAACTACTTATAAATTAGTATAAAAAGAATAAAAGAAGAACTGTTAAATTATATTCTCGTAGGCACTTAGTAGAAGGGTATAATACGTAGTTAAAGTAGAGGTAATAAGTAGGAACTAACTCGTTAATTATATTAGATAGTTCTAAGTTGCATCTCGCTCTTAAGATATAGCCTTAGCTTAGTTATATAGCCTAGAGTTATATAACCTATAATAACTAACTCTAATATATAGTTTCTCTTAGAAGATCTAACTAGACTATACTTTCTAATACTCCTCCTTAGGCTAGAGATCTTCTATAATCCTACCTTTATATATATATAGCATTTCTAATAAGTTATTAGGTGCTATAGTTATATAAATAGAGCTATATACCTATTCTATCTTAGTTCGAATCTAAGGTCTAGTATACTTATAGTAGCGTACGAGTTCTTAAAAGGAAATCTATACTCCTATAGTTTTGCCTTAACTATTAGTTTAATCTATAGTATAAGTATAAATGTTTTGCTATTCCTATATAAGTTAGAGTTATCTAATAAACTCCTAGAACTATAGTCTATTCTTTAGCTTAGTAAGACTATTAGTAACTATCTCGCTTATTAGAATATATTCTACTATAATCTTTCTCTACTACTAGAGATATCTAATATAGTTATATATAATATTAATATACTTTAATCTCTTATAGGTATATATCCTTAATAAGAGTTAAGGCTACTTAGTTATCTCCTATAAGCTAGACTAGTCTTCGTTCTTATATAGTATTAGGCTACGCTTTAATAGTTAGTTAGAATAGATATTCTCTAATAAGCTATATATAGTCTATTTCTCTTAAGAGTACTACTAGGAATTAAGATTACTTTATATATATATTTATTACTATATAATTAGCTTCTATTATTAATATTATAATAGACTTTTACTTTCTACTTATTTATAAAACTAGGGCTCTATAAAGAAAGAAGATACTTTCTAGGATAGAGACTCTATCTACCTTATTTATAGTATAGTTAGAGTCTAAGTATATACGGAGTTTACCTCCTTCTTTTCTAAATATTATTCCTAAGTTCTAGAAGGATCTTAAGTACCTTATTAGTTTCTTTATAGCTTATATATATTTCTTAGTTAGATCTAAAATATATAAGCTTAGTCTCTTAAGAGAGAAAGTAATATCTAGCCTTATTATAACTATAGGCTATATCTATATACTATTCTATAACTAGTACTCCTCCTTATTTCCTCTCTTATTATATAGGCCTATTAGCTTTAAGCTTTTATAGCTATCTATTAGTAAGAGAGTTAGACTAGCTATCTCCTTTAATATTCTTAGCTTTATAAGGCTCTCTTAGATAAAATACTCTTAATTAAGTTTTAGAGTCTCTTATTCTCTATCTCTTATTAATCTTATTCCTAAGATTTTATCTAGCTCTTTAAGATCCTTAATCTTAAAGACCTTACTAAGCTATTTCTTAAACTAAAGTATATCTTCTAGCTTTAGTACTATAATAAGGATATTATTTATATAGGTAAGGACTATTATATTCTTTATATAGTAGATAAGGAGGCATAGGTTAATATCTAACTATTTAAATCCTATATATTCTAGCTTTAAGATATAGAGTTTATTCTAATCTCTTACTACTTATTTTAATCTATATAAACTTCTTAAGATCTTAAGGACTATATTAGGTATAACTTTAACTCCTAGGGTAGTATTATAAAGATTTCTTCTTAGAGAGTACTCTTAGTAAATATATTATTAATATTAACTTAGTAAAGTTCTAGGTCCTTCTTATAAAATATAGCTATAAATACTCTTAATATATTATATCTTACTATTAGTATAAAGGCCTCCTAAAAGTTAACTTTAAATTTATAAGAGAATCCTCTTATAACTAGTCTTGCCTTAACCTTTTTAATAGTACTACTAATTGCTCTCTTAATATTAAATACCTATTTTAAAGTTATAAGGTTTGCTTCTTTTAGTAGAATAACCTCTTTCTAAGTAAAGTTACTTTAAAGTATAGTTAATTCCTTTTAAACTATATCCTTCTATATATATTTCTATTTAGGATCTTATATTACTTCTTTATAGGATTTTAGAATAGGTATCTCTTATCTCTAAGCTAAGACTTAAAGAGCAATTACTATAAATATAGACTTATTAATCTCTAATAGGGTTTTAAAGATCTATTCCTATTCTTAGTCTAAAATAAGGCTAAGAAATACCCTCTAAATCTTAGCTTTAAGTATCTCCTCCTTTCTTTCTTCTTTTTATTTCTTTTAAAGTACTTATCTTATAACTATACTATAATTCTTTAGTTTAGAGCCTAGTCCTTTATCTTAAATAGATCTCCTTCTCTTTTAGCTATAGGTTTAGTCTTAGCTCCTCTTCTAATTCTTATATCCTTATAGGTCCTACTATATAATAGTTAACTTTCTTACTTCTATATATAGTCTCCTACTAGTACTAGGACTAGTTTATTTATTAGTTTCCTAGCTTAACTTAAGTAGTTTAGTAGTTACTCTTTTCTCTATCTAGAGTTATAATTCCCTAGAGTTTTCTTCTTTTAGATCCTCTATTCTTTAATAGTTCTCTTTATTCTTTAGTAGAGATAGTAACTATATAAAGAGTAGTTAGATTAGTCCTATAGCTTTTATTAGCTAGACTATAGGAGCTAGCTTTTTTAGAGGTCTACTAACTAGGTTCCTAATAGGTATACTACTTACTTAGTTAAGCTTAGGAATATTTAGCTCTATATCTCCTTCTTTCTTATACTTAAACTAATCTATAGTATTATAGGCTTTAATAGCCCTTATATTAGGCTTCTAGAAGAGCTATATTTTAGTAGTATTAGGGACATACCTAATAAATATAATATCTTTGCCTCTATTTATTAGTTTATTTAATCTTATCCTAGCTAGCTAGAATTTAGGATCTATATAGACTACCGCTTTATATCCCTAAACTCTAAAGTATAATATAGAGAGTTAAATGCCTAAAAAGGCTTCTTTAAGTAATACTTTAAACCTATTAATTTCTAGTCTATTAAGAAGAGAGTTTCTAATAACTATATAGGCTACTAGGGCTTCTAGCTAGAATTTAATAGGTATATAGGCATCCTCTAGTATTGCCCTTATATAGTCTTTAGAGGTTTAGATTAACCTCTTAACTACTCTATTCTAGATAGAGTTATATACCTTAGTAGTATAGAAGGAGATTCTATATTCCTTCTTCTACTACTTTAGTATAGTAAGAAGCTCTCTTACTCTATTACTCCTTATAATCTAGAGAGGATTTCGTAATTATAGCTTAGCTTTTACCTTCTAGTCCTTTAGGATATTTAGTATATCTTCTCTAGACTTTATTAGAAAGGTCTATTTCTTTCTTAAGAAGTTATTAATAATCTTAAGCTACTATCTATATCCTAGTCTCGAGATAGGTAAAGAGCTATAGATATTAATAGAAATAAGAGATAACTTTTAGAGGTTCCTCTTAGTTTCTTTTCCTTTATATTTCTTTATTTTTACTAAGGAATATACTCTATAAGGTTAGTATTCCTTTAGAATAGGAATCTAAGCCTTTAAATTAGATACCTTATATAGGTTTCTAAGAAGACCCTCTCTAAAATATATTAGCCTCCTATACTAAAGCTTCTACTATTCTTAAGGTTTTTCTTAGGCTTTAAAGGCATAGGCTTTATTCTCTTAATTTTAGCTAAAGTATAATATTATAAGTTCCTATAATATATTATTAATCTCCTTAATAAATAGTACTCCTTCTAATATTTTTATTTAGATAACTAGTTTCCTAGATAATAAAATAAGTATAAATTTAGGTAGTTAGATACTATACTACTAGCTAAATTAACTCTAAGAAATAAGATTTACTCCTAACCCTAGTATAAAGAGAATATTCTTAAGTATAATCTATTTTCCTTTTATTCTACCTATTACTATATCTTCTATATATATAGCTATTAAATAGCTACCTCTAACCTTAATCTACTTTTTCCTCTAAAGAGGTTTTAGTTACCTAAAAAGTAACTCTTAGTTAGTTATATATAATAAAGTATAGGAATTAAGTAGCTATCTTAATAGTATATACTTGCCTTTTACTTCTATAGTTAAGTATATAACTTCGTTAATATTATTATCCTCTAATAGAGATTAAGATACTTTAGATATTATAGAAGGTTTAGTATCTTCTTAAGTAGTATAGGCCTTCTTAGAAAACTTCCTTAAGCTTTATCTTTTCTTAAGTAATTAGACTTTTAGGCTAAGTTTCTTTACTATTTCTTTTAGTACTTCTTTATTTAGTAATAATCTCCTCCTAATAGTAGTCTCTCTAGGTAGTAATCTTTTCTTCTCCTCTCTACTTATTTATCTTAGATTAATAGCTCTCTTAGCTCTATTAAGGTATAGGTACTTAGTAATACCTTTAAAATATTCCTAGTTATAAAAGTAATATTTTAGTCTTATATCTTAGATCTCTCTTCTCTTAGCTAGTATTACTATTTCTTAGAGCTAGTTTAGTTTTACTTTATAGGATTCTAGGAGCTATAGTATATTTTTATATAATATAAACTACTAGGTAAGGATTATATCCTTTATACTTTAATATATCTTAAGTAAACTATTAAGGAGATACTTAAGTCTCCTCTTTAGTTTCTTATAGTATACTTCTTAAGGGTCTACTTCTATAATCCTCCTAGCTATACTAGCTAGCTATACCTAGGCCTTTCTAATTATTATATCCTTAGTTATTTAAAAGTTTATAAACTCCTAGATATATACTATAGTATATATAGTATATACCTTACTATACTTAGCTCTTATCTTCTTTTATATTTTTAAGGCTTATCTCTCCTTAAGGATCTTTTCTTTATTATCTTCTAATAAGTAGATTATTATCTTATACCTTATAGTTATATTAGCTTTAATCTATACTAGATTAGTTCTTAAATACCTTAAGCTAAAGATAAGTAGTAATAGATAGATAATTTATTTACGTAGGACTACCTCTTTCTATAGAGTAAGCTATACTCCTTATATATTTATATCGAGAGAAAGCTAAGAAAACTCCCGTGCTTCTATATATCTTATAGGTCGCAACCCCGCTACCTTTATTCCTAAGTTCCTTTAGATAAAGATAGGTCTCTTAGAGTCCTCCGTCTTTATCGCTCTTTCCCTACCCTTTATTTTATTCCTTCGCCTTTAGTTCTTCCTTTATAAGAGAGAATTATTCTAGAGTCCCTTGCTATATAAGCTATCTTGCTATTACTTATAGTCCTCTCCTTATAGTAGTTAGGTCCTTCTAGTTTATAGATCCTATAGCCTTAAATAGGTATTACTTTATGCCTCTTATCTCTAGGTAAAACATATAGATATACTAAGGTATTTTATAGCCTCTTCTATAGCTATAAAGTAGAGTGTAGCTAAGTACTCTTCTCTTAGTAAGATACTATCTTATCCTAATATACTCTATCCTAATTAGGGTAATTATTATACTAATTAGTCTAGTTGCTCCCTTATATATAGTTGCTATAGCTAGGCTATGCTTTGCTATATTCTATATAGGTAGGATATATCTAGCTATCCTTTCCTTCTTAGCCTACTTATCTACTTCTTAAGCTATTTCCTATTTATATTTTAGCTACTATGTCCTTAGGCTTACGTATTATAGTGCCTCTATCTCTTGTCTTTAGATTATAGCTAGGATCTCTTACTATTTAGTTTGTTCTAGGTTTATAGGTAAGGTATATTATCTTTATCTCCTTAGGGCTTATAGTTTCCTTCTAATTTCTATATATCTAGATCTAATAAACTTATAGGCTTCTTAGTTATCCTACTTCTTTATAGCCTATCTTACTAGGTCCTAGGTATATAAGTATAGTAGGGGAATATTAGCTTCCTTTTATAATATAGCTATTATAACTAATTTATAGGCTCCTATAATTATTCTAAGTGCTTATATTTAGACCTTCTTAATTAGGATAGTAAGGCTCCTAGTATAGCTTAAAGTGCATTCTAGGTTAGACTAGACCTAATATCTAAAGGTAATAGCTAGCTTAATAATTATAGTATAGATATATCTAGCTTTCTAGAAGAATGCTCCCTATATAGACTTATATAACCTTTAGAGGGAGTATATCTAGGTTGTCCCCTTTGCTACTACCTACTTAATATATAGTCCCTATTTAAGCTTTATATCTACCTAAACTCCGAGGATTCTAAGAGATAGAGATAGTTCTCTATTAAAGCCCTATATTCTTACTATAGCTTTTAGGTTATAGCTTCTACTTCTAGTAAAGTAGATAAGCTAGTACTTCTAGGGAGTAAACTCTACCCTATATCTCCTAGCTTATTCTTTATATTTCTAGTATACTACTTCTAGTTATCTATAGTTCTCCTCTATTATTATACTATAAGTTAAGATATTAGAGTTATTTATAAATCCTATTATAGTAGTATTTTCTAAGTATAGTATTAGTAGGAGTATAGAGATAAAGAATAGGAATAGGATTAGTAATAGAGTTAATCCCTATAGGATACCTATATTCTATAGCCTTAGGTTGTCTATAAATGTGCCTAACCTAAGGTATATAGTTCTATCTTATAGGAATAATACTATAAACCCTATAACCTATTCTAGGAAATCTTTTATCGTTATATTATATAGGAGTCTCTAGTATAATACCTTATTAAATGCACCTAAGATATCTAGATATAGCATTAATACTATAGCTCCTAGTTTGCTTTTCTAGACTATTCTAACCTGCTCTATAACTAGGTCTAGGGCTAATATTATAGATCTCCTAGGCCTTGCTCCTATCTATTCCTCTAAGAGTAGTTTCTTATTTTCTATTTCTTTAGAGATCTTCTTAGCGATTACTGCTTCTAATACCTTAGCTATTATATTAAGCAGAGCTATTAGCCTATATGCTCCTAGTTTAGTATAGTCTAGCTTCTAGAGCTTCTTAATAACTACTATAATAGAGTATTTCTATACTCTTAGGTAGTATAATATTCTTATATATATATTAAAGAATCTTATAAGCATTAGTACTACTTAAGTCCTATATTCCTTAAGTATAATATTAGGTATCTAGTCTAGCCTTAGGGCTTTATTTATAGGTAACTTTTTAAGGATCTATTCTACCTCTTTAGTAGTAATATTAGGGTCTATATAAAATAGTTAGGGCAGGGTTATATCTTAGATATCGCTTAAGTCTACCTCTTTTAGCTTTAGGAAGAAGTACTAAGACAGGATCTCTGCTTTGCTCTAGTTTATGCATTCCTTATTGCCTTATAAGCTAGTAAGGTCTAGGAAATATACTAGTTAATATCCTTAATATGCTCCTTCTCTTACCTACTTTGCTATCTTCTAGATCTTACTTAGATCTTCTATAATCTCTCTTATAAGCTATCTTTATACTAGGTTCTTCTCTTTCTTAATTATATAGCTCCTTATATAGGAGGCCTATAGGTATTAGCTATAGTTATATTCTATAGAGTTGGCTCTCTATGTCCTTCTCTATTATTTAGTAGATCTAATAGCTTCTCTATATTCTCTTATCTATCCTATCTTTATATATATAGATAGCCTTACTAGTAGGACTTCCTATTTAGCTATAATCTAGATTATCTACTATAGCTTAGAGGCTATCTTATCTAGGTTATTCTTAGTTTAGAGTAGGTGCTATATAATTAGCTAGATGTATTTATCTACTAGCTTCTAGATACGTTCCTAGTCTACTATTCTCTATTATCTCCTCTTTTCCTCTCCTCTAGGCTAAGTTTTAGTGCAGATTATAGTCTAGATTAGGAGATAGTTAGAGCTATATATCTCTTCTAGCTTTGTTTTATATTCCTAGATCCTATCCTAGAGTAAGTAGCTAGCAAATACTAGGTTAAGAGTCTAGTAGCTTGCTATATATCTTTCCTATATAACTATTCCTAGTTTAAGTATAAGGTATAGGTCTGCTCTTATAGTAATTTCTATTAGTTTGTCTGCTATATAGTATTAGCTCTAAGTAAGGTTGCCTCTCTATTATAGATAGTAGAGGTTAAAGTCTCTACTACTAGGTATTCTAGCTCTATTAGGTAGCTACTAGGCTATGTTATCTCTTAGAGTAGTATAAGAATCCTATCTTGTCTATAGCTTTTAGGCCTATATAGGTTATAATAGTTATAGATTTATATAGGGCCTCTATCTATCTAGACCTTAACTAATATTATATCTCCTAACTAGTAAAGTATCGGTCTCTATATATCTATATATATTTAGTCTAAAATTAATATTACTACCCTCGGGTTCTAGTATTCTAGGAGGACTATATAGTATCCTCTTCTTAACTTAGTTCTTCTATTTTAGGTATTAATCTATAGTTCCTATAGTGCTATAATTATTACCTCTATAGCGTCTAGTATTAGGGTCTAGGTAATATTTAACCTATTTATATTCTATTATAGGACTATAAGGGTGTAACTATTTATTAGAGTCTTAGAAGATAAGCTTAATTAGGTCTAGGTCTATGTCCTATTATAGATATTCTAGGTCTCCTTAGGTCTCTAGCTTATCTAAGTTAGGGAAGAAGTAATAGAGCTTATCGCTCTATTTTCTTCCTACTATTATAGCTATAGTTATGCCTACTAGTCTGCCCTTATACTAGATTACGCCTTAGGATAGGTTTATAGGTAGGATTTTCCGCTTTAGCTAGCTTTGCTCTAGAACTAGTCTTAAGGTCTAGGTAGAGTTAGATTCCTACTATCTAAGGAACTATATAGAGAAGTCTCTCGCTCTTGCTTTTACTACTACCTTAAAGCTATATTATATAGAGTATACTTTATAGTCTCTCTTATAGTTACTATACTTAACCTTTATTTCTTTATAGGTATTAGTCCTATGCTGCTCTATATATTTTCTATATATATCTCCTACTACTTTATAGTACTTAGTAATATAGCTAAATGTATTATATTTTATATACTAGGTTATCCTTTACTAGGGGTAGTATAGTTCTATATTATACTATATAGATCTAATAGTAACCCCTTTCGTATATATTTCCCTAGCTATATATTTGTCTTATACTACTAATACTACTAAGGAGATCCTAAGGTCTACTCTTACTTTCTTACTCCTTAGCTAGAAGGCCTTCTTAATCTTAATACTCTATAGGAACTAGGTTAGGTTATCTTACTCTATCTAGGCCTAGTTCTTCTTATCCTTAAGGTTCTAGCTAGTCCTAATACTATATACTAGGACCTAGGTAGTAGGTATATCTACTTAAGCTCCTAGGAATGTATTCCTAAGCTATACTTAGTCCTATTCTAACCTACGCTTTTTAGCTTCCCGGTATAGGATAACCTTAAGGTCCCTACTTAGAAGCTTCTATATAGCTTTAACCTATTATGTTCCTAGTTTGTTTTTTAGCTCTTCGTAGCTAAGCTTCTTTACTATCTCTCTTTCTTCTTAGTTTCTTATTTTAATAGAGATAGTAACTACTACTTAAGGCTATAGCCTTAGTATTATATATATAAATTAGGCTATTTAGGCCTATGTTTTTAAAGTAGTAGTAGGTAGGGGTATATAGCTCTAGAGTATTTTCTAGATAACTTAAATAGCTAAGGATTCCTTTTAGTCGAGGATATAGTAGAGTAGAGCCTATTAGGCCTACTAAAGAAGGAGGAGGGTAGTAGTTAGAGTAGGGGGTTAGGTAGAGTCGAGTTAGCTCTAGATCTACTTAGTAAGTATTTTAAGGTTCCTTCTAATAGTTAGTCTTAGTTATATAGTATTAGTAGTTTATTTCTAGCCTATTAGGCTAGGTAGTTATTATAGGTAGATAGGAGCTACCTAGGAGTTAGAGATGCGACCTCCTTCTCCTAGGCCCTCTCCTCTATCCCTAACGTTACGTCGCGTATTAGGGTAATCTATTACGTATCGGGAGGCCTCGAGGCCTCTCTTTATCGTCGTCGTCGCCTACTAGGGCTCGTTTATTCCGAAGTTAGTAGCCTTTTATAAGTTATATATATAAGGATATTAATATATAGGTAGTAATAACTCTATAGATAAGTTAAGTATTAGTTCTAAGATAATCTAGAATATATTCTTTAATTCTAGATAGTCTTATAGTAGGCTAATCTATTATCTCTAATTCTCTTTATATAGTACTAGTATAGCTCTTTTTCTTCTAACTATACTTATTAAATCTATTTCTATAAAATTAAATAAATAGATCTAACTCTAGAAAATATAAGCTCTTTTAATCTAATTAGTAGTTTCTAGATTTCTACCTTCCTTATTTACTAAGACTCTTCTCTCTTAGCTAATATATCTAATTAGTTAGGTTCTTAAGTAGAGAACCTTTAGAAGATCTACCTTCTTAGAAGGGTACTATTAGCTAGTTCTAAGGTATTAGTAGTACTTAGTACTTAGGTCTAGTCTTATCTACTTAGGTACTATAGTCTAAGGCTTATTATTTCCTCTTTATACTTCTTTAGTATACTTCTCTTTTAAAGTAAAGTATACCTTACTAGGCTTTTCTCTATCTTACTTACCTTTTAAGAACTTCTAGTTTATAACTAGAATCTTCTAAAGCTTCTAGGCTATATAGATAGGATATGCCTCTAGTCTCCCTTATACTCTTTTCTTACTTCTCTATCTAGTTAATACTATAGGTCCTATAAGAGGTAATATCTATTACTTTAAAGATAAGAAGGCTAACTCTTTCTACTTAGAGCCTCTCTATAAACCTAGGCTTATAACCTATTAAATTATATTCTTATAAGTACTTAGTAGAAGGGTATAATATATAGTTAAAGTAGAGGTAATAAGTAGGAACTAACTCTTTAATTATATTAGATAGTTCTAGGTTATATCTCGCTTTTAAGATATAGCCTTAGCTTAGTTATATAGCTTAGAGTTATATAACTTATAATAACTAACTCTAATATATAGTTCCTCTTAGAATATCTAACTAGACTATACTTTCTAATAAGAACTATAATAAATAAATAAAAGAAACTCGTATTATTATTAAGCGTTATTTACGAAGTCGTATTCTTTAAATATTTATAGTAAGGAAGATTAGTTCTATATATCTTTAAGGTAAGTAACGAGCCTAAGTTTAAATAGCTTCTTCTCTTCTAGTAAGTAGGTTTTCTTCTAATCTAGAACTATAGAGATAATATAAGGGCACTCTAGGCTTATACTATAGTCTTTTATCTTATTTTAATAGCGTATAGTTCCTTAGGTAGTAAATCCTAGACCTTTTAAGCGAACTAATATAAGAGAGCGAGGATCTCTTCTTTTTTTATTTTATTAGCGAGAGGCTTAGTATTAGCTTTACTAGTTCGAGAGTAGTTAATACTATAGTAATAAGAGCAAATTATAATTTATAGTATAGAGCTATTACTAGCGTTTCTAGAGAGAGAGAGCTAATATAGGATATCCGCGCGGTTAGTTTATTCCTATTATTTCCTATAGCTCGTATTATTACTATTCTTAGCCTTAAAGCCTAAGTAATCTCTTTATATAAGTATAGTAACTCTAAGCGATTCCTTAACGGCCGAGATTAGCTTAATGCCGTAGTATCTATTCTTTATAGTACTAATATAGGATAATATTACCCGTACGTTCTAAGTCGTAATAGATTAAGAGTTCTTAGACTTTTTAGAGTTCTAGTAGCTCCTTATATAGAAGGTATACTTGCCTTCGAGCTTACTAGCGCTTACTATAGCCTATATAGTATTACGCTCGTATAATAGCTTATTATCTTAGTAGCTTAATTTCTTCGTCTACTATAGTTCGCGCCTTAAGCTACGAATAATATCTTTATCTTATATTATCGAGAGTCTTATTCGTAGAAGTTATTATATAGCTCTACCTTCGGCTCTATTTTAATAAGTAAATAATATACTACTCTAAGGTACTATCTATACGTAGCTAGAATAGAATCGCTCTAGAATCGATAGGTATAGCCGTGCCTATAGCGTTAGTAGTCTATTAAATACTTATACCTAGTTATATAGTTACTAGCTAAACCGCTACTCGTATATACGTAATAGCTCTTTAAGAAACGGGACTATAGCAAATAAAAAGGGTATAAAACGTATTATAAAGGTATAATACTCTACGAAAGAGCTACTAGTTAACGAGTTTTTATAGGCTCCTACTCTACTAAGTTATATAGATTCTACTTATTAGTATAAAGGCTTAGCGTACTAACTAATATCTCTCGGACGCCTCGAGATAAATATCTCCCTTCTTATTAAACTTATTAAATACTACTACGAACTATCTATATACGCGTTATTTATCTATAATACTTTATTATTTTCTTTTTATTTACTACTAGTTATAAATACTAAGGCGCTATTATATATAGCGTAATAGTTTCTATTCTTTTAGTTAAAATCTTATAAGTAATTATAATCTACTATAGTAGCGAGTAGAACCTCTAGGTCGGCTTATATATTAGCTTTAATAGTATATTAGTTTCTACTAAGAATTAGGCTCTTAGCCTAAGGCATAAAGTACGTTAGTAGCATAGTGCATCCACGTGATTCTATAGATCGAGTCTAATAAGTGGGTCTATATAGGGTCTCTAAAGGGTTTAGCTAGCGCTTATTTGTCCTCCTAGAGAGGCTAGCGCCGAACATCCTTGTTATCCCTTACTACTAGCTAGAGCTCTTTAAACGAGACCAGTGCCTCTCTTTCGAGCAGCGTGAATGTAACGTCCAAAAATTCTTTCTTCGTGCGTCAAAAGGTCAAATCGACAGAAATACAATGCCATCAGACGACATTCAATATCCGCCAGGCTTTGGTCTCGCTGACGTAGTAGCCTGGGGAAGCTCCGGGCTAGTCGTCATCGACGAGAAATCGGGGACAATCATCAAGGCACCTTTTGACACCGACAACGAATGGTGTACGCACTCTATTAGAACAGAACAGCGAATCTACGAACGCCTGGCCGAAAAAGGGCCGCACCAAGGGATCTTGTCTTACTATGGAGTTTTCGACTCAGGCATTCGTATCGAATACGCTGCGAACCACGATCTCCAATCGTACCTGAAAACCCATGATGTCGCTCCCGCGCAGGTCATAGTCTGGGCAAGGCAGATTGCAGAAGCGATCAATTTTATTCACCGCGCGGGAATCATCCACGGAGATATCACCTGCGCGAACATCCTGTTGGATCGAGAACTCAATGCCAGATTGGCGGATTTCGCAGGGTCATCTATAGATGGGAGTCCCTTACTGGTTTCAGTCACGTCAAGCCACAAATATCCTAGGGATACCCTTGACGCTCAAGTCGACCTCTTCGCGTTTGGGTCTGCGCTCTACTCGATGATCACTGGGCGTTCTCCATATGAAGAATTGTCAAGTGAAGAGATTGAATATAGGTTCTCGAATGGCAAATTTCCTGAAACCGCCACGTTGAATGGAGTCGGATCTGTTGTGGAAAGATGCTGGCGAGGCTACTACCCTCACAGCAAAATGGTGGTCGCTGATTTGAGAGGTATACATTCTGATTGAACGACGTAGCATACTCTGCTGATGAGAAAATAGACCAAGAAAAGCTCCATACGCGCCCCGTTGGCGTCCCCCGATATCGCATGAAGCAAGTGGCGCTGATGATGTTTGCATCAGCAGTTGCGGTTCCACTGCTAGGCTGGATTTCATTAACAATCATTCCATGGCGACTACGACATTGAATCTGTACGCACAGTATGACCTGCTTTTACGAAAGGCACCTCGGACACTTTCCGACCGCCGGAGAGGTCCCAGTCTGAATGACCTCGCCATTTTTCCCTTTGGCTGGTGTGGCATCAGTGCACGGATAGCCAGTCTTGCGAGCATCGTCACACCTGTCGTTGGTCACCGTAATGACATGCGGTGGGCTCGCCTCGCAGCCTTTGTATTTCAATTTCGAGAGGAAGAAGGTGCACATCTTTTTGAGCCTCTGGAGGTTAGACCTGTCGTTATGGCTTAGCGCTGGCGAGCGAATGGACTCGGGACTGTTTATAGTGAACTGGTCTCGTGGTACGAACGCTGTAAATTCTTATTCTATGATAGTGCTCTTGACAGCAATAGATAACGGTCGGTAGTGCTGTGCGATTGGTGTGTCGCAACGTGAATTAGTAACAAGCGCCTTCTCGCCTATTAGGAGATAGATTTCGATTGGCAGGTCTTCGCATACATTAGTTCCGCATGTACCTATCGGAGTAACCTCCTATTTAGTGTTGCTCTTGCTATAGGACTCTCTAATGCGTCCTACTGTGTTAATGGATGCATAGTGATATCTATGCTCAAGGCATGTGAACACGAGCACAGTCCGTCACACCTAGATGTAGTAGAAATCCGGGATTGAAAGCCAATTATGCACATAATATGGCGGATTTTTAGTTTTAAAGGTGCAAAACCCTAAAAATAGATTTAGACCTTCCTTAATCTACTTAAGTTTCTCGTACTATATCGGAAGTGTCCCCGGTAGTATTTTTATTACGGTTTTAGCAAGTAATCTTATTATATAGCTTAAAGGCAGTTATATATAATTATAGTATTCTTTATTATAGTCGCAAAGTAGCATACGCTAGAGTTACTATATATTACCTTAGTAGAGTTACTCTATTACTCTTTAAATTCCTACGTTATATAAAGTATATTACGATATTCTACTTACTATCTACGTCTATTATATAACTATACTACGCCCTTAAAACTCTTATAAGGACCTCTATTTTATAATTATCGAGCTCTAGAATAATAGTACTATAATTCTAGACCTATAGTAGTTCTACCTCGATTTTAGCTATTTAAGAAAGCTATAGCCTACGCCTTTAAACTATTTATATAATTACATTGCTTCCTAGAGTATAATATAATACTAGGTTATATAACTTAGCTAATAACTTATTTTAGAAGAGAAATATAACCTATAACTAACTAATATAATTAACTTAGTTAGTTCCTACTTATTACCTTTATAGTAACTCTACTTCTACTACGTATTATACTCTCTATCGAGTACTTACGAGAATATAAGTTAATACGCTCTAGAATACTATACTATAAATACTACTATCTAGATAAAGATAAGCTTAATATTAGCTATATTATTAACGAGGACTTCTTTAAGTAGCTAGATTAAGTATATAAGAGATAAAGTAAAGACGTATTATATAGATAAGTAGACTACGCTAATACTTTACTCTAGTTAGACCTAGACAAACATCTACTATAGTATACCTAGTAGCTTTATAAGAAGATACTAAAGGCGCTAGGAATTCTTATATAAACGGCTAGATTCTTACTATTTTCTATAATTACTTAGAGTCTTAGAGTACTAGATAGCGTACTAAGAGCTCGTCTTTAAGCTCTAGAAGTATTACTATAATAAGCTTATTAAGACTAATATTCTATATAAGTATAAAGTATAGATACTAGTAGCGGCTATATATACTCTATAAATTATAGAAGAATTTAAACGAGTTATATAGGCGCGAGAATCTACTATACTTATATATTAGGTAATATAAGTCCTTAAAGGTATAAGTAGATTAGTAGATAATAAGTAAGTTAACGAGGATAAATCTAACGCTAGCGATATAATAGACGCCTTCTAAGGATACGTCTTAGATATATATAATAGTAGTTATTTACTTACGAAGTCCTATTATACGCCTCTATATAGCTATAGATAGAAATAGATACTCTCGAGTATTTTAGCTAAGTATAAAGCAAAGATAACTCTAATAATAACCTCTTATAGTAGTCGACTAAAGAACTATAGAAATATAATAGATAGATTAATCTTATTGCCGGTCTACCTCTTTATCTAGAGTAAGTAGCTTTGCTCTAGTATTATATAAAAGGGAAAATTCTATAAAAAACCCCTTATCTTTCTCTTTATGTTTATAGTTAGTAGTTACTTCTTCTGTCTTGCCTTTCTTTAAGTAAAATTAGGCTCTCTTATTGCCTTGCTCTCCTTCCTAGACTCCTCTTTATCTCCTTATCCCTCTATAGCTTCGTTCTCCCTTATTAATCTCTTCTCTAGCTAGGGAGAACTAGTCTAATAATCCCTCTTAGATTAGCTACCTAGCTATAGTATTAAGGCCTCTTAGTATTAAGTATATATCTTCCTATAAGCTAGTTCCTACTACTATAAATAGCTAATATCTATTACTCTAATAGTTTTAGTAGGATATATAAATATACTTAGTATCCTAGATACCTTAGTTATATAGGCATATTAGGATAACTCCTAAGACTCTCCTCTTTATTAGGTACGCTCTAAGTCTAATATATCCTATTCTAATTAGGGTAATTATCGTGCTTATAGGCCTTAGGGCCTCCTTATAAATCTCTTTAGCTCTAAATTATCCTGCTATAGCCTATACTACTAGTTGCTCCCTTGTTATACCTCTCTTTTATTTAGCCTTCTCCTATTCTTAGTCCTATCTAGTAAGCTCCTACTAGTTCTTAACTCCTATCCTTATTTAGGGTAGCCTCTAGCTTAGGGTTATCTCCTAAATTTCCTATACTCTTATCTTATATTGCTTACTATACTAGTTGCTTCTTCTCCTTACTCTTTATTCTCTTTAGATAATTCTTCTATATACTTACTTAATATATTAGTAGGTTAAGTTATCTACTTTATTCTTTATATATTATCTAGTAAGGTCTTAAGTATAGAGCTAGATTAGAGAGATGCTTGCTTCCCTTTAAAGGACTATAGCTATAACTAACTTATATATACTTATAATATTCCTTAGAGCTTAGTTCTAGACTTACTTAATTAGTTTAGTAAGGCCTTTATTATATTCGCTTGTTCCTTCTAGGTTAGACTAGGTTTAGTATCTATATACTAGGGCTAGCCTAATAACTATAGTATAGATATATCTTACTTTCTTAAATAATGCTCCTTAGGTAGACTTATATAGCCTCTATAGGGACTAGATCTAGTATATGCCTTTCTTAGCTACCTTCTTAATATATAGGCCCTACTTAAGTTTAGTATCTACCTAAACTCTTAATAGTCTTAAGGATAGGATAGGTTTACCTCTAAAGCTAGGGATCTAGACTATAGCCTAGAGGTTATAGTTCCTTCTTCTTATAAAATAGATAAGCTAATACTTCTATAGTATAAAAGCTACTCTATATCTTATTACTTACTTTATATATTTATTATAGGCTTTCTCTAGTTATTTATAGTTCTCCTTTATAGATATACTATATATAAGGATATTAGAATTATTAATAAACCTTATTACTATAGTATTACCTTCTTAAAGTAATAGGAGAAGTATAGATATAAAGAATAGGAATAGGATTAGTAATAGTATTAATCCTTAGGGGATTCTAGTATCTTGCTTTCTCTTCTAGTTTATAAATTCTCCTAGCTTAAGGCAAGTTATCCTATCTTAGAGAAATAACTAGATAAACCTAATTAGCTAGTCTAGATAGCCCTATATCCTAATATTATAAAGGAGTCTCTAGTAGGATACTTTATTAAATGCCCTAGATATATCTAGGTAGAGTATTAAGGCTACTACTCTAGGCTTAACTTTCTAGATTGTCCTAACTTATTTAATAATAAGGTTAAGTACTATAATCGTAGATCTTCCTAGTCTTATACCTATTTATAATTCTAGTAGTAGGCCTCTCTCTTTTACTACTTTAAATATTCTCTTTATAACTACTACTTCTAGTACTTTAGTTAGAGTATTAAGAAGTACTATTAGCCTATATACTCCTAACTTAGTATAGTTAGGCTTTTATAGCTTCTTAATAACTATAGTAATAGAGTATTTAAATAGCTTTAGGTAGTATGCTTAGCTAATATAGGCTATAAAGAGCTTAGCTAGGAATAGTATAATCTCCTATTAATATTTCTTAAGTAGTATATTCTAGATCTAGTCTAGGCCTAAAGCCTTCTTACTCGGGATCTTTTTAAGTATTATAAAGACCTCTCCTTTAGATATCTTATCTTCTATTTAGAACTAAGCTAAGAGGTCTATATTTAGGATATCTCCTAGGTTTGCTTTAACTAGTAGTAGGAGGAAGTAGTTTATAAGGATTCTTACTTTACCTTCGTTTATATAACTATCTTAGTATATACTACTACTTAGTATAGGAAATTATAGTAGTATATATCCTTATTATACTTTTTCTCTTACTTATTTTACTAGCTTCTATATCCTACTTAGGTCTTTAGTAATCTTACTAACTATTTACCTCTAAGATATATTTATTACCTTTCTAACTAGCTTATTCTTCTTATAGCTAGTATTTAGGTAGTATCTATAGTTCTCTTTAGACTTTATAGCCTTCTAGGCTCTTCTTACTACCCTAGTAGCCTTAATTGCTTTACTATACTCTACTAGCTATTTTGCTTTTATATATTATAATAGCTTTATATATAGGACTACCTCCTTTACTACCTTCTAAAGGGCTTTCTAGAGAGCTTATACTGCTTTATCTAGCTCTTAGTAGTTCTTAAGTAGTAGTAGCTCTAGCTTCTTTATAGCTTTTTAGACCTTCTACCTTACCTTCTTCTACTTTACTTTTATCTATTATAGTCTTAAGCTCTAGTTTTTCTAGTATAGGTTTATAAGCTAGTCTATAATAGTTAGAATTAGGATATAGTCTAATCTAAATATATTATTAGCTATTGCCTTATAGCTCTATAGTCTCTATTAGATAGCTTAGCTAGCTAAGATTAGGTTAAGTATTTAGTAGCTAGAGTTATATCTCTCCTATATAATAGTTCCTAATTCTAGTAGGAGATATAGGCCTGCCTATATAGCTATCTAGATAAGGGTGTCTGCTATATTATATTATAACTAGACTAGGTTTCCTCCCTATAGTAGGTAATAGAGATTAAAGTCTCTAACTACTATAGTCTTACTTATAGCTACTTCTTAGGCCTCTTAGATAGCTATTTCTAGCTATATAAGTATACCTATTATATTATAGGATTTAGGGCCTAATAGGTTATAGTAGTTATAGATAGTAATAGGTTTCTCTTAGGTTATTACTATAATAAAGAGAAGGTCTCCTAACTAGCTATCTATAATGTCCTACTTTAATATATCTAGCTCTTCTAATACTAGGAATATAACTCTTAGGTACTTATTCGTTAGAAGGACTTAGTAGTAACCCTTTTTTATTTTAGTTTTCCTATTTGCTAGGTTAATCTATAGTTCTTATAGTACTATAATCTAGGTAGTTCTTAGGTTTAGGCTATTTACTAGTAGTACTTAGGTAGTAGGTATATAGTTTATATTATATTAGTAGATCTATAGGTTATATCTATTTATCTTATTTAGTTATAATAGTCTCCTTTAGCTTAGCTCCCTCTTCTTATTAGGCCTCTTATATACTCTTAGCTTATATATATATTAGGAGCTTGTTTATTTGTCTTCTACTATCTATAATAGTAGAGTTAGATCCTAATAGCTTTCCTAGTAGCTTATTCTATCTTGCTTAGCTACCTTATAGTATCTCCTTAGCTTAGAGCTATTCTACTAGGCTTATTAGTTTCCTCTTCTTATTAGTTACTATAGTAAATCCTTCCTTATTATAAGTTAGTTATAGTAGAGTTTGCTTTCCTTTAAAGAACTTTAAGAATATTCTAGCCTTAGCTATTACTACTTGTTTATATTTGTATATCCTTGCTTATACTAAGTAGTCTCCTTTATAGTTATAGTATTTCCTCTCTTATATAGTATAATTAGATGTTTTATAGTTTATAGAGCAGGCTCTATATCTATCCTTAGCTTCCTTATAGTATATAGTAATATATTTAAACTTATTATACTTTATATACTATATAACTCTTTATTATAGGTAGTAGATTTCTATTAGGTAGAAGTTTGCTTTAATAATAAATCCTTTCTAAGCTATAGCCCTTACTATTTACTTATCTTAGAACTTAATAACTATTATAGAGTATCTCTAGCCTTCTCTAGCTTTAGGGCTCTTTATTTATATAGCCTACTTAATCCTTATATTTAGAAACTATAAGATATTCTCCTCCTTTATTATCTTAATATATTCCTTAGCTCTAGTATCCTAGTTTGCTCTAACTCTATATATAAGTACTCTATATAGATATTTAGCAACCTAGGCTCTAGGCTAGGCTATATATATCTAATCCTAGTTCTCCTCTAGCTTTACTCTTTCTTACTTCTTATAGAGGAGTACTTTAAAGTCCTTACTAGATAGCTTCTAGACTATAGCTACCTGCTAGATTCTAAGCTTTACTCTAATTTCCTTCCTACTTATTCCTCTAATCTTATCTCTTTCTTCCTATATACCTATCTTAATTATAATTACTATAGTTACCTAAGGTATTATCTATATTAGGGTCTAGATTTAGGCTACTTTTTAGGCCTATAATTATCCTATATTATAGCTATCTAGCTTCTTCTAGAGGGTTCTCTAGATATTCTAGAGGGTAGAGGAGATAGCCTAGGTTTAGGCCTAATAGAGAAGGGCCTATTAGGCTCTCTAGAGAAGAGAAAGGAGAGAGGAGTTAGAGTAGTTATAGGGAGAGTTAAGAGCTTTTTAGATAGTTTCTATAAGGGTTATTAGGTTCTTTTAGAGCTAAGTGCTTACTATATTAGTCTCTAGTAGTATCTTCTAGCTCTAAGGGCTAGTTTAGTAGTTTCTAAGAGGTTATCGCTATCCTTAGGTTCTAAAAGTACTAGCCTCTTCTTCCTCGAGCGCTATAATCTCTCTAAAGTTCTTCTATCGCTCTAGATAGATAGTCGTATACTATAAGGCCTTAAGGCCTCCTAGTAGCTAATTCTTCGTCTACTAGAGGTATATGTTTTTTTTCTTAGCGTTTAGAAATATAATAAGACAAGAATAATATAAACTAGACTAAGAAAGAAAAAAGAAAGAAGAAGAGATAAGTAGAAGAGAGAAGTTAAATAAGTAAAGAGGTAGTATACCTACTAAAGTAAAAAGGAAAACTTAGAGGTTAGAATAGGTCGGGACGGGTCCGGGTCGGGTCTAGGACCTAAATATATAGAACTATAATAGTTAGGTCGGGTCCTAGCTAGTTTCTACCTAGTTCCGGACCTATTTAATAAATATAGGTATTAGATAGGTCCGACTTAGGTCTAATAATAGGTCTAAAGATAGGTCTAAATAGAAATATAAGATTTAATAGAATATAGTATAGAAATTCGAGAGTTATAAATAGAAAGAAACCGGAGGAAGTAGAGAGTATAGAAAGCGACGGGTTTTAAAGGTATATTTAATTTAATGCGGCAAATTATACGATTTAGTATAACTATAAGTATACTAACTATAAATGCCGACTACGGCAACCTCTCTACTTATAACGATTTTTACTATATATACCCTTTATAGTTATAACGATTTTCCTTATATATACTATAGAGATTTATCTCTTACTAAATATATTAATTCCTTAAGACGAGAGTAGGCTAATAATAAACTTTATATCCCTCTACTAAATAGTTACTCGCTTTACGTAAATCGTAGTAACGTTAGTACCTATAATATAGTTAATATCGATCGAATATAAAATAACTAGGAATATATATACTCGAGAAGAGGTAGACTAGAGCACTCTTAGCGGCTTCTAATAGAGTACTAAGGGCGCTCGCCTACTAATAGTAACCTTCTTAAGAAATAGCTAAGCCTTTAGAAGCGTCGTAGTAAACTTTATAGACGAGGTAGCTAAAGAGTAGCTTTAGTATAAGTAGATCCGTAGACTTCTAGTATCTATAGATCTCTTAAAGCGCGATAGCTAGAGTATAAGTTAGTAATACTAACTATAAATGCCGACTATATAACTTACTACCTAGCTTATAGCGATAAGTCTTCTATATACTAGCTCTATAAGCTAGACCTCCTCTACTTGCTACTACTATTTTAGCCGGTACTTTTCTAGCTATTCTCTTTCTAGCTAGTTCCTTTTTCGCTACTCGTTTTCTACCTAGTAATCGTTTTCTACCTACTACTCCTCTAGCTACTACGCTACTATTTGTTCTATTATTTACTATATCTCTATCTACTACGTCTCTATCTACTATATTTCTAGCTACTACTACTACTACTACTACTACTACTACTACTACTACTACTACTACTACTACTACTACTACTACTACTACTACTACTACTACTACTACTACTACTACTACTACTACTACTACTACTACTACTACTACTACTACTACTACTACTACTACTACTACTACTACTACTACTACTACTACTACTATTACTATATTATCTCTCTTAATCTATCTCTTATAAGCTATTTAGTAAGCGAGCTTCTACTTATTAAGACGAGGCCGACCGCCTAGTATAGTTTTCCGTAGAGCCTTTCTAGAAAGCTAAGAAAGAGGGGTAGGCGGTATAATACTCTCGTCGCTATTACTCTCGTCGCTATTACTATCGTCGATATTAATAATAGAGCCGTTGTCTTCGTTATTTCTATTATCGCTATTCGCGTTTCTATAAGAATTATTCTAGTCGTTTCTACTAGTAGCCTCTTAGTCGTTACTATTATAAGTAGAGGAGTTAGAAATTAAAGGAGAAGAGGTAGAAGCGCTATATTAGTTAGAAGAGGGCGCCTAGTTACTAAGAAGTCTAGGGTCGATATTACTATTATCTATAGAAGAGTTTTAAAGTAGAGGAGGGTTTTTAGATAAAGAAGGAGCAGACGCTATATCTTAGCTAAAGAAGTATTACTTAGCGAACTAGCTAGGCTTATTAGTAGGAAGTTAAGCTATTATAAAATATAAATACGTAGAGAGGCGAGAGAAAAGCAGTTAATTAAGCTACGATTAACGTACGCGGTAGTATTCTTCGTACGCGTAATACGAAAATTCGTTAGGAGATATAAAAAAGGAAGGCGATAATAATAGGCTAATAAAGCGCGACCGCCGATAAGTTCTAAGGAGGTAGAGGTAGTAGTATTACTAATAGTTCGGTAAGAGTATATAGGTTAGCTAAGGTAGACGTTAGGCTCGCTAGCGCGCTAGCTATAGCTTTACCTGCGCTATATATATTAATTCTAAGCTTCTAAGTATAGTAACGTATACTAGGCTCTTTATAGTTAGCAATTATAGTTAGTAACCTAGTATTATATACCTATATTATTATTCCCTCCTCTATTCTAGCTAGTAAACCGATAGCGTAGATAACTATATAGGTATATATCCTTTACTTATAGAGTAACGCGCTTCGCGTAGATCGCTAGAAGGTTAGAAATCTCGAACTCCGTAACGAGAAATGCCTCCGCCGCTTCCTAAAAGTATTTAAGTACTACCGCCTAGATTCTAATAATATTACTACTATCTCTATTTATTATAATCTCGCGGATAACGCGCTAAAAAGGGATCCTTCGGATATATAAAGCTATTATTCGCTAAAGCTTACGAATCTCTCGTAAGGCTACTATTCTTAGCTTTAACCGCCTTTTCGAGATACTAGACTTACTAGCTCTCGTTCGTCGCTATATCGTTCTTATAGCTATCGCTTTTTTCTATAGAACTACTATCTTCCTACGAGACTCGTCGTCTAGTACCGTAGCCTTTAGTAGCCGTATTCGCTACTACTTAGTAGCCTTATTTCCTATGCGTAGAGGTAGTAATAATAGTAGTATATTAGTATCTATATTATAATATACTTATAGAGGAGGGCTCGAGTTAAACTCTATATTAGAGTTCGCTTAGGAAATAAAAGAAGGTATCGAGTAGTATAAATAAAGATATCGAAGAGTTAGAAGAAGTAGATAGATAGAGGTATAAGAGAGAAGAGCTAGAGTAGATAGGAGTACTAGAAAATCGTATACGACCGCTAGAATACGCGAGCCTATAGAGGAGGGGTTAGAGTTTAATAGCGCTATATAGTAGAACTATATTATATTCTACTACTATTACGTCTATATCGGACGACTAGGTATACTAAAGGTTAATATCTATCTATCTACGTCTATTAAAGAAAGCGTCTATATACTAAGTACTAAGCCGTCCGTATAGGCCCGGCTAGACTATAATAATCTCCCTCGGTCCGTCTAGAAAAAAAGCGTTGTCCGCGACGTAAAGTCGCCTTTCCTAATCTATATTAATCTATATTATAATTACTTTCTTAATCTATATTAATCTGTATCTTAATCGCTCTTCTTTCTTCCGAACTCTTCTTAAACTCCTATTAAACTATCCTTTGCCTTTATACTTTAGTTTAAGCGGGATAACTACCTCTTAGTAATAGAGCCGGTAACGATCGCGCCCTTCGCCTTCCTACTATTCTTCTTTAGAGCTCTAGTCGTCCTCGGAGTTCTAGTAGTTTTCGAGGTGCTACGTACGCTACGTAGTACTAGTATATTCTTCGCCTTAGGTATAGCTAGCGACGGCTTAGCCTTCTTCCTCTCGAGTATAGTAGCGTTAGCTATAGGTTTTCTCTTTAGTAGAGAAGCTTTCTTCTACGCGTCGCTATCGTCGCTATTATTAATAAGAAGGCTAGTTATAGTATCGTCGTCGCTTATAGTAGTACGTTCTACGGCATCGTCGTCGCCTAGTATAGTAGCGCGCTCGAGGTCGCTTAGTAGGTCTTCGCTATCTAATTCTTACTCGCTGCTTAGAGTCTCTCGTCTACTACTATATATACTAGGACGGAGCTCGGAGTAGACGCTTAGAGCGAGGTCGTCGCGCTACTTAGGCGTTAGGGCCTAATAATAACTATAGATAGAACGAGTAGATAGACTAAGAGAGTCGGGGTCGGAGCCTATATTATAGTCGAAATTATAGGAGTTAATACCGAGCTCTACTAACTTACTACGCCTTAGTAGGCCGCGGGCGTCTACTATAGCGTCTAGGACGTAGATAGTACTAAGGAAGTGCTTTAGTACTAGTATTATTAGCTACTAATAAAGGTTATTAAGAACGTTAGAGAGGATGCCCGCGTAGTCGATATAGATAAGCTAATCGACGAGGTCGCTAGCGGCTAGGAACGTAGATAGTCTAATATATCGGGCGCCTTTTATAGTATCGGCGAACTTATAGTTAGAGGAGTAGCTATTCTTAAGAATAAAGCAGTCCTAGTTAGCGCTACGGTCGCGGAGCTTCTAGAATTTAGCGCTACTATAGAGGATACGACGGCTATATACTATAGCGTAGTACTCGTTAAGTACGTAGGGGCGCCTCGTAGATAGGCGGGCGTCTAATACGCCTCTCTTAGAGTCGAAAACGGCGGGCTATATCTTATATATAGAATCTACGGAAATATACTTTCTCTAAAGTAGCTCGTAGATGCGACCGACGTAATAGTTCTCTATTTATAGGCTATCTAGCGGTAGCGTATCTATATAGGTAAGCCCTAAAGCCTTAAAATAGATAATATAGTCGAAAATATAGTAGGAATTATCGATATCCTAACTAAAGCGCTACTATAGCTCGATGTCCTTATACTAGATAAAGTCTCCCTAGTATTAATAAAAGGAGTTATCTAACTTATCGGACGCGTTAGAGGAAGCCGGGGCTTCGCTAGTAGCGTCGTCGGTAGTATTAAGAGCAGGCGTAGCGGCTTAGCTATCGGGTAGTAGGTCGTCGCTCGAGGGTAGAGCGAGAGCGTTAAAGACTATAAACGCGAGATTATAGACGTCGTCCCTATAGCTCGATAGATTAGAGGCCTTTACTAGGCTATCTCTACCTTATATACTATTATTATCGAATAATATCTAGAAGAAGTCGTTACGAACTACCTAACGTCTACTACTATCCTCGGCTAAGGGGCGTAATAGTACTATCTCTAGAGACGAGTTCTCTATTAGGCGACGGGCTACTCCGTCGCGTATAGCAAAGCTAACGTACGTAAGCTAGTCGCTATTAACGAGATTAACTAGGTCGCTAGTAGTATAGATATAAAGATAGTAAAGTAAGGATCGCGCTTCTACTAGCTTACTCTAGTAAGGCTCGAAGAGTAAGACTTAAAGTTTATTTATAACGTACTAAATAACGGAGTCGATTATATACGAGCAGGTCTAGAATTAGAAACCTACTAAATAGACGTCGCCGATATTAAACCTAAGATCGTTAGCGATACGATTAAGGCCGGCTAGTATACTAAGCTAGGAATCGCTATTTTAGATAGCTATCTATATTAACTATAAAAGGTAAGACGTCGCGACTTATACTACTGCCTAGCTATCGGCGTTAGCTTAGACGCCCGTATAGAATTATTAGTAGATAAGGTCGAAAAAGCTATCCTCGTTTATAGCCTAAGAGGGGATAGTACCGTTATACTTACGCGCGTATTAAGCGTAAAGTACTACGATCTCGCGGTCGTATCGCTCGGTTATACCGTCGTTAGTAGCCTAGTAGGCCGCCCTCTCCTACTTTATATATTACTTTATAGCGTCCGTAACGTAGTCTATTAGCTAGTTCTTATTATAGCTAGCGGTCTACTCGTATAGCTATAAAAACTCGGGTAGGATAAAGGTTAGGAGGTAGTCGCTATCGCGAAGGAGCGCCTAGCCGGTTAATACGCACGGATATATAGTAAGCTAGACGGTCTAAAGAGCGTTAAGGAGGTCTACTAGACCCTTAGCTACCGTACTATATTATAGCGTCTAGGATAGTACGACTATTCGACCGCGGAGGAGATCTATAGTAATTAGCGCCGTTTACTAAGCCGTATCGTCGGTAGGCTATAGAGTTACCTCGTCGAAGGACGCTTAGTTAAATTCCTACTCTATAGTATTATTAATAGAGTAGCGAGCGAGCAGGTCGGTTAACGGAGGTAGTAGTAGTAGTATTAGTAGTAGACTCGTCGAAGTCTTATCCTCGCCTATTAGTAGTAAAGGCGGTCTTATAACGGCCTTATTCTTACTAGTTAGAGCTTTAACCTTACTCGTTAGTAGTAGAGGTAGTCTTATAACGAGCTTATCCTTAGTCGTTAAGGTCTTATCCTTACTTTTACTCTTACTTATTAGTAGTAGGGATAGTCTCTCTAAGGCCTCGTCGGCGGCGTTACCTATAGCGCCTATAAGTTCCTCGTTGCTCTAGCCTTCTCTATTACTAATTAACTAGTCTAGGACGCTATCTTTGCCGATCTTACGGGCAAGCTTATAGTTCTTATAAACTATTATCTACGTAGCGTAATATCGAAATACCTCGTTAAATCTAGTAGCGTTAGTCTATACTAGTAGTAGAGTCTATTAAAGTAAGGAGTTAGTAAAAGAGTTCTACTTTAGTAGCCTACTAATACGTACCTAGTAAATAGCTATCTTAGCCGCGACCTAGAAGGCTTATATATCGCTAAGGGCGAAGGTTTTAAGCTAGTAGAAGAGTAGGGCTGCCCTAGAGGCTTTTAGTTTATCTACTAACCTACTAAAGTCGTAGCCTTCTATATAGGCGACTATAGCGACCTAGTCGACTACGTCGTCTATACTAATAAGGTCGAGCTCTTAAGTCGAGTCGACGAGGATTAGCGCTAATAGACGATAGACTACTAAAAGAGTAAAGTTAAAGCCGAAGATAAGTACGTCGGCTAATAGTCGAGCTATTTAAGTATAGCGAAGTCGTAGACAAGAGAGGAACTAGAGCGCGAGCTATAGGTTATAATAGAAGATATAGGTATAACTATCTCGCGTATCGACGACTATTTAAATTTCCTATATAGTTAGAAGATAAATATATAGCTTCGATACTAATATAAGCTATATATAAGAGAGGAAGACGAAGTTAGCGCTATAGTTAAAGAACGCTATTAGTACGACTACGTCGTTAAGTATACTATCGTCTATTAGCTAGAGTAGAAGCGCCTACGAGATGCTAGTTATTAGCGGTATAGAGTCTTATAGTTAGAAAGGGAACGTTGTCGTATCTAGTTTCGTCGCCTATATCTCTAGAAGCGGTATAACTAGGCTATATATAACTACGTTATATATTTAGGAGGTCGTTATTAGGAGGATATAGTCGTAGCTAGCGAATAAGGCCTTAGGTAGTAGATAAAAGAGAACGAGCGAGGCGTCCGAAACCTCCTATAGATAGAAGAAGTCGCGCGGCTCGTACTAGAAGAAAGGGAGGGTCTAAGTACTAAGAGAGTAGCAGGCGAGGACCTAGGCTTCCTCTAGTATATAGGCGTACGCTAGAACGACGTCGCTATAACTAGACGCTAGTATAGTAGCGACCGTATCGAGGAATTCCTCCGTCTCTAGTAGTAGCGCCGTTATTAGATTTAGTAGTATAAGGAGTATAACTAAAGAGAGGTATACCGCGTCGCGTAACTACTATATCTACTAGCCCTTAATCTCTACGACTCTAATAAAGTACGTAAATTCGATAGTATATATCGACGTATAGCTAGCTATTAAAGAGTCGACTTATAGTATTAGCTAAGCGACAATAGGGATATATAGTAGGGCCGTAATATCGATAATCGCGGCCTAGCTAGCGTCGAACTTACTATAGATCTCGACGCGTATTCGCGCTAGGGCGCTAGTATAGTCTATTATCGCTATAGCTAGAGTATATTTAGAGTCGCGTTCGCGAGGCGGGTCGTATTACTAGACGCTATCGTTACGCGAGGCGAGGACGTAGCGCTAGCGGTTATTAGACTTTACTAGAGTAGCGGATTTACTAAGAATAATATCGCGGCTATAGAAATAGCTACTAGATATACCTACGGCGATTTGCGTAGCGGCGCGACTAGCGATAGCGGTAGTAGTATCGTCGGGAGTAGTAGTAGCGACGGTATTAGCGGCGCTATCTTCGGTAGCTATATAGGTAGTACTATTAGCGGTAATAGTAGTAGAAAGATATAGGAATAGAAGAGGTAAGGTATAGGGAGAACTATATTACTAGAAAGTAATAGGTAGACTATTTATTCGCTTAGCGTACTATAAAACTAATACCGAAGTAGAGGAAGTAAATAGAAGAGTTAATAGTATAGCTAGCGTTCTACGCGTACGCGACGCGCGACGTTTACGTCTACTAGCGAGGATCGAGATAGCGATAGCGACGCTAACTAACGGTTTAAAAAAGGGCTACGACGTTATCTATAGCTATAGTACTAACGTAGTAAGGAAAAAGGATAGGTATAGTCGTAAGCTACAATTAGGTCGGCTGCGTCCCTAAGGTTATTAATATCGTACTAGACGTTATAGCTATAATACTAGTCTCTCTACTTAATAAGGTACTATAGACGACCGCGAGACGTACGGCAGTTAAGTAGCTACTCGATCTCGTATAAGGGCGCCTCGTCGTCGGCGTCTATACTAGTCTCGACCGGGCCGAGCTCTAGTAGCTATCGGTCGTATAGGTCTTAGCTCTCTAGCTAGGGTTCTAACTATACTACGGAGATAATAGGGTATATTTTTATTACTAGTAGTAGGTAAAGTCGGTACGCTAACTATCCTACTAGGCGGTCGATCGTATAGAGGCTAGAGCGCTAGTAACCGAATTTCTAGTTAGTCTAGCTAGCGTTCTAGTATCTCTTATATAGGCGAAGTAGTACTCGTTAGCTAGGATAGAAGCGAATAGGGTAGTATATCGCGTCGTACCTATTCTTTATTATAGCGGCTACCTACTCTAAGGCGTCTACTACTTAGTCCCTAGCCTCCTACTATAAGGCAATATAGTCGGCTATTAGTAGCTCTACTAAAGAGAGTAACGCGTTTAGGTTATTCTTAAAACCTTATAGAATAACGTTTAGGATCTCGCCCGAGGAGGTATTTCTAGAGTTATTTAGCTCGGCCTAGATAAATAGAAGCGCGTTAGGCTACTCGGCGTCCGGGAAGGACGTAATAAAGTAGCGTAGCGCGATCTCTACGGTCTAGTTTATCCGTTTACTCTAGCCGTCGGCCTAGAGGTAATAAGTAGTAGTAGTAAGGAACCGAGTGCCTAGCTTCTAAAAGGCTACCTTTATAAAGTCTAATATCTAGATCGGGTCGCGGTCTCTAATTATAATAGACGGGAGGGACCGTTCGGATACTACGTAGCTATAGATCTAAGCCGCGCTATATTCTATAGCGGTCTAAGTAGACTAAACTTTAGTAAGGATTACCCTCTTAGAGAACTTATACGTCTTAGTAAGGAAGCCGTTATAATCGCCGATAGGTAGTAAGCTATAGACCTAGTCTATAGTAACTATATAGTTAGGCACGGCGATCGTATAGATCGGGTTTAATTCGCTATAAGGCCTATACCGATAAGTCTAGTTAAGTAGGTAGTCTAGGTAATATTTAATATAACGGTAGAGTTCTCTCGAAAGTTAGCGGATATAGAACGACGCAAAAACGCAGGCGTAGGCATAGTAGAAGCCTAAATAGTAGTAGTCGTCGTATACTATCTTAAAAACCTCCTTATATATAGCTATAGGAATATATAGGCGTTCGCGACTATCTATATTATTCTTAAAATAAATTAAACCGTCCCTTAAGAAAAATTATAAGCCTAATAGTATAGCCTTAGGTTTGTTTTATTCTCGATTATCGTCGTCCTCTTCTAACTTATAAACGCGTCGATCCTCTACGGCTCTTAGTTACTATAGCCGCTATAACTAAGTAGGGTCGTCTTAGTAGCCCTATACTAAATCGGCCTTAAACTTAAGTAATAGCTCGACGAGTAGGGAATAGAAGACGAGCGCTTCCGAGGACATAAAGGGGCGGCTACTATACTTATTAATTAAGGACGCTAAGAAGTATTAAGTATTCTCGTAAACCTCTAGGTAGAGATAGATAAGATTATCGATTATATCCCTAGCCTAGTTAGAGTTATTATATACGAGCGGATCTAGGGTATTCGTATTACTCTTTCTAGAGTCGTTAATAAAGCGACTAAGAGTATTAGGTATACTATATAGCCGTCTAGGGTAGTAGAAGGCTACTAACTTAAGGAACTACGAAAGATACTAACTAGCTTAGACGAGGCGAAGGTTTATCTTATCTAGGGACGTAGTAGACGTTAATAAGTCGGACCTAATTATACCTAAGGCGGCCGTATAGTTAGTAAATATAAAGATCGGCCTCCTAGCTATCTATAGGATATAACGGAGCTTCCGAACCGTTTATAAGAGCCCCGAGACCTCTAATTCCGTAGTAGAGTATCGGGATTCTACGTTAGATAAGGCCTTACTAAGATATATTACTAGCTAGACCTTAGTAGTAAGGAATCGGACGGCTTTACTACCGTTCGTCGAGATAGGATTATTCTAGACTATATACGCGACGGTAGCGTAGCCGAAGGTACTTAAATCTAAGTCGATATATAGTAGACGATCTAGATTCGGATAGTATAGGAAATCGGCTATCCTATATATCTCGTATAGAATATTATAACTATAATACTATCTTACTAAGTTATCGTCCTCGTTCTATATCTATATCCTCGTAGCGAACCTCTTCCTAGGATTACTACGAGTAAAGGCCTAATAGAGGAGCTATCTCTTACGCTCCTCGAATAGAGCGATAATCTATAAGAAGTACGAAATATAGTGTCGCTACTAACCCGTTAGGCCGACGTAGAATTCGAGGTCTTTTAGAGTTTAAAGAAAGGAAAGGTTAAGGATAGCCTTAACTTTTTCCTTATACGTAGTATAGCCTAGGCTACTAACGCGCTAACTAAGTAGGGTCGCGGACGAGTAACTAATAAACGTCTTCTAGAGAGAGATACTAATATCGTACGAGTCGAGTAGCTAAAATAGCTAGTCGAGGTATAGTAGATAGTCGTCGAATATATAGAAGAAGATTATAATATCGTCGATATATATATATAGTAGTAGGATCTATACGGCTTTAAGATTCTATCTAGCTATCTCTATACGTACTATATACTACCCGAATAGCCTATAGTAGCGACGTATATTAATTCCTATCTCTAGTAGAAGTTAATAGCGAGCTTATACTAGTCGGCCTTTACGACTACCTACTAGTAAAAGAAAGAAACTATATCTATAGTAGTAATATACTTAGCGCCCCTTAGTACGTCTACGATTTCGTCTTATTATAGTAGCGAGTAGGAGTTCTTAACGGCTATCTTATTTAAGCCGCGGATATTAACTATAGCCCTACCTTTTCGTACTAACTAGCCGTTTAATAGTACTATCTTCTATACTATAAAGACTAGGAAGCCGAATAGAGTAGGCTTAGTAGTAAATAATATTTTACCCTATTAATATAAGCTATTAAAGGCCTTATCGACGACCTCTCGGTTAGGTTTAGATAATAGGTAGACTATAGTAGGGAGGCGATAGGTATTACTACTAGGTAGTAGTAGGATAGGTATATAGTCGGTTTTTAGGACTCGGACTACCGTGCCTTTATCGATCTATAAGCGTTACTACCTCTATACGAGGGCGGCGTACGTAGCCTACCTATCTGCCGTGCTATATAGTATATAGCCTTCTACTATCCTCTTTTCTATATTTAATAGAGGCATAGCGGGTAGTACTAGTATAAGGGTCTTAGGCTTACGAGCTAGTTTAAACTCTACTATAGAAAATCTAGTATTATAGCTAGATCTTCCTAGTTAGACGTCGAGGTCGTTACGAAGGCGCCTTTAAACGTAGCCTCGCCTACTATATCGAGATACGTAGCTAGTAGTAGGATAATCTCTATATTTATCTAGTTAGCGATTAAAATATAGGTTGTCTACGAGTCTACTAGGGAGTAATAGACGTCTAAACTCTTCTAAAGGCCGCCGAGGTACTAGGGTTCTAGTATAAAGTTAAAGTCGTAGTCGTTTAGTAGCGAGTACTATAGAATAATAGGGACCTTAGACTTAGTATATAGAGAGACGGTAAAGGCATCTCTCGTAGTTAGTATAGTATAGAATAGCGTCTATGCCTTTCTAGCGACTAGGAGGGGCACCTTAGCGCCTTCGTACGAAGCGAGAGTAGCTTGCCGTTAGGGAACGTTAATAAGAATACGCTCTATTATAATTACGTTTATACTAAGGAGGATCTTAACTAGAAGATCCGCGACGACGTACGCGGCGTAGTAGAAGTATACTAGGACGTAGTCGCCGTCGATTAGAGCTAGGGCCTATATATCTACTACCGTATATTAGGTATACTCTTAGAAGCTAAAGATCCTACTAATCTTAAATAGCTAGTTTAAAGGACGAAGCTATACGTCCGAATAGTACTTCGTTAGAAAGTAAAGATTAATAATAGAGTAGCTAGCGCCTATATCGAGCGTAATCTCGAAATCGGGGCCGTCGATACTCGTACGTAGAGCTAGATATAAATACTAAAAGGAACGGATAGAGAGACCTAGTAAGTAGCTAAGTATAGCGGACGAGTTAACTACGCGAGACGGGTCTAGGTTTAGCTTATAGCTACTAGGATATATACTATCTCTATAGGCGAATAGCGCTTTTATAAAGAGGAAGGTCTCGTCGTAAGCGAGGTATTCGTATACGCGTAATAATAAGGCTAGTATAAAAGGACCTAAGAAGGAGGCTATATCGGACGTATAGATAAAGGCGGAGGTCGCTACGAGTTCGGTGCCTATATCTATAAAGTCTACTATCTATACTAGTCTAGTATACGCGTCGACGGGTAAGGGGCTACGGCTATAGCTAGACGGCCGTAAGACGATAGTATAGTCGCTATCGCGTAATACTAACCGATCGCCTTAGGCGACGTACGTATTATTATCTTTCCTTCTATAAGATAGGTTTCTACTATAGGAGCGCTAACGTCTCGGTTCCTTATATTCGTAAGAGTAGTAGCTAGACTTATTATAGTTATAGTATATAGGCTCTTGCTTTACTAGGTCTAGGTTAGGAGCCTTAGCCTAAGTATTATTAGGCGTATCTTCTTTTAGATAGTAGTTCCGGCGATCTTAATCGCGTCTACTTCGGCGGTCGTCTCGTCTCTCGTAGCGCTAAAGTCTATCGTTAGTAGCGTTCTAGTTATTCTAACGCAGACGGTCGTTATACTACTAGAGCCCGTCCGAGTATCGTCTATAAGTATAGTCGTACTCGTAAGAGGCATCCTATTAGTAGCGCCTATCCCTTCTATTAATATATTTAGTATAATACTTACCTATTCTCGCCTTAAGGTTAAGATAGTACTAAAAGAATATTCGTATTTCTATACTTTCTATAAAGGCGTCGATAGTTATTCTATTTATAAATAGGTCTATATTAAGCTAGAGGTTCGAATAGATTTTTATCTACGCTACGTTTAACTAGGCGGTCTAGTTAATCGTCTTAGCCTCTTTTATCTAGCGAACTACGTTTAAGACGAACTCGGCTAGCGGATAGTTAGTAGCGACCTCCTCCTAGCCGAAACGCTCGTCGGCTAGTCGTACTAAGGCTTTAGCTAGGTAGGGAGAGAACTTATCGCAGAGGGCTTTCTTCTAATACTCGATGCCCTTCCTACTACGAATTCTATAGCGGTCGTCTTTTATAAGCTCTAAGAAGAACTAGGTTATTACCGAACTATAAAGGCATTTAACTAGCTATTATCGGGTCGTCTAGGACCTTATAGTTATCGCGTAATCTTTAGCCGAGTCTAAGAATAGGTAGACTAACCTATAGAAGGTTTTGCCTCCTCGGTCGGCTATATTCTCTATAAGAAGCTTAATAGTCGTAGCAGCTAGATAGAAGAAACCTACTTCCTCTAGCTTAAAGCGGCTATCTTTAGATCGACTACGGCTATATAACTAGTTTAGCGAGCAGCTAGGACGCTAACTACTATTATAATATAGATCGGGCGAGGAGCTATTACTATTACTAGGAGACGACGAGGGATCTCGGCGTCCCTATCTACTATAGTAGCTATCTCGCCTCTGGTCGTAGCTATAATTATTCCGACCGCAGTTATAGCGTCCTCTATAACGTAGGTATATTCCTCTATCCTCTCTACTACCTAGTAGTAGTAGGTCTCCTTCGCTAGAGAAAGAGACTAGCTCTACTCGCTATAGACGTTACTAGCGATTAGCCTCTAAGTTAATACTATATCGTAAAGCGTCCGGTAGTTAGCTTCTAGCGTACGCTTCTAAACGCTTAAAACGAGCGTCGAAATTACGTTCTATACGGCCGAGCTACTTATCTTAACGGCTCTAGAACTCGTTAAAACGCTTCTAAGCTTATACTATATACGCTCTAAGCGTATCTTTAATTTATATTAGGAAGCGATCTAGGTCTAGAACTACTAGAGCTAGCATAGGAGGTCGCTATAGCGATAAAGGTAGTAGAGCTAGGCTAGTATCTACTTCTTAGAGTAGTGCGTCCCCTTATAGTAGAGCGCTACCTAGTAGTACGTTCCTATAAGAAAATATCTTTAGAGGTATAGAGTTATAGCGAGGCTAGCGTCTAGAGAGGGCGTCGTAGTAGTTATTATAGTTACGTCCGCGACGCTACTCGTCTTTATACTAGTATAGGAAGTTAATATTATTACGACTAGTAGCGTTACTATATAGTATATCGTATAGCGAAGTCGAAGGGGCTCGACGTAGCGTAATCGGAAGATATTCTAGTATACGCGCCCTCGAGCTAGAGGTAACTAGCGAGTATAGAATAGTCGTATTAGGTAACGCCTATACTAATAATTCCTAGAGGTTAGAATAGGTCCCCGACTTTAGGTCGGTTCCGGGTCTAGGTTAGTTCCTAAGGGAACCGACCTAAGACCTAAATCGATAGGGTCCCTAACCTAATACGAAATCGATAGGTCGGGTCTAAATACTACTAGTTCCTATATAGGTCTTTATAGGGACCTAAGTTTAGAAAGATAGGTCTAATGCTAGAGAATAAGACTAAGTCGCCGCGGGGATAATAGAATTGCTCTAATACTAAATATACGTATATATAGAACTAAGCGTTGCAGTATATTAGAAGCGCTAGTTAAACTAGCGACTATAGTTGTAGAGAAAAATAAGGATGCCGACTATACTTGCCGACTATACTTACCGACTACGAGATATTAGAATTAAATACTATTTATAATATTAACTACGAAGTCTGCTCTACTCTATAGGTATAACGTAAAAGCAAATGCTTCCTTTGCTAAGTACTACGGCGAAGATATATTAGTGCTATATCCTCCTCGTTATCGCTAATCGAGTCGAAGTTACTTTATATAGTAGTTACTAACGTCTCCTAATCCGCCTCGAGCTACTCTTACTACTAATTTACTATATTGTTCGAAGGCTCGAACGTAGTTAATATCGGTAGCGCCTTCTTTATAAGCGAATCCCGAGCCTATTACTACGCGTTACGCTCTTAGGAACGATAGTATATAATATTACTAAACGTCGAGGGATCGTAGGACCGATTATATCGGCTCTAATAACGCGCTATACTAAAGTCGCGCTTATAACTAGTTCTAGCTACTAGGATAGAGAGGATATCCTAGGCTATTAGCGCGTAACCTAGATATTCTAATGCGATTATCTTCTATAACCGGAGCGGATACTCTATAGAATAGGCAGCCGAGTCCTTAAATCTAGCGTAGTAATAACGAGATACCTCGTCCGAATTAGCTAAAGGCTATACGGTCTACTACGGCCGTCTAGATACCCTTTAATTAGAGTCGGAGTTATTACTATCTAATCTGCTATAGAGACCTATTACGAATAATATCGCAGAGCGGTATAAGGCCTTTTTTAGCCTAAACTAGGACGTAGCTACGAGAGGCTTATATCGCGCGTATTCGACCTAGAATTTTAACTAGTAGTAATCCTCGAAGGAGGAATCGAGCCCCTCGCTAAAGAAGGCCTCGCGGTCCTAGAACGCCCGTTTTATTACTAGATTAAGAAGAATCGCAATGCTATATATATTACTAAATCGCTCCTAGGTAGTAGTATAGTACTTCTCGAGCTTTATCTATATAGCCTATAGGGTAGAATAAATCTCCTTTGCTAGAGTTATATTTTATATTTAAGTTTCTTATCTATAATATCTAAGATATCGAATAAGGTATTATAGTAGCTAAGAACGAGGTAGATTATTAGCCCCTTTATTATACTAATCCGTATCGTAGCCTCTACGAAAGGAGTAGTAAGGTTAATAATATATTTAACCCTCTTTTATTCTATAGTAGTTAGCTTTAGTTCGGGCTAACTCTTATTCTTAATATACTCGTCGATAATATCTCGTAGTTAAGAACTATATATTAGTATAATTATAGTTAAGCTCTAATAGGTCTTTATATCTTATATTAGGCGTAAAACCCTTTAAAGCGTCTTCTTCTACTATTTATACTATTTTAGGTACGAATATAGATCTGCGATCCTCTTTCGCTATAGTACTATAAAACTCTCGAAGCGTTAAGTACTAGAGTTTACCTTAACTATAAGTTTCTAAAACTTTATAGGGAGCGGTTATTAGTATAGCTTCTACCGACTACGTTTACTAACTATATATACTTCGTAGGGAGAATAAATAGTACCTTTATTAGAACTATAGCTAGACTTCCTACTTTAAGCCGACGTAATACGTTCGTATCTATCTTCTCGTCCTATCGTTCCTATCTCTCGTTTCTTAGCTCGATCTTAAGAGTAGCGAAGAACTTCTCTAAGGAGAGCTAGATTATATATATAAAGCATAGGAACTATTCTAGATAGGAGAACTCGTAGTCTTTAGTATCTAATATCTCTCTTATATCCCTATCTATTCCTCGGAGGAGAAGTTATTTAATCGAGACTAATAGCTTCGCTATATATATACGCTCGTAGAAGCAAATATCGATAGCCTTAACGCTAGAACTCGTTAGTTAGAAGGTATATATATAGTAAGGATACGTATATAGCTATATATAGTATATTATTATTAGAAGTATTATCCGCTATTAGCGCTATAAGCCTATTAGAGATCTCGAAACGGGTAAGTACGTCGAATAGTAGGTCCGCTAGGACTTCGCCTATATAATAGCCCGAAATATATAGAAAGGCTAGTATAGCCTTATGCTAGGCCTACTCGCTATCGATCTAGTAGCCTCGTATCGTAAGGAATAATACTTAGAGCACCCTAGCGTACTAACCGTCGAGGGCAATAGCTACCTAGAAGGTTCTAGATAGCTAACGTTTTAGATTGTCCTCGGAGTAATCGACCGCGTCCTAGATATATAACTTAATCGTAGCGGCGCTCTTAAAGTCGATAGATCTAGTCTCCTCTAATAGATATTCGTAGGTACGCTAAACTACGGGACTTTCGAAGAAGTTTAAGAGTAAGCCTAGCTAGGAAACTATAAGCCTATATAACTCTAGAAACTTTAATCGTTCTAGGTGCTCTATTCTAGTAAAACTTTTCTTAAGCCGTTCTTATAAATAAGGGCCGTTAGTATATCTACGTTATATATCTCTATAAAGTATAGTCGGCGAGCGTAGTCGGCAAGCGTAGTTAGTAAGCGTAGTCGGCACCTTATTCCTATATTAACGAATACTAAACTTATAGATTAATCTTTAGTAGCCTTAATAACTTCTCTAGTAACTCTATGCTCCTAGGAGGCTCCTTCGTAGCCTACTAAATCGAGGTGCTTTTAGAGAGCTTTTATTCCGTTACCTAGTCCTAGGTATTTAATAACTCTATTACATCCCTTATATATAATCCTCGGGATATACGTTTTTTAGTTTATACCTTTAACGAAAAATCTCTAGGCCTATAACGTTTACGCATTCGAGTTCTATTTTATAAGGTTCGAAGATATTCTACTATACTTATCGTAATACCTCGCCTCTTCGAGCTATTAATAGTAGTAGTAAAAGCCCTCGAACGACTAGGTATACTCCCGCCGCTATATCTATACGCTATTAGTTTCGACCTAGTCCTTAGAATCCTCCGGTAGCTTAGTAAGGTTAGCTAGAGATAGTATCCTATCTCGCGTACTAGCTTAACTACTTAAGGTATTCGTAATCGGATAGCGTCCCTTCCTCTACTATTATACTACCTTCTTAATCGGACTAGAGTCGACGAGAGACAGCTGCGATTCGGAGTTAGTCTATCGTTTATAAAGCCGTATACTTATATATCTCGAGGAAGAAGGAAGTATAGTACTACTACGTTATATTAGAGTCGTAGGATATACTAGTAATACTATAATATAAAGTATATAGTACTAAGAAGGAATCGTAGAACTAGAAAGTAAAAGCTAGTAGAGCAATAGAGGTAAATAATATTTATAGAGGCGATTAAGTTTTATTAGTATAAGTACTAGCGAGGTGTCTCTATTATAGGCCGATAGCCTATCCTAGTAGCGTTATAGAGACGGGCACCTCTAGTACTCTTATTAAGCTTATAATAGTCGCGACTAATAAACGTACTAAGTACTCTTTAATTATAGTAACGCTATAGTCGCCTTCGAGGGCAAGCATCTTACTAGCGTAAGAGGCTAGTAGCGTTAATAAAGCTTAAGTCGAAAAAGCAGAGTTAGACTTAGCCTAAGTAGATAAACCTATCGTAGAGAGAATTTAGAAACTACCTAAAGACTACGTAAAGCAATATAATACTATACGGCAGAAGGCTAGAAATAATACTAAAAGTAAGAAGGGGAAAAAGAATATAGCGAGCTAGAAGTTTAAGGTATAGCTAGAGCTCCTAGATCTAGTACTAGCTTTAAAGATAAAGTAGCAACATGTCTTCGAAGGCGTAACTACTAGCTCGCTATATTCTTTTTCCTCTTCTTATCCTTAGTATTATTTCTAGCCTTCTACTATATAGTATTATATCGCTTTACGTAGTCTTTAGGCAGTTTCTAAATTCTCTCTACGATAGGTTTATTTACTTAGTATACCGTCGGCGGCTATAACTAATCTTAACTTACGAGATATATCCGTATTCTACCTAGCCTAAGAGGAGTTATAGAGCTTCTATATAAACCCTGTCTCTAGCGACTAGAATTTGCGTATAAAGGTCTCGGAGATAGCGAGCTTATCCGTAGACGTACCTAGAAGCTACTCGACGATGTCTTAAAAGCTAAGTCCTCCTTCCTACTTAGAATCGAGCTATATTTCCTATAGAAGCTCTCCGTATACCGACTCCTTTATATCGAACTTATAAGCGTATAACTAGAACGCTAGCCTATTTCGCTTAGCCTACGCTTTAAACGCAACTAGCTTCTAGAACCTATTACTATCCTAATCGTATCCTAATAGGATAAGCTAATCTAGGACTTCTAAAGTCTAAGTAAAGCGATTAGCTATATTAAACTTAGAGGACTTCTAGGAGAGATAGTTGCGATATACTATATAATAATAGGGTAGGAAAATTTCCGTTATAGTTAGAAGACGGCCTTCTACTATTAGCTCCTACTACTAGTTAGTATATAGTTAGTAGGCGTAGTTAGTACTAATTTACCTTCGCTTTCGCTATAGATACTAATATGCGGACTAATTTTATAAGCCCTTTATAAGGCTCTATAGAGCATAGAGTATACTTCTAGTCTAATCGGAGGTACTCGAATGCGTCCTAAAGAAGCTATTAGTTCTAGTAGCGATATACTCTTAATAAGAGCTACTTACGTCCGCTCTAGATACTTAGAACACGTATCTCCTCTTATTCCTAGATTATAGCCTCTCGATAAGGTCTATTTCTTACTACGAGGAACTCGGCCTCTCCTTAATTAGTTATATAATAAACTCGGCTTAACTCTAATATTACGCGCGTAGTATCGCAAGCGTATATACCTTCTTCTTAAACTATCGAATAGCCTTATTCTAAAAGGCGTAGACGGCGTAGCTTCTCTATATAGCCTACTCGCTCTTAGTAGCGACTCGAAGGCAGAGGTTAGTTATTTTATAGCTAGTACTAGCCGACCTTACTAGTAATACGTAGGGTGCCTCCGGACCCGACTTAGACTAATTAGTATTATACTAGTAGTTATAGTTATAGTACGGGTCGTCCGCGCCCTTCTCCTTCTCGATATTAAAATAGAAGCTTTCCTTATCCTAGTTCGCTACTTATATAGTAGGCCTATCCCGCGCGCGCTTGCGTTTCTTATCGTCCCTATTATACGTTAGTACTACCGACTATATTAGCCGACTATATAGATTATTACTTACGCTATCCGGTCGTACTAAGCGTAGTACTCCTCTCTTTAGGCCTTAATCTTCTTCTACTACTACTCCTTTAATAGAGAGCTCTATATATTATTAAAGCCGATTAAAAGCTTCTTCTGCCGAGTAAAGGACTTATTTCTAGCTTTGCGCTACTTATCTACTATAGCTCTTTTAAGCGATATATCTACGTACTAGCTATACTTATAAAGGGTATTAGGATTAGAAAAGTAGCTATCTATATCTTTCCTTATAGCGCCTAGTCGTATCTAAAGTATAGAAGTACTTATACTATCTAAATCCTTATTTATAAGGCGGGGACGCTTTTATAGACTATTAAAGGGCGTAGTACTTATCGGATATTACTTTTATCGCGCTATCGTCGCAAGTTTAGTCGCTAAGAAGAGATAAGTATCGCGAGGTATATAGTAAATATACGCTTAAAATTTAGCAGTAATATAGGTATAGTAGCGGTTAAGGTAGTAGTTATTATAGTAGGAGCTAAGTGCGACAAATTCTAGCTTTAGGTGCGCTAGAAGCTTAGTACGCGGCTGTTCCTACCTAGCCGCTAGCTTACCTCTATATATAGAGATTAGCTTCCTATACTATAGTTAGCTACTATAGTCGGCGATATTATATAATATATCGCTTACCTAATATAGCGTATACTAATATATACGACTATATATAAATAGCGATAGCTATAGATATACTCTAGAGCTAGAATCTATCGTATACGTTACTTAGATTAACCTTACTATCGCTGGCCGAAAAGAGTAACTACTATATACTTATACCCTCGACGACTACTCGTCTACTCGTCGCCGATAGTTACTTCTTTACTTATACTATCGATAACTACTTATCTCCTTAGCGTAGACGGCTACTTCTTAGCTTATATTATCGACGACTGCTCGTCTTCTTAGCGCGGACGATTGCTTTTTAGTTTATACTATCGACGACTACTAGTCTCCTCGGCGCCGATAGTTGCTTCTTAGCTTATACTATCGATAACCGCTTCTCTCCTTAATATCGAAGTAGTATCGATAATTATTTCTTCTTTTCTACTATTATAACGACTCGGTTCCTTAATATAAAGGTAGGCTAGAGAGTCTATTTTTCTATTCTACTACTATATTACGACTACTTAACTAGTAATACTATAGAGTACTAGTAAGTCTAGCTCTTTCCCTTTTATAGTATTTTATATATTCGTAGAGAACTTCGAATAACGAAATATATATACTATAGTCGATGTTATCTATATAATACCCGGATATAATCTATACTATAGTAAATATTTGCGTCTATTACTAACTTGCTATATTCTATAGAGTAGCGAAAGCGATTATAGCGTTCGTATAACTATAACTTCTACTAGGTAAAGATTAGTAGAGGTGTCCTAATATAGTAGTAGAATGCGATATAGTTCTACTATATAGCGCTATCGAACTCTAACCCCCCCCCCTATAGGCCCGCGTATTCCGGCGGTCGTATACGATTTTCTAGTACTCCTATCTACTCTAGCCCTTCTCTCTCGTACCTCTACCTATCCGCTCCTTCTAACCTTTCGACATCTCTATCTATACTACTCGATGCCTTCTCTTATTTCTTAAGCGGACTCTAATATAGAGTTTAACTCGAGCCCTCCTCTACGAGTATATCCTAATATAGATACTAATATACCGCCGTTAGTACTACCTCTACGCGTAGGAAATAAGGCTACTAAGTAGTAGCGAATATAGCTACTAAAGGCTATAGTACTAGACGACGAGTCTCGTAGGAAGGTAGTAGTTCTATAGAAAAAAGCGATAGCTATAAGAATAATATAGCGACGAACGAGAGCTAATAAGTCTAGTATCTCGAAAAGGCGGTTAATACTAGGGACGGCAGCCTTACGAGAGATTCGTAAGCTTTAGCGAACGATAGCTTTATATATCTAAAGGGTCCCTTTTTAGCGCGTTATCCGCGAGATTATAATAGATAGAGGTAGTAGCGATATTATTAGAATTTAGGCAGCAGCACTTAAATGCTTATAGGAAGTAGCGGAGGCATTTCTCGTTACGGAGTTCGAGATTTCTAACCTTCTAGCGATCTACGCGAAGCGCGTTACCCTATAAGTAAAGGATATATACCTATATAGTTATCTACGCTACTAGTTTACTAGCTAGGACGGAGGAGAGAATAATAATATAGGTATATAATACTAGGTTGCCGACTACAATTGCCGACTATAAAGAGCCTAGCATACGTTGCTATACTTAGAAGCTTAGAATTAATATATGCGGCGCGAGTAAAGCTATAGCTAGCGCGTTAGCGAGCCTAACGTCCGCCTTAGCTAACCTATATACCCTTACTAAACTATTAGTAACACTACTACCTCTACTACCTTAGAACTTATTAGCGGTCGCGCTTTATTAGCCTATTATTATCGCCTTTCTTTTTAATACCTCCTAACGAATTTTCGTATTGTGCGTACGAAGGATACTACTACGTATATTAATCGTAGCTTAATCGACCGCTTTTCTCTTAGCCCTCCGCGTATTTATAATAGCTTAATTTCCTACTAATAAGCCTAGCTAGTTCGCCGAGCAATACTTCTCTAGCCGAGATATAGCGTCTACTCCTCCTTTATTTAGAAACTCCTCCCTACTCGAAAACTCTTCTATAGATAATAGTAATATCGACCCTAGACTTCTTAGTAACTAGGCGCCCTCTTCCGGCTAACGCGGCGCTTCTACCCCTCCTCCTTTAATTTCTAACCCCTCCGCTTATAATAGTAACGACTAAGAAGCTACTAGCGATAATAACTAGAATAGTTCTCGTAGAAACGCGAATAGCGATAATAGAAATAACGAAGACAACGTCTCTATTATTATTATCGACGATAGTAATAGCGAGAAGAGTAATAGTAACGAGAGTAATAGCGACGAGAGTATTATACTGCCTGCCCCTCCCTCTTAGCTTTCTAGGAAGGCTCTATAGAAAACTATACTAGGCGGTCGGCCTCGTCTTAATAAGTAGAAGCTCGCTTACTAAATAGCCCGTAAGAGATAGATCGAGAGGGATAATATAGTAATAGTAGCGGTAGTAGTAGTAGCTAGAGGAGCAGTAGGTAAAAAACGATTACTAGGTAGAAAACGAGTAGCGAAAAAGGGACTAGCTAGAAAGAGAACGGCTAGAAAAGCACCGGCTAAAATAGTAGTAGTAGGTAGAGGAGGTCTAGCTCGTAGAGCTAGTATATAGAAGACTTATCGCTATAAGCTAGGTAGTAAGTTATATAGTTAGTATTTATAGTCGGCATTACTAACTTATACTCTAGCTATCGCGCTCTAAGAGATCCGCAAGTACTAGAAGTCTACGGATCTACTTATACTAAAGCTACCCTTTAGCTACCTCGTCCGCGAAGTTTACTACGATGTTTCTAGAGGCTTAGCTATTTCTTAAGGAGGTTACTATTAGTAGGCGAGCGCCCTTAGTGCTCTATAGGAAGCCGCCGAGAGTGCTTTAGTCTACCTCTTCTCGAGTATATATACTTCTAGTCGTTCTATATTCGATCGATATTAACTATATTATAGGTACTAATATTGCTACGATTTACGCAAAGCGAGTAACTATTTAGTAGAGGGATATAAAGTTTATTATTAGCCTGCTCTCGTCTTAGGGAATTAATATATTTAGTAAGAGATAAATCTCTATAGCATATATAGAGAAAATCGTTATAACTATAGAGGGCATATATAGTAAAAATCGGTGCAAGTAGAGAGGTTGCCGTAGTCAGTATTCGTAGTCGGTATGCCTATAGTTGCCCTAAAACGTACAATTTGCTATATTAAATTAAATATACCTTTAAAACCCGTCGCTTTCTATACTTTCTACTTCCTCTAGTTTCTATCTATTTATAACCCTCGATTTTCTATACTATATTCTATCGAATCTTATATTTCTATTAAGACCTATCTTTAGACCTATCGTTAGACCCGAGTCGGACCTATCTAATACCTATATTTATTAGATAGGTCCGGAACTAGGTAGGAACTAGCTAGGACCCGACCTAACTATTATAGTTCTATATATTTAGGTCCTAGACCCGACCCGGACCCGTCCCGACCTATTCTAACCTCTAATAATTCCTAGAGCGAGGAGTCCGTTAGCGATAAGTATCGGAAAGAGGAATCGGAGGACGTCTCTACGAGCAGGTTACGTAGTACGTATAGCTACTAAACTAAGTAAACTATCTATCGTTTCTAGGGCAGCGCTACTAGCTAGTTCGGGGACCGGCTCTATTCCCGTACTAGCGTCTATAGAGGTCGCTCGTACGGCTATACTAGTATCTATAGAGGTCGCTCGTACGGCTATACTAGTATCTATAGAGGTCGCTCGAGGCGCTACTAAATAGGATCGTTAGGCTATCCTTAGAAGGAATATAGTTCTATACGTAGGACCCTATCTACTAGTTAGCGTAGGCGTCTAGCTACGCGGCTTTATCTACGTCGAGCTTCGTTCTAAGCCTTTATTAAGCGGTTACGTAGAATAACTACTTATAGTATCTCGTCTAAGGCGAAGGCGGCCGGCTAAGGTACGGTCGCTATATACTACGGTAGGTCTTAAATAAGTAGAAGGTATATAAGAACGAGTTTCGCTACTTTATTAACGCTAGATAAATTTATAACCTAGTCTTAGGGATATCTTAGCTATAATATCTCGCGCTCTATCGAGGTAACTAAGAGCTCGTACTTAGATAGCGGTGCGTAGTTATTCGTAATAAACGCTACTAAGCGCTAGAGGTTAGGCTTACTACGTCTAATCCTTCTCGAGAGCGCGTCCTATATTAAGAAGACTTAGAAGGAGAAGGTAGTTAATAAGGAAGCTACGTCGATATCTAGTAGAATTAGAGCTACTAGGATAGGTAGTAGAGCTAGTTCCTACTCCTACGAAATAGGTACGTCTAGACTAGTAGGGGCCGTTATTTACGCAGCTGCCTACGAGCGTCGCGACTACCTATAGACGGCCTTAGGAAAAAAACAGAGGGCGTCTAAGTAGCTAGAGGCTATAGATAACCGACGGCTAACTCTCTAACCGCTCTACTCGTTCTTATTTATATACGCCTCGTTATTCTCGTATAATCTTATAGAATATATAGGGCGTCCGCGATCTACGTAGAATGCGGGTCCGGCTACTAATTAAGCCGTTAGTACGTTCTCGATATTCGGTCGTCTAAATAAGTATAGCCTCGTTCGTTAATCGGTTAGGTATTCGAATAAGGTCGAGATTAACGCTTCCGAGCTACTAGTTATTACGTCTATATCGGACAACTAGGTATACTAAAGGTTAATATCTATCTATCTACGTCTATTAAAGGAAGCGTCTATATACTAAGTACTAAGCCGTCCGTATAGGCCCGGCTAGACCGTAATAACTACTATATTAGGATACCTCTACTAATCTTTACCTAGTAGAAGTTATAGTTACGCGAACGCTATAATCGCTTTCGCTACTCTATAAAATATAGTAATAGACGCAAATATTTACTATAGTATAGATTATATCCGAGTATTATATAAATAATATCGACTATAGTATATATATTTTATTATTCGAAGTTCTCTACGAATATATAAAAGACTATAGAAGTAAAAGAGCTAGACTTACTAGTACTCTATAGTATTACTAGTTAAGTAGTCGTAATATAGTAGTAGAATAGAAAAATAGACTCTCTAGCCTACTTTTATATCGAGGAACTAAGTTATTATAATAGTAAAAGAGAAAAAATAATTATTAATACTACTTTAATACTAAGAAGAGAAGCGGTTATTAATAGTATAAGCTAAGAAGTAACTATTAGCGCCGAGGAGACTAGCGGTCGTCGATAGTATAAACTAAAAAGCAATTATCTACGCTAAGAAGACGAGTAGTCGTCGATAATATAAGCTAAGAAGTAGCCGTCTACGCTAAGGAGATAAGTAGTCGTTAATAGTATAAGCTAAGAAGTAACTATTAGCGACGAGTAGACGAGTAGTCGTCGAGGGTATAAGTATATAGTAGTTACTCTTTTTAGCTAGCGATAGTAAGGTTAATCTAAGTAACGTATACGACGGCTTCTAGCTCTAGAGTACGTCTATAGCTATTACTATTCGTATATAGTCGTATATATTAGTATACGCTATATTAAGTAAGCGATATATTATATAATATTACTAACTATAGTAGCCGACTATAGTATAAGAAGCTAAACTCTATATATAGAGGTAAGCTAGTAGCTAGGTAGGAATAGCCGCGTACTAAGCTTCTAGCGTACTTAAAGCTAAAATTCGTCGTACTTAGCTCTTACTATAATAACTACTACTTTAACTGCCGCTATACTCGTATTACTACTAAATTTTAAGCGTATATTTACTATATACCTCGCGATACTTATCTCTTTTTAGCGACCGAACTTATAATAATAGTATAATAAAAGCGACGTCTAATAAGTACTACGCTCTCTAATAGTCTATAGAAGCGTCCCTACCTTATAGATAAGGATTTAGATAGTATAAGTACTTCCGTACTTTAGATATAACTAGGCGCTATAAGAAAAGATATAGATACCTACTCTTCTAATTCTAATACTCTTCGCGAGTATAGCTAGCGTATAGATATATTACCTAAGAGAGCTATAGTAAATAAGTAGCGCAAAGCTAGAAATAAGTCCTTTACTTAGTAGAAGAAGCTTTTAATCGAGTTTAATAATATCTAGAGCTCTTTATTAAAGAAGTAGTAGTAGAAAACGATTAAGGCTTAAAGAGAGGAGTACTATGCTTCGTACGATTAGATAGCGTAAGTAATAATCTATATAGTCGGCTAATATAGTTAGTAGTACTAATATATAATAGGGACGATAAGAAATATAAGCGCGCGCGAGATAGGCCTACTATATAAGTAGCGAACCGAGATAAGGAAAGCTTCTATTTTAATATTAAGAAGGAGAAAGGCGCGGACGACCCGTACTATAACTATAACTACTAGTATAATACTAATTAGTCTAAGTTAGGTCTAGAGGCACCCTACGTATTACTAGTAAGGTCGGCTAGTACTAGCTATAAAATAACTAATCTCTACCTTTAAGTCGCTATTAAGAGCGAGTAGGCCGTATAGAGAAGCTACGCTATCTACGCCTTTTAGAATAAGGCTATTTAATAGTTTAAGAAGAAGATATATACGCTTGCGATACTATACGCGTAATATAGGAGTTAAGCCGAGTTTATCGTATAACTAATAAAGGAGAGGCCGAGTTCCTCGTAGTAAGAAATAGACCTTATCGAGAGGCTATAATCTAAGAATAAAAGGAGATACGTATTCTAAGTATCTAGAGCAGACGTAAGTAGCTCTTATTAAAAGTATATCGCTACTAGAACTAATAGCTTCTTTAGGACGCATTCGAGTACCTCTAATTAGACTAGAAGTATACTCTACGCTCCGTAGAGCTTTATAGAGAGCTTATAAAATTAGTCCGCATATTAGTATCTATAGCGAAAGCGAAGGTAAATTAGTACTAACTATACCTACTAACTATATACTAACTAGTAGTAGGAGCTAATAGTAGAAGGCTATCTTCTAACTATAACGGAAATTTTCCTACTCTATTACTACGTAGTATATTATAACTATCTCTCCTAGAAGTCCTTTAAGTTTAATATAGCTAATCGCTTTACTTAGACTCTAGAAGTCCTAGATTAGCTTATTCTCTTAGGATACGATTAGGATAGTAATAGGTTCTAGAAGCTAGTTACGTCTAAACTATAAGCTAAGCGAAATAGGCTAGCGTTCTAGTTATACGCTTATAAGTTCGATATAAAGGAGTCGGTATATAGAGAGCTTCTATAGGAAATATAGCTCGATTCTAAGTAGGAAGGAGGACTTAGCTTTTAGGATATCGTCGAGTAGCTTCTAGGTACGTTTACGAATAATCTCGCTATATCCGAGACCTTTATACGTAAATTCTAGTCGCTAGAAATAGGGTTTATATAGAAGCTCTATAACTCCTCTTAGGCTAGGTAGAATACGGATAGCTAATTAGTGCTACTATATCTCGTAAGTTAAGATTAGTTATAGCCGCTAATAGTATATTAGTCTACGGTTTACGTCGTAGTACTAGCCGGCTCTCTTTAACTTATATCTCTTATCTCTACCTCTTAGTCTATAGTAGCTTACCGAATATATAATTCTCCTTTATAATTCTTATAGATAGCTTAAGTCTTACCTTCGATAGCTAAGTATATTTAATACTAGCCTTATTCTCTTATATAGTAGTTACGCCTTCGAAGATATACTACTACTTTTTCTTTAGAGCTAGTACTAGATTTAGGAGCTCTAGCTATACCTTAAACTTCTAGCTCGCTATATTCTTTTTCCTCTTCTTACTTTTAGTATTATTTCTAGCCTTCTACTATATAGTATTATATTGCTTTATATAGTCTTTAAGTAGTTTCTAAATTCTCTTTATAATAGGTTTATCTACTTAGGCTAAGTCTAACTCTACTTTTTCGACTTAAGCTTTATTAACGCTACTAGCCTCTTACGCTAGTAAGATACTTGCCCTCGAAGGCGACTATAGCGTTACTATAATTAAAGATTACTTAGTATATTTATTAGTCGCGACTATTACGAGCTCGATAAGAGTACTAGAGGTGCCCGTCTCTATAACGCTACTAGAATAGGCTATTAGCCTATAATAGAGACACCTCGCTAGTACTTATACTAATAAAACTTAATCGCTCTTATAAATATTATTTACCTTTATTACTCTACTAGCTTTTACTCTCTAGTTCTACGATTCCTTCTTAGTACTATATACTTTATATTATAGTATTACTAGTATATCCTACGACTCTAATACGACGTAGTAGTACTATACTTCCTTCTTCCTTAAGACGTATAAGTATAGAGCTTCGTAAATAATAGACTAACTCCGAATCGTAGCTATCTCTCGTCGACTCTAGTCCGATTAAGAAAGTAGTATAATAGTAAAGGAAGAGACGCTATACGATTGCGAATACCTCGAGTAGTCGAGCCGGTACGCGAGATAACCTTACTAAGCTACTAGAGAATTCTAAGAACTAGGTCGAAACTAATAGCGTATAGATATAGTAGTAGGCGTATACCTAGTCGTCCTAGAGCTTTTACTACTATCGTTAGTAGCTCGAAGAGGCGAGGTATTACGATAAGTATAGTAGAATATCTTCGAACTCTATAAAATAGAACTCGAATACGCGAATATTATAGGCTTAGAGATTTTTCGTTAAAGGTATAGACTAGGAAACGTACGCCCTAAGAGTTATTTATAGAGGATATAATAGAGTTATTAAATACCTAGGACTAGGTAACGGAATAAAAGCTCTATAAAAGCACCTCGATTTAGTAGGCTACGAAGATACCTCTTAGGAGCGTAGAGTTACTAGAGAAGTTATTAAGGCTACTAAAGATTAATCTATAAGTTTAGTATTTATTATTACGAAAATAAGGTACCGACTACGCTTGCCGACTACGCTTCCTAACTACGCTCGCCGACTATACTTTATAGAGATATATAACGTAGATATACTAACGGTCCTTATTTATAAGAACGGCTTAAGAAAAGTTTTACTAGAACCGAGTACCTAGACTAGTTAAAGTTTCTAGAGTTATATAGGCTTAGAGTTTCCTAGCTTAGATTACTTTTAAACTTCTTCGAAAGTTCTATAGTTTAGCGTATCTATTATTAGCCGGCTAATATACGTTAACTAGCTACTTATTTTAATACGAGAATTAAGACATGCTACTACTACGGGAACTTAAATTCGGGGCTTACTTTAGTAGTTTCGGGAGTCGGAGTTTAATTAGTAAGGCGGGTATACTTATAGCCTATAGTTCGAACACGAATATAAAAAAAAGGGGACTAATATAGATAGCAACGCAACGACGACGTATAGCTATAACCTCCTTCCCTTACGTATTATATATACGGAGGAGATAGTAGAGAAGTAGTTGCGATAGCTTCTAACGTGCACTTACTAGAAATAGGTACGCCGGATAAGATAGTATCCGAGGACTAGCTACGTAGGGCATTCTATTACCTACCCGCCTTACGACCTACTCTATCTATACTAATATAAGCTACCTAAGTGTATATAGTTTAGGGTTATATTCTAGAGCCGAAGGTAGGGTAAGACTACGACTAAAAAGATACTACGTTACTAAAAGAAGTACTATAGATAAGACTTAGATTTAATTTATATACGCATACGTATATAGTTCGCGGGAAGTTAGCTACTTCTACTATATATATAGCGTTTAGGATTAGGTATAGCACGCGTTTAGAAGTCGCGAATAATATAGACTTAGAATCTAATATAGTACGCGTTTAGGAGTTATAGATAATATAGACTTAGAATCTAATATAGCACGCGTTTAGGAGTCGCGGATAATATAGACTTAAAATCTAATATAGCACGCGTTTAGGAGTCGTAGACGAGACTAGTACTAGAATATAGGCAGCGTAGGCATTGCCTATACCCTAAAGATAAACGAAGACTACGCTCTATTCTTATAAATATAGTTCGCGATAAGGGATAATAGCGTAGAGACGGGTTAAGTATACGCTATAGGCAATACGAGACGAGAAGCCGCTATAGAGAGCAGTAAGTAGAAACTAAATAGTCTAACCTAATCCGGACGCGGACTAGGTAAAGGCAACTTAGGAACATGCGATAAATTATTTCCTAGCAAGATAGGTATCTATTAGGTAGGGAAATTAAAGCTAGGGCCCGGGGCCTTAGCTTAAGTAGATAAAAGAGGGAAGGAATCCGCTAAGATATAACTACTTAAGAACTAAGAGAGCTACTATACTAGGTAATTAAGACGATTATGCGGAACCTAGGCTAACTACTATAGTTTCTAGTACTAAGGAAGATAGGATCTATCGTAGTACGTAGGAGTTCGATATAAGGAACCGACTAGTAGACTTTGCCGCTACTATAATAGGCACTATTAGTAATATACCTAATTAAGGACCCTTCTTATAGCCGCCTACCGCGATAGATATAACGCAGCTCCTAACTTTATAGGAAGTCCTAAGGAGTATACTAGATGCTTATAAGCTAAAGCTATTATTACCTAGAACTAAAGCGAACCCGTTCTTTAGAGGTTAGAATACTACTAAGTTCCTCGAACGGTTCGATAGTCTCTAGAAGCAGTTCGATCTAGAAGGGCGTAGTAACTAAGAAAAGATTAATAGCGTTATCGCTAATACTAAGATTATCCTGCGACCGGAACTAAAGCGGTTAAAGGGCGTGCCTAAACATAACTAGACTAAATTTAGGAAGTCCCTATTAGACTACTTCGCTAATAGTAATACGCATTATATTATTAAATCGGTATCGTACCTTACGTCGTACTATAAGACTTAACGGTTAGAAAGCGATAATCTAAATTAATTCTTGCGATAGTTTCGATTAGCTTCTAACTATATCGATTCCGAAGACTTAAGTAATAGAGAACGATCTATGCTACTACTAAAAGCTTTACTAGATAGTATTAGTAGAAGGATCTATAGGAAGTATAGCCTATATCCCCGGAAGCTAGAGTCCTTCTAACCGTTTAATAAGATTCTAAAGTTAGTAGAAGAAATAGTTAAAGGATCTAAAGGGTTTAGGCTTACTAAAAATAGAGATAAATAATAGATAACCTCGTTATAGAACTCTATCTCGGCTAGCCGTCCGGAAAGAGCTCTAGCGGTACCTATAGGTAATACTCTTATTAACGACGACTTTACTTATAAGTTCGCGAAAATGTCGATCCTATACGGACTTACTCTACGGACCGGAACTAGCCCCGTGCCTATAAATTCTCCGATAGGGATAGGAACGTAGTAAGCCTATTAGGTAAATACTATAAGCTTAGGAAATAAACTACTCGCGTACGTAGGCATAGTTAGAACCTTCGCGACGCAGATCCTAGTATACCCTACGATATAGAATAAGTGTTTTAACTACGGAGACTAAGACTACTACGTAAGGGAATATCTAATTATAGCTTAGCTCTAAGGAAGTAGGTATATCTAGTAGAATAAATAGAGGAGATAGCACTATAGTCCTCCTACTAGAAACTATTAGCTAATTAGTATACTAAAGTAGGATAGCTAGATACTACGAATAGCTTAGATATACCTAGTAGTATAGAGGTTATTCCCTCTATACGGTCGCGTTCTATAGCCGGCTTACCTATTAAGGGCGAATTAGTTATTAGTACTCTAGACACGAAGAGATATAACTAATATAGCGCCTAGAAGCATCTCGAACCTAGGACATTAGATACTATATAGGAAACTATTATATATACCTAAAGATATTTAGTTAGAGCCTAGGGCCCCGACTACGATTCTAACTCTTCTAACGCCCGAACCTATATATACTACTACGACTATACCTCCTTAGGTTATTAGAGGCATATATTTTAGTTTCGTACCTACGCCTACTATTTTTAGAGTAGCTATATACTAGTCTAGATAAGCTAGTATTAAAGAGGAGGATAATTACGACTATAATAGAGGACGAATCGAGGATATTACGGAAGAAGAGCTTAGAAGAAGCCTTAACGTAGCTACTACTATAGTCGTAGGTACTAAGAGAAAGAGTAAGGACAAGGTTAGTAGTATAGTAATCCTAAGCCGGGATAAGTAGTTAGCTCGTATAGCTAAGGATAGAATTAAGAAATAGAAGGGGGCCGTAAAGACGAGATAGCTATAGGCGAAGATCTCCGACTAAGTATTATAAACCTAGGCTTCCTAAGAAGATAAGCGAGACAATCCTCGCCCTAGACCTTCGAGATTATAGAGCTAAGAGATATTTAGCTATATAGATAAAGATATAGCGGACGAAGATATAGAGGATATTCTAACCGCTAGACCCGTTAACCCTCCGATAAGGAAGGCTAGGAACCCTCCGGAGAGATAGTAGTTCGATAATTATATAAGGGCGAAGAGAAAGAAGGACGAGAAGAACTTACTACTTACTAAGAAACTAGAGACTAGGTTGCTTAGGAGGTTAATCTACTATAAGATTCCGATTACCTTCGGGGAATTTATCCTCCTCGGAAGTTCTAAGCTAGCGATTAAGTTGCTATAGGATAGGATCCGTACTAATAATAATAAACTATATAACGCACTCTAAACCGAGCCTATAAATATTAACTAGCTAGTAGAGAATATATAGTAGGCCGGGGAATTAGACGATATTAGTAAGGATTAAGTTAGTAAATTCCTTTATAAGGCTTTCTAGGACTAGGATCCCTATACTAGAGAGGCTCTTTCTAAGGAACTATTTTAGGAGGAAGGGATTAATACGTATCGCGCTTACGTAGTTACGCGGTCTAAAGTATAGACTATTAAGGAACTATACGAGACTCTATCTAGTATAGACCTATCGGTAGTAATAGACGATTTTATCGTAGCTCCTCTTATCTAGGTTCTATATATAGTTAGAACGAGCAAGAATCTAAGCCTAGAAGTTTAAGTATTAGTTAACGAGGGTACGAATTCTTATATCGTCGATTAGAACTAGGTATAGGAAATAGGAATTACCTTAATCTAGAACATCCCGGAAAGTAAAATAATTACTATAGGAGAGCCGGTTACTATCTTAGGAATTAGTAGGAGATTAGTTACTAGCGTTTTTAGCATCGAGATTAAAGTACTAGTTTTCGTCTCTAGGCTAGTTATAGGAGCTACACCTATACCCTTACTTCTAGGACGAACTTAGGCACGTAAGGTAAGACTTATAGAAAGAAACTACGACGATAGAATATAGGAAGGAACTATTAGTAATACGAAAGGTAAATCGGTTACTTTTACTAGGCCGAAAGGATCTAAGAGATGCCTTTTAGTCTAGGACTACCTTTAGAAACTAGCTTTAGGAAACTAGTACGTAGTTTCGCAGCTATAACGATAACTGCTAGAAAGTAAGTAGCTACGATGCTATCGGATTTTAGTAAAAAGAGGGTCGAGGCCTAGGGCCTTAGCTTATATTAGGATATAGAACTAGATACTTAGGCTAATAGAGGTTCCTACTTAGCCGAAGAGGAATTTAAGGATCCGGAAACGATCCTAATCTAGACGATACTATTAGCTTCTACGATAATATAGAAGAGATAGAAGAAGCTACCTCGGTCTCCTACTATTATCCGAGTATATATTCTCTATAAGAGGAAGGCTAATAAAGTACTACCCGTACTTGCTAGCGTATATAAGACTTCTAGAGAAGGTCTAGGAGGAATACTAAAATAGAAAGAGGAGTGTCTAAGGGAGGAAGCCTTAACGCCTCCCGGGACAGGCCTATATAATAGACGATATTTAATTAAGAAGTTGTTTAATATTAAGTAAGGAAGTAGGCTAATAGTAGAAATGCTTACCCTAATACTAGATAGGGTCGGGATTAAGCTCTAGCCGAAGGAGAAGGAACTACTAATCTATATACTATTTAACTATAAGAAAGTACTCGCTTCGTCTTTCGAATACTTAGGCCGTATTTACCTAAGGGTAGCCCTACTATAGGTTATCTATACTATACTATATACGCTATAGTAGTACCTAGGATTCCGTATAAGCCTATTATAGAAGGCATAGGTCGAAGGGATTTTACGAATCTATATAGAAACTAGAACCTTAGAATATAGCTATACTACGTATAGAAACCCCTACTTCTTAGTTTTAAAAAGGGATACGGGGAAGTATAGATTAATTAATGCAGCTATAGAGATTAACCGGGTTATAATTAAGGATGCCTTCTTACCTCCGGATATAGATTCCTTCTCGGAATAATTCGTAGGTTATATTATAGCTAGCCTTCTCGACCTCTTCTTAGGATACGATTAGGTTCTCCTAGCTAAGGAGAGTAGAGACCTAACTAGTTTCGACGGCCCTCTATTCGGTCTTTTAAGAATAACTATATTACTATAAGGAGCGACGAACTTAGTATCTTAGTTCGCGAGGATCGTAAATATAGTCCTATACGATTACCTCTCTTATAGAGCTAGTCCTTTTATCGATAATTTCGAGGTAAAGGGACTATATACTACGTATAGAAACGAAGAGATCGAGCTAGGGATAAGGTAGTATATTGTCGAATATATTTAAGACTTAGATTAAGTTCTCGCGGACATCGAGCGAGCTAGGATAACGGTTACTATTAAGAAGTTATAGATCCTCTAAACTAAGATTAAGGTTATAGGATATGTAATAGATTAAGACGGTAGATATCCTAACGCGGTTCGTATAGCTAAGCTCCTAAGGTAGCTATAGCCGATTAACTAGAAGGAGGTACGTATTTTCGTTAGAATCGTCGTATACTTCCGGATCTAGATTCCTCGTTTCGCTATTATCGCTAAACCTCTATATTAGCTCCTACGTAAGGATACTATTTTTAAATAGATAGTTATCTATAAGGAAGCTAAGAAGTACTACGTATAGTTACTAGTTACTACCTCTATATTAGTTACTATATAATATAGCCCCGAGATAGGAGTTATTTACGTCGTAGTAGATACTAGTATTAAAGGATAGGGAGCCGTACTTATATAGACGGTCGACGATAAGAGATGTCTATCTAGGTACGAGAGTAGAATATAAGATAAATAGTAGAGGAAGTACGACGCTAGAAAGCAAGAATATCTTACCGTGCTCCGAGTACTAAAGAAGTTTAAACTATAGCTCTTCGGAGTATACTTCGTACTCGAGATCGATGCTAACATATTAGTTTATTAGCTTAGCAAGGCCTTAACCGACCTTCCTAATACGACTATAACTAGATAGATCGCCTAGATTCGACTATTCGACTTCGAGGTCCGATATATACCTAGAACGAAATATTAGGGGCTAGACGCGCTATTAAGGCGACCGCAGACCTCTTCTAAACGTAGGGAACTAGAGTAGATAGCTAATATAGTTCTAGATCGCGAGGATAATAATATAATCGACCGCGCCTTCTTCGATACGTTTATAAAGCGAGTTCGCTAAGCTAGAGCCCGGGGCCCCGACTCCTCTAAATCTCTAGACTCTATCTTCCTAGATAAACTAGTAGGTACTCTAGACGACTATAAGCATACGACTAAGTCTATTACCTTCGTACTTCTTCGTAGAAAGCGTATAAAAGAGATAACCCTATTAGAATATAGGAGGTACCTTAAACTTAGCTAGAAGTTCGTAGTCGTAGATCGGAAGCTATATCGCTAGAGATATATAGATATACTATTATGAAGGGTAGTAGATTAGAACTACGCTCGTATAGAGGTCCTTTAGTTAATATACGAGCGAAATAGGCATCGTAGTATAGAAGGCATATACTAAATACTATCCCGCCTATACTAGTAGAATAGAATATACTCGGAATATACGATATACTATAGGAAGTGTCCTTAATATAGCTTCCGGAATAGAGTACGGCAGCCTACTCCTATATAGGAAGTCTAGGTTTAAAGCGTAGGCGAGAAGTAGTACCTAGATCCTATATATATAGATAAGAGGGGATCCTTAATCGTAGCTAGAGAAGGACTCTCTTAGTAGATCGAGGCTAAGGTCGTATATAAGACCGCGAAAGAAATTACCTCGCTATAGATTACTAAATTTATCTATAAGGATATCTTCTACTAATAGAGCGCTCTATAGGAGGTTATTATAGATAATACTAAGGCTAACCTTAAGGATATTACTAATCTTCTCGAGAGCTATATAGTTAGACGACTACGGGTGTCTCCGTATTATCTAGAATCTAATAGCTTAGTCGAGGTAGGTTATAAACTAATACTAGCCGCCTTATCTAAGTACTTAGAAGAAGGTTCTAAACCTTAGATTCCGTACGTTCTATTAGTATTATAGGCCGATCGAACGACCGTAGTATCTTCTACTAGCTAGACACCGGCTACCCTTATAATCGGAAGAGAAGTAGTACTACTAATTAAACTAGATATACGAACGTATAGGGTAGTAGATTAAGGATCGGTTTAGACTCGAGAAGATCTCCTATATATATAGTTACTCGCGCTCGAGAATATATAGGAAATAATAGAAGAAGTAAAGAATAGGAATAAGCGGTTCTATAAGTAGGCAAAGGAGTACTTTAATACGGTCCGGAACGTCGACTAGTAAGACTTTTACGTAGAGGATATAGTAATAATCTATCGCACTTAACTCGAATATTCGCAATCGGATAAACTCGTATACTAGTAGCGTAGACTATACTAGGTAGCCGCGTATACGCCTAAGGCGTTATATTACGAGCTCGAAGAACTAGATAGAACACCCCTAACCGGTATATAGAACTACACAAGCCTAAAGCGCTTATAATTTAGTATATAACGAAAATAATTAGTTACGAACCGGTTACGCGCATGCCTTAGCCTTAGTATATATAGAGGTTAAGCGTACTTATAATTATAGTTAGCAAACCTAATATTTACTTAGTTTGCTATTTACTAGTCTTAGCGGCGGCTGCACCTTTACTATAAAAGTAGCCCTTCTTTCCTCGGAAACCTTTTCTTCTTTTCTTACTAACCTACCTTCCCCTCCCTACCCCTCTCTTTTTTTTAATACTTAAACTATATCTCTCGCTATTAAGATCTTCGCGAATACGAACCTATCCTCGCAAGCGTAGAGCTATAAGACCGGAGCCGCTAATATTCGCGACCTAGTCGCGAATATTAACCTAATTAAAGACGATAATAAGTAGCATAATATTATTAGCGAATATATCTACTATATCGACAAGCGCCTATTTTATTAGAACAACCTAGCCTTCGAGTTTAGTAGTACGCTCTGCCCTAACGACTTTAAGAGTATAACTAAAGGAGTAGCCTCGCACTTTCTTAAATACTCTAAGGCCTATAAGGCTAAAGAGAGTTAGCGAGATTAGAGAGAGGGGTGTCGTAAGATAGTTACTAGTCTCTAAGGACTAGAACGAGCTAAGTATCCTCTACTCGTAAATATAATTTAGTACCTAGGAATAGTAAAGTAGATGTCTGCCTTTATAGGTAAGAACCTAAAGTAGGATAAGGCCGCCCTAATCCTTCGTAAGGCTATTATCTAGAGGTTACTCTACCTAATAGCTAATAGATCTACCTTAGCCGAGGCTACTTAAAGTAATTTTAATAAGATTCGTAAAGCTAGGGAAGAAGTAAACTATATAAATATTAATAGCGCCGCTATATAATAGGCCCTATAAGATCGAGGCCTATAACTTACTCCGAACTTTATTAGTCCTCTATAAAGAGATATTACTACTAGACTAACCCTATTAGCGCCCGCTCCTCGTTCTATAACTATTAACCTATAGTAGTAATAGACTAGTCGTCTAGTTACTCGGTCCTATAAGTAGGTACTATAGAGTATATAGTTAGGGCCCGGGGCCCCGACTAAGTTATAGAAGCTAGGGCCCGGGGCCCCGACTAGGAATCGTCCCCTATTAGGCGCACTTATAGGGCTGCACACTCGAGGACTATAGGATCGTCGTAGATTAGAGCCTCTAAGTTATAGGCAGAGTAGTTAGAGTTAGGAGTTAACTATGCGTAGCCGAGCTACCTCTATAGCCTCTTAGTAATTAGTTCTATTAGGTTCCTTATACTCTAGAATCTCGACCGGCAATACCCCGAGACTATAGAAGTAAGTTCCTCGAGTATATAAGGATTGCTCTATAGAGGACACTAAGCTTATTAGTATAGTTAATATAATTAAGAGTACTACGGTAGTATAGCTATCCGAGACTGTCGTGCTAATTAAATAGTACTATAAGCGAGCACGATAGGACATGCCTAATAGCTATAGGCTGCTATATAAGAACTATTCTCGACGCGCGAGTAGTAGAATATATAGCCTTTATACGAATATTACGAATAACTAGCTCGGAGGTCGTTTCGCGGTATACCTATATAGTAATATCGACGAGGTTAAGAGAACAAACCCTACGTAGTTTTAAGGCAAGCGTCGCCCTCCTATTATAGTAGACGCCTTAGGTATCTTTAGATATAGACCTACTCTAAGCTAGGATCCGCTACTAGAATATATTATAAATACTAACGCCTTAGCGGCCCTAAAAACGAGGCTAAACAAGAAGGTGCTTTAAGATTTTAAGAACTTTAGCACGACCGTAATTACTCTTTTTAATTAGCTTCGGCCGGTCGAGGAAGCTATTAAGTAAGAGTTCGATATCTACGACTAGTACCTTCGAGAGGCTAATAGGCGCAAGAATCTCGGTTAATTATAGAATATATACTATAGCTTAACCTAGTAGATTTTCTACTAGGACCCTATATACTAGCTATATTATATAGTAATCCGACCGGACTATACGACGTACCTATATTCCTACCTATACTACGCGAAGTTCTTATATAGGGCTATAAGATATAAAGAAGCGAATAGTACGAGCAAGTTCTACTATATCGACATCGCCCTTAATAAGCTATACTAAGGCACTAGTATTAACCTTATCTAAGGAAGCGTATCCTTTACTAATAAGGACGAGGCTAATACTACTATATTAGTAAGAGGCCTATATAAGAGAGATGTTTTCTAGGCTTAGTTCGAGCGTATAAAGAAGCGAGGGGTTCTAAAGGACAATAAGGGCCTATTTATCGAGGCTATTAGCCCTAACTAACTAATAGAAGAAGACTATACCCTAATCGGTTATAGGATAAAACTATAGGTCTGCAACGCTTTCTAAGTATATATCTCGTCGCTATATCTACTATATAGTACGAAGGCCTCCGAGAAGACTCGCCGAACTATACTTCCTTAGTTTACTTAGGTCGATATTAAGAATAATAGCCTAGAAATAGGTAAAGCTTTAGGAACCTATACTAAACTACGTAACGTATACTATAACCTCCTTCTAGGAGTTAGTACGCTATCCGGTTATCCGAACAAGTATAGTATTATGCCCTTCCGGTTTCTAGCCTCTACCTATTTTACTCTATAGAGTCCTCTATCGGCTATACTCGTAGGCTAGCTACGATAGGATAACCCGGCCGTTATTAAGGACGCCTATAAGTAGATAACTTGCTCTAAGGAAGACTTCTTTTCTAAGGCCTTTAACTACTACGACCGCGTGCTTACGGAGTATACTCGTATCTAGCTCTTAGTATTAGAACTAGAATAAATGTTTTTCGGAAATAATAGTTATATACTATACTAAGCCGACTATTCGAAGCGGCCTGCAGCTTAGTTTTATAAAGACGCGGATATTAATAACTAATCGGAGATCTACGGTTAGGTATAGAACGAGGTATAGGAGGAAGCTAAGGCCCGGAGCCCCGGCTTAGCAAAGTTAACGGTAGTAGACGATACGAGGGAGATAAGTTAGACTATAAACGATAAGTGTTTCCTATAAGTACCTTTACTTCTACTAGACTAGAATTTAACTAATGTCGTAGGTTTAAGTTTATAATAGGGGTAGAGTATATTAGCTAGCTAATATACGTTAACTAGCTACTTATTCTAATACGAGAATTAAGACATGCTACTACTACGGGAACTTAAATTCGGGGCTTACTTTAGTAGTTTCGGGAGTCGGAGTTTAATTAGTAAGGCGGGTATACTTATAGCCTATAGTTCGAACACGAATATAAAAAAAAAGGGGACTAATATAGATAGTAACGCAACGACGACGTGTAGCTATAACCTCCTTCTCTTACGTATTATATATACGGAGGAGATAGTAGAGAAGTAGTTGCGATAGCTTCTAACGTATACTTACTAGAAATAGGTACGCCGGATAAGATAGTATCCGAGGACTAGCTACGTAGGGCATTCTATTACCTACCCGCCTTACGACCTACTCTATTTATACTAATATAAGCTACTTAAGTATATATGGTTTAGAGTTATACTATAAATATCTATTAGAGGAGACTAGATCTATCGACTTTAAGAGCGCTACTACGATTAAGTTATATATCTAGGACGTAGTTAATTACTCCGAGGACAATCTAAAACCTTAGCTATCTAGAACCTTCCGAGTAGCTATCGCCCTCGATAGTTAGTATACTAGAGTACTTCGAGTATTATTCCTTATAATATAAGGCTACTAGATCGATAGCGAGTAGGCCTAGTATAAGGCTATACTAGTATTTCTATATATTTCGAGCCGTTATATAGGCGAAGTCCTAGTAGACCTACTATTCGACGTACTTACCCGTTTCGAAATCTCTAATAGGCTTATAGCGCTAATAGCGGATAATACTTCTAATAATAATATACTATATACTACTATATACGTATCCTTCCTATATATATATCTCTTAACTAGCCTACGAAGTCCTATTATACGCCTCTACGCGGCCGTAGATAGAAATAGGTACTTCTAGAGTACGCTAGCAAAGTATAGAGCAAAATAAGATAATCCTCTACTATAGTCGCCTAAAAAAACTACTAAAAATAACGACTAAACTAGAACGATATAAACTAGACTATAAGGAAGAGAAGAGAGAGATAGAAAGAGAAGTAAAGAAGTAGAAAGAGAGGATAGATAGATAGAAGAAGAAGTAACTACTCTAGCTTAAGAAATACTATTTAAACTATAGTAAGAAGCCTTAGAGAAAAGAAATAAAGGCAGACTCTTTTTAACTAGAATAACCTACTACTTAGAACTAGAGGCCCTAAGTATTACTCTAAATAGGTATAAAGGCCTATATAACTCTACCTACCTACCTATACGACTTAGACTATAATACTACTAACCTTTCTAGATTCTAAATTTATTTCTATATATATATAGGGCTTGGCGCGCCAAGCCTTAGCAAAGCTTAGCGTATACTACTATAGAAATTCTAGGAATTCTTAGGCATCGGCTTATAATATATATTTTAACGCGAATAAGAGTAAATAAGAGCAAATAAGGAGAGAGTTTTTTAGCCTAGGAGGCTTTTCTCTCGCAAATAAGGTAGTTAGGCTTACTAGTAAGCCTACCCGTACTATATAGTCTTCGACTTCTAAAGTATATAAATAGAATAAATAAATAAATAAACAAATAAATAATACCTCTTAACTAATAAGTTCTAGCGTCGAGGCTATTAATATTTACTCCCGCGAGCGTATATATATAGCAAAGCTTTTAGTCTTAATTAAATAACTTCTCCTCTAAGAAATAAATAAAGATATAGAAGAGATATTAAATACTAAAGACTACGAGTTCTCCTATCTAGAATAGTTTCTATACTTTATATATATAATCTAGCTCTCTTTAAAGAAGCTCTTCGCTACTCTTAAGATCGAGCTAAGAAACGAAAAATAAGAACGATAGAACGAGGAGATAGATACGAACGCCTTACGTTAGCTTAAAGTAGGAAGTCTAGCTATAGTTCTAATAAAAGTACTATATATTCTCCCTACGAAGTATATATAGTCGGTAAACGTAGTCGGTAGAAGCTATACTAATAACCGCTTCCTATAAAGTTCTATAAACTTATAGTTAAGGTAAACTCTAGTACTTAACGCTTCGAGAGTTTTATAGTACTATAGCGAAAGAGGATCGTAGATCTATATCTATACTCGAAATAGTATAAATAGTAGAAGAAGACGCCTAATAAGGTTTTACGAGATATAAAGACCTATTAGAGCTTAACTACGATTATACTAATACTTAGTTCTTAACTACGAGATATTATCGACGAGTATATTAAGAACGAGGGTTAGCCCGAACTTAAGCTAACTACTATAGAATAGAAGAGGGTTAAATATATTATTAACCTTACTACTCCTTTCGCTAAGGCTACGATACGGATTAGTACGATAAAGAGGCTAATAATCTACCTCGTTCTTAGCTACTATAATACCTTATTCGATATCCTAGATATTACGAATAAGAAACTTAAATATAAAATATAATTCTAGTAAAAGAAGATTTATTCTACTCTATAAGCTATATAGATAAAGCTTAAGAAGTATTATACTACTACCTAGAAGCGATTCGGCGATATATATAGCATTATAATTCTTCTTAATTTAGTTATAAAATAGGCGTTCTAGGACCGCGAGGCGTTCTCTAGTAAGGAGCTCGATTCCTCTTTTAAGGATTACTACTAGTTAAAATTCTAGGTCGAATACGCGCGATATAAGCCTCTCGTAGCTACGTCCTAGTCTAGGCCGAAAAAGGCCTTATACTACTCCGCGATATTATTCGTAATAGGTCTCTATAGTAGATTAGATAGTAATAACTCTAACTCTAATTAAAAGGTATCTAGACGGCTACGGTAGACCGTATAGCCGTTAGCTAATTCGGACGAGATATCTCGTTATTATTACGCTAGATTTAAGGACTCGGCTGCCTATTCTATAGAGTATCCGCTTCGTTTATAGAAGATAATCGTATTAGAATATCTAGGTTACGCGCTAATAGCTTAGAATATCCTCTCTATCCTAGTAGCTAGAACTAGTTATAAGCGCGACTTTAGTATAGCGCGTTATTAGAGCCGATATAATTAGTCCTACGATCCCTCGACGTTTAGTAATATTATATACTATCGTTCCTAAGAGCGTAACGCGTAGTAATAGGCTTAGGATTCGCTTATAGAGGAGGCGCTACTAATATTAACTACGTTCGAGCCTTTTAATAATATAGTTAGTTAGTAGTAGGAGTAGCTAGAGGCAGATTAGAAGGCGTTAGTAAGCACTAAATAGAGTAACTTCGACTCGATTAGCGATAACGAGGAGGATATAATACTAATATATCTTCGCTATAGTACTTAGTAAAGGAAGTATTTACTTTTACGTTATATCTATAGAGTAGAATAGACTTCGTAGTTAATATTATATATAGTATTTAATTCCGTATTTCGTAGTCGGCAAGTATAGTTAGCAGCCTTATTTTTCTCCGTAACTATAGTCGCTACTTTAACTAGCGCTTCTAATATACTACTACGCTTAGTTCTATATATACGTATATTTAGTATTAGAGTAATCCTATTATCCCTACGGCGACTTAGTTTTATTCCGCGTTATTAGACCTATCTTTTTAAACTTAGGTCTCTATAAAGACCTATATAGGAACTAGTAGTATTTAGACCCGACCTATTAATTTCGTATCGAGTTAGGTACCCTATCGATTTAGGTCTTAGGTCGGTTCTCTTAGGAACCGACCTAGACCCGGAACCGACCTAAAGTCGAGGACCTATTCCGACCTCTAATTAGTCCTCTATAGAAAGAAATTACTACTAGACTAACTCTATCTACGACCGCTCCTCGTCTTATAACTATTAACTCGTAGTAGTAATAGACTAGTCGTCTAGTTACTCGGTCCTATAAGTAGGTATTATAAAGTATATAGCTAGAGCCTAGGGCCCCGACTAGGTTATAGAAGCTAGGGCCTAGAGCCTCGGCTAGGAATCGCTCTCTATTAGATATACTTATAGGACTATAAACTCGAGGACTATAGGATCGTTATAGATTAGAACCTCTAAGTCGTAAGTAGAGTAGATAGAGTTAGGAGTTAGTAGTACGTAGCCGAGCTACCTCTATAGCCTCTTAATAATTAGTCCTATTAGGTTCCTTATACTCTAGAACCTCGGCTAGTAATACTCTAAGGCTATAGAACTAAGTTCCTTAAGTATATAAGGACTACTCTATAGAAGATACTAAGCTTATTAGTATAGTTAATATAATTAAAAGTACTATAGTAGTATAGCTATCCGAGACTATCGTACTAATTAAATAGTACTTTAAGCGAGTACGATAGGATATGCCTAACGGCTATAGGCCGCTATATAGGAACTATTCTTAACGCTCGGCCGGTAGAATATATAGCCTCTATACGAATATTACGAACGAATAGCTCGGAGGATAATTCGTAGTATATTTATATAGTAATATCGACGAGGTTAATAGAGTAAACCCTACGTAGTTCTAAGGTAAGCGTCGTCCCTCTATTATAGTAGACGCCTTAGGTATCTTTAGGTATAGACTTATACTAAGCTAGGATCCTCTTCTAGAATACGTTACGAGTACTAACGCTTTAGCGACTCTAAAGACAAGGCTAAATAAGAAGGTACTTTAAGACTTTAAGGACTTTAGTACGACTATAATTAGCCTCTTCGATTAGCTTCGGCCGGTCGAGGAAGCTATTAAGCGAGAGTTTAATATCTACGACTAGTACCTTTAAGAGGCTAATAGGCGTAAGAATCTTAGCTAGCTACGGAATATATACTATAGTTTAACTTAATAGATCTTCTACTAGGATCTCGTATACTAGCTATATTATATAGTAATCCGACTAGACTATACGACGTACCTATATTCCTACTTATACTACGCTAAGTTCTCGTATAGAGTAACTAGATATAGAGAAGCTAATAGTACGAGCAAGTTCTATTATATCGATATTGCTCTTAATAAACTATATTAGAGCACCGGCGTTAACTTTATTTAAGGATCTATATCTTTTACTAACGAGAACGAGGCTAATACTACGATTTTAGTAAGAGGCCTATATAAGAGAAATGTTTTCCGAGCTTAGTTCGAGCGTATAAAGAAGTAGAGGGTCCTAAAGGATAATAAGAGCTTATTTATTAAGGCTATTAGCCTAGACTAACTAATAAAAGAAGACTACGCTCTAATTAGTTATAGGATAAAACTATAGGTCTATAACGCGTTCTAGGTACGTATCTCGTCCTCGTACCTACTATATAATATAAAGGCCTCTAAGAAGACTTGCCGAACTATACTTCCTTAGTTTACTCGAGTTAATATTAAGAACGATAGTCTAGAAATAAGTAAAGCCTTAGGGACCTATACTAAACTATATAACGTATACTATAACCTCCTTCTAGGAGTTAGTACTCCGTCCGGCTATTCGAATAAGTATAGTATTATACTCTTCTAGTTTCTAGCCTCTACTTATTTCGTTCTATAGAGCCCTCTATTAGCCGTACTTATAAGCTAACTACGATAGGATAACTTAGCTATTATTAAGGACGCTTATAAGTAGATAACTTACTTTAAGGAAGACTTCTTTTCTAAGGCCTTCGACTACTACGATCGCGTACTCGCGTAGTATACTCGTATCTAGCTTCTAGTATTAGAATTAGAATAAATATTCTTCGGAAATAATAGTTACGTACTATACTAAGCCGACTATTCTAAGCGTCCTATAGCTTAGTTCTAGAAAGACGTAGATATTAACGATTAGTTAGAGATCTATAGTTAAGTATAGAACGAGATATAGAAGGAAGCTAAGGTCCGGGGCCCTAGCTTAGTAAAGTTAACTATAGTAGATAATATAAGGACGACGAGTTAGACTATAAACGATAATAGAGGTTAGAATAAGTCGGGATAGGTCTAGGTCGGGTCTAAGATCTAAATATATAGAACTATAATAGTAAGATCGGGTCCTCGCTAGTTCCTCTTTAGTTCTAAATCTATTTAATAAATATAAGTATTAGATAGGTCCGACTCGAGTCTAACGATAGGTCTAAAGATAGGTCCTAATAGAAATATAAGATTTAATAGAATATAGTATAGAAAATCGAGGGCTATAAATAGATAGAAACCGAGAGAAGTAGAAAGTATAGAAAATAACGAGTTTTTAAGGTATATTTTAACTCGATACGGCAAATTATACGATTTAGTATAACTATATATATACTAACTACGAATACTAACTACGGCAACCTCTTTAATTATAATAATTTTTACTCTATATACTATCTATAATAATAATAATTTTCCTTATATATACTATAGAGATTTATCTCTTACTAAATATATTAATTCTCTAAGATAAGAGTAGGCTAATAATAAACTTTATATCCCTCTACTAAATAGTTACTCGCTTTACGTAAATCGTAGTAACGTTAGTACCTATTATATAGTTAATATCGATCGAATATAAAATAACTAGGAATATATATACTCGAGAAGAGGTAGACTAGAGTACTCTCGACGGCTTCCTATAAAGTACTAAGAGCGCTCGCCTACTAATAGTAACCTCCTTTAGAAATAGCTAAGCCTCTAGAAACGTTATAGTAAACTTTATAAACGAGGCGGCTAAAGAATAGCTTAGGTATAAGTAGATCCGTAGACTTCTAGTACTTACGGATCTCTTAGAGCGTAATAGCTAGAGTATAAGTTAGTAATACCGACTATAAATGCCGACTATATAACTTACTACCTAGCTTATAGCGATAAGTCTTTTATATACTAGCTCTACGAGCTAGACCTCCTTTACTTACTACTACTATTTTAGCCGGTACTTTTCTAGCCGTTCTTTTTCTAGCTAGTCTCTTTTTCGCTACTCGTTTTCTATCTAGTACTCGTTTTCTACCTACTACTTCTTTAGCTACTACGCTACTATTTATTCCGTTATTTACTATATCTCTATCTACTACGTCTCTATCTACTATATTTCTAGCTACTACTACTATCGCTACTACTACTACTACTACTACTATTACTATATTATCCCTCTTAATCTATCTCTTACGAGCTATTTAGTAAGCGAGCTTCTACTTATTAAGACGAGGCCGACTGCCTACCTTTGCTAAATCTAGTATAGTTTTCTATAGAGCCTTTCTAAAAAGCTAAGAAGAAGAGGTAGGTAGTATAATACTCTCGCTACTATCCGTCTCGTCGCTATTACTCTCGTCGCTATTAATAATAGAGCCGTTATCTTCGTTATTTCTATTATTACTATTCGCGTTTCCGCGAGAACTATTCTAGTCGTTTCTACTAGTACCCTCTTAGTTATTTCTATTATAGGTAGAGGAGTTAGAAATTAAAGAAGGAGGGGTAGAAGCGCTACGTTAGTTAGAAGAGAGCGCCTAGTTACTAAGAAGTCTAGAGTCGATATTACTAGTATTCGTAGAAGGATTTTTAAGTAGAGGAGAGTTTCTAGGTAAAAGAGAGATAGATATTATATCTTAGCTAGAGAAGTATTACTCGGCGGACTAGCTAGGCTTATTAGTAGAAAGTTAAGCTATTATAAATACGTAGAGAGGTAGGAGAAAAGTAGTCGATTAAGCTACGATTAACGTACGTAGCGATTTCCTTCGTATATATAACGCGAAAATTCGTAAGAAGGTTAAGAAAAGTAAGGCGATAATAATAGGCTAATAAAGCGCGACTACTAATAAGTTCGAAGAAGGTAGAGGTAGTAGTATTACGAATAGTTCGGTAAGGGTATATAGGTTAGCTAAGGTAGACGTTAGGCTCGCTAGCGCGCTAGCTATAGCTTTACCCGCGCTATATATATTTATTCTAAGCTTCTAAGTATAGTAACGTATACTAGGCTCTTTATAGTCGGTAATTATAGTCGGTAACCTAGTATTATATACTTATATTATTATTGCCTCCTCTATTCTAGCTAGTAAACTAGTAGCGTAGATAACTATATAAGTATTTATCCTTCGCTTATAGAGTAACGCGCTTCGCGTAGATCGCTAGAAGGTTAGAAATCTCGAACTCTATTACGAGAAAAGCCTTCGCTACTTCCTATAAGTATTTAAGTACTATAGCCTAATATAAAGGGCGAAGCCCTAGTTACTAAGTCCTAGCTTCTCTAGTACGAAGGCTTAGCGTACCGACTAATATCGCTCGGACGCCTTAGTATAAATATCTCCCTTCTTATTAAACTTATTAAATACTACTACGAACTATTTACGTACGCGTTATTTACTCGTAATATTAAGTTCGATTAATCGTAGAAATAAATAGGCTATTATCTAATAATACGCCCTTACTAGTAACGCCGGAGGCTATAGTAAACTTACTAAGGAACGTAGTCTCTATACTAGAGATAGCTATAGTAGAGATATAATATATTATCGAAGAGCTCTATACTTAGTAACGTAGGCTAGAGAGCGAGTTAGAAAACGCGCTCTACGATAGAGATATCCGAGAATCTACTATATAAAGGACGGATTTAAGCGTAGTAGTAGATACTCTTTACGCGCTACTAGAAAAGCTACTAGCTCCTTCGGTACTAGAGGCCTAATAAGAACTATTAAGCTCTAGAGATTAGAAGCTGCTAACCTAAGATAGACGCGCGGAAACCTTTCGCGACTACTTACTATATTTTTAGAGTTCCTATTATATACGATTCGTAGTAATACTAACGCTCTTTATAGATTACTACTAGGATACTACGTACGATACGCTATCTTTAAGAGAAAGAGCGAGAATAAGGTATTTCTAAAAGAGAGGAAGCGTAATAGAAGATAAGAATCCTAAGGCTTTCTTTACGTAGCTCGAGTATATTTTTATAAATAGTAACGAGAAGTCGAAAGCTTTAAAGTAACTTACTACTCTATAGTACGCGTAAGGGTAACTATAGTACAAATACTAGCTAGAATTCGACGGACTCCTACTAAGTATAAGTAGAAAGAACTAGGAAAACGCTACGAAGATCGCGACGCTAAAGACTACGTTCTTAAATACTATAAAACTTTATATAGTATTCGTACTAAAAATAGAGGACTACTACGCGTACTCTAAGAAGGTCGAGAGAATTATAACTAATCTCGAGACGATAGATTAGTTTAAGATAGCGAATTATAAGTAGGCTAAGGAAAAGAGGAAGGCTTTCGCTAGTAATAGCGTAGTACTTATACCGAATACCTAGGTATCTTCTACGATCGATACTAATAGCGATACTTTAATAACTACGACGCGTATAGAAGAAAGACGTAGGAAAACTTAAGTAGACCGCGCGAAAACCTATAGAAAGCGACGGGCTAAGTAGGTTAGTATAGAAGAAAAGAAGAGATACCGCGAAAATAAGCTCTATTTCTACTATAGAAGTAATAGATACTATATTAAGGAGTGCCTATACGTACCGGCCGTTTAGCTTACTACGATTAATATAGCAAATACTAAACCGTTATTAGAAAGCGACGCGGAATACTTAGACTCTACTATATCTATTATAGAAAAAGCGTAACTCTTTTTTAAAGATAAGAGAAAAGAGTAGAGAAGGTATTAGTATATTATAAATAGAAGAAAATTAAAAGAAAGATAAATAGAGAGCTAATATATACCGACGTAGTCCTATAGAATAACGTCGGAATGTCTACTCTTATTAACGAAAGATACTAATATTACGCTATAATTAACGTAGGCCTAGCGAAAAGCCTCGGCCTTAAATTTATTAACTATAAGAAGTAGAAGATTAGAGGAGCGTCTAAAGCTATAGATAGTATAGATATAGTAGGAGTAGTCGCCTTCTAAATAGAAATTAGTAGGTTCTAGTAATTAGTCTACGCGTATATAGTACTAGGATTATAGTTTCCTCTTATCTTAGAAAATCTATAGAAGGCGTATAATATAGTCTAGACCGCGCTAGAAAAGAAGCGTTTCTTTTATAGTCGAGCGAATCGCTAGGTTATAGAAAGGAAATACTATTAAAGTCTTTAGGACTGCGGCGATTTTCGAATATTCTCTATAAACTTTATAGCTATAGCTACTTCGACTACTAATAATATTAAGAAGGCTCTTTAGGATAAGGAATATCCGATAGTAGAAGAACTTTAGAATCGACTACTACTAGAGATTCGCGAGCTAGCTCCTTTATTTTATTAATAGGAAGCCGAGAAGCTCGCGCTATATCGTAATAAAGTCGATTACTATATCGAGCTCTATAAGAAAGCGGACGAGAGCCTACCGGAATTGCCTTATAGCCCGCTATATAGTATATTAAAGGCTAAACTACTAGTCCTAAGGAAGTCGATAGACGAACTCTTACCTAAGGGATATATTAGGCCTACTAGTTCCGAAGTAGCGGCCTTTATCCTTTTCGTATAGAAACTCGGCGGAGGTCTTTGTTTCTACTATAATTATAAGGCGTTAAACGCGATTATAAAATATAATTAGTACTCTCTACTATTAGTACTAGAGACTCTACGGAATCTTATAGAAGCTCGCTAGTTAACTAAGGTTAACGTAGTCTTAGCTTTCTACTAGATTCGTATAGCTCCGGAGTATAAGTATAAAACCGCTTTCTATATAAGGTTCGGCTTATTCGAGTAGTTAGTATATCCGTTTAGTCTATTCGAAGCTCTCGTAACTTTCTAATAGTATATTAATACTCTCCTATAGGAATTCTTAGACGACTATACGTTAGTATTCGCGGACGATATAATTATCTACTCGAATAGTTCTAAAGAAGACTATTTCTATAAAGTAAGAGCTATACTCTATAAGCTACTACGAGGAGGCCTATATTTAGATATAGAGAAGAGCGAGTTCGCGTAGAAGAAGATTAAGTATCTCGGTTTTATTATTTATACTAATAGAAAAGAAGTAGAAACCGACTTTAAAAAAGGTTAAAGCTATCTAAAATTAAAAGACTTTAAAGACTTAGAAGGAGTTACGCCGATTCCTAGAGTTCGCGAACTACTACTAGATATTTATTTCTAATTACTCGAAGATAGCCGTACCTTTAATATCTTTTACTAAGATAGGAACCTAGTTCTTTTAAAGAAAAGAATAGGACGCCGTATTCGATAAGCTAAAAAAAGAGTATTATAACGCTCTAGTACTTTTCTACTAGGACCTAATACTTCTAATCTTTCTTAAGATAAATAATAGTAAGTTCGCGATAGAAGGCGCTTTAATTTAAGAAAAGAACGAGGTCCGACGATCTATAGAGTTCTTCTCTTAAAAGCTAAATAAAGCGGAAATTAATTACGATATCTATAATAAGGAAATACTAGCTATAGTAAACTATATAAAATTCTAGGCTCTTAAATTAAAATCGTATAGGTCCTTTACTATCTAAATAGATTATAAGAACCTAGAATACTTAAAAGTTAAAAGGTAGTTATCGGAACGTTAGATATAGTAGTACGAGATCCTATCTAACTTCTAGTATTACTTAGTATAGAGACCGAGATCCGAAGTAATTATACTAGACGCTCTATTAAGACGAGAGTAGAATACGCTAAAAGGGAACGATAAGTAATCGCGTATATAATAGTTCCTCTATCTAGAACGCGTAAGAAATTAGCCGAAAGTAGTCTAGATATATCCGACTAGTATAGATAAGCTATATAAGGAGGAAAACTTATTAGTAATTACGCGCCGGCTAGGTCCTATAGTAGTTATAGCGGATTTAAATAGACTCTTTAAGAACTTAGAGTTAAACGATATATAGGACGCGATAGTAAAAAACGATGCCGTTTATAATACTATTCTCTAAGCGATACGTAAGAGAGCCTATATAATACCTAGCAAGATTAAATTAAAAGTATAGGCGAGTAACTATAATATTAATTTAGTAGGAAGATTATAGTATTAAGGAAGACTATAGGTACTAGGAGCGTTAATTTCGTTAGAATCCGAATACTAAGCTATAGATAACGCCGAAAAAGATAAGGACTTATTATATACTAAGGTAATCTAGTCTGTCTATAATTTACTAATCTATAGTTACTCGAAGAGGGACTCTACTATAATAATACTAGTACGCGACTTCTATTAGCCGCTCTAGTTAAGATACGTGCGCTAGTTCTTATATAACTACGATTACTATAAGAGGAATAAGATATAGAGGGAATATAAGTATAAACTCCTCTATCTATTACTAGTCTCCGATCGTTTCTTCTAAAAAATCTCTATAGACTTTATAACTAACCTATTAAATTTAAAGGGAAACCGTAACCTCTAGATAATTAAGGATCGCCTTAGTAAATAAATAACTTTAGTCGCGATACTTAGTATAAAAGCGGAGGAGTACGTAGAGAAATTCCTAGACTCTTAAGTAAAATATTATAGGTTACTAAGAGCTATTATAAGCAACCGAGGAACAAACTAGACGAGTACGTTCTAGAGGAAACTCTACTAGCTTTTAGGCGTAGAGTAGCGCCTTAGCTCCGCTTACTATCTATAAATAGACGGAGGGCTAAAGAGGCTAAATTAAGATAAATAAGCTTATCTCCGCAACTATATTCTATAAGAGCGATAGCTTAGGAGGCTAATAGCTTAGAGGGCGTCTAAGTTAGACGCCGAAGTATCCGGCTTATACCGCGTATACTCGGCGCAAGACAAAAGTATGCTAAATATATAAAGAGGAATTAGTAAGAATTAGTCTCTTAAGATCTCTAACGAGTATAGTTAGGGGCGCTTAATATATTACTATATACTAACCTTTTATAATACTAATTCTTCTACCTTATCGAGGGTAGCGATCTATTAAGGCCTACTATACTTACGTAAGGAGTATCTATATAGCTAGGTAACCGTAGCGAACGCGCTAGGTCCGTAGTACTACTATTAGGCTACGTAGAAGAGTTGCTAAACTCTAAAGCTAAAGAAGACGAGAAGATAAACGATACTAATAATACGTAGACGAGGCGCGAGCGTCTCGAATAAGAGAACGCTATACTACGTAAATAGCTCGAACTCTACGCCCTTTAGATAGAGAATAAACGCTTAACGTAAGAAGTTAGAACGACTACCCTACTAATATACTTAAGTACGATAGTAAGAAGCCTCGGCTCGGGGCACTCTAGTATAGCGAGTACTACTAGAGATACTAAGGATAGCATGTATTATAGTAGCGACGAATATACGCCCTATAAATCTATTAAGCTCCGCTCTTCTAAGCTATTTAAGGGCGAGACTATTAAGGAAGCCTAGGAATATATCCGCGTATATAAAGTAAACTTTATAGCCGCGCTAAGAAAGCTTATAATAGAATACTAGAAAGTAATCGCTAGTATTATATTCCTCGTAGGCGAAGCGTAAGAAGCCTAGTATAACGAGTACTCTAGTATACTTCTAGTAGGGTATACTTAGGCGTAGTTCTATAAGTTCCTATACGATATCGTTAGGGATTAAGCGAACTACTAGCTACTCGTAACCGTTAAGTATAAGATAATATATTAAGGCGAAAATTAGAGTATACGATAATTCGTAATAGACCTTAGTAGTCTCGAGGTATAGCTCGGCGACTATACTAAGGCGTAGTTAGTACGCTAGCTTCTCGTAAAGTTAAAGCTATTACTATAGAAGGATATTATTAAGAACTATATTATCCTAGCGAAGCGCGCCGACCTCGTCGCTCTAGTACGATACCTTAAATAGGTAGAAAGGTTAATACTATATAATATAGGCTTACGCGACTATAATAAGGACGCGTCGTACTAGTAGTTAAAGCGTAAGAGGGTCGATAGTAACGCGTATACCTCTAAAGATAGTTACGAGTTTAACTCGAAGAAGAAGAACTCTTAGGATAAGTATAAAAATAAAGATAAGAACTAGTAACCTAGGTATTATAGTTATAACGAGGTAGGCTATATTCGTCCGAATTATCCGAATAAGAATAAGGATAGTACTAAGCTAGCGGTCCGCAAGGTAGCTATAAGTAAGTCGAAAAAAGTAGAAGCGATAGAAGATATTACGTAAGTCTCTACTACTAAAGTAGATAGCATAGGGTACCTACCTATATAATACGTACTAGTAGTACGAGTATAGGGAGAAGTTAAGTCTTAAGAGGGCCGTAGGCTAGCCGAGTTCCTTCTCGATAATACTACGAATATTAATATAGTATTACGAGCCTTCGTACTCTAGTATAAGTTGCCTCTATAGCCGAACGCGGCCTTGCCGCCGGCTACTATCTTTATAAGTAAACTAGGTTATTATTACGGTACGTACTATATACGTATAAGACTCGTAGACTTCTTAGGAATCGAGCGCGTAACTAGAGGGATCTTCTATATATATAATATACTAGATCCTAATATTATCCTTAGCTATTTATAGCGACGTATATAACGAGTAAGTATCGATAGTAGTATAAATAAATAGCGTTATAGTAATAATCGTTTTAGCTAATTCGAAGTCTAAGAGGCCTATAAGTTCCTTAAAGACCTCTAGAAGGCACCCGCTATATTTATAGTTAGCTTAAGTAAGATAGATAAGGAGCCTACTCTAATACTAAAGGAGTTCTATTAGTTCGACGACGTCCTTAACTTAATAGAGGAAATACGAAGTAGACCTATTAATAGCGCTAAGTATACGATCGACCTAAAGCCGAGTACTATACTACCCTTTAGGCCTCTATACTACTAGTTAGGTAGAGAGCTCGAAGAGCTTAAGGAGTACCTAAAGACTAGGCTTAAGTATAATTAGATCGAGCGTTCTAATAGCGAGGTAGGTACGCCTATCCTATTTATACTAAAGAAGAATAGTAAGCTACGGTTATATATAGACTACTATAAGCTAAACGAGATTACGATTAAGAATCGGTACCTACTCTCTCTTATTAGCGAAATACTAGATAGACTTATAGGAGCTACGTAGTTTACGTCGCTAGATCTTATAGACGCGTATTATCGCATTCGTATTAAACTAAGCGACCGCTAGAAGTCTACGTTCTATACGCGATACGGTTACTACTAATACTAGGTAATGCCCTTTAGTTTAACGAACGCCCTAGTAACGTTCTAGGCATATATTAACTACGCGCTAGTAGGGCTAGTAGATATAAGCTATATAGTATATCTAGATAACATTCTAATCTATAGTAAGACTCGCGAGGACTACGTATAAGACGTATACGCTATACTTAAAAGGCTCCGCAAATTCGGACTCTATATATAATACGCTAAGTATAAGTTCTTCTAGAAATAAGTTAACTTCCTTAGGTTTATAGTTACGACTAGAGGCATAGTAATAGACCCTAGTAGGGTAGCTATAATCGCCTTATAGCCGAGGCCGATTACTCTAATAGAGATTTAATCGTTCCTTAAGTTCGCGAACTTCTACTACTACTTTATCTTCGAATATTTAAGGGTCGTAGTACTACTAACTATACTCTTAAAGAGCGCGAAGAATAGTAGGAAGCCGGGGCCTATTAGTTAGAGCGAAGCCGAGAAGTAGGCTTTCCTAAAGTTAAAAGAACGCTTCTAGACTACGCTGCTCCTTAAGTACTTTAACTCTACGCTACGCCTACGAGTCGAGACTAATACGTCTAACTTCGCTATTACTAGTATTTTAAGCTAGCTATTCGAGGCGAAATAGTACCTAATCGCGTTCTTCTTATAAAAGATAATTAATACTAAGTATAACTACGAGGTCTATAATAAGGAACTCCTCGTAGTAGTAGAATCCTTTAAGGTATAAAGGCCTTACCTTAAAGGCGCTACGTATAAGGTAGAGGTACTAGTCGACTACGCTAACCTAAAGGCCTTTATAGATATAAAGTAGTTAACGGGCCGATAGGCTAGGTAGGCTACGTTCTTAGCTCTATATAACTTTATAATTAGTTATAGAGCGGGCAAGCTAAACGTAGCCGACGCGCTATTAAGGTATAGCGATTACGTAAAAGATATATAGGCGATAAATAACCTATTACTATCGCTATAGTAGAAACTCTAAGTTTAGAGCGACCTCCGAGTAGGTAGACTAGTTATAAACTATATTAAGGCCGCCTATAACCGCTAGTATATAATAAACTAGAGGGCGGCAACGAAAGCAGCTAATAGGACGTAGCCTACTAGCTCTAAACGCTACGAGCCGGGTCCGTATAGATTTGCGCTACTAATATAGGTCGCTAGTACTATTATTACGAAGGAATAGCCGTACGCTAATACCTTAGACCTAGTAATTAGATACGTAGCTGCGCTAGTCTAGCTAGACGGTCTAGACCTAATAGTAAAGGAACTATATACGTAAGCGGAGAGTAATAGAGGCGAAAGCGATAAGTATACTATCCGAGATAGATATATATATCGCGAAGAGGTATTATACCTTCTCTACGACCCTATATTATAAATATAAGTAATTCGTATATACTATAACGACTTCCTAGCTAGCTATTTTAATAAAGGATAAGACTACGGAACTCGTTAAGAGAAAGTACTAGTAGCTAGAGGTTAACGAGGACGTTAGGTAATATATCGAATCGTATAGTAGCTATTAGAAGGCGAAAGCGAGACGCTACTATCCCTATAGCGAGATAGTTACGCTTTCTCTACTAAAACGGCTATAGAAAGATCTATCTATAGACTTTATTATAGACCTTCTACTAAGTAAGCGTAATAGTCGTATATTTAACGCGATTCTTATAATTATCGACCGCTATTCTAAGATAGTAACTTTCGTTCGAACGATAAAACGCTATATAAGCGTAGAGCTTATAGATATTCTACTTAATAAAGTTATACGACTTCGAGGTATACCTAGTAGTATTATCTCTAATAGAGGGTCTATATTTACTAGCTAGTTCTAGTCGGACTTCTATTTCGAAGTATACGTAAAACGTAGGCTAAGTATAGTATTTTACTTATAAACGGACGGCTAGACTAAACGCGTAAACTAGACGCTTAAGTAGTACCTACGTATCTATTATAGGAAGAACTAAGACGACTAGGCGTCTATACTAGCCTCTATAGAATTCGCGTATAATAATAGCCTAAATACGATACTAAAAATATCGCTATTCTACGTTATTTATAGGTTCGACCTAGACCTAACGATAGAGACCTATAAGAGGGACGTAACTAAATCTTAGAGCGCGATTTCGTAGAGAGAAGTACTAGTAGTAAAGGACGCTATAGAAAGGTTAAAGCAGAACTATAAGGAGTTAATAAAGCGCTAGTAGTAAGTAAGCGAGTCGTAGGCTAAGTATTATAACTAGAAGTATTAGCTAAAGGAATATAAGGTCGGCGATATAGTCCTCCTATCTATAAAGAACCTAAAACTAAAGGTACTATTAAAGAAGCTAGCGGATAAGTTCGCTAGACTATTTAAAGTAATCGACGTAGTTAGGAAGTAGGCGTACTATCTAGCCCTTCTAACGGGATTATATATCTATAATATCTTCTACGTATCCTTTTTAGAACTCTAGTATAGTAGCGAATCTTAGGAGACTAGCTTGCCTCTCGTAGATAATAAGAGCGAGTAGATAGTCGAGAAAGTATTAGAAACTCGAGTCGAGAAAGGTAAGAGGAAGTAGCTAGTCTAGTAGAAAGGTTAGCTAGAAGAATATAATACGTAGGAACTAATTAAATATATCGGGGAATATAAAGCGCTCGAGGAATTTAAGGCGTAAGAGTAAAGTAAGAGGAGCTTATATAAGCTATAAAGTCGACTATTATAGCTACTACGCTACTAATTAACCGTCGCGACTACTATAACTTACGACGAGTATATACTAAGTACTAAGGCTACGACGAAACATTACGTTACGAAAAGGAATAGAGAATATAGAGTAGAGAGAAATTATTTATTTATAGCGCTCGTAGGTATAGCGTAAACGAGGCGTAGCGCTAGCATAGAATAGAAGTACGAAATAAAGTAGTAGACTATACGAGTAGTATAAAAGGAGCGCGAGGAGAGAGTATAAGAAGAGCGCGCGATACGCTAGCTTACTCCTCTATATCTTCGTCCTTCTTCTTCTTATTCTTCTTATTCTTCTTATTCTTATTATTATCCTCCTTCTTCTTCTCTACTATAAAGGCCTTATCGTTAGAGACCTCCTCTATTTAGCTAATAAAGTAGTCGGCGTAGGCGGTATAGACCGCTATATTAAGAGCCTCTTTCGAGGCGCTAAGTAGGCGTAGATACTATAAAGAATATTAGTAACACGTATAAGAAGTATATAACCTATAAGATATACCTCGTACTTAAGCTTAAAGAGCCTAAAGAATAGGGCGATCTACTTACTAGCTATAAGTAGCTTAGTAGTAGAAGGACTACTACTAGCTAGTAGCGCGCTAGCTCTGCTCTTCTTTAGAGTCTTAATATAAGAGCGATATATTATAAAAGGTTAGTATATAGCAATATATTAAGCGCCTCTAACTATACCTATTAAAGATATTAAGAGACTAATTCTTACCGATTCCTCTATATGCGTTTAGCGTGCTTTTATCTTGCGCCGAGTATACGTAGCGTAAGCCGGATACTTCGGCGTCTAACTTAGACGCCCTCTAAGCTATTAGCCCTCTAAGCTATCGCTTTTATAATTATCTCCTCTTCTTTATAAAGCTACCTTAGCTCGTAGGAGAGTCTTTATTACTATAGTAGCCGGCTACTTGCGTTCTTATTACGTTATAGTTGCGTTGCTCTACCGCTTATAGTCGTACGCGATTTTTAGTAGTACTATAGTAATATACTAGATCTTAAGGGACTTTTATATTATAGACCCTATATAGGCTATATATTAATTATAGGGTAGGTATAGGCTATAAGTTCGCGCCTAACTACGTTAATACTTATTCTAGTATACTATCTTTAGATAAGCGCTCCGCTCCTACCTTATACTACTTATATATCTCCCTAGCCTTTTTCTAGTACTCGCTTTATAAGTATTATACCTTTTAAGAAGATCTCTACTCTTATAATCTTAGCCGATCCCTATACTATTACCGACCTCCTTACTATAAAGGACGACGACTATTATTATTGCCTCTTATATTTAGTAATAGGTAAGTCTAGCGTTCTGCGTACGTATTAGCTACGAGTTCCTTACTAATATAGTATATATAGCTAGCGTTCGGCTATATAATAGAGTTATAAAACTAGGTAAGAAGAAGAATTATTAGCGCTATAATAATAATAACTACTCCTACGAGCGCTATACCGACCTAGATATTATTACGTAGTCGAAGCGCTTATACTTCTACCTCGCTAAGCTAGCTAAGAGTAGGCCGGCCGCACGCGCCGAGTAGCTCTGCTACTACTATACTAATCTATAGGCCTAGATCGCCGATAGCCTTAAGGTCCTATAGTCTAATAAGGGCAAGTTAGCTAGAGTCTTTAAGACCTTAAAGAAGAGTAGAGCTAGCGTACTACTAGCCGGTAGCGGTCCTTCTACTACTAAGCTACTTATAGCTAGTAAGTAGATCGCCCTATTCTTTAGGCTCTTTAAGCTTAAGTACGAGGTATATCTTATAGGTTATATACTTCTTATATATATTACTAATATTCTTTATAGCGTCTACGCTTACTTAGCGCCTCGAAAGAGGCGCTTAATATAGCGGTCTATACTACCTACGCTAACTACCTTACTAGCTAAGTAGAGGAGGTCTCTAACGACGAGGCCTTTATAGTAGAGGAGAAGGAGGAGGATAATAATAAGAAGAAGGAGAATAAGAAGAATAAGAAAGAGGAGGACGAGAGTATAGAGGAGTAAGCTAGCGTATCGCGCGCTCTTCTTATACTCTCTCCTCGCGCTTCTCCTACGCTACTTATATAGTCCGCTATCTTATTCTATACTTCTATTCTATACTAGCGCTATAGCCTATTTATATAGCGCCTACGGACGCTATAAATAATTTCTCTCTACTCTATATCCTCTATTTCTTTTAGTAATTTTTATAACGTAATATTTCGTCGTAGCCTTAGCGCTTAGCGCGCGCTCGTCGTAAGTTATAGTAGTCGCGATAGTTAATTAGTAGCGTAGTAGCTATAATAGTCGACTTTGCAGCTTATATAAGCTCCTCTTACTCTACTCTTACGCCTTAAATTCCTCGAGCGCTTTATATTCCTTAATATATTTAATCGGTTCCTATATATTATATTCTTCTAGCTAGCCTTTCTACTAGACTAGCTACTTCCTCTTACTCTTCTCGACTCGGGTTTTTAGTACTTTCTCGACTATTTACTCGCCTTTATTATCTACGAGAGGCAAGCTAGTCTCCTAAGATTCGCTATTATACTAGGGTTCTAAAAGGGATACGTAGAAGATATTATAGATACGTAATCCTATTAGAAGGGCTAGGCGGTACGCCTGCTTCCCGACTACGTCGATTACTTTAAATAGTCTAGCGAACTTATCCGCTAGCTTCTTTAATAGTACCTTTAGTTTTAGGTTCTTTATAGATAGAAGGACTATATTGCCGACCTTATATTCCTTTAGCTAATACTTCTAGTTATAATACTTAGCCTACGACTCGCTTACTTACTACTAGCGCTTTATTAACTCCTTATAATTCCGCTTTAATCTTTCTATAGCGTCCTTTACTACTAGTACTTCTCCTCGTAGAATCGCGTTCCGAGATTTAGTTACGTTCCTCTTACGGGTCTCTATCGTTAGATCTAGGTCGAACTCGTAGATAATATAGAATAGTAATATCTTTAGTATTATATTTAGGCTATTATTATACGCGAATTCTATAGAGGCTAGTATAGACGCCTAGTCGTCTTAGTTCTCCTCGTAATAGATACGTAGGTACTACTTAAGCGTCTAGTTTACGCGTTTAGTCTAGCCGTCCGTTTGCGAGTAAAATACTATACTTAGTCTATATTTTATATATACCTCGAAATAGAAGTCTAACTAGAACTAGCTAGTAAATATAGACCCTCTATTAGAAATAATACTACTAGGTACGCCTCGAAGTCGTATAACTTTATTAAGTAGGATGTCTATAAGCTTTACGCTTATATAGCGCTTTATCGTCCGAACGAAAGTTACTATCTTAGAATAGCGGTCGATAATTATAAGTATCGCGTTAAATATACGACTATTACGCTTGCTTAAGGGAAGGTCTATAATAAAGTCTATAGATAGATCTCTCTATAGCTATTCTAGTAGAGGAAGCGTAACTATCTCGCTATAGAGATAGTAGCGCCTCGCTTTTACCTTCTAATAGCTACTATACGATTCGACGTATTACCTAACGTCCTCGTTAATCTCTAGCTACTAGTACTTTCTTTTAACGAGTTCCGTAGTCTTATCCTTACTAAAATAGCTAGCTAGGAAGTCGTTATAGTATATACGAATTACTTACGTTTATAATATAGAGTCGTAGGGAAGGTATAATACCTCTTCGCGATATATATACTTATCTCGGATAGTATACTTGTTGCTTTCGCCTCTATTACTCTCTACCTATATATATAGCTCCTTCGCTATTAGGTCTAGCTAGACTAGCGTAGCTACGTACTCGATTACTAGGTCTAAGGTATTAGCGTATAGCTATTCTTCTATAATAATAGCGCTAGCGACCTATATAATTATATTAGTAGCGCGAATTTATATAGGCCTAGCTCGTAGCGTTCAGGGCTAGTAGACTACGTCCTATTAGCCGCTATCGTTACTACCCTCTAGTTTATTATATACTAGCGGTTATAGGCGGCCTTAATACGGTTTATAACTAGTCCGCCTACTTAGAGGTTACTCTAAACTTAGAGTTTCTACTATAGCGATAGTAATAGGTTATTTATCGCCTATATATCTTTTACGTAATTACTATGCCTTAATAGCGCGTTAGCTACGTTTAGCTTACCTGCTCTATAACTAATTATAAAGTTATATAGAGCTAAGAACGTAGCCTACCTAGCTTATCGGCCCGTTAACTACTTTATACCTATAAAGGCCTTTAGGTTAGTATAGTCGACTAGTACCTCTACCTTATACGTAGCGCCTTCGAGGTAAGGCCTTTATACCTTAAAGAATTCTACTACTACGAGAAGTTCCTTATTATAAACCTCGTAGTTATACTTAGTATTAATTATCTTCTATAAGAAGAACGCGATTAGGTACTATTCTGCCTCGAATAGTTAGCTTAGAATACTAGCGATAGCGAAGTTAGACGTATTAGTCTCGACTTATAGGCGTAACGTAGGGTTAAAGTACTTAAGAAGTAGCGCGGTCTAAAAGCGTTCTTTTAACTTTAGAAAAGCCTACTCTTTAGCTTCGCTCTAACTAATAGGCTTAGGCTTCCTACTATTCTTCGCGCTCTTCGAGAGTATAGTTAGTAGTACTACGACCCTCGAATATTTAAAGATAAAGTAGTAGTAGAAGTTCGTAAACCTAAGAAACGATTAAACCTCTATTAGAGTAGTTAGCCTTAGCTATAAGGCGATTGCGGCTACTCTACTAGGGTCTATTACTATACCTCTAGTTATAACTACGAACCTAAGGAAGTTAACTTATTTCTAGAAGAACTTATACTTAGCGCGTTATATATAAAGTCCGAATTTGCGAAGCCTCTTAAGTATAGCGTATACGTCTCGTATATAGTTCTCGCGAGTCTTACTATAGATTAGGATATTATCTAGATATACTACGTAGCTTATATCTACTAGCCCTACTAGCGCGCGGTTAATATACGCCTAGAACGTTACTAGAGCGTTCGTTAAACTAAAGAGTATTACCTAGTATTAGTAGTAACCGTATCGCGTGCGGAACGTAGTCTTCTAGTAGTCGCTTAGTTTAATATAGATGCGATAATACGCGTTTATAAGATCTAGCGACGTAAACTACGTAGCTCCTATAAGTCTATCTAGCGTTTCGCTAATAAGAGGTAGTAGGTGCTAATTCTTAATCGTAATCTCGTTTAGCCTATAGTAGTCTATATATAACTATAGCTTACTATTCTTCTTTAGTACGAATAGGATAGGCGTACCTGCCTTGCTATTAGAACGCTTAATCTAATTATACTCGAGCTTAGTCTTTAGGTACTCCTTAAGCTCTTCGAGCTCTCTACTTAACTAGTAGTATAGTAGCTTAAAGGGTAGTATAATACCCGGCTTTAGGTCGATCGTATACTTAGCGCTATTAATAGATCTACTTTGTATTTCTTCTATTAGGTTAAGAACGTCGTCGAACTAATAGAACTCCTCTAGTATTAGAGTAGGCTCCTTGCCTATTCTACTTAGGCTAACTATAAATATAGCGGGTGCCTTTTAGAGGTCTTTAAGGAACTTATAGGCCTCTCGGACTTCGAATTAGCCGAAACGATCGTTACTATAACGCTATTTATTTATACTACTATCGACACTTACTTATTATATACGTTACTATAGATAGCTAAGGATAATATTAGGATCTAGTATATTATATATATAGAAGATCCCTTCGGTTATACGCTCGATCTTTAAGGAGTCCGCGAGCCTTATACGTATATAGTGCGCACTATAATAATAACCTAGTTTACTTATAAAGGTAGTAGCTAGCAGCAAGGCCGCGTTTAGCCGTAAGAGCAACTTATACTAGAGCACGAAGGCTCGTAATACTATATTAATATCTATAGTATTATCGAGAAGGAACTTAGCTAGCCTACAGCCCTTCGAAGATTTAACTTCTCCTTATACTTATACTACTAGTATATATTATATAGGTAGGTACCCTATACTATTTACTTTAGTAGTAGAGACTTATATAATATCTCTATCGCTTCTACTTTTTTCGACTTGCCTACGGCTACCTTACGGACCGCTAGCTTATTACTATCCTTATTCTTATTTAGATAATCCGGATAGATATAGCCTACCTCGTTATAACTATAATACCTAGGTTACTAGTCCTTATCTTTACCTTTACGCTTATCCTAAGAGTTCTTCTCCTTTAAGCTAGACCTATAACTACCTTTAGAGGTATACGCGTTACTATTAACCCTCTTGCGCTTTAACTACTAGTATAACGCGTCCTTATTATAGTCGCGTAAGCCTATATCGCGTAGTATTAACCTTTCTACCTATTTAAGGTATTATACTAGGGCGACGAGGTTAGCGCGCTTCGCTAGGACGATATAGTTCTTAATAATATCCTTCTATAGCGATAGCTTTAACTTTACGAGAAGCTAGCGAACTAACTACGCCTCGGTATAGTCGCCGAGCTATACCTCGAGGTTATTAAGGTCTATTACGAATTATTATATACTCTAATTTTCGCCTTAGTATATTATCTCGTATTTAACGGTTACGAGTAGCTAACGGTTTGCTTAATCCCCGATAATATCGTATAAGAACTTATAGAACTACGCCTAAGTATACTTTACTAGAAGTATACTAGAGTGCTTATTATACTAGGCTTCTTATACTTTGCTTACGAGGAATATAATACTAGCGATTACTTTCTAGTATTCTATTATAAACTTCCTCGGCGCGGCTATAAAGTTTACTTTATATACGCAGACGTATTCCTAGACTTCCTTAACGGTCTTGCCCTTAAATAGCTTAAAAGAGTAGAGCTTAATAGATTCGTAGGGCGTATATTCGTCGCTACTATAATACGTACTATCCTTAGTGTCTTTAGTAATACTTACTATACTAGAGTATCTTAAGCTAAGGCTTCTTACCGTCGTACTTAAGCGTATTAGTAAGATAGTTATCCTAACTTCTCGTATTAAGTATTTATTCTTTACTTAGAGAATATAGAGTTCGAGCTATTTATATAATATAGCGTTCTCTTACTCGAGACGCTCGCGCCTTACTTATATATTATTAGCGTCGTTTATCTCCTTATCTTCTTTAGCTTTAGAGTTTAGTAACTCTTCTACGTAGCCTAATAGTAGTACTACGGACCTAGTATATTCGCTATAGTTACCTAGCTATATAGATGCTCCTTACGTAAGTATAGTAGGCCTTAATAGATCGCTACCCTTAATAAGGTAGAAGAATTAGTATTATAAAAGGTTAGTATATAGCAATATATTAAGCGCCCCTAACTATACCTATTAAAGATATTAAGAGACTAATTCTTACTAATTCCTCTATATACGTTTAGCGTACTTTTATCTTACGCCGAGTATACGTAGCGTAAGCCGATATAAGAGCGATAGCTTAGGGAGCTAATAGCTTAGAGGGCGTCTAAGTTAGACGCCGAAGTATTCGGCTTATGCCGTATATGCTCGGCGTAAGATAAAAGCACGCTAAACGTATATAGAGGGATCGGTAAGAATTAGTCTCTTAATATCTCTAATAGGTATAGTTAGGGGCGCTTAATATATTACTATATACTAACCTTTTATAATACTAATTCTTCTACCTTATCGAGAGTAGCGATCTATTAAGGCCTACTATACTTATATAAGGAGTATCTATATAGCTAAGTAATCGTAGCGAACGTACTAGGTCTATAGTACTACTATTAAGCTATATAGAAGAGTTACTAAACTCTAAAGCTAAAGAAAACGAGAAGATAAACGATACTAATAATATATAGGCAAGGCGCGAGTATCTCGAATAAGAGAATACTATACTACGCGAATAGCTCGAACTCTATGCCCTTTAGGTAGAGAATAAACGCTTAATATAAGAAGTTAGGACAACTACTCTACTAATACGCTTAAGTATAATAGTAAGAAGCCTTAGCTTAAGGTACTCTAGTACGATAAGTATTACTAGAGATACTAAGGATAGTATATATTATAAAAGCGACGAATATATACTTTACGAATCTATTAAGCTTTACTCTCTTAAGCTATTTAAGGGCGAGACTATTAAGGAAGCCTAGGAATACGTCCGTATATATAAAGTAAACTTTATAGCTACGCCGAGGAAGTTTATAATAGAATACTAAAAAGTAATCGCTAGTATTATATTCCTCGTAGGCGAAGCGTAAGAAGCCTAGTATAACGAGTACCCTAGTATGCTCCTAGCGAGGTATACTTAGGCGTAGTTCTATAAGTTCCTATACGATATCGTTAGGGATTAAGCGAACCGCTAGCTACTTATAACTATTAAGTACGAGATAATACGCTAAGGCGAAAATTAAAGTATATAATAATTCGTAATAAACCTTAGTAATCTCGAGGTATAGCTTAGCGACTATACCGAGACGTAGTTAGTTCGCTAGCTTCTCGCAAAGTTAAAGCTATCGCTATAAAAGGATATTATTAAGAACTATATTATCCTAGCGAAGCGCGCTAACCTCGTCGCCCTAGTACGATACCTTAAATAGGTAGAAAGGTTAATACTACGTAATATAGGCTTATACGACTATAATAAGGACGCGTTATACTAGTAGTTAAAGCGTAAGAGAGTCGATAGTAACGCGTAAACCTCTAAAGGTAGTTATAGGTCTAGCTTAAAGGAGAAGAGCCCTTAGGACAAGTATAAAGGCAAAGATAGGGACTAGTAACCTAGGTATTATAGTTGTAACGAAGTAGGCTATATCTATCTAAATTATCTAAATAAGGATAAGGATAGTAATAAGCTAGTAGTCCGTAAGGTAGCTATAGGCAAGTCGAAAAAAGCAGAAGCGACGGAGATATTACGTAAGTCTCTGCTACTAAAGTAGATAGTATAGGGTACCTACTTATATAATACGTACTAGTAGTATAAGTACGAGGAGAAGTTAAGTCTTAGGAGGGCCGTAAGCCGGCCGAGTTCCTTCTCGATAATACTATAAATATTAATATAGTATTACGAGCCTTCGTGCTCTAGTATAAGTTGCCCTTATAGCCGAACGCGGCCTTACTACTAGCTACTACCTTTATAGGTAAACTAGGTTATTATTATAGTACGTACTATATACGTATAAGGCTCGTAGACTCCTTAGAGATTAAGCGCGTAACTAGAGGGATCTTCTACGTATATAATATACTAGATCCTAATATTATCCTTAGCTATCTATAGTAATATACGTAATAGGTAAGTATCGATAGTAGTATAGATAAATAGCGTTATAGTAACGATCGTTTCGGCCGATTCGAAGTCTAAGAGGCCTATAAGTTCCTTAAAGACCTCTAGAAGGCACCTGCTATATTTATAGTTAGCCTAAGTAGGACAAGCGAGGAGCCTACTCTAATACTAAAGAAGTTTCGTTAGTTCGACGACATTCTTAACTTAATAGAGGAAATACGAAGTAGACCTATCGATAGCGCTAAGTATATAATTAACCTAAAGCTAGGCACTATACTACCCTTTAGGCCGCTATACTACTAGTTAAGTAGAGAGCTCGAAGAGCTTAAGGAGTATCTAAAGACTAGGCTCGAGTATAATTAGATCGAGCGTTCTAATAGCGAGGCGGGTGCGCCTATCTTATTTATACTAAAGAAGAATAGCAAGCTATAGTTATATATAGACTACTACGGGCTAAACGAGATTATAATTAAGAATCGGCACCTGCTACCTCTTATTAGCGAAACGCTAGATAGACTTATAGGAGCTACGTAGTTTACGTCGCTAGATCTTATAGACGCGTATTATCGCATTCGTATTAAACTAAGCGACCGCTAGAAGTCTACGTTCTATACGCGATATAGTTACTACTAATACTAGGTAATGCCCTTTAGTTTAACGAACGCCCTAGTAACGTTCTAGGCGTATATTAACTACGCGCTAGTAGGGCTAGTAGATATAAGCTATATAGTATATCTAGATAACATTCTAATCTATAGTAAGACTCGCAAGGACTACGTATAAGACGTATACGCTATACTTAAGAGGCTCCGTAAATTCGAACTCTACGTATAATACGCTAAGTATAAGTTCTTCTAAAAATAGGTTAACTTCCTTAGGTTCGTAGTTATAACTAGAGGCGTAGCGATAGACCCTAGTAGGGTAGCCGTAATCGCCTCGTAGCCGAGGCTAACTACTCTAATAGAGGTTTAATCGTTCCTTAGGTTCGCGAACTTCTACTACTACTTTATCTTTAGATATTCGAGAGTTATAGTACTACTAACTATACTCTCGAAGAGCGTAAAGAATAGTAAGAAGCTAGGGCCTATTAGTTAAGGCGAAGCTAAGGAGTAGGCTTTTCTAAAGTTAAAAGAACGCTTCTAGACCGCGCCGCTTCTTAGGTACTTTAACTCTATATTATACCTACGAGTCGAGACCGATATATCTAACTTCGCTATCGCTAGTATTCTAAGCTAGCTATTCGAGTCGGAATAGCACCTAATCGCGTTCTTCTTATAGAAGATAATTAATACTAAGTATAACTATAAGGTCTATAATAAGGAACTCCTCGTAGTAGTAGAATCCTTTAAGGCATAAAGGCCTTACCTCGAAGGCGCTACGTATAAGGTAGAAGTACTAGTCGACTATGCTAACCTAAAGGCCTTTATAGGCATAAAGTAGTTAACGGGCCGACAGGCTAGGTAGGCTACGTTCTTAGCCCTATATAACTTTATAATTAGTTATAGAGCGGGCAAGCTAAACGCAGCCGACGTACTATCGAGGCGTAGCGATTATATAAAAGATATATAGGCGATAAATAACCTATTACTATTACTATAGCGGAAACTCTAAGTTTAGAGCGACCTCTAAGTAGGTAGACTAGTTATAAACTATATTAAGGCCGCCTATAACCGCTAGTATATAATAAACTAGAGGGCGGTAACGATAGTAGCTAATAGGATATAGTCCGCTAGCCCCGAACGCTACGAGCCGGGCCTATATAGATTCGCGCTACTAATATAGGTCGCTAGCGCTATTATTATAGAGGAACGGCCGTACGCTAATACCTTAGACCTAGTAATCGGGTACGTAGCTACGCTAGTCTAGCTAGACCCGATAGCGAAGAAGCTATATATATAGGTAGAGAGTAATAGAGGCGAAAGCGATAAGTATACTATCTAAGATAGGTATATATATCGCGAAGAGGTATTATACCTTCCCTACGACTCTATATTATAAACATAAGTAATTCGTATATACTATAACGACTTCCTAGCTAGCTATTTTAGTAAGGATAAGACTATAGAACTCGTTAAAAGAAAGTACTAGTAGCTAGAGGTTAATAAGGACGTTAAGCAATACGTTAAATTATATAGTAGCTATTAGAAGGCGAAAGCGAGGCGCTACTATCCCTATAGCGAGATAGTTACGCTTCCCCTACTAGAATAGCTATAGAAAGATCTATCTATAGACTTTATTATAGACCTTCTACTAAGTAAGCGTAATAGTTATATATTTAACGCAATCCTTATAATTATCGACCGCTATTCTAAGATAGTAACTTTCGTTCGGACGATAAAGTACTATATAAGCGTAGAGCTTATAGACATCCTACTTAATAAAGTTATACGACTTCGAGGTATACCTAGTAGTATTATCTCTAATAAAGAGTCTATATTTACTAGCTAGTTCTAGTTAGACTTCTATTTCGAGGTATACGTAAAACGTAGGCTAAGTATAGCATTTTACCCGTAAACGGACGGCTAGACTAAACGCGTAAACTAGACGCTTAAGTAGTACCTACGTATTTATTACGAGGAGAACTAAGACGACTAGGCGTCTATACTAGCCTTTATAGAATTCGCGTATAATAATAGCCTAAATACGATACTAAAGATATCGCTATTCTATATTATCTATAGGTTCGACCCGGACCTAACGATAAAGACCTATAAGAGAGACGTAACCGAATCTTAGGACGCGATTCTATAAGGAGAAGTACTAGTAGCAAAGGACGCTATAGAAAGGTTAAAGTAGAATTATAAGGAGTTAATAAAGCGCTAGTAGTAAGCAAGCGAGTCGTAGGCTAAGTATTATAACTAGAAGTATTAGCTAAAGGAATATAAGGTTAGTAATATAGTCCTCCTATCTATAAAGAACCTAAAACTAAAAGTACTATTAAAGAAGCTAGTAGATAAGTTCGCTAGACTATTTAAAGTAATTAATATAGTCGGGAAGTAGGCGTATCGCCTAGCTCTTCTAATAGGATTACGCATCTATAATATCTTCTATATATCTCTTCTAGAACCCTAGTATAGTAGCGAATCTTAAGAGACTAGCTTGCCCCTCGTAGATAATAAGGGCGAGTAAATAGTCGAGAAAGTACTAGAAACCCGAGTCGAGAAGAGTAAGAGGAAGTAGCTAGTCTAGTAGAAAGGCTAGCTAGAAGAATACGATACGTAGGAACTAATCGAATATATTAGGGAATATAAAGCGCTCGAGGAATTTAAGGCGTAAGAGTAGAGTAAGAGGAGCTTACGTAAGCTATAAAGTCGACTATCGTAGCTACTACGCTACTAACTAACCGTCGCGACTACTATAATTTATAACGAGTACGCGCTAAGCGCTAAAGCTATAACGAAACGTTACGTTACGAAAAGCTACTAAAGGGAATAGAGGATATAAAGTAGAGAGAAATTATTTATTTATAGCGCCTATAGGCGTAGCGCAAACGGGCCGCAGCGCCGGCGTAGAATAGAAGTATAAAATAAGGCAGCAAACTATACGAGTAGTATAGAAGGAGCGCGAGGAGAGAGTATAAGGAGAGCGCGCGATACGCTAGCTTACTCCTCTATACTCTTATCCTCCTTCTTCTCCTTCTTATTCTTCTTATCCTTCTTATTATTATTATCCTCCTTCTTCTTCTCTACTATAAAGGCCTCGTCGTTAGAGACCTCCTCTATCTAGCTAGCGAGGCGGTCGGCGTACGTAGCGTAGACTACTATATTAAGCGCCTCTTTTAAGGCGCCGAGTAGGCGTAGACGCTACGAAGAATATTAGTAACGCGCACGAGGAGTATATAACCTATAAGACATACCTCGTACTTAAGCTTAAAGAGCCTAGAGGATAGGGCGATCTACTTGCTAGCTATAAGCAGCTTAGTAGTAGAAGGACCGCTACTAGCTAGCAATGCGCTAGCCCCGCCCTTCTTTAAAGTCTTAAAGACTCTAGCCGACTTACCCTTATTAGACTATAGGACCTTAAGGCTATCGGCGATTAGGGCCTATAGATTAGTATAGCGGTAGCGGAGCTACGTAGCGCGTATAGCCGGCCTGCCCTCGGCTAGCTTAGTAAGGTAGAAGCGTATACGCTTTAACTATATAATAATATCTAGATTAGTATAGCGGTCGTAGAAGTAGTTATTATTATTATAGCGCTAATAATTCTTCTTCTTACCTAGTTTTATAACCTTATCGTACGGCTAAATACCGGCTATACGTACTATATTAGTAAGGAACTCGTAGCTAATATATACGTAGAACGCCGGACTTACCTATTACTAAATATAAGAGGCAACGATAATAGTTATCGTCCTCTATAGTAGGGAGGTTAGTAATAGTACGGGGATCGGCTAAGATTATAGGAGCGGAGATCTTCTTAGGAGGTATAGTACTTATAGAATAGTTGCTAGGAAAAGGCTAGAGAGATACGTAGATAGTACGAGGCGGGAGTAGGGCGCTTATTTAAAGATAGTATACTAGAACAAGTATTAATATAATAAGGCGCGAACTTATAGCCTATATCTACCCTATAATTAATACGCGGCCTATATAGGGTCTATAATATAAAAGTCCCTTAAGATCTAGTACGTTGCTATAGTACTACTAAAAATCGCGTACGACTATAGAGTAGTAGAGTAACGCAACTATAACGTAATAAGAACGCAAGCGGCTAGCTGCCGCATTAATATAGACTTTCCTACGAGCTAAGGCAGCTCTATAGAGAAGAGGAGATAATTATAAGAGCGATAGCTTAGGGGGCTAATAGCTTAGAGGGCGTCTAAGTTAGACGCCGAAGCATCCGGCTTACGCCGTATATACTCGGCGCAAGACAAAAGCACGCTAAACGCATATAGAGGAATCGGCAAGAATTAGTCTCTTAATATCTCTAACGGGTATAGTTAGAGGCGCTTAATATATTACTATATACTAACCTTTTATAGCCGAATACTTCGGCGTCTAACTTAGACGCCCTCTAAGCTATTAGCCCTCTAAGCTATCGCTCTTATACTTAAAGGCCCTAGCCGACTTACCCTTATTAGACTATAGAACCTTAAGGCTATCGGCGATTAGAGCTTATAGATCGATAGAGTAGTAGTAGAGCTACTCGGCGCGTACGGCCGGCCTGCCCTCGGCTAGCTTAGTAAGGTAGAAGCGCAAGCGCTTTAACTACGTAATAATATCTAGGTCGGTATAGTAGTCGTAGAAGTAGTTATTATTATTATAGCGCTAGTAATTCTTCTTCTTACTTAATTTTATAACTCTATTATATAGCTAAATGCTAGCTATACGTACTATATTAGTAAGGAACTTATAGCTAATATATACGTAGAACGCTAGACTTACCTATTACTAAATATAAGAGATAATAATAATAGTCGTTATTCTTAGTAGTAGAGAGGTTAGTAATAGTACGGGGATCGGCTAAGATTATAGGAGCAAGGTTCTTCTTAGAAGGTATAATACTTATAGAACGAGTACTAGAAGGAAGCTAGAAAAATACGTAGATAGTACGAGATAGGAGTAGGGCGCTTATCTAAAGATAGTATACTAGAATAAGTATTAACGCAATTAGGCGCGAACTTATAGCCCGTACCTACTCTATAATTAACGCGCGGCCTATATAGAGTCTATAATATAAAAGTCCCTTAAGATCTAGTATATTACTATAGTACTACTAAAAATCGCGTACGACTATAAAGTAGTAGAGCAACGTAACTATAACGTAATAAGAACGTAAGCGGCCGGCTACTATATTAATATAGACTCTTCTACGAGCTAAGGTAGCTCTATAAAGAAGAGGAGATAATTATAAGAGCGATAGCTTAGGGAGCTAATAGCTTAGAGGGCGTCTAAGTTAGACGCCGAAGTATCTAGCTTATGCCGCGTATACTTAGCGTAAGATAAAAGTACGCTAAACGTATAAAAAGGAATCGGTAAGAATTAGTCTCTTAAGATCTCTAACGAGTATAGTTAGGGGCGCTTAATATATTACTATATACTAACCTTTTATATATTTATTACGACTAGGCTAACTAGCCTAAGTAGCTTTCTAGCGCGGAACTAGCGCTAAATAGTAGGAATTACTCGAGCCTCGGAATAAGTCTTTTCTTTATAACTTATAGTTATAACGTTCTATCTAGAGGTCGGATTAGGTCCTCGACTTTAGGTTAGTTCTAGGTCTAGGTCGGTTCCTAAGGTAACCGACCTAAGACCTAAATCGATAGAGTACTCGACTCGATATAAAATTAATAGGTTGGGTCTAAATACTACTAGTTCCTATATAGGTCTTTATAGAGACCTAAGTTTTAAAAGATAGATCTAATAACGCGGAATAAAACTAGGTTACCGTAGGGATAATAGGATTGCTCTAATACTAAATATACGTATATATAGAACTAAGCGTAGTAGTATATTAGAAGCGCTAGTTAAAGTAGCGACTATAGTTATAGAGAAAAATAAGGCTACTAACTATACTTACTAACTACGAGATACGGAATTAAATACTATATATAATATCGACTACGAAGTCTATTCTACTCTACGAGTATAACGTAAAAGCAAATACTTCCTTTACTAAGTACTATAGCGAAGATATATAAGTGCTATATCCTCCTCGTTATTACTAATAGAGTTAGAGTTACTTTATTTAGTACTTACTAACGCCTCCTAATCTGCTTTTAGCTACTTCTACTACTAACTAACTATATTATTCGAAGGCTCGAACGTAGTTAATATTAGTAGCGCCTTCTCTATAAGCGAATCCCGAGCTTATTACTATACGTTACGCTCTTAGGAACGATAGTATATAATATTACTAAACGTCGAGGGATTATAGGACCGATTATATCGGCTCTAATAATGCGCTATACTAAAGTCGCGCTTATAACTAGTTCTAGCTACTAGAATAGAGAGGATGTCCTAAGCGATTAGCGCGTAACCTAGATATTCTAATACTATTATCTTCTATAACTAGAGCGGATACTCTATAGAATAGGTAGCCGAGTTCTTAAATCTAGCGTAGTAATAACGAGATACCTCGTCCGAATTAGCTAACGGCTATACGGTCTACCGTAGCTATCTAGATACTCTTTAATTAGAGTTAGAGTTATTACTATCTAATCTACTATAGAGACCTATTACGAATAATATCGCGGAGCGGTATAAGGCCTTTTTTAGCCTAGACTAGGACGTAGCTATAAGAGGCTTATATCGCGAGTATTTAACTAAGAATTTTAACTAGTAGTAATCCTCGAAGGAGGAATTAAGCCTCTTACTAGAGAACGCCTCGCGGTCCTAGAACGCCCGTTTTATTACTAGATTAAGAAGAATCGCAATACTATATATATTACCGAATCGCTTTTAGGTAGTAGTATAATACTTCTCGAGCTTTATCTATATAGCTTATAGGATAGAATAAATCTCCTTTTACTAGAATTATATTTTATATTTAAGTTTCTTATCTATAATATCTAGAATATCGAATAAGATATTATAGTAGCTAAGAACGAGGTAGATTATTAGCCCCTTTATTATACTAATCCGTATCGTAGCCTTAGCGAAAGAAGTAGTAAGGTTAATAATATATTTAACCCTCTTCTATTCTATAGCAGTTAGCTTAAGTTCGGGCTAACTCTCGTTCTTAATATACTCGTTAATAATATCTCGTAGTTAAGAACTATATATTAGTATAATCGTAGTTAAGCTCTAACGGGTCTTTATATCTTATATTAGGCGCAAAACCCTATTAGGCGTCTTCTTCTACTATTTATACTATTTCGAGTATAGATATAGATCTGCGATCCTCTTTCGCTATAGTATTATAGAACTCTCGAAGCGTTAAGTACTAGAGTTTCTCTTAACTATAAGTTTATAGAACTTTATAGGGAGCGGTTATTAGTATAGCTTCTACCGACTACGTTTATCGACTATATATACTTTATAAGGAGAATATATAGTATCTTTATTAGAACTATAGCTAGACTTCCTACTTTAAGCTAATATAAGGCGTTCGTATTTATCTTCTTATTCTATCGTTTTTATTCTTCGTTCCTTAGCTCGATCTTAAAAATAGCGAAGAACTTCCTTAAGGAGAGCTAGATTATATATATAAAGTATAGGAACTATTCTAGATAGAAGAACTCGTAGTCTTTAGTATCTAATATCTCTCTTATATCTTCGTCTATTTCTTAAAGAGGAAGTTATTTAATTAAGACTAATAGCTTCGCTATATATATACGCTCGTAGAAGTAAATATTAATAGCCTCGATACTAGAACTCGTTAGTTAAGAGGTATATATATAGGAAGGATACGTATATAGTAGTATATAGTATATTATTATTAGAAGTATTATTCGCTATTAGCGCTATAAGCCTATTAGAGATTTCGAAATAGGTAAGTACGTCGAATAGTAGATCTACTAGGACTTCGCCCGTATAACGGCCCGAAATATATAGAAAGGCTAGTATAGCCTTATACTAGGCCTACTCGCTATCGATCTAGTAGCCTCGTATTATAAGAAATAATACTCGGAGCACTCTAGCGTACTAACTATTAAGAGTAATAGCTACCTAGAAGGTTCTAGATAGCTAACGTTTTAGATTGTTCTTAAAGTAATCGACTACGTCCTAGATATATAACTTAATCGTAGCGGCGCTCTTAAAGTCGATAGATCTAGTCTTCTCTAATAGATATTCGTAGGTACGCTAAACTATAGGACTTTTAAAGAAGTTTAAGAGTAATCTAAGCTAGGAAACTATAAGCCTATATAACTCTAGAAACTTTAACCGGTCTAGGTACTCGGTTCTAGTAAAACTTTTCTTAAGCTATTCCTATAAATAAGAACCGTTAGTATATCTATATTATATATCTCTATAAAGTATAGTTAGCGAGCGTAGTCGGTAAGTATAGTTAGTAAGCGTAGTCGGTACCTTATTTTCGTAATAATAAATACTAAACTTATAGATTAATCTTTAGTAGCCTTAGTAACTTCTCTAGTAACTCTACGCTCTTAGGAGGCATCTTCGTAGCTTACTAAATCGAGGTGCTTTTATAGAGCTTTTATTCTATTACTTAGTCTTAGGTATTTAATAACTCTATTATATCTCTTATAAATAACTCTTAAGGCGTACGTTTCCTAGTCTATACCTTTAACGAAAAATCTCTAAGCTTATAACGTTCGTATATTCGAGTTCTATTTTATAAAGTTCGAAAATATTCTACTATACTTATCGTAATACCTTGCCTCTTCGAGCTACTAATAGTAGTAGTAAAAGCCCTCGAACGACTAGGTATACGCCTACTACTATATCTATACGCTATTAGTTTCGACCTAGTTCTTAGAATCCTCTAGTAGCTTAGTAAGGTTAGCTAGAGATAGTATCCTATCTCGCGTACTAGCTCGACTACTCGAGGTATTTATAATCGTATAGCGTCTCTTCCTCTACTATTATACTATCTTCTTAATCGGACTAGAGTCGACGAGAGACGACTATAATTCGAAGTTAGTCTATCGTTCGCGAAGCTATATACTTATATATCTCGAGGAAGAAGGAAGTATAGTACTATTACGTCGTATTAGAGTCGTAGGATATACTAGTAATACTATAATATAAAGTATATAGTACTAAGAAGGAATCGTAGAACTAAAGAGTAAAAGCTAGTAGAGTAATAGAGGTAAATAATATTTATAAGAGCGATTAAGTTTTATTAGTATAAGTACTAGCGAGGTATCTCTATTATAGGCCGATAGCCTATCTTAGTAGTATTATAGAGACGGGTACCTTTAGTACTCTTATCGAGCTTATAATAGTCGCGACTAATAAACGTACTAAGTAATCTTTAATTATAGTAATACTATAGTCGCCTTCGAGGGCAAGTATCTTACTAGCGTAAGAGGCTAGTAGCGTTAATAAAGCTTAAGTCGAAAAAGTAGAGTTAGACTTAGCCTAAGTAGATAAACCTATTATAGAAAGAATTTAGAAACTACTTAAAGACTATATAAAGCAATATAATATTATATAGTAGAAGGCTAGAAATAATACTAAGAGTAAGAAGAAGAAAAAGAATATAGCGAGCTAGAAGTTTAAGGTATAGCTAGAGCTCCTAGATCTAGTACTAGCTCTAAAGAAAAAGTAGTAGTATATTTCTAAAGGCGTAACCGCTACGTAAGAGAATAAAGCTAGTATTAAATATACTTAGCTATCGAAAGTAAGACTTAAGCCGTCTATAAGAATTATAAAGGAGAATTATATATTTAGTAAGCTACTATAGACTAAGAGGTAGAGATAAGAGATATAAGTTAAAGAGGGCCGGCTAGTACTACGACGTAAACCGTAGACCGATATACTATTAGCGGCTATAACTAATCTTAAGTTATAAGATATAATAGTACTAATTAGCTATCTATATTCTACCTAGCCTAAGAGGAGTTATAGAGCTTCTATATAAACTCTATTTCTAGCGACTAGAATTTACGTATAAAGGTCTCGAAGATAGCGAGCTTATCTATAGACGTACCTAGAAGCTACTTAACGATATTCTAAAAGCTAAGTCCTCCTTTCTACTTAGAATCGAGCTATATTTCCTATAGAAGCTCTCCGTATATCGACTTCTTTATATTAAACTTATAAGCGTATAACTAGAACGCTAGCCTATTTCGCTTAGCCTATACTTTAGACGTAACTAGCTTCTAGAACCTATTACTATCCTAATTATATCCTAACGAGATAAGCTAATCTAGGACTTCTAGAGTCTAAGTAAAGCGATTAGTTATATTAAACTTAGAGGACTTCTAGGAGAGATAGTTACGATATACTACGTAGTAATAGGGTAGGAAAATTTCTATTATAGTTAGAAGACGGCCTTCTACTATTAGCTCCTACTACTAGTTAGTATATAGTCGGTAGGTATAGTCGGTATTAATTTACCTTCGCTTTTACTATAAATACTAATATACGGACTAATTTTATAAGCTCTCTATAAGGCTCTATAGAGCGTAGAGTATACTTCTAGTCTAATTAGAGATACTCGAATACGTCCTAAAGAAGCTATTAGTTAGTAGCGATATACTTTTAATAAGAGCTACTTACGTCCGCTCTAGATACTTAGAATACGTATCTCCTCTTATTTCTAGATTATAGCCTCTCGATAAGGTCTATTTCTTACTATAAGGAACTCGGCCTCTCCTTTATTAGTTATACGATAAACTTAGCTTAACTCCTATATTACGTACGTAGTATCGCAAGTATATATACCTTCTTTTTAAACTATCGAATAGCTTTATTCTAAAAGGTATAGACGGCGTAGCTCCTCTATATAGCCTACTCGCTCTTAGTAGTAACTTAAAGGCGGAGGTTAGTTATTTTATAGCTAGTACTAGCCGACCTTACTAGTAATACGTAGGGTGCCTCCGGACCTAACTTAGACTAATTAGTATTATACTAGTAGTTATAGTTATAGTGCGGGTCGTCCGCGCCTTTCTCCTTCTTAATATTAAAATAGAAGCTTTCCTTATTCTAGTTCGCTATTTATATAGTAGGCCTATCCCGCGCGCGCTTATATTTCTTATCGTCCTTATTATACGTTAGTACTACTAACTATATTAGCTAACTATATAGATTATTACTTACGCTATTTAGTCGTACTAAGCGTAGTACTCCTCTCTTTAGGCCTTAATCTTCTTCTACTACTACTCCTTTAATAAGGAGCTCTATATATTATTAAAGCCGATTAAAAGCTTCTTCTACTAAGTAAAGGACTTATTTCTAGCTTTGCGCTACTTATCTACTATAGCTCTCTTAGGTAATATATCTACGCGCTAGCTATACTCGCGAAGAGTATTAGAATTAAAAGAGTAGGTATCTATATCTTTCCTTATAGCGCCTAGTCGTATCTAAAGTATAGAAGTACTTATACTATCTAAATCCTTATTTATAAAGTAGGGACGCTTCTATAAACTATTAGAAGGCGCGGTACTTATTAGACGTCGCTTTTATTACGCTATTATTATAAGTTCGGTTACTAAAAAGAGATAAGTATCGCGAGGTATATAGTAAATATACGCTTAAAATTCGGTAGTAATACAAGTATAGTAGCGGTTAAGGTAGTAGTTATTATAGTAGGAGCTAAGTACGACGAATTTTAGCTTTAGGTGCGCTAGAAGCTTAGTACGCGGCTGTTCCTACCTAGCTACTAGCTTACCTCTATACGTAGAGTTTAGCTTCTTATACTATAGTCGGCTACTATAGTCGGCGATATTATATAATATATCGCTTGCCTAATATAGCGTATACTAATATATACGACTATATACGAATAACGATAGCTATAGACGTACTCTAGAGCTAGAACCTATCGTATACGTTACTTAGAATAACCTTACTATCGCTAGCTAAAAAGAGTAACTACTATATACTTATACCCTCGACGACTACTTATCTACTCGTCGCCGATAGTTACTTCTTAGCTTATATTATTAAGGACCGCTCGTCTTCTTAGCGCGGACGATTACTTCTTAGTTTATACTATCGACGACTACTAGTCTTCTTAGTATCGATAGTTACTTCTTAGCTTATATTATCGACGACTACTCGTCTTCTTAGCGCCGACGGCTACTTCTTAGCTTATACTATTAATAACCGCTCCTCTTCTTAGTATTAAAGTAGTATCGATATTTATTTTTTCTTTTCTACTATTATAAACGACTCGGTTCCTTAATATAAAGGTAGGCTAAAGAGTTTATTTTTCTATTCTACTACTATATTACGACTACTTAACTAGTAATACTATAGAGTACTAGTAAGTCTAGCTCTTTCCCTTCTATAGTCTTTTATATATTCGTAGAGAACTTCGAATAACGAAATATATATACTATAGTTAATATTATCTATATAATACCCGGATATAATCTATACTATAGTAAATATTTACGTCTATTACTATATTCTATAGAGTAGCGAAAGCGATTATAGCGTTCGCGTAACTATAACTTCTACTAGGTAAAGATCGGTAGGAGTGTCCTAATATAGTAGTAGAATCCGATATACTTCTACTATATAGCGCTATTAAACTCTAACCCCCCCTCTATAGGCCCGCGTATTCCGGCGGTCGTATACTATTTTCTAGTACTCCTATTTGCCCTAGCCCTTCTCTCTTATACCTCTATCTATCTACTTCTTTTAACTCTTCGATATTTTTATTTATACTACTCGATACCTTCTCTTATTTCGTAAGCGGACTCTAATATAGAGTTTAACTCGAGCTCTTCTCTACGAGTATATCCTAATATAGATACTAATATACTACTATTAGTACTACCTCTACGCGTAGGAAATAAGGCTACTAAGTAGCGGCGAATATAGCTACTAAAGGCTACGGTACTAGACGACGAGTCTCGTAGGAAGCTAGTAGTTCTATAGAAAAAAGTAATAGCTATAAGGACGATATAGCGACGAACGAGAGCTAGTAAGTCTAGTATCTCGAAAAAGCGGTTAAAGCTAAGAATAGTAGCCTTACGAGAGATTTATAAGCTTTAGCGAACGATAGCTTTATATATCTAGAGGGTCCCTTTTTAGTATATTATCTACGAGATTATAATAGATAGAGGTAGTAGTAATATTATTAGAATTTAGGCAGTAGTACTTAAATACTTATAGGAAGTAGTAGAGGCATTTCTCGTTACGGAGTTCGAGATTTCTAACCTTCTAGCAATCTACGCGAAGCGCTTTACCTTATAAGCGAAGGATATATACTTATATAGTTATCTACGCTACTAGTTTACTAGCTAGAACAAAGGAGGGAATAATAATATAGGTATATAATACTAGGTTGCCGACTATAATTGCCGACTATAAAGAGCCTAGTATACGTTACTATACTTAGAAGCTTAGAATTAATATATATAGCGCGAGTAAAGCCGTAGCTAGCGCGCTAGCGAGCCTAACGTCTACCTTAGCTAACTTATATACCCTTACCGAACTATTAGTAATACTACTACCTCTATCTTCTTAGAACTTATTAGCGGTCGCGCTTTATTAGCCTATTATTATTACCTTCCTTTTTTATACCTTCTAACGAATTTTCGTATTACGCGTACGAAGAATACTACTACGTATATTAATCGTAGCTTAATCGACCGCTTTTCTCTCGCTCCTTTATATATTTATAATAGCTTAACTTCCTACTAATAAGCCTAGCTAGTTCGCCGAGTAATACTTCTTTAGCTAAGATATAGCGTCTGCTCCTTCTTTATTTAAAAACTCTCTCTTACTTAAAAACCCTTCTATAGATAATAGTAATATCGACCCTAGACTTCTTAGTAACTAGGCGCCCTCTTCCGACTAACGTAGCGCTTCTACCTCTCCTTTCTTAATTTCTAACTCCTCTGCTTATAATAGTAATAGCTAAGAGGCTACTAGTAGAAATAACTAAAATAGTTCTTATAGAAACGCGAATAGTAATAATAGGAATAACGAAGATAATAGCTCTATTATTAATATCGATAATAGTAATAGCGACGAGAGTAATAGCGACGAGAGTATTATACCGCCTACTCCTTTCTTTTAGCTTTCTAGGAAGGCTCTATAGAAAACTATACTAGGCGGTCGGCCTCGTCTCGATAAGTAGAAGCTCGCTTACTAAATAGCTCGTAAGAGATAGATCGAGAGAGATAATATAGCTATAGTAGTAGTAGTAGTAGTAGCTAGAAATATAGTAGATAGAGATATAGTAAATAATAGAATAAATAGTAGCGTAGTAGCTAGAGGAGTAGTAGGTAGAAAATAAGTAGCGAAAAAGAGACTAGCTAGAAAGAGAACGGCTAGAAAAGCACCGGCTAAAATAGTAGTAGTAAGTAGAGGAGGTCTAGCTCGTAGAGCTAGTATATAGAAGACTTATCGCTATAAGCTAGATAGTAAGTTATATAGTTAGCATTTATAGTCGGTATTACTAACTTATACTCTAGCTATCGCGCTTTAAGAGATCCGTAGATACTAGAAGTCTATAGATCTACTTATACTAAAGCTACTCTTTAGCTACCTCGTCCGCGAAGTTTACTACGACGTTTCTAGAAGCTTAGCTATTTCTAAAGAAGGTTACTACTAGTAGGTAAGCGCTCTTAGTACTCTATAGGAAGCCGCCGAGAGTGCTCTAGTCTACCTCTTCTCGAGTATATATATTCCTAGTTATTCTATATTCGATTAATATTAACTATATTATAGGTACTAACGTTACCGCGATTTACGTAAAGCGAGTAACTATTTAGTAGAGGGATATAAAGTTTATTATTAGCCTACTCTTGTCTTAGGGAATTAATATATTTAATAAGAGATAAATCTTTATAGTATATATAAGGAAAATCGTTATAACTATAGAGGGCATATATAGTTAAAATCGTTATAAGTAGAGAGGTTGCTATAGTCGGTATTCGTAGTCGGTATATATATAGTTATACTAAATCGTATAATATACTATATTAAATTAAATATACCTTTAAAACCTATCGCTTTCTATACTTTCTACTTCCTCTAGTTTCTATCTATTTATAACCCTCGATTTTCTATACTATATTCTATCGAATCTTATATTTCTATTAAGACCTATCTTTAGACCTATCGTTAGACCCGAGTCGGACCTATCTAATACTTATATTTATTAGATAGATCTAGAACTAGATAGGAACTAGCTAGGACCCGACCTAACTATTATAGTTCTATATATTTAGGTCCTAGACCCGACCCGGACCTATTCCGACCTATTCTAACCTCTAGTTCTATCTCCTATAGTATTAGCGATAGAGGCTATAATAGGAAGGCTATTAGCCGCTAGTTAAAGAGCGAGGAACTTCGTAAAGAAGCTAAGAGAAATTAGTAAACTTTACTAGAGTAGTATAGCGGCCTCTACCTAAGAATAGAAGAGAGTCTCTACTAACTCTAGTATACGTAGTTACGTAGTTAGTAAATATAGTTAGTAGAAGCTATACTAATAACCGCTCTCTATAAAGTTCTATAAACTTATAATAAAGGTAAACTCTAGTACTTAACGCTTCGAGACTTTTATAGTACTATAGCGAAAGAGGATCGTAGATCTACTTCTATACTTAAAATAATATAAATAGTAGAAGAAGGCTCTTAATAGAGTTTTACGCCTAATCTACGTTCTTTAGTAAGTTTACTACGGCTTCTAGTGTTACTACTAAGAGTATATTATTAGGTAATAACTTATTTATTTCTATAATTAATTAAACTTAATATTATAGGTAAATAACGCGTATATAAATAGTTTATAGTAGTATTTAATACGTTTTATAAGAAGAAAAGTACTTATTCTATAGCGTCTAAGAAATATAAGTTAATACGCTAAGCTTATATACTAGAGAAGTAGTAGAAGCTAGTACTTAGTAATTAGAGCTTTACTCTTTATAACTTTACTTTTAAGAAATATACTAGTTTTACTTTTATTATTAGGTACCTACGATACTACTATTCCGGATGCTACTAGAACCGAGATTATATAATAGAAAGCATAGGTACGGTGTGCTAACTATGCAGTTAGGCAGCTACGCAGTGCGTATTTGCATATATGCAGTATTATATTTGGCAATGGAACTGGCAATCCTATACCTAGGTTCCTGGCGTATAGGAAAACACGTTAGTTAAACCGTCTTCATTGGTCTAGTGGTCATGATTTCCGCTTGTCATTTGATCTTGAATCTCAAGCGCGGGAGACCAGGGTTCGATTCGTAAGTGTTATACAGAGTTTCGATTCACACCGTCGAGCGACTAACAGTAATCCAGCCTGATGGAGAGTTCCTTGATCGTGTTGCAGACCTTTTTTTGTCCATCGTCTCGATTCGTTCCCCACTGAGTAATTTTTTTATTAATACGACCGTTTGTTTCGGCTACTACGCGTCTTTCGATGATGCTCTTGACTCCGCAAGAGGAGTACATTTGTGGAAACGGAAGGGTGAATTTTTTTCACAATAATCTTGCGTATTCAATGCAAGTTATTGAGAATCTACCTTTTCCCCTTCTATATTATATACAGCATAGCGCCAGATCAAGCCTCTTCCTTGTGTACACCACTAGTCCCCACCTGGTGCGGATCAACTAATGGCTTCGTATGACTGTCGAAATCGAGGAACCAACTAGAATCGAGAGAATTAGACGTTAGCAGATAGCTCCAAGTCATTGCAAGACTCAACTCAACTTACGTGAGATTTGTATCTTTCTTGGGGTTGATCTCCCTCTCGGTGAAACCTGTGCCCATAAGGTGTTCAGTGCTCCGTTATCCGAACCATTCTTGTATGTGCTGGTACAATTGCTCGCCCATACGGTTCGCGCGAGCCAAGCAAGGGCTTGTTTCTGATATGCTACCGGGATGTGGGGTTTCGGGATGCAATAGCTGTAGTTCTGAGTTTGTAGTTTGCGGACAAAGGCAGATACGTACTTAGTCACCATTTCGATCGAGGTGACCAAGCTGCCGTGGCCGAGAGATGAATTCGGGCCCATGAAGACAAAATAGTTTGGCATGTTGGCCGCGGTGACTGAAAGATAGGCCTGCGGGTTTTTGGTCCATTCGCTCATGAGGTTGACCCCATTGAGACCTACGATTGGGACGCGTGGGGCACAGGTCAGATCGAAGCCGGTCGCACAGATGATTGTGTCCACACCCTGGGTCGTCCGCTGTACAGTGCAGATTTCATCAGCCGTGAATTGTTCCACTTTACCCCATATGATCTCAATCTTGGGGTGACACAGTGCCTCGAGGTACCCGTCACCAGGGGTAGGCCGACGACAGCTACGCAGAGTGGTCAGAAACACAGAGTCGCACGTGGGAGTGATGGAATGCAAACGGACTTACCCCACAGCAAAATCGGGAAGCAGTTGCTGCAAGAGCTCTTCTTTGCCCCCGTTGCGCAGTCTCGTGGTTATGTCATTGATCGAGAATATCCTGGCTTCTTTTTGGGCAGTAGTATGGTCAACGTATAAAGGAAACCGAGCATTGATCTCCTCTTCGATCATTTTGCGATATTCCAAGTGTTTCTGCGGGTCTTTGGCCCATTCAGCCTTTTGCTCTGGCGTGTAGTCGAAATTTGTGCCTCGTGGTCCTGCGTAGCGTTGAGCGATGCTTGCCGTGACCCATGTTCTGCTCTTGATGTGTACATAGACCTTTTTGTCTCTGTCGAGAATTGCCGGAAGGATCTGCACACCACTACTTCCGTTGCCAATGAGGGTTACGGTCTTTCCGTCCAGGTCTGGGTCGGCATCAGCCGGCCACGCAGCCGAATGCATGAGCCTGCCCTTGAATGCATCTCGGTCTTTGATGTCGGGCCATTTCCAGTTGTTGAAGAAGCCCGAGCAGTTGACGAGGATATCGCACTCTTCCTCGAAAACTTCGCTTGTTTCGCCTGCGGTCACGCCATTGCTGGATACGACGAGGTCTCTACCATCGGTTTTCTTGATCTTGACATTCCAGATCTCGCGCTCCTCGTCCCAACGAGCATTCACGACTTTGTGTCCGGTCTTGATGTACTGCCGCAGCCCATGCTGGTCTGCGACTGCGTGGATGTAGTCGCGAATCTCGCCCTGCTTCGCATAGTAAGATTTCCAGTGTGGGTTTGGTGCTGGTAGTTGGGAGCAGGAATATCGCATACGCATCTGTAGAATCGTTGATCAGTTCAGGAACGAAGGCAACTTGATTGACAGGGATCCGCCAAATATCAGCCTACCCGGGATAGCGATTCTCGTACCAAGTGCCACCCACATCAGCATTCTTCTCATAGACAGTGAGGCTGGCAATGGGGATGTGACCAGTGCGAACAGCACGCGCGAGAGCAAGACCACTGAAGCCCGCACCGACCGCGAGGATCTTGACTGGTCGCGGATGAAACGTAGGTGCCCTGGAAAGAGCATCTGCTAATTCGTCCACATCTTTCCAATACTCTGTTGCTTCGCCTGGCCCGGCGCCCCCCGGATTGAGGGCCTGGAAATAGCGAATGGCCCGCTCCCTCGTTGTTAGCTTGCCGACAGTCATTGCGCGGAGTGTATACAATGCGCTGGGCGATGCCGTTGCACGATTCTTGTCTTTATATGCACCAGCGTTGCGGGCATCCTAGCCAGGACAGGACATACCTTTTTCGGAAGCTGACGGAAAACCTAGAACCTGACGCTGGCATTCCGACATTTTGCTGGAGGTGAGTTACCGTAAGTATGTGCCTATCCTGCGAGCTTATGCCACGTGATGGTAGCAGCTCGCCGTCGATGTCGTGCAGCGGCGGGGTCGTGTCAAAGGTGTAGTTGAATTGTGGGAGTTGCGGGGTTGGAAGCGTTGGCAAGGCATCAAGGCATCCAAGGCATCCAAGGCATCCAAGGCATCCAAGGCATCCAAGGCATCCAAGGCATCCAAGGCATCCAAGGCATCCAAGGCATCCAAGGCATCTGTCCAGGCCCCCAAGGCATCTGTCCAGGCCCGGCAGGCCACTGTCAAGTTCTGTTACAAGACAGATACAAACAGTTGACACCTGCATCTCCGAATCGCGCGTGCCGACATCCGCGGCTGTCTGGTCAAGGTGGCCGAACAACACGACACCAACCAATTCGATCTTGGAGCATTCTCATCTTGCGTCTGCTCTAGTCTGGACATGCGTGTGAAGAGTTGGGAGCAATCCCTTTCCATCTTCGCCAAGCCCTGGTTTGGTGGGGCTTCAACTTCAAGATGGATTGGTAGACTCCTCTTCCCCGTCCACATGCTCATACTTTGTGTTGTGTACTCAGCCCGGAAGCTGCATGTATCCATACTTGAACCAAGAGCTCTCTCAACCTTCGAGCCCGCAGCTTGACATACTTGACGAACCTTGAGACTCGTTCAAACTCTTATTCACTCCCACCATGGCTGAACTACAGGAGAAAAAGACGATCCTCATCGTCGGAGCCGGTGTGTTTGGCGCCTCGACAGCATACCATCTGGCTTCTCAATTTCAGGACGCCTCCAGGATCACAGTCGTCGATCAGACCCCGCCATCGCCAGAGCTGGCAGCAAGCACCGACATCAACAAAATCATTCGTGCCGACTACAGCAGCTCCTTCTATGCAGGTCTCGCCTACGAAGCCATGGCAGCTTGGTCAGGTTGGCCGGAATTACGAGACCACTATCATAAAACCGGCTGGGTGATGTTGGATCGCGAGGGCAGCGATTTGGCAGACCGAATTCGAAAGGTATTCCGCGATAGAGGCCACGATCCGACCGAAGATATCGCGCTGGAAAAGCTCAATGAGCACTGGAATGGGGTTCTGAAAGGCACAGATCTGCAAGGATTTAGCAAGGCCTATTGGAATCCTGAAGCAGGATGGTGTGAAGCCTCTGCGGCGACGGCGAGCATTATGAATGCGGCTATCGCGAAAGGCGTCAAGTATGTGGTTGGCACAGTGGACAGCATTGTCTTGCAAGACGACTGCATTATCAAAGGCGTTCACACGACCGATGATCGTATCCTCACCGCGGACGTCATCGTGCTTGCGACTGGCGCGTGGACGAGCAGCTTGATGTCTCCAATTGAAGACCAGCTTGTCATTACAGAGGCCCTCCGAGTAGAGCGACAAGTCAGTGCCGCGGGAGTGGGCGTTGTTCACTACAAATTGTCGTCTTCAGAGATGCAGCAACTCAGCCAGATGCCCGTCGTGGTGTATGGTGAGCACGGAGAAGTAATTCCGCCGCCGAAGGACAATAGTCTGTTGAAGTACACCAATTCCAATACAGTCAAGAATACTATACAAACACCTTCTGGCAACAAGATTTCTGTCCCACCAGAACGCGATCAACGCATTGTTCCCGAGGCTCTCAAACGTGAAGCAATCAGTGCAATGAGCACCAAAGTCATGCCCATATTTTCACAAAGCGAACCAGATTACTGGCGCTTGTGCTGGGATGCATATACTCCTACTCAAGACTGGCTGCTCTGCCGGCATCCTGACGCTCGACTGAGCAATCTCTACTTCGCCACGGGAGGCTCGTTTCACAGCTACAAGTTCTTGCCGATCATTGGCAAGTACATGGCGAATGTGCTGAATGGAAAGGGAAACGGAGAAGAGAAGGATCGTGCTTGGGCGTGGAAGGATCCTGATGTGAAGTGGAAGGGAGCGCACGAGAGCACGGCGCCAAAGAGAGAGTTGAGGTATCTCGAGGTCGGTTGCACTACTGGTGGCGAGAGTCATCTATGAAGTACGCAAATGTTGACACACGAGAATGAGGAGACACTGCTTTTGAATGAAACTGATTATTGATGCTCAAATGCACGTCACCCGCATCTGACGACTCAAATTCAAGACATCACACAACGGCTTTTGGGCGGTTCTGCCTCGATAGCAGACTCGTGAACAGATTCAGCATCGAGCCTGTCTTGGCCCAAAGAATGTAACCGTAGCCGCGGAGATGTGAGGTTGCGAGCACTCGAAGATTTCCCAAACTTGATACCATCTGTGGCCCTCCACGTTTTATCCCTTGGAAGAGCTTGAGCTGATTCGATCTCTTGCTCTGAGGCTCCTGCCTGATATTGTGATTCCGCAGCAAGGGCGGAAGTTCTACGCTCCATGAAGCCAAATGGATTCCGTGTTCGGTCGTACGAATCTACGTGTGCTGCGTCCGAGTCATTCCGAGATATTGTCTGTACAGTAGCTGAGTGCAGGATGTTTCCAAAGCGTGGTTCAGAAACGGGGCTGGATGTGGGTGGCGGAATCGACTCATACTGTGGGTCTAGAGCGAACGAGACTGCTTTCTTCCCACTAGCCCTGCCACGTGGGCTCTGAAGCGTGGGTGCCGGATCGTTCTGAGAAGCATTTCCCTCAATTGCAAACGAGGACCTGGACGCACGAGCTGGACTGACAGCGTGATCAGGACGCTCGATACTGTCCTGGAATGGTGTCGCGTTTGTCGCAGATGAGCGTTTTCCTCTTGGTCGTCCCATAACATTGTAGCGCTGGCGATCTCTCCGCGGCCCGGCATTAGGGTTGGAAAGTCGAGATGAAGGTTTCAAAGATATGTCCGTCTGTACATAGCCAGTGTTTCTTCTCTTGGGTGGCCGATTGTCCTCATCTGTGTCGTCATGCTTGCTGAAATTCCACTTGCTCGCTACGATCGCTCGAGATACATTCGTCGAAGACTCTGAAAAAAGAGCGTTCAAGTCCTCATCATCTTTGTCACCATATTCTTCCCCGTCGCTCTCAATACCAGCGTCTGTGTCATCTCCGGGTAGAGAAGGCAAACGCTCGGTCGACCATTTCTCGTAACCCTTCCTCACCAACGCCAATGCCTCCTTGGCGTCTGGTCTACGTGATGGGTCTAGGGTCAACAATTTCTCGAGTACCGCTCTGAGCGTCCGGGAATAAATTGGTGGCAAGAGGGCAGTGTCCCATCGCTTTCCCCCCAGCTTATAGAGCTGCAAAGTTTGGAGGACGAACGCTCGTTCTCTTGTTATACCTGTCCATCGGAGGAGCGATGCGTCGTCCGGGTCGATCCATATGCCACCCATGAGGGCCACTCCGACGGCACCTACACTCTGTCAAGAACAATCAGCGAAATGACCCAACAAGTTTGATCGGGTGATAGTTTTGACTTACCCAAATATCATTTCTGCCTCCGATTGGTTGACATCTCGAAGGGCTTGGTTCCCCAAGATTGCTTCCATTCTTCTCGGGATCGGTGTCAAGCAGCCACGACAGCTCTGGTGCATCAAAGTCCTCCTGCTGAGGATCTCTCTTGTGTGCCGTGAGAAGGGACTTGGACTCACGCACAGTCGGTTCCAGCGAATCGGTGTTTATTGGATCGAGAACTATTGCTCGGGAGAAATCTCCGAGTTTGATGGTCCCGTAGCGAAGCTCCCTTTTCCAAGGGCGATTCAACCAAATAGTACTGGGATTAATGTTGTTGTGAACCACCGGGCACCAGTCTTTTCCATCAGGCCGAAGTCGATCGGGTGGTCCGTGGTGGAGCCATCGCACCGCATCGAGGATCGAGATGAGGAAGTACCATATGAATTCCTCTTCGACTCCGTCCGGGCGCTTCTTCAGTGTCGCGCCGAGCTGGCTGCCGTCCATGCGCTCCCAGACCAGGAATGGGTGTGGGAAGAAACCAGGCATTACCTTGAAATCGGTAAAACCTCGTCCTCTCCGCCACGCATCTCGCTGCTTCTTCCACTGCTGTTCGTCCCAACCGGCCAAGTTTGCGAGGTCTGTTGCTGACCTCTGGACCAAACTTCCCCCCGGCCCTGGAGGCCATCGCGCAAAGTCTCCCGTGTTGTGATTTCTTTTCGGAAGTTGGCTGCCATCAAGCAACCGGATCAGATGCGGGTGATTCGTCGTTTGCAAGAGGTACATGATGTCGTCCCAGTCCACATCCTCGGCCTTTCCGACAATTTCAGTAGCGAGGGCTGGGATGAAGTTTTGAGTGGAGCCATCGTGGTACCACGTCACCCAACTCCGCGCAATGCCGTGCCTTTGAGGACTAGCGGGAACTCCCATAGGGGCTATGACTACTCGCAATTCAGATGACTTATGTGACCAGCCTGCCAGCCTGAAACGTCTCCGCTCTGCGAGCCATGTAGACTGTGATGGAGGTGTTTCCCCTGAGATCAGAGCGTCCACCACCTCAGGGCTGTCTTGTGCTGGGGCAATCCTGTTTGTATATGGAGAGGTTGGTGGGAATGCTCCAGGTGGCCGAGGTGTAGGACGATTGAGTGTGTGAAAGCCGCTGGATGATGCTGGAGAGGGCGATAAGCGGGCCGTCTGGGGCCAGGTGCCGGGTAACGGAGGCTTGGGCAGCGGAGTCGGCACCAGGTGAGAGCGTAGTACATCACCAACGGGTCGGTAGAGGGTGACGGGAAAAGACAGTGTCCGATCGACCCCATCCCGGTCTCTGGCAGCCGATGCCACTACCTTGTCCGATACGCCATAGGTGGACTCGTGCTCTGCGAGATGGTAAACGCCAATTCTTTTTGCGGATTCTTCTGAACTCTGTGACGATGCGCCTGGGGATGGAAGGCTGTATTCAACCATTTTGCAGCATGAAGGCAGCAGGGGTGGGATCGCAAACTACGAGAACTCAGCCCACAGCTGATCATCAAGTATCGTTTGTGCGGATAAAGAAGAGATGATTGATGGACGCACTTTCCCTACCGTTTCCGGTGGACAAAGCAGGGCGCGGCTCTTGCACGACTCCAAGGTCCATTGTCACCAGCTCGTGGAGTTGACTGCTCCCAGAATGCATGTGAAAGACCATTGCGATGGCCCTGTTGAATATAAGCATTCGCGAGAGGGCGTAATTGATGGTCGAAGTACTCTAGAAGAGAGGATGTCGTGAGTTCCCCGTCCGGCAGCCGGAGCAGTAGTAGTCAAGCAGTGAGCACGCGACGTGGATTCCCGGTCTCGTGGGGCATCGCGATCTCCGCCGGGCGGGTGGCGGGGAGAGATGGGGGGAGTGATGGCGTACTGTACATGGGCGAGGCATCGGAAACCGCCTGGAGCGCGCGAGTCGGGGCATCCATGCGTCAGATGATGACTTGTTTCTTTCCTGTTCAGCTCGCGTGCTCGTGCGGGCGTGCATGTAGTCAGGCCGCCGTGGCGGATGACGAGAGCAGCGTGCGTTGTTGTTGCTGGCGGCAGCTGCGAGCGAGCGCGGTTCGGCGGTGCTGGTGGATGTGCATGTGCAGTAGATACATGTAGTCGTGCGAAATGGGGCGACAAGGCACCGCTGATGAGCTGAGTTCGCGTGGCTGGGTTGTGCTGGTGACGGCGCATCATCGTGCCGCGCCACCCAGGCACACTCGAAACGGGCACTCACTAGTACTCTCACCGCACGCATCATCAGCCGATGCTGCTCTATGAGCCTCGCGCCGCCTCGTCCCCGTCCTCCGCCGCCGCCGAGTAGCAGCTCCAGCAGTAGTAGCAGCAGCAGTAGCAGCAGCAGCAGCATGTCCGCCGCGCCGTATCCCGACTATCGCGGCGCCGGTCCACAGCCGGCTGACGACGTGGGCCCTGACGTTCGCGGCCGCCGACCTGCTGCGCCTCCGCACCACAGCGGTCGCGACGCATCTTCTGATCCACCACCCGCCCACATCCCTTTGCCTTCGCTTGGCGCCACCCTCAAACCCGCCCTCAAGAGAGAAGGCTCGCGCAGTCGGCTGCAGCCCGACGAGCGCCCTCAGTTCCCCGACGAGGCTTCTTACCTGGGCGGCCGCGCTCCCGACCTCGAGGCGAAGAACCGACCACGCGACAAGCAGTTCCGTGACCTGCGCGACGGCTACGAGTCCGACGAAGGCGAGCACCACAAGAGTTCCAGGTACACTCCGCGCACCAAGATGCCACGCTCCAACGATGATCTAGCATACGACGATCGCCCACGGCGGTCCAAGAGGAACGACTACCCACCGCCCGACAGCGCCATCTCAGGCACCACGCGCGGCGGCTACGACGATCGCCCGCCGCGCCGCAGACGAGACCGCGACGAGCGCCCGCCGTACGATGACGACCCTCCGCCGCCGCGCAGGAGAGGCGATCGTCCACCCCCGGTAGAGTACGGTGCCGATCCGATCCCGTCTCGTCAGAAGAGTGAGCGACGCCCACGCCCACGTCGCGATTACGACGATTACTCGGACGACGACGACTATCGTCCACGCCGCCGCAGAGGTCGCAGCGCCGATGGCTATGGCGGACGCCCCCCGCGAGACTACGATGACGACCCGTATTATTCCGACCGGCCCCCTCGCAGACGCCGCGATGATGATTACGACCGTGCACCGGCGCGACGTCGTGATGCCAGCAGGAGGAGACGAGACGATTATGACGACCACGACAGGTACAGCGACAGATCACGAGACAGGCGAGGCGGTCGTGACGGCCGTGACGGCCGTGACGGCCGGGACAAGCCACCGCCCAGCATCAAGATTGGCAAATTCGACATTGGACCGTGGGTGGAGAAGGGAAAAGAGCATTGGACGACCATTGCACCAATCTTGACTCCCATTGTTTTGGCGCAGATCCGTAAGATGGGCAATGGAGGCGGTGGCAGTGGTGGCGGGCGACGCTAGGAACGTCTCCTGGAGGACTACTACATGGATTACTACCGGAATTCGCGGCGATGAGCTCGGCGTTGATGAGACGAGGTGTGGGCGGAGGGGGGTATTCTGGCATTTTCCAAGAAGCACAGTGGCACTTGGGCACACCTAGGCGTTCGATCTGCATGATGGGAGATGATAAAGTCGTGGATCCGCGCGGAAGTATTGAGACCTACGGGAACTAGCACCATGTTGCCGCTCATTGCAGTAGCGAGATACAGGCGACCGGGCGGCGTTGAGGACTGCAAATAACGAGCAATGACACGAAATTTTAGCCCACATTACCTTCTTTTCTGGAAGGCTCGTCTGGCCTGCGCGCTCTTCCTGGAGCTGCTTGGTGATGTTCTGGCTAATAGCGATACAGTGCGGAACGCAAACGCGTGACGTGACGCGACACACGGCAGCCTGCAAAGCCCCACACTACGAGCCTCTCCGACAAACCCACAAACGAGCAATTGACTTGCACTCGCACGTTCTCTGCTTCACGCACCCCCAAGGCCGGATTTCTGGCGCTGGCGGATGGAAAGATGGCGGGCTACTTGTCCATCGCTTTCAAGGAAACCGCCGGCGACGAAGAGTTCGTGCCATGCAAGTGCTGCCGCTTCAACAGAGGCACCGGTACGTCGTTCACCACCAATCCCTCCCACCGCTCCGAAAAGGCGCGAACTAACACCTTCCAGATCTGCCCATCCCCGCGAGTCTCAGCACGGAGGACATCGAGCGCGCCACGAAGCGCTTCTCGGCGTCCATCTTCAAAGACTGGACGAAACTGAACGCTATCGTGAAGCGTTTCGAAGGCACCATCCAGAAGCGATGGACGTGCGTGTCGCCACAAAAATCTTGACCCCGTGGACATGGCTGACGTCTGCGCAGCAAAAAGAGCGCGAACCAGAGACGGCAAGTCCTTTTGGGCGCCTGGCCTAGCATGTCCGCCACCCACCGACCTGACTTCAAGAACTTGCGCTCCAACAAGAGCCGGAAGCCGTGCGCGCCTGAGGCATACCTGTGGCCATACATCAACCTCGAGGATCTGCTGAAGCGCAATCACCTGCTCCTGTTCATCAAATCTCGTGGACGCAACCTTCCCGACACTTTTCGGCTGGCAGACGTCAAGGCAGCGTATGTGATTCGGGGAGGGCGCTCCTGGTGCGTGCCACATCACTGACTGGTCACACAGGCATCTTGGTAGCGGCTGGGACCGAGGATTCGACTTCGCTGACACGTTCGAGGACTACTGTTGCCCAGAGCATTATATCGAAGACCACAACGAAGACGATATCGGGATGCTGTTCGAAGACCGACACTCTCCGAAACACTACGGGAAGCTCATCACGCATCACGTGACATCGTTGAAGACGTCCCAATACAGGTAAGTCGGTCCACTCCATGTGCACAATGCGATTACTGGTCCGAACTGACCCCATAGGTATTTGCGACTCGCTCACGAGGGTCTTCTCTCGCTCGAACTCCTTCAGCGCACGTACAAGTTCCTCCTCGAATGTGCCAAGTTGATCTTGCATGACATACCCCCAGCGATGTTCTTCCTGGCCCCTTTGACTCCTGAGCCAATGAGGATGCCGGGCGCACCAGGGCCGAATGAGTATCCTTCGATGAGTGCTCACTCCCTGGAAGCTCCCTATCGTGTTCCTCAAATGCTCAATCTTGAGCGACTAAAGATGCTGGTTGACAGTCGCCGCGAGGCAGCGGAAGACCATGTCTGGCTTCTCAAAGAGGACCCCGGATATTTCACAGCCACTTTACGAGAATTCCGTGAGCATGACGATGAAATAGGAACTGGTCGTCGCAGCGACTGGCCAGTCGTCCTCAACAAGATGATAACCAATGCATATCTTCTTTACGTCTTCTGGGATGACATCGCAAGACGGCTTAGCTCGATGGCCTCAATCGACGTCCAGTTGGCTCGAGCCAATGACAAGATGGTTCGCTTGGCAGAAGAAGACGAGAAGAAATGGGCCGCCATGCATGAAGTACTCACGCGACTCATGATGATGCCCCTAGCGATGCTCCGTGATGGACTTCCTGCCAGTCCACGCCTACGGAGTAGGTACCGATGGGAGGTGGACGAGGATGTCTCGCCAGCTGGCGGGCGATGGGTGCTGCAGACCAAGGCGACGGACTGCGAGAGGCGGCTCGACACGTTATTGCACTCCATCGCCAATGAGCACCAGCGCGAGCTACACGGCTTGCACAGCCTTGTTCAAGAGCTTCAATACGTGAGTCGCACCACAACGTCAATCACTCCGAATTGCGCTAACCCTGAGGCCAGATGTTCGAGACCAATGCTGAAGCAGCAAGTGCGATCGATCCTTGGCTTGCAGGTCAATTCGCAGACCTGGCTCTGGTGTCTGAAATCAAGTGCATCGATGCACTTGCACCTTGGTTTGATGAAAACAAGGCTGAAGTCGCGGGATGCCGCCGCGACGTGGCAGAGACTGTCGACAGAACACGAAACCTGGTCAATAAGCTGCACTTCGGCATCTACACGGCTACGCGTCATAACCCAGGTTTGAAGTTCGACCCGAATGACCTGATCGACTACCCGGCAGACAAGCGGCCTACCGAGACCACTGTTACCCAGATGGTGCGAGCAGAGAAGAAGCTCGATATCTTTTGGAAGTCAATAGAGGTTGCTGTGTCGGGCTCAGTGGGCATCAGCCTAAGCAAAGTTCTCAAGGCCAGGGCAAGAAAAGCCAGAGACATTCACAGAACGCAGCCATGGCAACCACTCCCATCATCTACCTTGACATCCGCTACCCACAACGACCGGCAGAAGAAAGTCCTTGCTGAGCTGGACGGCAACATTCACCTCCCAAATCACCTCGACCTGCCGATATCAAAGAAGGAACTACTGCGCACCCCAGTCAAGAGCAAAGTCAAAACTCACGGCACACCCGCCGCGCCTGATCCGCGTCGGCTCTTGGCTGATGGGGAGCCGCATGATGCGGCACGAGCTGAAGCACCGCCGGAGAAGGTCACAATCCCTAAGAGAGCATTCAAAGTCTTCACGGCCCTTTTGCCCTCGCCGTCTGCTGCTCAGCAACACCGCTTCGAAATTCCGTGGGACGACCTGCTGTTCGCGTTCAACGCCGTCGGTCTGCAGCCTATCAAGCTGTTTGGGAGTGTGTGGATGTTCAGCCCTGTGCCGAAAGGTGAAGTCGCTGAGACAGATGCCGGCATTGTGACTTGCGGCAAACTGGATCTGCAGAGATCCATCTCCTTTCATCAGCCAAAGGAAGTGCGCAAAGGTGCCAAAATCCCAAAGGCCATGGTTCGAACTTTCGGCAGACGTTTGAAGCATGCCTATGGATGGCAGTTCGCTGAGGACATCTTTGTGTGCGGTTGAGGCTCAACCTGGCCCCGACATGTGTTCCTACAGGGAATGCGAGTGTGAGAAGCAATTGCTGATGGCTACGCTCTCAGTGAAATGGCGACGGCAACGACATTGGCGCGCGTGACTACTGTGTATTGCAGATGACAGGCAAAGTCAGCATGAAGCATAATATTTTCGGACGTGGTGCTCAATGGCACAAGGCGTTCCGTACAACGTGATTAGACACGTGTGTGCGATCAGGCGATGGTTCGAGAATAAAGTGTGCTACGTTAAGCGCATTTAATGAATTCGCATCGAATGCTATGTATCTCAAAAAAAACCCCCCGTCTGAGCAAGATAGAGCCAGCAACGATGGAACGCCCAGGCGGGTGATCTACGCGGCGGCGGGACATCACAAAGTTTTGAAGGAAGCGAAACCTTTTCTTTTTCGACGACATGCGTCCGAGCACATCCTTGCCCTGCCGCCCAATTTCTCATATTCATGCAGGTTTCCCTGTCGGGGGAAACTCGAACCTCGCATTGCATCTCCGTTTCTGCGAAACGCTCTCTTTTTTTCTTCGTCCATCATCATCATCGTCGTCGTCGTCACAACAACGGAAACGAGTTTGTTTTTTTTTTGGACTTTTCTTGACCAGACCAGTGATCCAAGTTGATTAAATTTTTTGTAGTTTGTAGTTTTGCAAGAAAGTCTCACCACGCGTGCATCACAGGCCCGGGAGCGGGAGTAGCTTGATGTTCATGGTGATGGACGATCGATTGAAAAGACAAAGAACTTTTTTCATGGTTCGGTTTGGCTCCTCCTGCCTGCGCCAACGCTATCATATCAAAAATCATATAAGGAAAACCAACGAATCAAGCAATACCATCTCATCCACACATGCCTTGTGGTCGTTCCATGATGAACAATGTTCGTTCCTCTCTCAACACCAATAATCAACCAACCAACACAGTTTTTTTTTTCCAACACACCGCACACCAAAAGAAAGAAACAGCAAAACCAAGAAATCAAAAATCTCCTTCGAAGCAGACCGCATGTTTTCCCCATTTCCCCGCGTCGTTTCAGAAGCGACTCCCGTACGCCACGTCGTGCAGCCCAAAAAATATTATTGTTGTTATGTCCTCCATCGCCGTGCCGTAGTGTGCGTTGCGTGTGCATGATGGATTGCGTGCGTGCAGCAGAAGTATGTACATGCGATGGCTCCCCTCCGCCTCTCTCTCACATCGTCAAAGATGCAAGAGAGAGAGAGGACTGAAATGCCTCACTTTCATACCTCAGTGCCGCACGACGGGCAGCGCTTGCCGGGAATGACCCACACCGTTGCCCCACGAGCCGCGCAGTTGGGACATCTGCGGCCGGGAACCTGTTCGTAATCCATCGTTAGCGCCTTTTGTTGTTTGATTGATGCCTGTGCATGGGAAGAGGAATATGCAACATACCGGTCGCTCACGGATGGGCATCGTAGATGCCAGTGGGTCGACGATGGCAAACGTCTCGTGTGTGGTATCACTTGCATTCGATGAGCAAGCCGAGAGAGTTGGGAGTTGCTCAATCCCCAGACGCATGAGCGTTTCGTAGCGCTTGGCCGTGTAGGTCATGGTGTGGGTGGTTGGTTGGTCGTCGGTACGGGTCTTCGAAGTAGAGACTTGTTCGCCAATGGCTTGATATCGTGTCTGTGGATTGAGCTTTTTCGTCGTAACGTGTCGATCGACTTGCCAAAAAGGGCAGAGATGCAACAGGCGGAGCGATGAGGCGAAGACAACCGAAGCAAGGCGATTGGGCAGTGAGTCGAAGACCTTCGCGAATGGACGATGGAAGAAAGGATTAAATCTTTGCCCTGCAGAGGCGAGAAGGAATGCAGGAAGGAGCAACGACGGCTTGACTTATAACCTTTCTCCAGCTCTGCAAAGAGTGCCGGTGATATGGGGACCAGGTACAAGCCTACCTGGTTTTGCGAGGTGACACCAAACCCGGCAACATACTCGAGGTGAGATACACACTCTTGCTCTCGTCATGTTGTGACCTGTGCCTGTACGAAAGAGCAGGTTGAGCGGGCAGGCCAATTGATGCGGTGAAGGCCCCGACCAGTGCTAGCCCAGTTGCTGGGGACATGGGAGCCAAGCGAAACCTTTGGAGCTGGCTTTGGACCTGGGTTTTGTGATTTTGTCCTCCATTCTTGCCAATGGGTGTGCGACATGGATTGCACGATGCGCGCGAGCATCCCCGAAGCCCAAAGATCTATCGCACGTCCAGTCCGCGTGTTGCAGCCAGTCACGAACGAAGGACTCCAGACTTGAGACTTCACCGCGCTTCGTATGGGAATATGCCGTGACGCTGAAGCCGAGTACAAACGTGGCTACGGCCAGAAACTTCGTGCCGGGAACCCATATGTCGCGGCACTTCCTGCCAATGGCGGCATCCGGTGACCGGGCAGGCGTGCGTGCTGAAACAGGGCATGCCATGGACGACACGTCGATGCCGCCGTCCGGAACAAAACATTATTTGTTGCAGGCGGGTAAGTGCCGTGGTCAGACGCGGCATCTGTCGCTGGCGTTCAGCATGGGTCAGTACTGTATCGCGCTCGGCCAAGGAAGCTGGCATTGAGTCGATAACGAGCATCACAGGGATCTCAGAAGAAGTCAGGATGCGTCGCGAGAATTGGTCGCAAAATGCTGCTCACAGAGCACGGGGTGGAGGGACCGTGGACGAGAGCCAGTAGATGCGACTGCGAAGCGCGCGGCGCGCCCAAGTGCACCCGTTGAGCGTTGCACGACGATGGACGGCTCAACCATAGACCCCGGGCCGTGACGCGCGAAGAATCTTTTGTGATGTGTACATGCGCTCTTCACGCGGCGGCTGCATCCCTGCCATACCCGGTAAGCTTGGCCGAAAAGGAGAGACGCAAGAGTCAGATCCGCACTTCATCCCAGCTCGAATCACGTTAATTTTCAGATTCCATAAGTTCAAAATACGACTGCCGAAGCTTTGTTTCACGAGCCGTAGTCACCATTGCATATCGGATTTGCAGCTGTATAACGAGCTCACAGGCGTGGCATGTCCGATTCGAGTCGTTTCCGCGTGTTCTTCGCTGTCACCTTCTGTGTCCCCGTTGGATACTGCCGATTTGCTTGTCCCAGCTACGCCTGGCGGAGGTCATCGGAGCGGAAAGCCGCTCGATGTGCAAACATTAGGCACCGACAGGTGAAGGCGAATACAGCGCAATAGTCCCACTGACTGCGGTGACCCGCAGCCGAGCTGATCTACGCAACGCATCGTGCAGCCTTTGTAGCAGGAGGGAACGCCGAACGAGAACCGGGAAACTGGGACTGTGCCGCGGAAGTACTGCAACATGAATCAGACGGCAATGTGTTGGCAATTCCAGCGACCGAGATAATGCGCCGCACCTCGTGCATGGTGCACGCATAAGTCTAGGGGACACAATGCACATGTTGAGGAGCACGGCGGCGTTCCAAACAATTACTCGGTCCACTGCGACGTCATCGAGAGCAAGAGCCTTGCACCGTTGGGCTTGTAGTCCTCACCGCGTAGATGGACTAGAATGGGACCACTGGGCAGCCGATCTGATGCGTGTGAGCGAAGTGTCGAGAAGAGCTTGTGCTGTGACCATCTTACCCAGTCGATAACACGCCCACCCAAGAAGATCATCCTTCTGGTAGGAAACATCGTCCATCACTTTCAACCTGCTCTCATGTCAGCCGTTGATTCTCCCGAGTTTGTTGTCCCAAAAGATTGCGACGAGAGCCAAGAACCCGTTGCCGCACGTATTGCCAGTTACCGGCGCACTGGACTTCGATGCCGCCTCCCCTCCCGTGTGTTGGGTGTCCGCACAAACCCGGCGCATATCATTACGTCCCACGTTCCACGCTGTCGGCCTCCGCCCCGCATGTAACTCGTGACCTGCTGTATTCTTGGCTTCCCCTCAAGTGTGACAGGTCATTCGACATGTCCAACGAAAGCAGCCTCGAGGTATAACGAGAGAGGTTGTTGAGGGAAAAGCCATGGCGATGATCCTGGTACTGGAAGGACAAGCGTTCGGCAAGGAGCGGTGTAGAAAGACCCAGCGGGACCTGGTATGCGGAAAACTTGCACTCACCGAAAGAAGGACAACTCTGGCACGATTCCATGCACTCCTCGAAACTCCAACAGCTCGTCGTATTCAGGATCGCGCGATTCAACGGCGCTACTTCTGTGCTTCCACTCGCCACCTTTGTTCTTCCCTCCCTTGTCGATCTTGTTCTTTTCGAATTCGTCTTTGCTTCCAACGTGGAGCTCGCACTTGATGTAAGCCTTGGGCACGTCCTTGGGTGTACCGAGTGCCTGTGCAGCATGTAATTTGACGCTCAGATCCAGAGATTTCCGTCGTGCTTGCACTTGATCACCATTACTTGCTGGTAGATATCCATGCGGCTTCAACACATAGCCACCCGTGGACTCGAACTGCGCAAAGTTGAGCATGTTTGCAGCGTTGATCTTTTGAAAGTTCAGAGCGACCATCTGAACTCCATAGCGCCAGAAGGGCGCGGGGTCCAGGTTCGTCGACCTCAATCGGGTTCCTGCGAAGCATCAGCGTCTTCACCATGTGCATGGGCGAGATGTGTCACCTTTGGGGTAAGCGCGCATGAGATAGTGGAGATTGTGCTTCATCAGTCGCTCTGGTTGCTCTTCACAAGCCTTGAGAAGTTTGCTTTCGCCGAAAGAGAAGACATGGGTCGGGATGCTGGAGGTCGGATGATCGAAGCTTTGAAAGTGGAAGGCACGCGTGAAAACACCCATACTGCTCAACTGTTCAATTATTTTGCTCTTCTTCACAGCGTCGCCTTCGTCCTCGCTAGAATCGTCCTCGTTGGCATCCTTGTTCTTGGCCTTCTCCGGAGGGACAAATTTGACCTTGACAAGAATCTTCTTGCGTAGGCTCTCCAGAGAGGGCAGTGGGGTTGAGTCGGAAAAGCCATCAGGCACTTTCAGCAGGAACTCGCCCCAGTAGTCTTGCATGAGCTCGCAGACGATTTCTTGCTGCGGTGGACTACAGTGCACCTCCAGGCTGACGATCAGGGGCAGGGTGGTTCGGTAAAAAGCGTATTGGCGCACAACCTCACACACCTGTGCACTATCAGCCTCTGCGAATGGGATGGAGATGGCAGTCTGACCTTCCGAAAGGGCACCTCCTTGGTTGCGGTGTATCCGTGATATACGACAGGTTCCGAACGTCCAGAGGCTGTCCTCCATGGCATGGGCATGGAATCCTCGGGCTTGGGCTGATCATCGTCGTCTGCTTTGGGATCGGAACGGGATCGGAGTCTGTTGAGCTTCTTCTTCAGAAGGCCCGACAGTGTGCTGACGTCGTCGGGTTTCTTGGCGTTGTCTTCAGCGTCAGAAGACGACGGAGAGTCGCCGTCCCAGAGGTCGATCTCAATGCAGCGACAGTCCAGCTTCAGAACCTGCTGATAGGCATCGCCAGAGCTTTTGGACCACAACTGATTGCCCGAGAGGTCTGAGATGCATGAGACTGGAGCTTCCGAGCGGGCAGGGCTCGGCGCAGGACTCACATGTGTTGTGGCTGCTCGAGATGAAGTAGTGTGAAAGTGGATGGGACGTGTCGACGTCGACGGGCAGCGCTGCGGCAGACTGCGGCGCGGAGAGATGCGCCAGGAATTTGTCGAGGGTGGCGTGCTGCGACGAGGGCTGAAAGACGGCCGTTGCCCGCTTGGTGATTGCTGGCGACAGTGGGGCCGGGGCGGCCATATCGACGGCGGGGAAGGGGAGGTGGCGGAGGGAAGGGGAGGTGGCGGAGGGAAGGGGAGAGAGAGCGCGGAGCGGAGGGTGGTTGGGTTGGGACAGAAGCAGCACACCTCAGCCGCGAATCCTCCCCATCTGATATCATGCCACGCTGCCACGCCGGTGCATCGTGTGTTGCGGTCAGCTAGCGTTGGACGTCGCCTGCTGCCCAGACACGCGCCAAGTGGAGCTGCCTGGTGACCCTGGTCTACCCCCGCTGCCGTAACGCGTTCCTGCACCACCGCTCCGCCTCGCACCTCACCTCACTTCTCACGCGTCGCCATGTCGCTGCCGCCCACTCTGCCGCGCCGCGACGCCGAGCGGCAGGTGCGTGACTGGGGCTTCCAGCACGTCTTCACCTGGGTGAGTCGCTCCGCCGCCGCCGCCGCCGCCGCCGCCACACGCTTGCTAACCATGTTGTGCAGACCGATGGCGCGTGAGTGGACGCGCCGCTCGCTGTAGACGCACGTGGCACTGATGACTGTCCCCGGCAGTCGGCTGGACGTCGATGCAAACAGGCGCCATGAAGTCTTGGTCAGCGGCGCAGGCTGTACCTATGTTATTGGCGAGTGAGGGGCATGTAGAAGCGCCATAGAGGGCGACTCGAAGACGATTCCCAGGCCCAATGCTGAATACGGCGCAAGTCATTCTCCTTGGTAGGCACGAGCTGCAGCTTCTTTCGTTCACTCATGTGCAGACCCACTAAATTTCCCTTGCGCTTGCGCAGCTTCACTTTGTTGACGCGCTGTCGAGGCAACAGTCGTCCATTCACTCCCCCGTGCAGCCGCGGATTCTCGACGCGATCACCTCGTGCACCCAGCAAACTTGCCACTTCGGCCGCCGTTCATTGATTAAATTCCATCTCCGGAGCACACCTACGTCTTGACAAACATCTCGGCCGGTCTGCGATTCAGCACACTGACCATGCGAGCTGATGAAGACTGCCACTGACCCGCAACACTGACTATTGGCGCTCATCCAGCACATTCGACTGCCATCAGCGACGATGCCGCCAGCGAACAATGGCCGCGATGTACCGCCTCTTGCCGTTTACCACATCTGCCGCGTCTGCCTCCGCCCTCGCAGTGCGCGATACCATCGCGAACACCCCATCCCCATTGATGGAATGCCGCCGCCACCAGGAATCTGCCGACGCTGTCAAGTCCCTACGAAGACGCGGCGCTCCGTCGTCGAGGTTGTCGAAGAAGGCAGGAGTAACGACATCAAGATCGGTATTGCGAGCTTCGTGCCAGATGCAGAATACACCACCAACGCCGAGGCCCGCCAGAGACGTGCCCGACGACTGCTGAGTTCAGACGACTGGCAAGAAATCGAGGTCCCCCGCCCCGAGAAGCCATCCAAACACGCCCCTGAACGCATCCGCGAGCGGGACATGTCACCCGTCGACCTACCTAGAGACACCATCGTTTACAAACAAATTTCCGGTCCAACCTCTTCTCCCGTGCGGCGATCTCCTATGCCTTTCGACTACATGCCTGCGCTGCCGCCTCCACCGCCACCTCCGTCATCTACGAGCAAGAAATCGGTCAGCGATGCTGCCCAAAATACCTTCGAGAGCATCTCAATCCCGCCTCCTCCGCTGCCCGCCCATGAATTTGAATCGGGGGCTATACACACCTACGTGCCGGTGAAGACATCTCGACGAAAAGATTCGAGTCGTGCGCCGTGTGTGGAGCGCGTGGAGACCAATTCCGATTCAAAGTACGCGCACGTGTCCGAATACGAGATTCGCAAGCTTGCTAGGGAGGAGGTTATTCGGTATCGCCAGGCGGAGCGCAAGATCGAGACCCACGCAGACCCTTACGCGCATGGTCGAATGGTCCAAGTGGTCCGCGTTCCAGTCGAGCGCCGTATCGTGCAGGAGAAGGACACCGCTGTCAATGAATTCTGGATGCCCTCGAAGAAAGTTCACAGCAACGACTCGGCTTCCGCTACTGTTGGCCGTGAGCCACCGTCAGAAGTGATTTCCGTTCAAGTCTCGCAGCGCCACAATAACCGAGCAACTACCAGCAACTCGATGCGGGACAAGGAGGCTGAAGTCAGATCTAAGGTGTCCACGGTCGCCTCCTCTCCATCTGCGGTATCATCGGACAAGACTCGTTGGTCTGCGCGCGAAGCACGGGAAAGCGCGGCCATCAAGCTGCAAGCAGATCAGAGACAGGATACTTGGCGCCATACACATGGCAAAGAAGACATTCCGTCCGGCACACAATACCCGTACCGTGCGAGAGACAAGGTTTTGGAGGAAGCTTTCGGTGCAGTCGGCGCTGGCCCAACGCATACAGCCCGAGCGAACGTTTCGGATCAAGGCTCGCGCTCAGGAGCCAATGACGACTGGGGCGAACGCGAATACGAGTACAGACGACGAACCGTCACGCCGGTGCGAGGACGCATCCCACAGTCTGATGAGGTTGCAGACCACTACCGAGAAACGACAGAGCTCCTGCATCACAGAGTCCACCCCGGTACATCTGTGAACGCAGCAGGAGGCAAGCACCACCTTGACGAGATTCGACGCCGCATTAGTGACGCATCGAGCCACGTACACTTTGCTAAGAAATTGGGTGAGTCAACCTGTCTTCACTATTCAGTGCCGTTCATCTGCTGACACTGTACAGACATCTCGCCAACTCCTCCGGACAGTGATGCGAGCTCTTCCGAGTTTCGAGACATGGCTTTGGCAGGTGGCATCAATGAGCTTCGTGGTGCGAGGGTGCATCTGCCACAGCGCTTTCGAACTCAAGACCGTCCCCAGTCGGGAGTGCCTGACACCGCTGGGTTGTCTGAGCGTGTTCTGAGTGAGAGTCCGTCACGGGAACAATCCAGACGCGCAAGCAGTCCCAGAAACATCGATGGCTATGGTCCATACGTCCGGCATCAGAAGCGAAGTGCAAGTGTGGATGTTGAAGATGGCAGCACCGTGGCCAGCGTGTCACGCAGTGGTCGGGAACACGGTCGACACGAAGGCCGACGTGGTGTCCGCTAGGCACACGAACCACCGAAGGCTGAACATCACGAGGGTCCGAAGAATAAACGGCACGAGAGCTCTATGATTTCTCAGATTGGGGAACCTGTACTTAGGATTGCGGAGGACGTGTTGAAGCAGATATTCTGAGGCTGGCGAGCCAGAGCTAGCTTTGCTTCACAGTACTTGCATCTGGCTGCCTCAGATCATGCTGTGGCTCTGCTTTTGCATGAAAACACGCCAGGTGATGGTTTTTCCATACCCAAGTAACCGTCCAAACCCCATCTGAGTTGCTGAAATGATGAACTAAATGCAATGCGACTTCTTCCCTAATGCTGGATCGGCTTGTAGTAATACTGCGCTTACTCAACACTGACGATGATGAATGCGTTTCTCACTTACATGTTCCATCGTGAGATGCAAGACTGGAGTGCGCATGTTCGAGTGAGTGCTCACGCCCGGCTCGCTCGGAGATGAAGCCACGCGTGTCATGCTTACTAAGGGATGAGACATTGAACACCGCGAATGCGAAGCAATCCAGAAAGTCAGAAGTGACTTCTGGATCATGTGAACAACAAGCCAGATCCGTGCGGATCCTTGACTGCGACTGTCCAGGCGGTGATCGTCCTTGGCGACTATGGACTACCAGCGACCAGTGAACCCGAACAGCTTCTCCTCCCGACTGGCATCCCGACTGGGGAGGAGCTTCAGGAAAGATGAAGACTACAGCGAGAGCAAAGACGCAGTCGAGAAGCGGCGAAAGAAAGAAGGCAAGAAACTTCGAAAACGAGGCGCTGGCCCCACGACTGCTCCCGCAGACGATGTCAATGAGCTCGGCGAGCGCGAATATGCCGTCTTCAGCAATCAGCCCGCCACCATGGCCGGCACTCGAACGCGAAATCGTGCAGAGAAAGAACGCGACCACGGGGACATGCTGCACGGACTAGCCACTAACGACTCTTCCGACTCGCTGCTGGACCGGCCCAAGGAGCAGAAAGATCCTCGCGAGGCCCGACGCCGCAGACGCCAAGGCATGCTCGTCTCGCCGGAACATGAACATCGCATAGCTTCTTTGCCCGACGAGTTATGGAAGCGGATCGCACTGGATCTGACTCCCATCGACGCCGTGCTATTGGCCATGTCGAGCAAGACATTATACCACAAACTCGGCGCAACGACTTTGGAAGCCTTCAACGATCCCAAGAACCGAGACTTCAAACACGCATTTTTATACAACATGGATCAAAGATACCCGGACCAGCTGATTTGCTTCGCATGTAGCAAATTCCACAAGCGCCTCCAACCGGGCAAAGAGATGCTCAGGATCGACTACGTTGCAAATCCCGTGTACATGTGCCCATCAGTGAAATCATCTGTTCTGCCACGAACTCGCCTAGCACATGGCCGCCAACTACCATACTCCTTCGTCCAACTCGCCACTCGCGCCGCAAAATTCGGCCTCAGCTACGGCATCAGCCACGAAGACCTCGCCCGACGCTGGAAATGCAAAGACAGCGGCTGGTCGCACCGCACGCGCTACATGATCCACGACCAACGCCTGCTCGTCCGCGTCGTCTCCCAAGTCTTCTCCCCACCCGCCAAACAACTCACCGAGACAGCCGAGCGCCACATCCTCTACGACCGCGAAGAATACACGCCCTTCTTCTCCGTCTGCGCCCACTGGCGCGACGGCGACCTGGCCAAAATCTGCAAATGCATGATGTCCCACGTCCCGTCGCCGCCCGACCCCATCCACAAGCAACTCCAACGGGGCTTCAAAGTCGACCGCTCAGCCGCGCGACCAGACTTCATCGTGCGCGGGTGCGACGAGTGTCGCCCCGCAAGGAGATGTCCCGAGTGTCCCACAGAGTACCTGGTCGAAGTACAAATGTTGGAAGACCCCAGCGACAAGGTGTTCCCATTCAAGCATGCGCTCGTCGTCACGCGCTGGAGTGATTTGGGAGATGGCAGGAGTCCGTATACTTCTCCCGAATGGGCTGCCATTAATGGGAGCGATGCGGGAGTCTACAGTAGCTTTTCGAATGTTGGGCGAAGAGCTGTGGGCGGCATTTTCGAGTCTGCGATGAATGGCCATATACCAGGCCAGCGCTTGTTGAGTTTGAATCCGAAGAATAAGAAGCTCGGAGAAGAAGGGCACGGGTGGTACTAGATGAAATGTCGCTGTGAATGCACGAGGCACTAAATCTTTACAGCTCTGACGCTCAGGGCTCAGAGCAAGGGATACATCTAGGTCTTGCATACCGTATCGAGGCCTCAGTGGCCTGAAAAGTCTAGAAATTCTATTCTGCTAGCACCATTCGCAACATGGTCAAGAATTGCGGCATCATTTTGTGCAGCTCAATGACCTCAGGCTTGACCGGTTCACCGGCTGTTCGTTTGAGAACGTCCTGTCGCCGCCGCCTTCGCTTGCGTTCCGCTTCTATTGGATCGTCTTCATCTTGCTCATCGGAGTCAGAATAGTCTTCGTCCTCGTCCGCAAGATCCATATCTGCCAAGTCTTGAGCATTGAGGCCAAAATCACTGGGCTTGAAAGTTGCACCCAGCCCACCCAGCGCATCCTCTTGCGCTCCACCCCCTGATGCCATCTTCTGTCGCGTCTTGTCCGAGTGCCACCGTTTCCGCGCAGTTTGCCACTTGATCAGGCTGTTGATTTCTCGGAGAGCGACATCTTTGTCTATTTGCTTCATTTCCAGAGACCCCGCAAACAAGGCGTTCATATCCAATTTGCCACCCTTGGGGCCATTGCGCAAGAAATCGAGAATTTCTTCAATCCACGTCATAAGCTTGTCGAAAAGTCCGTTGTCATGAAGATGGACCTCATGAATGAATTTGTACAGGTCGTCCTCGTGTCTCTCGCATAAGTCGATAAAGCTCTGGACGGTCTGGTTGGGGTCTGCGCTGACGTCCTGCCGCTGCGCCTTCTCAATGGTCTGGATGGCATCGTCTGCGAAGCGAGCGAAATCTGTGACGCTGTTGTACACATTCGCACTCTTGTACACTCGCACGAGGGGTTCGTAGAATATGGTGAAGAGGTCGCGGAACAAGCGCAGGGTATTCGGCTCCTCAACCATTTCGAGCATCATCTTCTTGTCACGCTGACGGGTATACAACTTGAGCAATTGCTTGAGTCGCGCAAACAGCTCCGCTCCCTGGCGCATCTCTTCGTCGACGTTCTCTACGGCATTGTCCCAAGCCACGTAAGCGTTAAATACTCGACCAATTTGCTCCGAGGACAATACAGGCTCAGTCTCCTCGCTCTGCAGCACCTTGACCAACAGGTCGACGTGCTCGTCTTGCGCTTCTTGCCGAATGTTGGACTTCACTTCTTCGTAGGTCTCGGTGTAGTTTCTGATCTTCTCGGTCAATGTGGGTTCATCAATCTTAGCAGTGAGCGTGTCGATCGAGCGCTGCAAACTGCGAATGCCGTCGCCGACGGCCAGACCAAAAATACGTTGCAGTAGAGACTTGGCCCCCAGTGGCTGCGCCATGAAGATGTCGAGGACATTCACCATCACTGCGGCAGGATTTGTGAAGCGTATCACCTGTTTGAGGGCGCCATATGGCACCAAGCTGTGGATCCGTTTAGCTTGCGCGAACAGCTCTGGCGAGTTGTCTTCGGCGAGAAACATGTGGTACAGAGTGGCCGCAACCTCTATGCGAAGCCACTCAGCGAATTTTTTGTACTCAGGGTCGAGGTACTCGATCTTGTCCTTGATCTTGATCTCGCTAAAGAGATCACGAAGACCATTCTTCTCCACAACGCTGCGTCGAAACTTTTCCATGTGTATATCCAGCTCTCGTGCGCGGTCTCTGGCTACCTCGAAGAACTGCCGTTGTTCCTCCAAACGTCGCTCATCCATGACCTTGCGTCGCTGAATGTCCTTCGTCTCCTCTTGATTCGGTATGAGCGGGTGTTCATTGAGAAAATCGTACATGGCACGTGAATTCGCAATTGCTTCATTGGAAAGGAAGTTTCGGAGGAACGCCCGCAGGGACACTCGCTGGTTCTCGCGATGCAATACTGTGTCACTCGTGGCCTCCTTCGGTATCGATCCCGCGGAATTTCTGTGACCATCAATCGAGGGTCGTGGGGATGGCACCAATGAAGTGCGCGATCCATTTCGACTGTGGCGATTGCTATTGCTACCCGTCCAAGAAGACAAATAGCCACGCAGTCCTCCGCCAGCCTCTGGCGGGGCTTCTGGTGCCGATGTTGAGGGTACGGAGGTGTCCTGCGTGGAGAACGACGAGACGCTGTCGCTGTCGTCGTCGTCACGCCCACTGTAAATCGATTGCGCCTTATTTTTGCGAGGCAGAGGAGGGAGGACTTTGCCAGGTAGCTCCAGCCGTAGCTTTTCGTGCATCTTCACAAAATCGCCGTAGCGTCTGGCAACGTAGCGCTCTTTCTCGTCCTTGTGCTTAACCCGAAGTATGAATTCTGCATGCTTATGCTGGCGAACATGTCTCTTCACGCTGACGATACGCACGCCTGCCACATTGACATCCCAGCCGTTGATTTCATGTCCCTCAGGCACGTTCACCACCAGACCCTGCTCGTTGGCGCCACGATCGACCACCTCCATTTCCGCAAAGCGAATGCGTTCTTCGTATCCCGAGGCCGTGGGTATGCCGGAGACCATCATCAATTCCACCAGTTTGGTCGCTTTGAGGGCCAATTTCGCACGCTTGGTCTGCTCGAGGCGATCAGCAGCCGAGGAGATGTGTTTGTTAGCAAAGCTCTCCAAGAATGTCTGCAACTTGTCCTGCCAGAATTCTTTCTCCTTGGCCTTGTCGAGAAAGGGGAAATTGCGAACATGATGCACAAAGATGTAGCGGAGGAGAGGGAGCTCTGAGTCCTCGGGCGCGACCTCGCCCACATCGGAGAGGAATGGCGCTCCGAAGCGCTGCAGGGCCGTGGGATGCGATAGCTCGCTGATCTCCCATTCTGTTTGATAGGAGATGAGTTCTCGTTTGAGGTAGTGCTCCTGCTTGCCAGTGAGGATGGAGCCCGGCGGCGGCACCGAGGCCATTGACGCCGTGGTCATGATGGAGGGCTCATTGCGGCGCAACTGCTGGCGCTGGTGCTGCAGCTCGGCCTGTTCCGCCTGCTCTTCCGCCGTCTCGGGTGCGTCGACGAAGTACTGGCTCTCGATGGTATCGCTGCGTTGCCGTGGCGGCGGCGGGGGCGGCGGCGAGGAAGGCGTGACCTCAATCTGCACGGCCATCGCGCACTCACGCTTCGCTGCAAGCACGTCGCTGCCTCGGTGACGGCAGACTGCAGAGCAGCGAAAGTAGTGCGTCTTGCGGGAGCGGGTCGTCGTCGGTACGCGTCACGGTGGGAGAACAGCGAGGGTTGAGTCGAGGAGCACGACGGCGCAGGCAGAAAGTTACATGTCCCCAGCAGCAGCAGCAGCAGCAGCAGCAGCAGCAGCACGCGATGGCCGCAATCGCGCGCAAAGAAGCACAACCACGGTCGCCGTGATGACGCCTCCGCGGATCTGATCAGCTGCTGGCATGGCCATGCCGCGCACGCCCACGTAATGCGCGCTGTCCAAACGACAGGCGCGCCGCTTGGCTCGTCTGGGCGGCGTAGCGCGAGGCTTGAGCAGGAATCATGCAGGATTCCCCGACGCCAGCGCCCGCCCGCCCGCCCATGTCGACGACACCGACGGGCATGTTCACGTCGCTGCCGCGTCTGCCTCCGCACCCATCACCGCGCCCGCACCGCCTTGTTCTGCGCCACACGCGCCCGCGCCCCTTCGCCACCTTTGCGCCGGCGCGAGAGCGGGTCCAGGTGCACGTTGCCCATGGCAGCATTGACGTCGAGTAAGAAGAAGCGGGAGCGCGCCAGTTGCACGAGACGAGGGTTGTTGATGTGTGCGCAGCATCCACTATCCGGAGCCTTCACATTCGCCGTGCCTGGCCCGTTCGTCTCCGTCGGCACTTCTCTTCCTGCCGCGAGGCCCATTGCTGAACGACCCGCAACATGACGCCCTGAACGTCACCACCCTGCGGAGCACGCTGCCCTGTCCCGTGGTCCAAGTTCATTACAGACATGGCGAACACCACAAATTCCCGAGCCCGCTGTTCGACGTGGCCGCGGTGTACGACTGGACCGTCTCCAATGTGCTCGCAGCGACCACCGCCAGCCGATCTAGTCGCGAGCCCGCTGCCAAGATTGCAGTATGTGGCGAGCTGTTGGGTGGCACGCTGGCATCGACCCTCGCCCTCACAGAGTGCCGCCCAAAGGAGCCGGCAGCGGTGGTGGCGGCTGCGATCAATGACCCCATCCTGAACTGGGTCGACTTTGAAACAACATCTGAGCATGTCGAAGTCCCGGGCAGAGCACTGATGTCGCGCTTCTCGATGCAGGGAATATGCGACATGAGAAGGATGCTATTCCGCAACCCAGCGGATTATTTCGACCCTTTCGCATCTCCGATCCTCTTTTTTCGTGCTGCAGGCTCTAAAGTGCCGGTGGCAGAAGCGGATGCACAGGATGCCATGAATGAGATGGATGAATTGGTACAGGCCGAACAGGATCATATGTTCCCTCCAGAGCTAAGATCTGAAGCACCCTCAACTGTCGACCGCCCAGCATTGCGCAAGTCCTCCCGACGGTTCCCGAGCAAATCCCTTGCTCTCCGACTGCCGCGATTCAGACTTTGCACAGGTACTGAGTCCGAACTCACTGAACAGGCAACTGAATTCCAACGACTGCTTCTCAAAGCTTTCGAGAGACAAATCAAGATGAAGTCGCCTCGACTGCGAGACGTGGAGAGGACGAGCTCGCCTTCCTCCGAACAAATGGTCGTGCAGTATGAAGTCAAAGGCCTTGGGTTATGGGACGACTCGGCAGAAGGAAGGCAGCGCGTGCAAGACACGGCATCTTGGCTCGCGGACGCTTTGAAAGAGTAATGCCGAACTTGATCATTGTTCACGACTCGTTTGCTCTGTATTTGTTCGAGAGCGATTTGGATGCTTCAGCGCACAGCCCCGCAGACATTGATCTCACTATAGCTCATGTAAGGTGAAGACCAAGACATGCCCGTGCGCCTGCAGTGGAGCATATCGAGGTTTGTGTACTTAAATCAGTGTGCCCCCACTGGTCATCTGCTGCATGTCGATGTGCTCGACGTAAAACGTACATCCTCTCGTGGTCGCGCTGTCTATTGAACGGGCTCGCCCCAGGCGGCCCGACGCCCAGAGTGACTCCCATCATGATCTCTTCTTGTCGGGGTCCTCCAGAATGCCCTCCGCCTCCAGACGCCTCCGTGCTTCCTCAAGCGCCCACGTTTGTATGCTGACGCACGGTTAGCCGGAGCGCTCAGTCGACGCTCGCAGCACTTCGACTCACCTGGTGTCGGGCTTATAGCAGTAGCCAATGACGCCGAAGGCCATGGTGCCGAAGAATCCGTAGAACCACACATTCTCCCAGCCTTCGTTCTCGTACTTCTCGCCAGGCTTCACGCCAAACAGCCAGCCGCCGGGGGGATCATAGTGGTCTTCGTGTGCATGGTCGCCGGCGCTGCGTGCGGCCGAGGAGGAGAGGGGCCGTGTGTGCGCGCGAGCGGCGAGATTTGGGATGATTTGCAGGCGCGTGCGCGGGGTCGTAAGCATGCGCGAGCGGAGGAGAGACATGACGGCGTCGTGCCCGCTGGGTGGTGGTTCGAGACGGGCGGGCGTGGTGGTGTTCGTTGGACGGCGCCGCTGTGTGAGGCTCGAGACAGGACGCACGCCAGACGTCGGGGATTGCCGCACCTTCCCGCAGGCTGCCGGCACGTTGCTTTCGTGTCCGCCTCGCAATTAATTCTCGGTCACACACACACACACACACTCTCTCTCTCTCTCTCTCTCTTCGTTTAAAAGGCCATCCTGTCCGCTCGCCTCATCCCGGGCCACACACACCCTCTCCCTCTCTCTGACCCTCACCACATCACACCACAGCACCTCGCCACGCGCAGCAACCCTGGGCATCGACGGTGTAGTTGTGACATGGCGCCTGCACTGCACGCGGCCTGCTCGTGACCCTTCCCGCCTCTCTTTGCTTTGCCCTCGTCCGCGCCCATCTGGGCTGCTGTAGACACGGAGCCTGCGGGCTGCAGCGTGACGCTCCGTCACCTTTGTGCACATTGTGAACTCGTACCTGGCTCCAGGACGCAGACGGCACCACCCGACATCTCTCGCGCGTTGCGCCAGGAAACCGCGCGCCGGGGAGGATCACGATTGCCTGCCCAGAGGACACGCTGTGCTCGCGCAAATCTCCTTGGGCTGCGCGCCGACGGCTTGCGACTTCTCTGTCCATGTTCAACTAATCCATAGCTGTGCGCTGCGACCTCGCATGACGGCGACGACCTCGCGGGCGCCCAGCGCGCGACCCGCAAGTGGCGCGCGCAGCATCCAAAAACGGCGCGACAAGCCGTACAAGACGGAGCAAAGCCGCATCGTCGCACGGAAACGAAAACTAGACCTACACGTTGGTGCTATCGACGTCTCCGCAGCCATCCGGACACTGACTACGCTTCTGCCAGACGACATACACCACCGCCCCTGAAGGCTTCCAGTTCTTGCCTGTGGGCACGCCCGACCTCGCAGATCGCTGCAAAGAACTATCAAGACAGAGAGGACTCCCCGTCAATGTTGTCAATGTGAGTTGCGCACGCGGACCCAGCGCAAATCTGGATCCCCCGACGCCAGGACATGGTGCGCTCTCATCCCCCATGCGTCATTACTGACATCCTCCGTGTAGGCCAAGCCGGTGAGCAAGCACGCAGTCGACCCGGGGAAAGTTTCTCATCACATTCACCGCATTGGGTACCATTTCCGCTCTGATGTTGTAGATGATGCCTGCCAGGAGCTTGGCTACGTCCATGTCCATGGAAGTTTCATCAAAGAAGCAGATCTTGCCGCGCAGAATGAAAACACTCGGATGGCCCGGGCCCTCGCCCGTCACGGATTGTCTTGGGACGTCCCAACAACCGGGCAGGAGACGAATGAGAATGTGCGAGCCGCCATCAAGGAGTTATTCCCGCGGATTCCCGAGGAAGATCTCAAGGCCATTCTCGAACATGCCTGGGAAGAAGGGAGCCACCGTGTGGGAACAAACTCCACCATTGAGCTACCGCGCCGTGTTCAGCTTGCAACCATTGCCCGTATCCGTCATACGTATACTGACTATGATCGCCTCTTGCGTGCGTTTGAGTGGAAAGAAGCGCGCGCACTAGTCGAGCCCACGTGCTTGAAGAAGCTCATCGAATGGCGTGGTGAGAACGAAGACGAAGATGACAACGAACTCGAAGAGATCGTGCGCGAGACCATAGTCATCGATGATGACGATAATGACGACAGCAAACTGCGACAAGGTAGTGAAGCTGACGACGAGGATTCAGCTGCCGACATAGATCATGCCTATGCCAGTGACACCAGCCTTGAGATTAGCCACAAGCCTGCGGCCCTCGAGGACCTGGGCGCAGAAAGCCATGACGAGCGTTCGAGAAGATTTCTCGATCGGCACCAGCCTCCGATTCGTAGTACGCAACAGCGCTTTATGGATGTTCGTCAGAAGATTGGTCTTGCTCGACAGCAACTGCGCGATGCACATCTGTTTGATCAGCCGTAAGCATATTAAGGCGCGGTCAACGCATGAAGCTAACAGTGTACAGAACTGTGGTGCGAGTGCATGTGCCACAGAGCCCTCACGATGATGGAACTATCATGATTGATGGCCGGATGTATCGCAGAGTTCGTTGACCAAGGAACAATTAGACACGAAATCCGGCAGAGTTCGCTGACGCCCCCATAGGCACCAATCCCCGTGGACGCTGCGAGATCACCAGCATATTACGCGCCTGCCCCCCCACCTCCGCAGGGTCGTGTCATCGCGCAACCGCACGCGCCCTCACATGCGATGCCAGCGTCTCCACGTCGTGCTGACTCGTCGTTTGTGCGTGGCCCACAGGACCAGCCCATTGCCTCTATCGAACCACAGGACAACCTGCGACGGAAAGCAATATCTTCCGCAACCGCCGGCCATACGCGAGCCCCTTCCAATGCTAATCGGTCCCTTCCAGTATCTCCGGTCAGGGACTCATCTGGGAAACGCCGGCGGCTGGACAATTATGGCCAGAATGGATCGTCTATCGATCCTGCGCAATATTACAGGTCCCCGCTCCATACGCCTTTCAGGCCATACGGTGCCTATTTCGAGAAGCTAGAACCGAAAGAGACCGTGCAAACGCATCCGCAGGCCGACCCTCGTGGGAGTCCGTTTGCTGATCGCCCCAGCATGCCGGAAATCCAGTCACGCCTGGCGCCCTCCTTTGCAGATGGCGCGCCAGCGCCTGTCACCACGTATGGCTTACCGCAGGGAACAGTGCAACACGACTACAGAGTTCACCAGAACGGTGCGAATGTGGATAGCCGTTCAGCCCCCAAGTATGGCTTCGTGGACGCTCAGGTGGCTCCCATTCAATACGTGCCCATATCCCGGCAATACGTGCCTAGGCCACCAGCAGACCGACACGTTGCCTATGGTCCCGGCAGCAGTGGTCGCGCCGTGCCACAAGTGATGTACGTCAACCAGGCCCAGCCAGGTTATGCATACCAAGCGCAACCAGTTCATGGAGCCCCGGCGGCGGTGCAGCCAGCACCAGTAACGATCTCCACTCCCTACGCGCCGAGCACAGCCCAGTACGCCCCGCAGCCTCGATATTACTATCCAGGGTGAGCAGCACCTGCTTTGTACCGACTTGGGATGGCCAGTTCGCTCGCTCTGCACTTCTCACACAGTAGTGGATAATGTGTGTCGCATCATACGGCAATACCTTGCCTACCCACAGCAACCGGCTGAAAGGCTTCGCAAACATCTCAATGTTGGCGATTTTGTGCCTCTCGGCACGATGCGAAACGCCCTCGTCACTGCAGCCCGGGCTGGACACCTTCAGTCATTGGCCGGGGGCGTGGAAGCTGAGACTGGACCTACAGTAGTCTAGTCGAGTTGTCGAGGAGGGAAAGAGAACCTTGTCAGGCATTTGAAGTGTATGGTTAGAAGTTTCGGGATGCGAGGACGAGACGGAAACTGGGCGCAGACTGTGTCAGCTAGCGTTGTCAGCCACTCAGACATTACCATGTTGGGCCCTGCCCTTCAATGCAATCAGTTGAAATGCCGCGCTGAATCTCTTCTCCGCCCTGAAGAGGACAGCGTGGTGTAAATAAAAAGCAAAAGAAAAACAGCCATTGAGTTTCGCTACAAACACAGAATCTGCATTACAGATAGCAATACTCGTCTTCGTTCCAGAGTCCAGCTCGGCCGGCTGCTGATTTTCATCGAGCTGACTCGAACCCGAGTGGTACATGTACAATTTGTGAAGACAATCAACCTCTAACTTTCGTCCGCCTCCGTGAAGCCAGGCTAACGGATATCGGACCATGCTTCTCAAAGCGCATCTCGTCAGTCTCCCTCCTTCATATTGTGATCCCTCATGTGCATGCAGGCCCCTGAATCTACATGGGTCCCAACAAATACGGTTGTGTTCATGGTGAATGATGGTATACGGTCAGTGGGGAGCGGCATGCGCGCTCGTTGATTCAATTCGCAGCTTGTGGCCCCCTGAGACGCCAGCATCCTTGCATTTCGTTCCTCCATGGAGTAATCCCCAGGTGGCTCGAAGAAGTCATCGCTGCACTACGTGTGTTCGTGATGGGTCGCATCAAATCGTGCATGTTTACAGAGCATAAGGATTGAGGGATCTGATTGTCAAGCATCTGAGAGAGAGAGTTAGCTGCTGAATCGACATGTTGAAATACGTGCTGTGTAATACTCACGGTGGGCTCTTGGTCAAATCCGTCTTGAGCAACACCGGTACCCGAGTCATCTCCTTGACGTCCTGAATGTAGCTGCCATTCTCCTCGCGAAGCGTGAAAAGTCCGAGGTACTTGTCCTTGTTATTGAGTCGAGCTTCCGGGGCAGAGCTGTTGAGCACCCGGGAATCAGATTTGGATCTCTGCGGAGCCAGACCATTTCTCGCGGGAGACGGCGGTCCGCTTTGCGTGTGGCGGTCGCCATTCAATGCAACACCACTGGCGGTATTATCAGTGGCCTCGGAAGCGTCGTCGTCATCGTCGAACAGCGCATCGACATCGTTGGCATCGATGGAGCCAGTCTGCATGTTCTTGCGCTCCGCTTCCTCGGCTTGTCTCTGCTTGGCAGCAGTATCACGTGCAACCATGCTGTTCGTTGGACGATGGCCCTTAGCCTGTGGACGTTCATCTTCTGGCACGAAGGCAGACGATGGGACACCCTTCTCCCAGTAAAGCTCGAGCAGGCGCTTGTTCTTGTCAAACTCTGCCTTCTTGAGCGGCAGCTGATCGCAGTGGACTCGCTTCTCAAAGCCATACTCTGGAATCAAGACATCGAAAGCTGACTCGTACACACAAACGACGATACCGATGGAAATGAGGTCTCCACCCTGTTCCTCGCTTAGCTTGTTCATCTTTCGGCAAGACTCGATGTGAACGCTCTGTTCTTGTGCGTTGTGAGCAGAGTCTTTCTTCGTGTTGCAAGTCTCGGCTGTCTTGTGAAGGGATTCGACATCTTCGGTGAACTCGGTCGCGCCATCAGAAAGAACAGCCTCGAGCTGGCGGTGGACTACAATGTCTGCATATCTGCGAGACGGGTTTGTAAAGTGGGTGTACAGCGGCAGATTGAGTGCGAAGTGACTGAGATTGTCTGGCGTGTCTGCACGGCCCGCCACCTCATACTTTGCGCGTGACATGGTTTTGAAGACCAACGTCTCGATGCCCTTCCTGATTTCGGCATCTTCGATGTGGAACAGGCTGTTTTGAAGGGCAGAGGAGCTCGAAGTGTCGATTTCGTAGCCGATGTTGCTCATCCGCTCGGCCAAAGTTCGAAGGCGACGGCCATTAGGAATTTTCTGAGTCCTCAACAAAGCACGCTCCTTGAGCGCCGCGAAGAGCTTTCCAGCAACGAAGGCGTTGGTCTTGTGGCCCAGCTCTTCAATCATTTCGTGCGCGGGGCTGGAGTCGAAAATGTTGTGCTCGACAGGCACGTTCTCATCGTCGAGTGAATACAGTAGGCGAAGAGATGGGATTTCGGCTTCGTCGCTCACATATCGTGCCTTGCGAAGCTTTTGCGCAACGTTGTAGAGGGTGAGTATCTGTTTCGCGCGGTCCTCGCCGACAGATGCAGTGGTGTTGCCGCTGATAACAGCGTCCACCTCCTCGTACGAAAGCTTCCCAGAGCTGCGGATGACCGACTTGCCAACCCAGGTGTCCTCTTCGATGACGCGGCCCGTAGCAGAATCCACCTTGAAGACGACGGAGACGGCGTATCGGTCCTGGCCGGGCAGCAGACAGAGCACGTCCTGAGAGAGCTTCGGTGGGAGCATATTGACTGTTCTATTCATCAAATAGACTCCCGTACCTCGCTTCTTGGCCTCACGATCCACGAGTGAGTTGGCCTTGATGAAGTGCGCCACATCTGCAACGTGCATGCCGACTTCGACGTGACCGTCCCCGAGATCTTTGAAGTGAATGGCGTCATCCAGTTCCTTGCTACCGTTCGGGTCGATGGTGAAGGTCTTCTCATCGCGGAAATCGCGTCGGGCCGCCAGAGCAGGCTCGCCATCATTGGCAACGCACCAATCTTCGTATCCCACATTCTTGATGACGGCATCCGAGAAGTCGTCCGGTCCGAAATTGTTGTCGCGCAGGAGTGCGTCCGTCTCCACCTTAAGGTCGCCGGCCGTGCCGAGCTGTTCAACGAGCGTGCCAAATGGATGCAAACTGGTGATGGGCCACCGCTTGATGCATGCGACAAAGATTTGGTCAGCGTAACTTTGATGCTTGTCGACAAAGTCTTTTGGTGCTTGCTCGGTTGGGATTGCGATGAGGGGCACACGCTTGTCGGTTGGCTTGAACCAGACGATCTTTGGGCGTTCCTGCTGACGTTCTGGTTGACGGTGCGTGTTGCCCTCGCGCGCCTGACGCTCAGCTTCTTGCTTCTCTTTGGTGGCTTGGCTGCTCGGTCGCAAGAGACCAAGTGTACCGGAGAACATCTGACCGGCGACTCGCTCGATGACGGCGACAATGTGGCCCGCGTATAATGGTTTCTGTTCGTCGTTGATTTCGTCCTCCTCGACGAGAAGCAAGCTTTGGCCTTCCACTTCCACGTCATCATTCTTCTTCTGCGTCGGACGCTGCTTCAAGCTACCGCGACGGCGGAGTCCGCCGTCTTGGGAGCTCTCGGGCTGTGTCGTTGCGTCGTTGACCGCGGTGATGCTGCCGCCACGCTGGTCGGTCACATCCTTACGCTTCTTCTTCTCTTCCTTCTCGCGTTTCTGGCCCCAGACTTCATCAACGTCGAGTAGCTCCACCGCGACATAGTCACCCTCCAACGCCCGATTGCGGTCCTTGCTGCCACAAATGAAAATATCGGCGTCGAGATCGAGCGTCGTGACGTATGCATCGCTGCGGTTCTTCTTGTTGACGCGAAGAGTTCCGGCAACAAGTTGGCCGTCGCCAAGAAGTGCTGGAAGAGTGGCTTGTGGGAGGTAGGGAGTGAACAAGGTCTTCCGCTGTTGCTGCTGCTGGGGTCCTAGCTGAGGGCCATTGTGCTGGCCCGTCAACTGAGCTAGGCTCGGGGGCTGGATACCAGCTTGCTGATACGCTTGGAGTTGCGCAAGCTGAAGCGCGTTGAGTGGCTGCCCTCCATAAATGGCCGGGTTTTGCACCAGAACTTGGCCTTGAGGAAGTTGCATGAGCTGGGGCTGTGCGTTGTAGCCGAATCCCTGCATGGAGCTGATGGATTGGTTTGCCATGGAGCCACGAGTGCGGTGGCCTGGTTGGAAAGGCTGGGCGCCGGCTTGCTGGTTCATCTGGAAGTTGCCCATGTTGTTCTGCTGAGGGTCATTGTTGGTAGGGTTGGGGTTGCGCCAATTGCTCTCGAAATTGCGGGAGCTCGTTCGACCGTGACCTTGGCTGCCACGGCGTCCCAGCTCGGAGGCGTTGTTACCACCATCGTTGGTCGCCTGCGGCGGGGGAAATTGGAAGCCTTGCGGCCCTCCGCGGCTGCTCTGTGCCATGCCACGTCCGTTTCCGACGGCCATGCTCTGGCTGCGTCCATGGCCACGTCCGCTGAAGGAGCCTCGGAGGGAATTCGAGGCGGCGGGCTGTGCGGTCTCCGCGTTCGCGGGGCTTACGGGTCGATTGGACGGTGACCCGCTCGTTGCACCCGTGGCTCCAGGGATGGGAAACTGAAAGCCACTAGTCTTGCGTTTCGCCTCTGCCAGCTCGGCGGCCTTTTTGGCTTCGGGCAGCGCCAATGAGTGTCGACGAGCATGTCCTCCACCTGCTGCGCCTCCACCTCTTCCACGGGTGGGCGCGCTGTTCTCATTTCTGTTTTGTCCAAAATTGCCAAAGTCTGCAAAGCCCGACCCAGCTGCGCCAGCAGAGGGAGCGGGTGGTGGGCCCATGCCCATGTTCGGCATGGCAGACTGATTCCTCCGATGTCCACCAGGCTGTGCGATACCCCCCGTCATGGGGATACCCAGGTGTTGCTGGCCTTGTTGCGGGAACTGGAAGGCACCAGCTTGGGAGACGTTGAGGGTTTGCATTTGGCCCTGCAGTTGCTGGAACTGATTCGGCAGCTGCTGCTGCTGTGGGATCATGCCCATGTTGACGTATTGCTGGTGCGTCGCGGCGATCTGCTGCTGTTGCTGTTGCAACATCTCGATCTGCTGGGCCAGAGCCAGCTGTTCCACTGTCATGAGGGTCAGCAGGACGTGTGGCTCATGTCAGGCGGAGCATGCGAGCGGGAGCAATGAATGGGGGGACGGGGGACATACTCATTAGCGGCGTCATTTCTGACGGGCTGCGGCGGTGGGCGATGTGCAGACGACGGCCAGTTGAAGCTTGCGGACCCTGCGATGCCGCGGATTGCTGCTGTTGACCCTGCTGGTCCATGGTGATGCGGATGGCGCGGCGTGGAGGGCGCCGAGGGCAATGCAGAGACAGTCAATGCAATGCAATGCAACGAGCCCGAGTCAGGACGGTGCTGATGGGCGTAGTATTGCTTTGTGACGTATGCTTCGTCAAAGGCAAGGGGCCAAAATCGTTGCTGTGTGGGAGAAACAAGCTTGGGTACCAGTGCGGTGTATGCAGTGCAGGGAGTGGGAGCGTGCGTGGGCTAGATGCGTGCTGTGTGCGTCTGTAGTGGTGGTGGTGTCAAGGTGGTGGATGGGACGGCGGCGGTGGTGCGGACACGGCGTAACGATCGCGTCGCCAGGCAGGGCGGTGGTGGGCGGGCGAGCGGGCAGGCACAGCGCACGCAGCGGCAGTGGCAGTGGCAGCAGGAGCAGATGTGTAGCCCGTTGCGGAGGTAGCGAAGCGGTGCGTTGCGTTGCGTGGCCGCGCGATGGCAGGCAGGCGGGCGCGGCTCAAAGAGTGCAGTGCAGTGTGCAGCAGCGGCCCACGAGGCACGAAATGGCGGCAGCGGGCCACGGAAGGGAACGGCGGCGACGCACAGGCGGCAGCGTGAGAGAGCGTGAGTGGCGATGAGATGAGGTGAGGCGAGGGGGAGGGAGCGATGGGGTGGTATGTGTGGAGGAGCGGCGATGATGATGATGATGATGATGCGGCGTGGTGCTGCTACGAACTGCTCGTACTGCTGCTGCTGCTGGCTGCTGGCTGCTGGCGGGCTGGCGGGCGGGCGGCCTGGCTGGCTGACTGGCTGACTGGGACGGGGGGGAGCTTTGTTCAGCCGACGCAACCGGCGCCAGAAGATGCCATCGCCAACAGGAACGCCAACGTCGATGCCGCCATGGCCGCCATGGCCGCCATTCTTGCGGTTGCCATCGCCAGTACTACGAGTTGACCGGCCAGCACTGCCGTTGCACCGCGCTGACTGGCATTCACACGTTGCCCATCATCATCATCATCATCATCATCATCATCATCACCATGGCCCGTCGCGTGGCAGTGGAGAGGCCGTACCCGTGTTTCGTACAATGCTGACCCCGGCGCACCACGCCAAATCGCCGGAGGGCCGCGTGAAGAGCGGCGCGGATCACTCGTCGCCACCAGACGCCGTACTGTCGCGCATTGGCGTCTCCGCGTGCAGGCTGCAGCAGTAAAGCGCACCTTCGTGCAGACACCCGTCAGTCAAAGCGGTCCAGGAATAGCAATCGCATGTGGCCTGCTCCGCACCGTGCATCCCTGCATGCACATTGATGGCTGGCCCATCGATAATTGACGACGAGCCGAACAGCTGAAGAGCGGACCCGCCGGGCGCACGTGACCACGCGACTTATCGATTTGCGGATTGTCGATCGGGCTTGCTGTGCTTCACCAAAATCCGCATCTCGACACCACCTTGCCCATCACCATGGCCTCTCCGTACCGGTCGACGGATCGGTCGCGTAGCAGCACGTCGCTGCTGCGCACGAATCTCAGTACTCGGGCCGACCGCAACAGCCCCCATGAGTTACAGTCACTGCAGTTGGTCGAGGATTTGTCGCGCCTACTGAGCGACGATGACCGCACCTTCAAACGGAAGCTCGACGAGGAAACTCTGTTGCAACAACAACGCCATGTGGAAGCACTCGAAAAGGCCCTACAGCAGCACGAGGCTGTGCGCAGGTCCGCCGAACACACCTTTGAGGCAGTCCAGCTGGAACTCGAGCGTCAACGCATTACGCGTGAAGCGGCACAGGCTCGCAGGCTGGCCGAGGAGCGTAGGAAGCTCGAAGAAGCCAAGCAAACCGAACTTCGGCGCCTCGAGGAGGCGCGCCAGCGAGAAGAAACTCAACGAAAGGAACAGGAGCGCCTGCAGCAAGAGCAACAACTCGCCAGGAAGCGGCGTGAAGTGCAGGAGTCGGAAGCCCGGGCTCGCCAACAGGTTGAGGAGCAGACGCGGGCGGAAGCTCAACGCAAAGCCACTGATGAGGCGGCAGCTCGTGAAGCCGAGGGCAAGAGACAGGAGCAGTTGAACCAGCAGCGAGCCCAGCAGGCTGCTGAGGCCGCGAACAGACAACAGCCCGCCAGTACGGCACCAGCGAGTGTTCCCCAAGGCTTGGGCACCACGCAAGAAGAGCGACTACAAGTCCACAACGCCTACCTCAAGCTGCACGCACAGTGCAAGGAGTTGCGCAAGGAGATATCGCTGATCAAGAACAGTAATCGCCAGCTGTACGATTCAATCCGAGACAATGCACGTCACATCAAGCTCGCCGTCGGCCAGCTGGCTAAAAATGACTCGGGGGGCAACCGCAAGAGGGTGAGGAATGTCCACTTCTTGTCTTGGCGCAATCTGCTAACGCAATCAATCCCAGATCAACACTATACAGGAGCACTGGAAGTGGTCAATCACATGTTGCCCTTCGGAGACGACCGACATCAATCTGTACCGATTGCAAGCCGTCGATCCTTTGCAGGTGCCAAAGGTCTTCCTGTACATGGTCAACTATACGGTCAAAATCATCCTCAAACAGCTGGCATACGAGGCGACCGTGGATGCCGAGCACGCAGAGCCCATCGGAATATTGACCGCCACCCTGTTCTCCAAGCCAGAGTTCAAGCCCGGTGGACACTTCATGTCCGATATGCTCTGGGCCAAGTTCCACAAAGTCCACGCAGCCCTATTCGGCCTTCGTTTCAACGAACTCACGCCCGATGGCAGAGTGGCCCTCGGTTTCAAGCGAGACGTGTATACGTCCAAGACCATGTGGCATGATGCGGTTCGAGCCTTGTCCCGAGGCTATGCCGCAATAACACTTCGCGATTTCTCCAGGTCACAGAACGAGAACCCCTTCCCGAACCGATTGTATTGGGAAGCATTATCGCGAGTCCTCACCACGCCCATTGAAGAGCGCATTTCGCTTCACTACGTGACGGTGGATGGCATGCTTGATCCCCTCTTCCTGCCTCGCTTCATCAAGTTCTACGGCAGCAATGCGATAGGGGCGTTGAGAGCGGCGGTTCTAGAGTTTCCCAAGCCACCGCATAAGGAGGGCCATGAGTTGGCAAAAACGACTTTGCAAAAATTGAGCGTAAAGTTCCAGGAGCAATCAAACCTGAGGATTTAGTCTGTCCAGAAGGAAAATATCGGCGCTCTTGCGGGCTTGCCTTCGCGAATGGAAGCTCGAGAGACTCTAAGCTCCCAGCAGACCATGGATGCTACTTTGAGCGCGAGCTCGAAGGCTACATACAGTGGTTTGCGCCAGACCACGACTGGAAAGGCTCCAAGCTCTCAGCAGCGTATGAAACCCACTTCCAATCATACTTTGCTTCAAAAGGCAATTCAGAAGACTCCCATTCCCCAGCAGAGGGCACCGGCCACCATTGCAAACGCGAAGACTGAGGACGTTGAGCCTGGCGAGATTACAAGACCATCAGCGTTGGTCTCAGCCAAGAGGTCCGAGAACGGATGGCCACTGGAATACTCTATATGGGCGCCAAACAGAAGCGCACGCATGCACTCGCACAGCTCTGCGATGGCAACGAGCGGACGCGCAGGCGTGACCACCAGATCCCCAACCAGCATTCAGTTCAGACCAAGCCCGATTGGACAGACCAAACAGCCTTCCCATCAAGTCCGGGCTTGCCAATAACTGGTATCATTAGGTATCACAGGCGCTTACAGAGGGTGACGGATAGTCCGTCTGCCCTTCATGCTCAGCATATCTTATCTGTTTGGTAGCCTCGCACAGCATAACTCTGTAATGCTCGACCTAGTTTGAAGTATCTCTCTCGAGTGCCATTCTTTTGCTTCTCGTACAATTACCATGTCCTTTGACGCTCCACGAGAAGCCTTGGCCTGTGCCATTCTTCGTACATCTATTCCGTGGTCATTGCAGAAGTAGTCCCTTTCCCATACATAACCGACAACCTCTCCGGCATTGCTTTTTGTCTCGAATCCCATCGTGGCCTTTCCCTCAGCAGTGTCTGATACCTCAAAACATCGTCTCAATCGACATAATCAACCTCGCAGCTCAAACCGAATCGTCCATGACCTTCGGCTTCCATATCTCGACTCTTGTAGTGCTCGACTCAGCTATTCCGATTTCGCACGAGCACATCCATACAGACTTCACAACTTCGAAGCAGCAGCGTCGTCCTGATCGACAGCCTGCTCAGCTTGAAGCACCTTTTCAATAGCAACGAGCTTGTCCACGAGCTGAACGAAGCCATCCTGGCCGTCAAAGTCCGCTGGAAACCAAGCGTCGTCTATATTGTCTGACCAGTCGGCGCTAGTTCCCACTGGGAGGTCTTTGTTCCGGGACAGGTTCTCGGCCCATTCTGGGCGGGAAACCCTCAGTGCCCACGCCGCTTCACCGACGGCATCGACTTTCTTCGGATGTCCAGAAAATGTGTAGTCCTGGAAACGCGCGAGGTCGAGCATGTAGTCGGTGTGGCTGAGATTGTACCGATAGCGTACTTCCTGACGGAGCTTCGCGAGCATGGACTTGCGTCTGATGTAGATCTCATCGGGTTTCTCAGTTGCGGCGTCTGGGGTAATCGAGGCAGCGAACTGCGAATACTCGTTAGGCAATTTGCTTGGATTTAAGGAGCGCTTCGCGGTGAGGTCGAACTGCCAGGCGGTCCCGGTATTCACATCGGTCAGAGCGACTTGGAGCAGATGTGTGAGTCCACTCGTGTCGTCGGGATTACAGCGGTACCAGTGGTCCGGATTCGCCACCATGCGTGACACTACGGTCTCGGACTCAGTTCCAGAGTCGGCCTTCTGCCATGATTTCACGAGACACAGATCGCCTTGTTCGTCCAGGAAGGTGAATGTGGCCGCGTACGAGGGCACAACATCTTGCAGCCGATCAAGCATCGCATCGTGCGGACTCAAGAGATGCTCTGCCCCTTGTATGGCCCGTAGCACGTCGATTCCCGCTGCAGCATTTCCAAGCTCTTCAGTAACTCGTGCAGCGAATTGAGGCAAATTTGCCATTTCCTCATACTCCTCCAGCTCGTACAGGTCTGCTTGTGGCGGCACATACCGCTCCAATAGAAAAGTGCCCAGCCGGATTCCGAGTGTCAACTGCCCCCGGAAATAGTGGATTTTCTTGAGAGCGTTGGCAAGGAGCATCTTGGCATTCTCCACACTGAGGAGCGAGTTCGCCAAGGCGGCGCCTTTGGCTTCGACTTCGCCCTCCCCACGAATCGTTCTGATGTTTTCACCATCGCTCTTGCATGGCTCGCTGAGTGGGTCTTTATATGACTCCAGGCAGATGTGAGAAGGCACGACGTTGGATCGCCAATGGGAGAAGTATCTCCGAACACCATTCATCGATTGTGCCGTCAATTGGAAGTATGACCGCCGAATTCGAAGCAGTGCACCTGATACATTCTGGAAATTATCCCCCAGGACTTGAAAGCAATTGTCTTGGAAAATGATGTAGCACTCCGTTTGTATCCTGATGGGGTCGAGCGCTTCCAGCTGGTTGCTACCAAAAACCTCTTGTGGGCTGTAGTCGTTTGGCCAGGCAAAGCTGCCGACTGCTCCAAACGCCATGTCGGCAGGCGGATACTGACGAAACCGGCTACTCTGTACCGCGCGAGCCCAACGCTTGTCATCACGGCGCCGCAATTCAGGTGTCGGCGAAGCCAATTTGGCAAAATTCTCTTTGTGCTTGCTGGCAGGGCGACGAGGGTATGAAGAGACCGAAGCATCGCGACTCTTGCTCAATGGCTTCTTGTCCCTTCCGCCATCAGTGGGGAGTCGCGCATCTGTATCGCTTTCTGCGAGGCGATGGGAGGGTCCCGCCTGGTCAGCTTGACGCTGAGCATTGCTGGGTCCCGGAGAGTCGGCTGGGCCAGCCTGTTGCCAGCTGCGCGAGTTCTCGAACTCGTAGTCCATTTCGGTCGCCGTTGACGAGTTGAGACACTTGTTGTGCGTGCTCTGTTGCGTCTGGTGCCGTGCTGTGACTTGTCGCTGAGCTGTGTCCACATCGATCGGCGGAGATGTTGCGCGCAGTTAGTGGAAGTGAGAAGAGACAGCTTCGGCAAGTGACGCGAAGTTGATCGCACAGTTTGGGAAGTCGCGACAGTCTTCACTGGGCATTGTGCATTTGCTCACCTGCATGCTCTACATGACCTGCCTGTGGCGATGCATGAAGTGCCGGTCCGGCATGTAACGCGTACGCGAGCCTTCTCCTCAACGCGACGGCACGAGATACGATCCAACGGGGTCTGGGGAGAGAGCGCTCCATCACTGCGTAGACGCCGCCGTGAAGGTGAAGTGAAGTGGAATGTCCCAGGATGCGGCCTGACGATCGGCCTTGGCACCGGCGTGTCGAAGCTGATCCCGTCGCGTGCGCACGCGTCGTCCGCCGACGAAGACTGTCCATCAGATCGTCAACAACATGCCGCGGCCGCGGAAATCGTCCAAAGCAGACAAGGCGAGGAGTTTACTGTCTGGTGCAGGCGCCGTGCCCCGAGATGACTCTGACGATGAGCTGGGCCTGGAAGATCACCCCTGGGAGTGGATATTTGACACGGATGGCAAATCCATCAAGGGCGCCCGTATGGGCTCTTTCGAATGCTTCGTAGGAGATCCAGTGCTATTGAAGGCCGCAAACAATCAAGCATGGGTCGCACTACTCTACGGCTTCACGGAGGAAGAGGAAGAAGACGACGATGGCCAGAGAATCATCGAGAAGAAGGCGACCATGCTGTGGTTTTCCTCGGAGAACGAAATCAGAAATAATGGAAAGAAACGGCAAGACTTCTTGGCCAACGAACTGTACATTACGGCCAATTTTGATGAAAATGCTTTGGCAACCATCAACGGAAAAGCCCAAATCTGCTCCACAGAAGAATTCGATCGCCAATTCCCGTCCGGCAAGATCCCTCGCAATTCCAAATCGTATGGCAAGGTCTTTGTATGCAGAAGAGGAGTGAACATTCGTACCGCTACGTATTCGGATAAATTTCGGTGGGAGAATCTTTACAAAAGCGCTGATGATCTGGACACCGTCGTTGAATTGGTGGAGACGCAGACGGTAAAGACTCGGAAACGTAAGAGTACGGCCAGAAGGACGGACCTTGATGAATTTGTCGATGGTATCTCGGACGAAGAGGAGCAAGCAACGCCACGCAAGAAGCGCAAATTGGCCTCTGGTACGTCGACACCGTCGCGAGCTAAGAACACCACCCCGCGCAGGTTCACTACCCCTAGCGGGCGCAAAATCCTTACAAGAAGGCCCTTGGAGTTCACACCACTAGGCACGAGGATCCTGTCGCCTGCACAAACGCAGTCATCGCCGCATCAAGTCGCGAGGTCTAGTCTCCACGTTTCTGCAGTGCCACATGCTCTGCCATGCAGAGAGACCGAGTTCGATACTGTGTATTCACATCTAGAAACCGCTATCTCCGCAGGCACTGGGTCCTGTATCTATATATCGGGCACTCCTGGAACAGGCAAGACGGCAACAGTGCGTGAGGTCGTCAGCAGTCTGCAAGCAGCTGTCGCTGATGAGCAGCTGGATGATTTCTACTTTGTCGAGATCAATGGCATGAAAGTCACAGATCCTCATCAATCGTACGGTCTTCTTTGGGAAGCGTTAAAAGGCGACCGCGTAAGCTCAAATCATGCACTCGAACTTTTAGAGCGTGAATTTACGACTCCCAGCCCACGACGGGTTCCTTGTGTGGTGCTGATGGACGAGCTTGATCAACTCGTGACTCGGAACCAAGGCGTCATGTATAACTTCTTCAACTGGCCGCAGCTTCGACATTCGAGACTCATTGTCTTGGCTGTTGCGAACACCATGGATCTGCCAGAGCGAACATTATCCAACAAAATTTCCAGTAGATTGGGCCTGACTCGCATTACCTTCCCAGGATACACGCACACCCAACTCATGAAAATCATCCAAAGTCGTCTTGAAGGGGTCGGACAAGTCGTGGTGGAGCCAGATGCAGTTCAATTTGCGAGTCGAAAAGTCGCTGCCGTGTCAGGTGACGCGCGGCGAGTGCTGGACATCTGTCGTCGAGCTGTCGAGATTGCCGAGCAGCATGCACTTCAGGAGACTCGCAATGATCAGGAGAACCAGAATCCCACCGCTCCAAGCAAAACGCCAACGAAGGAGAAGAAGGCGTCAAACAAAGGCGTGGTCACGATAGCAACGGTCAAACAAGCCATCAACGAGGCAACATTGACACCTTTGGCGTCCCATTTGCGGTCGTTACCTCTCACCAGCAAGTTGTTCCTTGCGGCTCTCCTTGCTCGAGTGCGGCGGACAGGAGTTTCCGAGTCCTCACTATCCGAAGTCACTGATGAAGCCCATCGAATGAGTGCTATATCAACGAACAAGAGCTTGACAAAACACCTGCTCGCTGTAATACCAACCTCAGAACAACAAGGATTCGACAGCGAGACAACTTCCATGACGCCCTCGAAGCGTGGACGGCCAGTTCAGAAGCGAGAGGTCGAGCGCGCAGCACGGATCAACGGCCTTGGTGTAGCCGCACGTGAACTTTTCGAAGCGGGCATCATTGGTCTGGAAAGCAGACATGGGGATCGCGTCGGAAGGGTACGCTTGGGGGTTGCCGAAGAACAGGTTGCCGATGCAATCAGAAATGATAACGATTGCATTGGCCTGATATAGACGGTCCAAAGAGGCCGGCATGCAAACACCGCGCGTAACATGCCACCAGCGGTCTCTCGTCTTTTTGTAGTTTCTTGCCGAAGAGTTTGAGTTGTGTTTCCACCTCCAGTCCTATGAGGAGAATGATCAGGTGATGCGTCAGAGATTTTGTGCGATGGCCAACTGATGACAATTCTTTGCTATCAACCCACTACAACTATTCACTCTCAATGCCTTGCCCGTAGCTGCCAGCTCGCCTTGCATGTTCTAGTGGGTAGTTGTGGTCACGAGGCACCAAAAGCACGTGACTGCACATTCCCGCTTTAGTCATCACTTGTTGATCCTTGACAGGTTTCCTCTCACGACTGCACACCTGGTATCCTCACCCGCGACAGCGAACAACACATCAGACCGAACCTCCCCGCTCACGTGGACTTCTTGCCGCGACGACATCGATAGTCTGGTCAGCATGAGCGAGGACGAGGTGTTACAGGCGAAGATTGCCGCACTGGCAGGTCAGATCAACAAGCGTCGGCAACAACCACAACGTCACGATCTGAATCAGCATTCGCACTTGACGCACGCTACATCGCATTTTGTCCGCGGCGCAAATCGCTGGTCGCCATACTCGCTTGGGTCGCGTGCTGCCAGTCCCCACCCCGTCAAGAACCGCACGCTCGTCCTCGGTGGCGTCTCGAACGATCTTGCCGGCACTCGAGAGTACGATGCGACGGCCCATTCCATTAACCCGTCGGTCGCGCCATCTAGCCGCTTCGTGACGTCTCTGGTCGGCGGTAGATCGCAGCTGATGACAAAAGAGACATACGAGCGCGAGCAGCGCCAGCGTCAAGAGCACGAGGGCCAGCGCGCAGGAAATACTACCCATTCCACACTGCAGCAGACCCGAAATGTCGAACAAGATACCCCGTCGGCTCAAGCCGCGCGTGTGCTCGAGTTCAACGGTATCAGGTTCGAACTCCAACCACACGGCGACAAGCTCGTTCGATTGGGTGGTAAGCGGTACACAGTCGTCATCAATTCGGACTGGACTAAGGAGATCAGACCCAGCTACGACTGATAAGCAGACGCCGAGAAAAGTGACCATTGCGGATGTCGACTTTTTGCGCACCAAGAACGGCAACCTCATTCGCGCCATGTCAACCACGCCAAACAATACGAGGTATCTTGGACGTGTCAACACTCTTCCATCGGGATCTTGCTTACCAGAGAGCGCCTACAGACCAATTGCACGGCCTTCCAGGAAACAATGTGACAAATTCACGAGATCCGGTACCAGACTACCCACTTTCGAGCAGCAGGCTTCTTGCTTGGGATAATTTGGAGCACCTGCCTTGTCAAGCATGGCGGCAATGTTCTGCTGCATACTAACATGGTTGCAGGTAGCTGTCCCTTTGGCCCCTCGTGCAGAAATCGCCACGACCCCAACCGAATCGCCATCTGCAAGGAGTTCCTCACCAAAGGAGCGTGTCCAGCAGGCAAGAACTGCGATCTATCTCACGAAGCCACCTATCATCGGGTGCCCGCATGCACATATTTCCTCCGCGGCAACTGCACGAACAGTGCATGCCGCTTTGCCCACGTCACTGTTTCTACTTCTGCCCTCGTGTGCCGCCCCTTTGCTACACTTGGGTATTGCAGCAAGGGAGTCGAATGCGGCAGTCGTCATGTGTTTGAATGTCCTGACTATACTAACCATGGGCACTGTGAAGCTCGAGAGAAAGGCCATTGTTCGCTGCCGCACATCGATCGTGCTAGCTCCCTGCGCAAAGCAGCTAAGCGACGGGGCGATTCAAATTCCGATGATGATTCGGATCTGTCGAGCGCTGAGGAAGACCAAAGCGCAAGCGAGGGAGATGGAGATTCGGATATCGACATCACCATGGAAAATGACGACGACGATGACAGCCACGCACTTACCCAACAGCAAGACTACATTGGATTCCCATTGTACAGCCGCGATTAGGCTGGCCAGAATAATTGATGTGAGACCGGGGTTGCGAGTAACGCAACATGGCCTCGAGTGCTACCTCATAATTGTTTTAGAAAAAAGTCAGCAGCCGAATCTCGGCAGAGCGTACTCAAGACACAATAGCATTAGCCAAAAAAAGAATTGAAAACAGACGTCTCTGTTCCCATTGTCCCAAAGACCGCATCCCTATTTTAGACGCCGTACGATTGATCGCGGAATATTGTATGTGTTCGGCATCTGTGCACGCTCGCGTCATTTCACCGAGCCAGGCACGGACGAACGTGGGGAGCTGGGAAGACTGGTTGAAACTCGACGCAAAGTCCAAGCCGCTCAACTCAGCACAGCCTCTGCGGATCTGCGTGCCCTGAGAGGTAACGATTGCACAGGCGACAAACATAGAAATCGTAAGGACATCCCCCAATGCGGTAGGCCACTTCGTTTCGTGCGACTGCCTTGCTGCGCCCTCTGCTCTCATCTATCTGCGGCCGCCACACCCACTACTCCATCCCCGCAGAGCGCATTGCACAATTGCAGGAGACTCCCCACTACTGACGCCGACCACAACATGCCGGGCCTCAAAGACTTTCTGAAGAAGAAGGACAAAATCATCAACGAGGAAGCGCCGGCTGCGTCTGCCCTTCATCCTCCTCCTGCGCCCGAGTTCACGTTCATTCGAACGACGACCAACTTCCAGGAAGTCTTGGAGCCGCCTACACATCCCCTAGACGCCGACCATGCCCACCGACCCCGCGACAGCAAAGACAAACGGCGCTCGCTAGGGTTACGCGGCTTCTCAAGCTCGCCGGGCACGAAAGATCTATCGTCCGAGGCGCAGAGGTCGAGCCAGCAGCTGGGTGTGCGGCCTCGAGGAGAACGCCGCCTCTCCGACCGGCTGCACCTACATCGTAGATCACGTTCCGCGTCGGCAGAAGCGAGCAACAACCTGCCGGAGAACCTGCCCGCCGCACCCGAGGCGTTGGCAGCGCGACCTAAAGACAAGGCGGCAGACGATGCCGCGGCTCAGGCTTCCAAAGAGCAGCAAGAACATCGAGAAGCACAATGGGAGAAGCGAGCGACGATTCTGGCCATGAGCAGTCCCTTTCGCGAGACTGAGACAGCGGCCTCTGGGCCTAGCAGGAGCAGGAGTCCGAGCATATTAGACGCGAAGGGAGACATAAACATTCAAGAAGCCATACGTCTGCACGAAGAAGGCAGGCTGAAGGAGTCGAGTGAGATGTTTGGTGCTCTCGCCAACCCCAAGGGGGCAAACAATGCTCTCGCCCAAGTTTTGTATGGACTTGGCCTTCGCCATGGTTGGGGCATACCCGTTGATCCCGAGAAAGCCATCTACTACCTGTCTTTGGCAGCATCCAACTCTGCGTCTATCGAAGAGCAGGCTCTATCTTCCGGAATGAAGAAGGGTGGATCCGCAAAAGGTGAATTAGTGCTGGCCATTTTCGAGCTGGCAAACTGCTTCCGGAACGGTAAGTACACATGGTCCAAGGGCAAATCGCTGGGTCGAAAGCTAATCCACAATCGCTGCTGCAGGCTGGGGTGTTGGGAAAGATCCAGTTGCCGCCAGGCAGTACTACGAAACCGCCGCGAATCTTGGCGACACTGACGCCATGGAAGAAGCAGCGTGGTGTTATGTCGAGGGTTTCGGAGGAGCCAAAGACAAGGTACGTACTACGCTCGTCTCACATCACTACGTCTCCCGCCCCGCGCACGCCATGCTGGCTGTTGCTATCGATCCTCCGCGCTGCAAGACATTGGGCATGGGCAAGGGCTGCATACGAAACGAGCCACCGAGCGTGACGCAAGCGATGATGATTATTATTCTGCTCTCGCGCGGCAGGCGCAGCGCCCTCCTCCTCTCAACATGACAGCCCCAGCACAAGCGAGGCCACAAACAGGGTCGGCTGCGCTGCAGCAGCAGCGGGATAGCAGACATCGACGCGTGGAGTGGTCATCCGGACGTCGTCTCGAGGTGTGCTGCTGCCCTGGAAATTGGGCAGTCATGCAAGCTGCTGCACGTCAGCTGCAAGTCAAGGACCCTCCTCCCCCCCTAAAAAGAAAAGCGGGAACAAATCATGGAAAATAATGCTGGGGCTGGCTAACGACTTCTCGTATTTTCCAACATCTAGTTCAAAGCGGCGCAGTACCTACGCTTGGCCGAGGAGAAGGGATCCAAAGGAGTGGCACAAAGCTGGTATGTCCGAGTTTTCCCTTTCCCCCGCTCGCATCGCATCCCATTGATGAGGGAAAAATCGCGTCTTGACCCGACACACACCGCTCTTCGGATTACCCACAACTCCTGGACTACCCAATCGCAAATCATGGCACTTGTTGCGCTCTTTCGTCTTCGTCCCGTGGCCGGCCGCGATACACACTTGTACCTTGCTTCCAGGCGATTCCGAGCTTTGCGACGGGACGCTGCCGGCTTGTCTGCCGCGCCTTTGAAGCATCGGCTACTAGTTCAGCTGCGCTCAAAATACCTCACGAGCTAACACTTGAAACAGGATATGGAAAGATAAATATAATGCCCCCAAATGACATCACAATGTGAGGGGAGAGAAGCCAACAGCACCGGAGTAAACAGTCTCCATCTGGGAGTAGACTGTAGATTGTGGTCGAATGTACAGCAGTATATATCCCGTTACACGTAACCGATGTCTAGACCATGCGTTCTTCGTAATCATGTCATACCATTCATGCTCGAGGCGCCTTCGCCGAGCTTCCGTAATCCTGCAACCGTGATCTCGTAAAGCGTGCAAAAGTAAGGGAAAAAGGGCGTTGTAGACGAAGTTGGCGAAAAGAAAAGCGTAGAGCTCGTCCATGGTTGGGTATCGCGAGAATGCAATATTATATCAAGTTCCTTTCCTCGATTCGTTGATGGAATGAGATCTGAAAAGCCGAGATTCCTGGACTCTGTACCAGTTTCTGCTGTGGAGTTTGAATCAAATGAAAAAGGTTGTCCAGAAGGTTTTGTCGTGAGATTGTCGTCTATATTTCCAATGCCGTTATCATGTGTCCGTTTTGATCGTGTTTGCGTTGCTGCCGCGCCGATCGAGTTCGTTATGTTCGCGCACTAGTTCCTTGAATTGCCGAACCACATCCGAAGGTATCTGGCCCCAGAGGAGACTTCGAGTGTATACTTCTGCCTTGTTGTTTGCAGGCTGCTCATGTTCAAGATTTGCAAGAGCCTCGGCGAGCACACGCCGTTGCGGTGGGACGGGTTCCTGGCCCACCGGCTGACCGTACGTGTGGCCGTTGCTGTTTGTGATAGAGGCATATTGAGCTTGTGTCAAGGAAAAGGCTTGGTCGATTTGCTGTTGCTTTGTCGACGCCGTCATGGCATGATGCATGCGGTCGATCTTGCTCAATCTGCCAGAAACAGGATGGCCGGATGGCATAGGCTCCTGCGCAGCATCTGCCGTTGCTTGATAACGATTCTCGCCGGGAGGGGCGCCGGCCTCTGAAAGTAGGCTGTCGAGAACGGCAGGAGCTGCAGCCCGCACATCAGGCGGCATTTGGGGCAAGTCGTGGGGTTGCGAGGCCGGCGGCTTGGAGGCGATCCATGCACCGCACAGAAGCAGCATGAAGAGGAGGCCGGAAGCGATTGGTTGATCATTGACTGCCTCTGTACTCCGCTTGTTCGAGCTCGGTACGGCGGGGGCGGGCATCGAGGTCTTCTTGGAGGGTTCCTGCTTCGCAGCGAAAGTGAAGTCGTCGGCATTCCCGTCGGAAAGATCGTTGACGAAAATGAAGTTGTCCCAGTCGTGCGTTCCCATGTTGAGTGCTTCCATCTCGGCGTTGAAGTCGGTGAATCCATTGCTGCTCGGAGCGGCGGACATTGCTGGTGCGGGTCCGACTTCGAGCTGTTCTGTTAAGATCTGCACCCTCCTTCTCAACTGCGATGCTTCCTCGTTGTGCCGCATCATCATCTCCCGCTTCTCGTCCTGCATGGTGTCGATCAGACGTTGCGATTCGGCGAGGCGTTGATGCATGACCTGTCGTTCTCTCTCACGCACGTCGCGCTCGCGTGTGAATTCTCCTAGTTGGGCCTCGAGCATGGCGATCTGCGTTGTGTAGCTCTTCTCCTTGACTTCGAGATCTTCCGTGTGCTTCTTCTTCCTTTGCCGAGACGCCAGACTAGGGTAGGGTTAGCAAAATTGGCAGACTTTGAGCATGATTCAGGACTACTCACGCTGCTTCACGGTTCCGGAGCAGGCGCTTTTGTTGCTTGAGTTCCTTCAACGTGTCTTCGTCTGTGGTCTGCTCGATGAGCTCATCGATGGTCTGGATATTTCGTTCATGAGGGATGTCGATCCTGCCGTTCTTCTTGCGGATGCCGTCACGACGCTGGAAGTCAATCATGGTGCGAGGGGGAGAGGACGGCCTCATGCGCTTGGAGGAAGGCCTGCCTTCCATTTCTTGCTGTGCCATGCCCATCCAGTCCTGATGCGAGTGGGGCGACATGGGCGTCTGGACCTGGGGCGCCGGGATGAAGTGTGCTTCGGCATGCTGCGGATTGAATTGCTGGTGGGGAGGATGGTGACTGAAGCTGCCGTGCGCGCTGTCGGCACGAGTGTGGACGTACTGCGGTGCTCCGTCAAACGGCGGCGGCGGCATGAAATCGCCGCCGGTGGTGGGCGTGCAGTCGCCAGAGCCGTGTTCGAAGGGCCATGGGCCGGACGGCGGATGTTGTTGGGCAAAGGGCGGCTGCGGGTGGAGGGGCTGTTGGCGCACAAAGACGGCGGCGTCGGTGGGTTCGACGGCGATGGGGCCGGAGTATTGATGGTCCCATGCTTGGGAGTCGGCGGGCGAGAGCACGCCATGGGTGTTGGCGAACGAGTCCTTTCGGAACGAGGTGCCAGTCGGACTGTGCATTTCGGGATCCAGTATGGCAGGATCCAGCACGGCAGAGTCGTCGTCAACGAACGCAGCGGCAGAGTGCGAGTGGTACGTGTTTGCGTAGGCCATTTAGTAGATGACAGCTCGGTCGAGGCGGTGTAGAGCAAAGCTTAAGCTGCGCACACTCGCTGCTTCGTCCAACACGCGGTGGCGGAGGCAGCCGGGTTCATGGAGCGCGCGCGCGCGGTGTGGCAGGAGCGGCAGCGGCAGCAGTCGCAGCAGTCGCAGCAGTCGCAGCAGTCGCAGCAGTCGCAGCAGGAGCGATGGCGCGCGGTGGGAAGGTGGATGGTCAATCAATGCTGGAAGAGGATAGAGGTGGCAAAGCGTAGGGATGGCCTGGCTTATACTCGCGATGCACGAGTCTAAACAGCAGGCGGGCGGGGAGGATAAGGGAAGGAGGCAGCGTGCGTGCGTGCGGGACGGGCCCGCGCACGAGAGAAGAGGTGCTGTGGTGGTGCTTTGCTGCTTTGCTGCTCTGCTGCCGCTGCTGCTGCTGCCCAAGCCGGGTGATTGGCTTGTTGGGTAGTGGTGCATGCATGCAGCTACGGTAGGTCCGGATCGTGGCCGTGTGCTCGCCGTGCGCCTCCGCTCCGTCGCGCTGGACTGCCCACATCATGCGCCGCTCGGGTGGTGTGGGAGCATCGTCGTCGTCGGTTTCAGAGGCGCGCGTGACATTGTTATTGGGGCGGGATTGCTGCTGGTCGGTCTGTCGGTGTCTGCCTGGCTGCCTGGCCACTTTGCCTGTTCGTGGATTGGTCGGTCCGTGTTCGTCTGCTCGCCCGCTCGATGTGGGACTGGCTCACACACGACGCGTCGGGCATGTGCAAAGCATAGCGCAGACAGGGCGGTGGTGAGATGCGAGGGCCGCCGGGAATTGCATAAAACAAGGCTGCCGCCAGAGAGGGCCGAGCCACGCAAACGCGCTCGCGCATCGTGAGATCGCGCGCGCCAAGCTTGCCTGTGAGAAGTCGCCGTGCTGCCCAAACAAGCTGCGTTCCTCATCCACTGCCGACAAACACGCCCACTCTCGTCTTCTTCCATGCAGCCCTGGCCGGCCTGACGACATCTCCTCTCCCCGCCGGGCGAGTAGGAAGCCTCGGCGCAATGGCTGCTGCGAGACGCCGGGATCATAGCCCTCGCACTGTAGCGGTCAACTGGATGTCGAAAGACCTTGGCCCGAAACTTGCCTGCTCGTAGACCGCTACATCCCATCTCGCACGCGACTTACTGCAATCAGGAATCAGATGCACTTCGTCTCTGCTTGAAACCGGCCCTTCGCAGGACTGTCCTCCTACTCATCCAAGCCCGGCATGTGACCGCGATCCGCGCCTCCGATGAATTCACCATAACAATCATTGCCCCGACAAACGAGTCAGTTCACCGCAAAATGACATGTAGCACCTCTGCCTGCCGAATGCTTATCGATGCCATGCCACCGGCTCCTCGTGGCCCGCCCAACCACCCCGTCTGCAATACATTGCGCGAGAAGAGCACTCGCTGCCATTAGCCACCTGCGTTGGGCCTCCAGGATTGACTTGTCGACCACTCTCTTGCACTGCTACAGTCTCACATGCCAGACGGGACGATATTGCGTCTGCGGCACATGTGCCACAGCTTCCCACGCGCAACCGCAAACGGCTGTCGTGCAACGCTCGTCAGCGCCCACGGCCTCCTTGATGTGCAGGGTTGACGCCCCGTGTTTGCCGCAATGGAGGCTGTCGGACTGCAACACAGCGTTCATGTCAGGAACGCCAACCTACCTGAGCAGTGTCGTGCTGCTACTGCCCATCACTATGTCGAGTTGAGACTGGCATACGCGGCAGCTAGCTCGGCTCTGCCCAATCGGTGCGATGCACTGCGTGCTGCTTCATGCAAGAGCGCTTACAAGCGGGACGTGGACTGCGAGCCTATCATTCTGCCTCGTCTTTTGGGCACTGCCCAGCGCCGCTTGTGATGACCCTCACCATCATCTTCCTCCAGACGCGGACAACTTTGACAACCGATGAGACGCAACATGAGCTCATCATCACCTTCAGCGCACCGACCTTTTCATGGTCCTGAATACCACACTATGGTTGGAGCGCTTGTCGCGGTGAACCGTCATCCTTCACCGTCACGCACACCACCTGTCGTCTGATCTCCTATTGATGCGGCGATCCTGAACCGATGCGTTCGCCATGTGCCAGAGAGCATGATCTGTGTGACCAAATTGGCTGAAGTGCTACCAAGAATGGGTATACTGGACCATCGGCTATATTCGATTGGATATGATAAGCTGGCTGAAAGATGGTAACTAAGAGCTTCCTAGACAATTCGGAAGTACGGCTTTCTGCATCAAACCCTCTTCTCCCGCCGTGTCTCTCTCGACACTTCTGAGGACTGCGCGAGGTAATGCCCAAGCATCGCTCGTGCTTACGGCATTCACGCAGCGCGGCTCCCGGTATCGTCAATCATTTGTCAGTCTGTAGCTGCCTGCTAGTCCGCCTCGTGGTGGCATATAATCTGGCGCTCAATGGGGATGACCAACGCGTTACAGGGACGACGCGTACGAAGTGCGTCGTATATCGAATCTGCAATCCCAACATGGAGACTCGCGCGCTCAGATGGCGCAACCCCTGGAAGACGGGAGGCAATGCGATTGATCACTCCATCGTTGGGCCGGCCTTAGTATCCAAACTGGTGCGCCGGGCCAACACAGCCGGTCGACTGAGACTGAGTCGATACTCAATGCGAACTCCAAGCCCGTGTTCCGGTCTCTGAACCGTGACTCAGACCGGAGCATTTTCGGACGTATCGCCAGCCCTGGCTGTACAGCAAAGAGCTGAATCATCGAAACGGGCGCAGTGCAGGTCCAGTTGCAGAGGTGTGCCAAGTCCGCGTGTGTGTTGTCGGGCAACAGACAATTGCGATTCGAAATTCTTGTCTCAAGCTCAAAGTTTCGCCTTGATTGACTGCTCTTCGCCTTGTACGGCGATACAAACGACAACGGCAATGTCATCTGGCTTGCCTCCCTTCCATCCTTCCTGAGGATAGCGCTGCTTGACTTCTCTAGCGAATGGACCATCACGCCTCCGATCCAATCCGGCAACCTTGGCTTCACGCATCACAGCCGATGCAATCTGACCGGGCAAGTACGATGGGTGATTCTTTTCCTCCACACTCCGCGGCAAAGAACGGATCAACGTATCGTTGACCATTGTCTCGGCGCCAGGGAAATTGTGTGATTGGAACCAGTAGCCACCTTCTTCCATGACGCGCTGCACGATTTGTAGCGTATCTTGCGCAGAAAGATTGTCCCAAACGCCATCGGTTGCAAAGAGAACAACGTCACCATGTTTAAGCTGGTGGCTATGAATGTCAGCTTGCGCCGGCGTCTCGCTGAAGTAGGTAGCGCCGCCAAAAATGGCATATTGCGCTTGCATCTTGGCAGGCACTTTGGACATTTGGTATGCTACACAATGGTGGCTGTCAGTGAACACGGTCGAGCATCAAGTTGGGGTGCACTGTTCACGTACGTGTATTAAACGCGTGGGTCTGAACCGTCGATCGATAGGCCACTTTGCCTGGGCCAAATATCAGGTAGCCCGAATCACCAAGGCTACACCCCGCGTTAACAAAAAGCCCCAGCTAAATAACGAGATGGTGTTCTCCGCGTACTTTGCCGTCTCAATAGTACCATCCTGATCTGCCACGCCCAAGCTGGCCGTACAGCCTCCAGCAGGGATGCGTGGATTGGCCATGACCGCGTCGTATGCCTGCTGCAGAAGCTCTTGTGGTTTGCAGGGGTTTCCAGCGTCAACGCCTTCGTGAATGTTGGCAGAACCAGCCATCAGACCGCACAGTGCCTGGCTGAATTCTGATGGGTCTACCCCCTGATCCTGCCATCCCCCCACACCATCCGCGAGGCCGAATGCGACGTGGTGCGGACTCCCGCCGATGGTCGACGCGAAAAAGGCGTCCTCGCCCGACGCTGGCTTGGTGGAGCGGAGGTACGGCGGACGCGGGTTATGATGCGTGGAGGCATAAGTCCAATAATCTCTGCCCGGTTGAGGGGGTCGCGGCGGCGCTTGCTTGGGAGAGGCGGCAGCAGCCAGGCGATAGGTGAAGTGATGGGCCGTGGACGCGGGCGAGGACTGCAGGCGGGGCCGTGGGACACGCATCGAGGGCTTGATGAGGTTGGATGCTGGCGAAGTCGTCAGGCGTCGTCTCGCGAGCAGCTTCAGAGAAGGGAGGGCTGACATGGCCACCCGAGTTCTAGGGCGAGCAAATAGCAGAGCACGGCACCGGTGAGTAACATGGTCAGCACATGGCTCTCGCTGCGAACGCGAGCGATGTGAAGTTGATCAGTGATGCGCACTGGATGGCGGAGGCAGTGGCCAGACGCGGTGGTGCTGCTCCGCGGAGGTGAGTCCGCTCGAAGCTCGAAGCTGCGCGGAAAAAAGGTCGCGCTCACTTCTTGACTGCACCAAGCCAATTCGCACCCGACACCATGCATTCGGCGCGCAAGGCGTACATTGAAGAAGAGGTCAGTTCCTTCCCCGGCCATGTGACTGCAGCGGTATTGCAGCGGAAGTCATCGTCGTATTCACACGCCCAGCAACAGCACGAAACGCCGCCGGCACGAGAGCGGGAGCTGATGGAGACTATGGCAGGACACCAGCATCGATCTCGCTAGCGTTCGTAAGTGCGAGCACTGCTTGCCTGCGCGCCAGCAAATTTGCTAATGTTCACCCAGCGCTCGACACCAACTACCATCTCCCCGCTGCGACCGCGGGCGGCGAGGCCCAGCATGCGTCAACTGTGTTGAACGAGTTCGCCCGCAAGCGCAAGGCCGCGGCGCTTGCGGTACCGACAGATGACCAGCGCGTGCGCGCAGAGCTTCGAGCAAGAGGCCAGCCGATTACCTTGTTTGGGGAGCGCAAAGAGGACCGCCGGGACCGATTAAGGGAGTTACTGTTGCGCGAACAAGATGGGAGCGCGGCAGACGAAGACGAATCTATGGCCGACGCCGACGAGCCCGACGATGCGGACGAGGAGGGAGAGTTTTACATCGAGGGCAGCCACGAACTGTTGGCAGCCCGACGAGAAATGGCTGAATATTCACTACCACGCGCTGCGCGACGACTCAAGAGGCAGAAGCAAGATAGCAAGATTTCCGTGGAGACTCATGTGAAGCACCGGAAGGAGATCAAAGGGAAACTGGCAAGCGTGGAGCTTTTTGGCAGTCAAATCGCCAGTGAGCGCCCGGTCAGCCTGACGCGATTCGCACCCAATGGAGAAGTACTGGCATGCGGGGACTGGGGAGGCACGGTAAAGCTGCTCGACGTGCCCAATCTCGACACCAAAATGATTCTACGAGGCCACAAAGGAATGATCGGAGGGATTACATGGTTTCCTGGCGCGACGCTACCAGGCTCAGCAGTAGCACCAGAGGATGTAAATCTGGCCACGGCCGCAGCCGACAACGAGATTCACTTGTGGTCTCTCACACAAGACACTCCCGTGGCATCGTTGAGCGGACACCGCGCAAGAGTGTGTCGTGTAGCATGCCATCCATCTGGGAGGTACTTGGCGAGCGCCAGCTATGACACAACTTGGCGCTTGTGGGATGTCAAGACCACTACGGAGTTGCTGCTGCAAGAGGGTCACAGCAAGGAAGTATACACCGTGGCATTCAATGAAGACGGCAACCTTATCGCTTCCGCTGGACTGGACTCCATCGGCCGCATTTGGGATCTCAGAACAGGCAGAACCGCAATGATCCTCGAAGGCCACATTGGGCCGATCCATGCCCTCGACTGGAGTTGCGATGGCCACCGCGTCATGACCGGAAGCGCCGATGGTTTCGCAAAGTGTTGGGATCTGCGCGCGGTACGAGAAACCGCCAGCATTGGAGCTCACATTGGTGGTGTCTCAGACCTGCGGTGGTTTAAGGGGACCGATGGGCCGCTTTCGGGCGCGTTCGAACGGCTCGATGCAGTCATGTCTAACGGTGAGGATGAGCAGCCAAGTGCGGCTGTGCAGCCTCGGAAGAGTGGCACCTTTCTCGTCAGTGCTGGCTTCGACAAGAATGTCAACATCTTCTCCGCAGATGATTGGGCCTTGTGCAAGACGCTGACAGGCCACGATGGAACTGTGCTATCGGTCGACGTGACCGCTGATGCAACCTGGATCGCATCATGCGGACGGGACCGAACGGTGAAGCTGTGGGCCAGGGATGCAATGGATGGCATATAATTCACTGCTATCATCGAGCATATTCTACGACACGGTGCAATGACAACAGGCACAATGTCGATGACCCGACAACGAATGACGATCCCTCTATTCGATGATCACTCGAGCTACAGCTTGTTCAACGATTTACTGACATAATGTGGTTTGTCCGCTAAGTACTTCTGATGATTGCAGATTGCCAGAAGAACCCCATCTCCTTCGCGCCGCATCAGTCCTCTCAATTCGGCGAGGCGCTTCCCAATTTGGATCACCTCACAATCGAACAACACATTATCACCCTCCACAGGAGCTTTGAGATAAGTGACCTCAAGCCTGCGTGAAGCCTGCAGCGTGCATTCCGTATCAGCCTTTGAAACCTATCGTGCGGCTGGGCTAGGAGGTACTGAGCTATACTTACGCCGGTGCTGCGCCAAGCTGGGAACGTGCCAAGGTGGCCAATCACGGCCAGTGAGGTTACCATATCGAAGAATGTTGAGACTGCTCCGCCATGTATTGTCTGGATTGGTGCATCCTTTGGTTGATTGGCATAGGTTCTTGGTATCTTGCACTCGAAAAGCGCTTGGGCTGGTGTTCCTGGACTTGCTACCGTGACAGACCGCAATCGAAGTGCACGGTAGAAGGCATAATCGAAGTTATCCTTGCTTATGCTGTTCAAGTGTTCTTCGAGGAAGTTCTCGATCAACGTCTTGGCTTGTTCGTTGCTCAGCTTGATTGACATTGTTCGGTCAGCGGTTGGCGAGTAAGCGGCAGCGAGGGGAAATTTGCTTCTCGAGGTCCTCCAAAGATAATACTACGACGCTGCAGTTGTAGTGATGGTATTCAAAACCACATCTTACTGTGCAGTCGGGCACATCCAATGAGGGTTTACCGAACTCCGAGGCATTCGAGGCAATCGCTTAATCCGGTGAATTAGCATTCAAAGCAAACCGTGACTAAACGCCGCTAAATTGTTAGCAATGCTCACCAATACAACCTCACATTACAATAAGTAAGATCGAGTTTCTTCTAGCAGGTACCACTGAACGACGTCGAGGGCGTATAAATTCGTGCAAGATCCGCAGAATCCATGCGACTGTTCATATCAATTTTGGCGATTGTCCTTGCATCGCTCACTCAAATCGACAGCATAAATCAATACATGCGCAACGTTCTGCGAGCAGCAAGCAACCTCAGCAGACCCATCGGGAACAGCAGCAGTAACGTCACCGCGATGTCAAATTCCAAGCCATGGGTCGGCTACTCAGTCATCCCGAGCGAGGACGCTTCTCTCGACGCGGTCGACCCCAAACCACGAAAAATTCAGATGATATTCGAGGCGATAGAACAAGCGGAAGGCGCTGGAGCAACAGTACGGCGAAGCATTGGCACTCCGAAGCTGCGTAACTTTACTCCATTCCTCATGCTGGACCATTTCAATGTGGCCGTCGGCGCTGGGTTCCCCGATCATCCACATCGCGGCCAGGAAACAATTACCTACTTGCTGAGCGGTGGTGTCGACCACGAGGACTTCACAGGAAAGAAAGGAACTTTGTTCGCAGGCGACTTGCAGTTCATGACAGCCGGCCGTGGCATCGTCCACGCAGAAATGCCACACGACAATGGAGACGGTTCTTCGAACATCGGAATCCAGATGTGGGTCGCATTGCCGCAGCAGTTGCAAAATTGCGAGCCACGTTATCGCGACCTGAGAGCTTCGGAAATTCCAATTGCTACAATCGACGACGGGAAAGTCACGATCAAGGTTATTTCGGGTCGCTCGCATAATGTCGATTCTGTGCAGGAATTGGCTTACACTCCAGTGTGGCTTCTCGATGTCACTATCAGCCCTGGTGGTCGGTTAGTTCAGCCCCTCCCTGCGAAATGGAATACATTCGCATATACGCTCGAAGGAACTACGGTATGGGATACAGGAAGCGAAACAAAAACAGTCGGACCGTATCACAACACGGTGTTCGAGCAAAATGGTGATCAAGTCATTGCCTCTGTTCCGTCAAGCGCAAAAGAGAGCTCCCGCTTCATCTTAGTGTCTGGAATGCCTTTGGATCAGCCGATAATGCAGTATGGACCCTTCGTCAGCTCGAATCCTGCCCAGATCAGACAAGCGATGTTGGACTACAGCACATTTTCGAACGGATTCGAGAGGGCAGAGGGTTGGCAGTCGGAGATTGGCAGAAGCATGATGTAACGGCTGAGAATTCAGATTGGCAGGGAAAGTAAATGCTACGGCTGCACTTGAAAAGTGGTCAAGAATGTAAATCGACAGAACGAACGTCCCAGGCTTCACTTGAGAAATGGTCACGTGAGACGCTTGCGCCGTGTCGCATTGGCACGCGCGTTATGCGACGGCCTCGTTACTATAAAAGAGCTCATTGCAAGATATTGTATTTCTACATGTTCATAGTATTACATCAGTTGGGATTGTGTCGCAGCGATCTGTCTCAAATACAACTGCGTGCCGCGTTAGAGCCCATCTTTCACGGAAAACAACGGACGCCTCAGCTCTTCAGCTCAAAGAAGAAGCACAATTGCGCTCCAGTGCGCCGCTTCAGACGCGTGTATCCTCTGCCGATAACTCGTTGTATAACCAGTAACAGTTCTCGAGGTTCGGTGCCAAACTTTCCCTTCCCTCCCACCAAACTTCCCCATTTCCGTTCGAGGTCCCGTCGTGAAGCACCCCTTTGAACTGCAGCTTGAGACGAGCTGAGTCTGCAACTTCTCATTTCAACCGTGCAACCCAGCTAGGACGCAGGTTTCCTCTCCATGAGGTGCCCGAGTCCAGACCAAGCACGTTCAGCATTTGCTGAAGCCCTGGATTGAAAATAAGTGGACTGCTGCCACCGCTTGACATTCCAGTGGCCATGAACTCGCGCAACACCTTCTCCGCTTCCAGAGTCGAGCGAGGCGTAGAGTTTCGTGGCCCAAGAACCAGTCCATCATGCCGGGCACCATGACATCTTTGCGCCATCTGTGACCCGCAGTATAGCATTTTCGTGTCTACCGCGGAGATGTCTCGGCTCCGTGTGTAGCTGACCCGTGGCATTTGTATGGATTCAGAGCATGGCGCCTCTACTCAATCCAAGAGCCTGAATGCTACTTCAAGCCTGGAGATGAGCTTTGAATATGCCGTGCGCACCTCCCAAAAACCTCGAGGTAAAGCGAATCATCGGCTTTCGATTTCGAAGCATTGTTCCAGTTCCATTAGGGCATACCGTCCTCCTTGTTCCGCACGTGCCGTCGGCTTGTCTTATCTATATCTTGTACGATGACTTCGGTTGGCACTGGTCGCTCCGTGGGTTTGAAGCCCATGATTCGGCCTACTAGCCGGCCTGGCTTGGGCACAGGGCATTCTCGCGGTGCCTTCGTATGGTCGGCGTCTGCGGATTCGGCTTGAGCAACAGTTTCTAGGTCTCCTTCATCGGCAATGCGCTTCCGACGGCGCCGCATGATCCTGCCATCGGACGTCTCGTAGCTGTCGGCGAACTGTCGGTGGTCGACCGGGCAGGGTAGCAAGTGAGGAACGGCGACGACGACGAAGGAGATGGCCAAGGTAGCAGTGAAGAGAGTCCCCGTGGTGCGCGACCGCGGATGGAGGTAATGCATTGTGCAGGTGGGGAGCGCGGTGGTGTCACGTGCGGTGGAAGAAGTGCTCTTCAAAGTTCACGCAATGATTGGAACTCGAAGCTCAAACTTTCTGCGCGAGTCATGTACATGTCGAACGTCTTCAATCAATCAACCAAGTGCGGCGACACGACCACGACACAACAACGGCCATGACCACAGCCATATCGCGCGAGGACAGCGCGCTCGCAGCTGATGCGGTGCGCAGGTCTGCAAAGCGCACGCGCGAGGTCTTCGCGGCCGATTTCGCGCAGCCGTCGGCGCTGTTAAAGCCACCACGACCTGCCATCGCACCCGCCCACGATCCCTCGCCTGCAGACCGCGCACAACGAAGCAGCATCGCCGCCAGGATACACAGCGAGTATGCCGACGTCAAGGAGCTCCCCGTCGTGCTGGCTCAAAAGCAGGCGAATGCTCAGGCAGGCCTGGCTGCGCGACGCAAGAAGCCCAAAACCACCGAGGAAGCCAGTGATCCGCATATGGCCAAGATGATCGAAAGCGCAGCAGAGTCGCGCGAGCAGCCGTTGCAGCAGAACGGAACCTCGACTGCGTTGACTCGGATCAATGGGACGGCGGGCGCCAAAGCACCCCCCAACGCCCACGGTCCCACACCACAACGCAACACACCCGGGAGCAGTCTTGTTCGACGAGACACTGTGCGACAGCAGAAGCCTCAATGGCATGCCCCATGGAAGCTATTCCGCGTAATATCTGGACACTTGGGGTGGGTGCGTGCACTTGCTATGGAGCCGGGCAATCAATGGTTCGCTTCCGGTGCTGGAGATCGAACTATCAAGATCTGGGATTTGGCCACGGGGACGCTCAAGCTCACCCTCACGGGACATATCTCTTCCGTCAGAGGTCTTGCTGTCAGTCCTCGACATCCATACCTCTTCAGTTGCGGCGAGGACAAGATGGTCAAATGCTGGGATCTCGAAACGAACAAAGTCATTCGTCATTACCATGGCCATTTGTCCGGCGTTTACACATTGAGTCTACATCCCACGTTAGACGTCCTATGCACCGGAGGTCGCGACGGTGTCGTCAGAGTGTGGGATATGCGGACACGATCGAATATTCATGTTCTCAGTGGGCACAAGCAGACTGTGTCCAGCATTGTCACACAAGCCACGGACCCGCAGGTCATCTCTGGTAGTCTGGATAGCACGATTCGCATGTACGATCTCGCGGCCGGCAAGACCATGGGCGTTCTCACACACCACAAAAAGGGAGTACGGTCGCTGACGACTCATCCTACCGAATTTACCTTTGCCTCAGCATCACCTGGTCAGATCAAGCAGTGGCTATGCCCGAAAGGTGACTTCATGATGAATTTTGAGGGCCACAATAGCGTCATCAATTCTCTGGCCGTCAACGAGGACAATGTTCTGTTCAGCGGCGGCGACAATGGGAGCGTGGCATTCTGGGACTGGAAGGCAGGCCATCGCTTCCAATACGAGGACAGTGTGGCGCAACCCGGGTCTCTGGACGCTGAAGCTGGCATCATGACGAGCACCTTTGACCACACAGGATTGCGTCTTATCACTGGCGAGGCCGACAAAACCATCAAAGTGTGGAAACAAGATGAGAATGCGACGGAAGAGACGCACCCCTTGCAATGGGTCCCGACGCTAGGCAGACAGAAGTTTTGAATGGATGCACTGATGATTTCCCGTGGGGCAACGGTGGACAGGTTGCACGCGTCGGGACGGCGTCCTGACATGCGACTGCTGCCATTAGACCGTATCGACCAAGGTCAATTGGAATCGATGACTGGCAATATCACGCAGGTCATCGTTGCTAGGGCGTGGAGGTGATCTGCGAAAAGGACCAATGCAGCACGCCCCCCGTACTAAGCCGGTCGGCTCAAAGACAGGCATGCCACTCTCAGGAGCGGTGCTGGAGTTTATACCAACGACCATTGCAGCAGGATCGCACTCTGCGGAAGCGATTTGAGCAAGGCCATCTCAAAATCCAATACTCGCCATTTGCTGCAGGCGATTATGATCCCATGCTCTTGAAAGAAAAAAGAGCTATGACTGGGAGCTGAGTCAAGTTGATCAGCTGGACTGGTTTCCATTCCTTCGGGAGTTTTGAATAGTCCAATGAAGTGCACTTCGAGTGAGGCTCAAGAGCTGCGGCGTCCTGACAACGAATCGCACGCGTGAAAGGGCGAGGCTACAGATCATCATACGATACCCCGATGGGATCAATGTTCCAGGTCGTGACCATTGAGCAAAGAGACAGAGGAAAGAGCTTGATAGTCTAAGGAAACCTCATGCGAATCGATATGGTCGTCGTTTGCCAAAAACGTTCTTTTCTTCCATGGGGACCCTTCCATGTTCATCACATCCTCCTCAGTAATTTCCATCGTGAAGTACGGTGTCCTTGCGCCTGCAACATCTCCAGTGGACAACAATTCTATCTCTTGGACTAGACGTTCGCTTTACCAGTAGCAGCCTCAGCCCACTGCTTTTCTCGTTGCACTGTCGAGTTTTTCTCGACCTGCTCAGTCTCAACAACCTCTGCAGCTGTGCCTGGATCTCACGAGTGTGCAATACACACATATGTGTGACTCCCACTGATGAATAGCAAGATCTTCTTTTGCGGTCCAGTGAAATGCTGACCCAAGCTGGATCCCAGGGTGGAGTTGATTCTCATTCTCGACTCACAAGCGTTCATCTGTTCACTAGGGGCCAATTCTGGAACTCGGAAGAACTGCTAGAAGAGAAGCTCGTGCGGAAAGGGTCGCTTGTTCGATAGTGGCGATAGTCGTGTTGATCCTCAAAATCACCAAGACGCAGTTCGTTGATCGTCTGGAGAAGTGTACGAGGCGTAGTGTATGTTTGAGAGCCCGTTCGGTTGTTCTCTGGTAGCATATGTGTAAGCCGAGCGGACGGCATGAAGATGCATCGAACCTTACTCACCTGGACTTGTGACTGGCAAAGGCGCTACATGTGGGCGTTCGACCGTGCGCTCTTGATCTCCGACTTGAGCTATGCCTAGACCTTCCCCTGGTATGTGGACGTGGTCGAGCTGCTGATCCGATCCCAAAGGCATTGACTGTTTAAGCCACAGATCGATGTCCGCCGACTGCAAGTGATAGCTAGCGTAAGAAACATCCGGCTTTTCAAATTTTCTCTTTGACTTCTCACTGCCGCTTCTCCTTGCTGTGCTTGTTTGCTTCGCATCCACCTTCAGGTTCGGCGCTGATGCGCGATATTTCAGTGTCAAGATATTCTGCCTCCTGTGATCGAGAGCTATAGCTCTCTTACTAGCCGGGGTCCTTTCGGCTGGCGAGACGATGACGGTCGGGGGCGTCGTGGTAGTCAAAGACATGCTGAGTGTTGCCAAAGTGACGACGTATGGCGGGGCAGCTTACAAGGAGTTTTATTGAAAAGGGTTTTCCCCTATTTGGGCATTAACATATCGCGCGCATCCGGATCATGAGACGTTTCGAGGTGTCGTGCGGCTTATCTGACCTTGTATGCGCTTATTAGCACAATCGCATATAAGGTCAGATAGACTTTTCTGTCGTGCAGGGTCGATCACTTTATGCGACCTTATGTGTAGGAGCAGCTGTGACAAGGACAGACGGATTCAGATTGAACCTTAGATGGTTGACATGTGCTTACAGCTCCAGAAGTGTGTCGTTCTTTTGACTGCATGGCGGCACGAAATGTCATGTAGGCACTCACCAAGAGCGAACACTACCATTGCAGCTTCGCAGCTCTTGCACGCTGAGAATCAGAGGCGACAGGTCAAAAAGGAGAGCATGGAGATTTGTGAATCTTCTAGACGTGTCTTGGGCATCGCATGCACAGTGCCGAAACGATGTTTGTCTTGCGAACAATGCATTACGTGCAAACACCTGAAGACACAGAGTGGTGACGCTGGTCATTTAAATGTCGCGTTGTGATGGTGAAGCGGTCAAATTGCTACAGCTTACCTCAAGAGCCATTCCAGGAGCAAACATGAGGCATCAGAAGATTGTCGATTACTTCGAACAGGAATACGGCCAATTGGGTTCGGCCCTCGCTGGATGGCAGGCCTTCAGCCGAGACGTTGGCGTTCCGGAGGGACAGTCTGTCACACAGTGCAAGAAGGTGAGCATAGCGCGCGATAGCATGCAGACGGTTGCTGAGATGGTGGCCAGGTTCTGAAGACAGTCAACGTGAACATCATCGACTTTGTGGCAGCGAAGAAGAGCGGCACGCCAGTGCATTACTTCAGTTCTCGCGAGGCACTGGCGGAATACATTCGAGACAACCGCAGCAAGCGCTTTCCGCTGAGGCAGGCCAAGGAACATTCGTTCTTGAAGTCGCTGTTGATTCATCTCTCTTGACGAAGGCGCGAATGGTCGGAAGGTGGTCGGCTGAGTGGACGAGCGGAAATGACCAGTCAGCGTGCCGGATGGGCAAATGGCGCAGTCATGGGGCTGGCAGCATGGCGGACAGCGACGTGAAGTGAGAGAGTGGTGTGGAGAGGGTTGGGTTGGGTTCTGGCGGGGGAGGATAGTCATCTCCGTAGTAACTAACTACTGACCGCTGACGCGTGGACCAGTTCGCGAACAGCTCCAGTCGTCCTGCAGGGGTCCGAGCGATTCAGCTAATGTTCCAGGCGGAAACCAACTTGGCTTCATCCATCCTCACATGCGCTAGCGACGACAATGCCACAGGTGCGCCAGCTACTTGGCTTGCTGCTTGTCAGCCTGCTGGCCCTGCTGGCGGTGGCCAAGGACAAGCCCGACGTCGACGAGTTCAACTTCCACTCGCGGCCTGCCAACCTGCTGTACTTCGAGGACAGCGATGTCATCCTCGCCACCAACGGCGATACGCTGACCACCTTCCGTTCCGACGACGGCGGCAAGCAGTGGAAAGAGCTCGATGGCGTGGCCGCCGGCGAGGTCATGGAGGTGCTGAAGCACCCTTACGATAGCCACGTTGCCGTGGTCCTGGGCACCAAGAAGACGCACTGGATCACACACGACCGCGGCGAGCACTGGAGGGCCTTCACCTCACCTATGCACCCCGCCCTAAGTCGCGTTGGCATTGCCTTTCACGCCACCGACCCCGACCGCATGCTGTTCAACGCGCAGAAGGACGCCGGCTTCTCGCGCGAGGACGTCGTCTACTACACCAAGGATGCCTTCAAGTCCGACATGGAGCTGCTGCATAAAGATGTATTCTCGTGTTTGTGGGCCAAGAGCACCGAAATCTTTACCACTGGCGATGAACGCAGCGACCGCGATACCATTCTGTGCATCGCACGTGGCCAGTTTGACTTCTTCAAGTCTCACAACCGGATCATCATGTCCAGCGACTATTTCGACAAGGAGGAGGTTGAGCCGACCATGAGCGATGGAAGGACGGTGGAGGGCATAACGAATCTGGCAGCGGTCAAGGGCTACCTGGTGTTTGCTGCGAAGAGCGAGCGGACCACCGAGATGGCCATGTACGTCTCTGACGATACCAAAATATGGCATCGAGCCGAATTCGGCCAGCATAAGCTGGAGGAGGATGCCTACACCCTTTTGGAAAGCACAAACTACAGTATGCAGGTGGACGTGATGACTACCGATCGATCGAGTCCGATGGGAGTGCTCTTGACGTCAAACAGCAACGGGACTTTCTTCACCAAAAACATCGAGCATACGAATCGCAACGAAGAGGGTTATGTGGATTTTGAGAAGATGTCGAACATTCAGGGCATAGTAATGGTCAATACTGTGGACAACTGGAAGGAAGTCGAGATGAAGTGGGGCACAACGAAGAAGGTGGTGTCACAAATCTCGTTCGACGATGGCAGAACGTGGGAGAATCTCAAGGCCGATGGCAAAAATCTCCATCTCCATTCGGTCACTGGGCAGCGCAACATTGGTCGTATATTCAGCAGTCCGGCGCCTGGCCTCGTGATGGGCGTGGGAAACACCGGTTCGTCTTTGGGAAATTACGATGACGGAGACCTTTACGTGTCAGATGATGCTGGGCTCACGTGGCGGAAAGCTCTCTCGAAGCCTCATATTTACGAGTTCGGTGCACAGGGGTCGATTCTGGTTGCTGTAGAAGACGCAGAGACCAACAAGATCAAATGGTCGCTCAACCACGGCAAAGATTGGGAAACTACAGAGCTTGAGGAGAATTTCAGGCCACTTGGACTCACTACCACGCCCGATTCAACATCTTTGAAGTTTCTTATGATAGCTATAAAGAAGGCGGACTCTAAGCAAGAGCACTTTACCTACGCTCTCGACTTCAATGGCCTGCATGAGAGCAAATGCAGCGACAGCGACTTTGAGAAATGGCCGGCACGCAAAGATAACGACGGGAAGGCTTCTTGTATCATGGGCCACAAACAATACTTTCAGCGGCGGAAAGCGAGCGCCAAATGCGTTGTTGAGAACAAAGAGTTTGCAGACCCAGAAGAGAAGAGAGAGGATTGTGAGTGCACTGAGCAAGACTTTGAATGTGATTACAACTTTAAAAGGGAGGACGGCAAGTGCGTCAAGAGCGGGCCAGTCGTGCCGCCCCAAGGCGCGTGCGATGGGAACACGAAGACTTTCAAGGGTACGTCTGGCTATCGTCTCATACCAGGTAACACATGCAAAGGAGGGGTGGACTTGGCCAAGGAAACCGAGCGCGAATGTACAGACACAACCTCGCCCCCCGCTTCGGGCAAGATATCCGCGCAGGTCCAGAAGTTCAAGGGTGACAGATTCATCGAATACTACTACATGGAGCGACTCGAATCTAACAAAGGGAATAACAAGGAAAACGACGAGACGATTCTTCTCCGCACGGACCGACGCGAAGTCTGGAAGACGCACGATCACGGAAAGAAATGGGAACAAATCCTCGAGGACGAGGAAATCCTGGCAATTTATCCTCATCAGTACATGAACGATATCGTCTACTTCATCACACCGAGCAAGAAAGTCCACTATTCCAAAGACTTCGCACAAAATTTCCACTCGTTCGAAGCCCCCGAAGGTCCCAACCAGGAGCAAATACAGGTCCTGACTTTTCATCCTCAGAACAAGGACTGGCTGATCTGGACTGGCGGCCGAGAGTGCAGGTCGGACGCCGATTGCTTGAACATTGCGCATGTGTCGAGAAAGGGTGGCGATGACTGGGAGACGCTTCTACGAGACGTGAGGAAATGCCAATTCGTGTACCGAGAGGACAGGCCCAAATCGGATGATCTCATCTATTGCGAACAGCACACAGCAGAAAGCAAGGCCAGCCCATTGACTCTCATGAGCAGCGACGACTGGTTCAATCACAAGACCGAACTCAAGCATGACGTTGTCAACTTCGCTACCATGGCTGAATTCATTGTTGTCGCAGTACGGGACGAAACCGGAGAGTCCCTCAGAGTGGAATCAAGCATCGATGGAGCTACCTTTGCAGAAGCCAAGTTTCCTCCGAACTTCAAGGTGGATCACCAGATAGCCTACACTGTGCTTGATTCGAGTACCCACGCAGTATTTCTGCATGTTACTGTCAACGACCGCAAAGGGCAGGAGTACGGTAGTATCATCAAGAGCAACAGCAATGGCACTTCATATGTCTTGTCTGCCGCCGAGGTCAACAGGAACGAAGCAGGTTTTGTTGACTTTGAGAAGATGCAGGGTCTGGAAGGGGTTGCGATCGTCAATCGCGTTGCAAATCGCAAAGAAACCGATGGCGGTGCCAGCAAAAAGCTGCAGACATTCATCACGCACAATGATGGGGCGGATTGGGCCTTGCTCGGTCGGCCAGACGATCCACCTAAAGAAGTTGGAAAGCCGTTTGAATGCCAAGGCAGAAGCAATCAACGGTGCAGCCTACACTTGCATGGCTACACGGAACGCAAAGACCCGAGGGATAGCTACAGCTCCCCCAGTGCAGTGGGACTGATGCTCGGTACTGGCAATGTCGGCGAATATCTTGGCAGCAAGGAAGAAGCCAATACTTTCATCACTCGTGATGGAGGTATCAAGTGGCACATGATTGCAGAGGGCAACTGGATGTGGGAGTACGGCGATCAAGGATCGATCATTGTTATTGTCAAGGAAAGTGAGCCTACAGGCGAGGTTCGCTACACACTTGATGAAGGGCAGACGTGGCGCACGCACGACTTTGGCGAAACCATGGTGGTCCACGACATCACGACAGTCCCTAGCGATACGAGCCGGAACTTCCTACTCTGGGGAAAGATTGGAAGTTCAATTGCCACGATCAATATCGACTTCAGTGGCATGACAGAACGATCAAAACAATGCAAGCTCGACGAGCAGCGTCCTGAATCCGAGGACAGTGATTACGAACTGTGGTCTCCGTCCCACCCGCTCTCGGAAGAGAATTGTCTCTTTGGGCATGTTGGGCAGTACCATCGCAAGAAGCCTGGCCGAGATTGTTTCAACGGCAAAGAGATCAAACACCTCCACAACATTGCCAAGAACTGTTCCTGCGCCCGCAGCGATTTCGAATGCGATTTTAATTACCAGCGAGATAGCAATGGTGCATGCATCCTCGTGGAGGGACTGAGCCCACCTGATCCTGCGGAAGTATGCAAGAAGAACCCAGATCTCATCGAGTTCAACCAGGTCACCGGATATCGAAAAGTTCCCCTCTCCACGTGCCAGGGCGGCAGAGAACTCGACAAGACCTCTACTCCATATCCATGTCCTGGACACCAAGAAGAGTTCAAAAAGAAACACAGTGTCGGTGGGGCAGGTCTATTTTTCGCCATTGTTCTCCCCATTGCAGCCGCGGCAGGGGTGGGTTACTGGGTCTGGAAGAACTGGGACGGCAAATTCGGACGCATCAGGCTCGGCGATACTGGATACGGCGGGGGAGGAGCCTTTGATAGCGAGGCCCCTTGGGTCAAGTACCCTGTCATGCTCATCTCTGGCATTGTGGCACTCGTTGCCACACTGCCCATGGTCGTGGGGAGCTTGTGGAAGACACTTGCGACGAGGTTTGGCAGGAGTAGTGGGTATGGCTATTCACGGACCTACACGACGCGTAGCAGCTTCCAGAGAGGAAGAGGCGACTATGCGGTTGTAGATGAAGACGAAGGAGAGTTACTGGGAGAGGACAGCGACGAAGACGTTTGAACATGTGTTATAGATTTCATGATTGATTCATGTGTAGGATAGCTTCATCAATCACGATTGTGCAGATACCACGGGACGGTCTTCAGATCGTTTTCTCAGCCTCCGGGCGGATTCCCCCGTCCTCGCAACACTACTGCTCTGCAACGTTGACTAAGATCAGCGCATCGTTTCAACGACAGATGCAGGCGTCTGCAGATGACTCTCGACATGACATTAGCGTTTTCAACAAATCTCTACTGCAACATTGTTCAAACCGAAAGCGGAAAAGCTCATTTTGTCGGAAGATCTGATCGGCCTAACTTAGTTAACTTAGGGCGATCATAGTCCCCGCCGAGCCGCAATCGGCTCGTGGTCCGCTGAAGTTCGCGGCTGAACTCCAACATTGAAGGTTTCGTGGACGGCCCCAATCATCAATGACGCGAACACTACGCTCGAGTAAGACCCAAATGATTCTCCGGCGGATGTGGTATGGCGCCCAATACTGCTCCTGTCCAATCGTGGCCATCGTGACGCCATGCTTACAGAGCGAGGCTGCTTGCGATCGTCGCACACTGGCCGGAGCATCTCGCGCTTTGTTGCAGGCGTCGAAAGTTTGGGTAAAGAGTGCAGATGTGCAGATGGAAGAAAAATGTGGCGTGCGGATCTCGGGCTTTCAGAAATGCCGTATGTTGATGAATGCGATGATGCTAAGTGCTGTTATGACGACTACTCAATCTGTTCTCCGGGTGCGCTCTTCTTTTCCACATTCTTGATCGCAACTCTAGGGCTTTGTCTTGAGTTGCTTGTGCGAGCTTGGTTCATTTTCTTTTTGCACGGAGCTAAGGTTCCAAGCCATGACAGAGCTAATCCGTGATACTGCCTTCGGTCACGCTGTTCGCTTCCTCTCGAGGGGAAAGCTGCTGAAATATGCGGAAGAAGCAGATCCATCACTTTACAAGCACTATATTGATGAGAAGAAGTCTGCCAACCTAGCGGATCATGGCGACACAAACCCTCGCGAGGACGGTACGGAGCCTGAAACGATAGGTGGTGACGCCACCCAGACGAGGTCATCATCGAGAGACACTTCAGATATCAAGACAGCGAGCGAGGATGGAAGCATCAATCACACCAACGGCGTCCGAGTCGATCCTGAAAAGGGACTGGACAAGCACGTCGTCACCTGGTGGGGTGAAAACGACAGCGAGAATCCCCAGAACTGGAGCCCAGGCAAGAAGTGCTTCGTCACATTCGAGATTTGTCTCCTCACCACATCCGTCTACATTGGCTCGAGCATTTACTCGGCGGGAACCACAAGCGTGTAAGTTTGAGATGCTGAAGGAAGTTGCATTCTGGACTTTGGACTGACCTAAATCTTATTCCAGAATGGCAACATTTGGCGTCTCGCAAGTCGCAGCTACCCTTGGACTCTGCCTGTTTGTTGCTGGTTACGGCCTGGGACCTATGATTTGGAGCCCTCTGTCAGAGATACCTCAGATTGGCCGCAACCCGATATATCTCGGAACTCTTGTGGCCTTCGTTGGTCTTCAACCTGCTGTCGCTCGGGCTGATGACTTTGGCATGCTCCTCGCTTTTCGATTTATTACCGGCTTTGTGGGATCGCCCGTCCTCGCAACGGGCGGGGCGTCACTTAGTGACGTATGGAGCCCTCAGAAGAGAGCGTATTCTATTGCGATCTGGGGTCTTGCGGCAGTTTCTGGGCCGACATTAGGGTACGTTTTGAGTTGACGTGAAACGGCTGTTCGATCACCTGAGCATTGAGAAACATGCTAACATGTTTCCACAGACCTCTCGTTGGAGGCTACGCCGTGCAATACGGACCTTATGGGCCAGGTAAGGGCGGTTTCACGGCTCCGTGGACGTGGCCGATATGGTAGGACCCCTGGTGTATGCATGTCCAGCTGTAGACGTATGCTGACACTGTCGACAGGGAATTGATGTGGCTCTCGGCTTTCTGCCTCGTCGTACTCTTCTTCCTCCTTCCCGAAACAAGCGCGAACAACATCCTCTTGCGTCGCACGAGAAGGTTGCGAAAAATTACCGGCGATAACAAGTTCACCTGCGAAGCTGAGTTGATGTCTGCACAAATGACTGCCAAGGACATCGCTTTGATAAGTCTAATCAGGCCATTCACACTGAATTTCACAGAGCCAATGGTACGAAGTCCAGGAATCTGTCTGTTCGTGCGTACGCTAAACAAGTGACATACAGGTCTTCCTACTCAACCTTTACATTGCTTTGATTTACGGCTTGCTCTACATCTGGTTCGAATCATTCGTCATTGTGAGCTCGTTGAGAGGATTACTTGGTAAAGTGTCTAGTCTAACCCCACCCAGGTCTTTATCGAGATATATGGATTCGGTCTCGGAACAGAGGGACTTGCTTTCCTCGGCATATTTGTGGGCGCATTGGTGATTATCCCACCATTTTTCGCGTATCTCTATTTCTTTTTGTAAGTGTGGCATTCGAACAATTGGTATTAATTGCTGACATTGTACACAGGGAGCCACAGTGTAAGGCCTCGATGGCTGTGTAACGAATTCCGACTACCACTGACACGGGCGTATCGCAGTCGACGATCAAGGTAACATTCAGCCAGAAAAGCGGCTTTTGCCGTGCTTTGTGGGAGTGAGTGGAAATTACACGGTGTATAGGGAAAGATGCTAACGATGCTCACCAGGCATTCTGCATTCCGATTTGTCTCTTCTGGTATGTACTGAAGCATTCGAACTTGATCAATTATAGCTGCTGACCGCGTACTGCCATTCAGGTTCGGTGCGTTCATCATTGGATCAAGCCCTCCGATAGGTATCTGCAGCGCACGAAGGCCGCTCCGAAGCGTTGTCGAGATTCCGCGCACTGGAGGAAACAAATTTGATCGATACTGATTGAGCTACAGGTTGGGCAAGTCGACCAGATGTGCACTATATCGTAAGTACGATGCCTCTGTTTCTGCTCGACTCTTACTAATGTGAATTCTAGGTCCCGATAAGTATGCAATAGGAGAGTAGACGTCACATGCTCAAGGCTAACAACTCGCAGTCGGTAGCGCGTGGTTCTCGATTGGAGCCTTCTTATTATTCAATGGCGTGCTCAATTACTTACCAGACGCATATCCTAACTACGCAGCATCTGTTTTAGCTGGTAAGTAATACCAACAAAGAGCCTCCCCCTACCTATAATTTCTCGTCATTCATACCATGTATGAGGGAATTAACAAGGGAAAAAAGGATGATGACTTAGTCTTGACCATTTCGTGGGAAGTGGAAATAGGGATGAAAGAGTCCTTATGATAACAAAATTGAACAGGCAATGACCTCCTTCGATCCGCTTTTGGCGCCGGGTTCCCGTTGTTTGCCTCGGCGATGTACAAAGATCTTGGTGTGGCATGGGTAGGTTCGAGCAGTACTCTGACACGCGAGTATCCTCTAACGACTGTTCAATAGGCGAGCAGCACGCTCGCATTCATCTCGATTGCCTTCATCCCAATACCATACGTCTTGTACCGTTATGGCACCACGCTGCGCAAGAATTATTCCAAGCACGCCCGAAAGGACATTTGAAGGAATCCAAGCGACACGCTGCACATTGTTGGCAGAGAAGGGGAGGGTGGAGAAGCGTTAGAAAGCACATAGAAATGGATCATATGGTCATGATAGAGGCAGAGAGTATGTACAATGTATGTAATAACAAGAGTGAGCTCGATGGTCCATACGGGTCGAAGTAGTGATGTGCCAGTCACCGTGACAACCATGGAACTGGCTGTAACAGCCTCCCCAGTTACAAAACAGGCTATGTAACTAGGTGACTGAGGACTATCCGCTAATTAGGTAGCAACTCGATGATACAATTTAAAAAGGCTAGGATCTTAATGAAATTCTACAGGGCTAGCCTAGATCTAGGATCTCGATACTTGTCGCTATAACTAACCCTAGTAGCTCTATACCCTAATCTGAACCCTAAGCTATAAGCTTCCCCGACCTTAAGCTAGAAGCTCGCCCTACCCTAATAGACTACGGAATACTCTATACTATCCGCTATACTTCGTCTACGTATATATAGGACTAGTAACTAAAACTATATAGTACTACGAACTATATGTAAGACTTTTAGCAGTATCCGCGTAGTAACGGAAGCAGAAGATACGCACGAATCTTAGTTACACCAGCTACAAGCCGTTTACAGGGCAAAACGCTTAGTTACAGCTCAGTTACGCCATTTGACCTAGTTACAAATTTGTGACTGTGACTGAGGCGCAACACTAGGTCGAAGTGCTCCGAATTCGCGACCGAACTCGGCGGGCGCCCAGACACTCCACCGTTACCTTGAGTGCCGTAGCGGAGATAAGACGTCAAAGGCCGGACGACATCCCAACTGATGAAAAGAGCTTTGCGTCTTCAATCGCCAGAGGTCATCGACCGACGGCGGTGACTCAAAGCAAGCGAGCTGTGCGCCGCAGAGCTCGACGAGCAAGTGTAGAACTCGCAAGCAGACTAAGCCCGCCCTGCAGATAGACGTCCTCTATCAGCCACCACCGCGCGCATACGTTCACATGCGACCATCGTTCCTGCACTCACACCCCATTTCCTGTTCATCTCTCACCGTCACTGTCGAGGTCATTTCGCGCCAGCTTTGACTCCCGCAGGACGAACAGTCGTCGCGCCGCACAAACAATCGCCGGAACGCACCAGTTTGACGAGGAAGCATTGCCGGCTTTGCGACCAACACCTTCGTGTCCCTTTGACTGCTCTCTTGCGCAAATCCGCCACCCGCGAGCTCTGCTGCGCGTCTGGTGATTCTCATCAACCTTGCGATTGCACAGCGCTGGCGTGCGCCGGCCCAGTGGACCTCGATCCTCCCCGAATCCCACTCCGAGGTGGTAATGGTGCAGCCCACGCCGCCCTCGTCCACATCATCGAACAATGGCGCTTCTCCCGACGGCCAGCCTTTTGCAGGACGTGTGATTCGCAAGCGCAACCGAGTCCCGCTCTCGTGCGGGCCTTGCAGACACAGGAAGCTAAAGTGCAACCGTGCCCACCCATGCGACAACTGCTCTAAGAGAGGAGACACGGCGAACTGCAGCTATGCGACGCCCGGAAACAGGAAGAAAGGCGGCGGAGCTGGATCCAATGCCTCTCCGGACGACATGCAGAATCGCATCGATCGGCTGGAAGGGTTGGTTCTATCGCTCATGACTGGCGGAGCGCAACCCGCGACCACACCTGCGGCGCAGGCTGCAATTGGTAACAGTCGCAACGACAGCTTGAGCACCGCATCCGACTTCAAATTGGATTCGGTAATTCGTGAAGAAGGCGAAGGCGAAGACGAAAGCGAGGTCGAAGGCATCTCCCGCGGAATTGGAATCATGAAAATGGACAATGGCAAAGCAATGTTCGCATCGGACGCGCATTGGTACGCAATTTTAGGCGAAATCAGCGAGGTCAAGAAGTACTTTGAAAGCCACAAGGAGGATTACAAGCAACATATGGAGAAGGTGCAGGCTGCGAAGGCCGATGCAAGCTCAGGCGGTGCTTTTCTCCTCCAGGGAACGCCCGCAAAGGACAAGAATGAGCTTCTCGCAGCATTCCCCTCCAAAGCGGAAGCAGATCGACTGATAGCGCGGTACTTCAATGCGTACGACCCATCGGTCCACATCATCCATGGGCCTTCTTTCCAGAAGCAATACGACACACATTGGCTGAATCCACACGAGACGAGCGTGGTCTGGCTGGGTTTATGTTTTGCGATGATGACTCTAGCGTTGCAGTCCTACCACAGAGCGGGTGACGAGCCACCAGAGTATCGAGGAAGGACGCTCGAGCTGTCGCGCGCATATCGGAAATTGACTGCGCAAAGCTTGCTCCTGGGCGATATAACTCAGCCGAATCCATTGACTCTCGAAACGCTCGTGCTCCACATGCAAGCTGAGTATGGCAGGAGTAGAGATGCCGAACCTTCGGTGTTGCTTCTGACAGGTTTGTGCGTGAGGCTGGCGATGCGTATGGGCTATCACCGCGATCCTGGTCCGCATCCGGCAATCACGCCCTTCCAAGGAGAGCTTCGGAGGCGAGTATGGACATTTGTGCGTCAATTCGACTTACTGATATCGTTTCAATTCGGCCTTCCTGCAATGATCCGGACAGATCACTCGGACACTGAGTCACCTCGCAACCTGTACGATGACGAACTCTACGAAGACATGAAGAGCCTCCCGCCCTCCAGACCATCTTTCGAAGCAACACCAATGTCGTATATGATCACGAAGAGTAGAATGACGTTCCTATTTGGTCGTATTGTGGAGCGTTCACAATCCGTGACAAACCCGCCATCTTACGAAGAGACGTTGAAATTCGACGCGGAGCTGCGTGAGATGAGATCGCAGCATCCCCCACTGTTGCAGATGCGATCGTTCCAAGAATCTGCCCGCGACCCTGCCAATCTCATCATGCAGAGGCTCGGCTTGGAAATGGTGTATCTTCGCAGTCTTTTCGTGTTGCACCGACGATTCATCGCTCGCGGCCAAGAATCAGCTCGCTATGCTTATTCCCGGCGGACATGTCTGGACGCGTCCATGGAGTTACTCGACCATCAGGCGACTCTGCATCGAGAGTCTCAGCCAGGTGGTCGCTTACGCTCGGTCAAGTGGTATATATCGTCAATGACCACGCACGATTTCCTTCTGGCAGCTATGCTCGTTTGCTTGGATTTGTATCACACGGCAGAAGCGGAGCGCAAGGGGCGCAACACTGGATCGCCAGGATCGCCACTGGCTGCTGATGTCTACGATGAAGGCAGGCGAGCACAAATGATGCAAGCGGTAGAGCACTGCATCACCATCTGGGAGTCTGTCCGCGATCAAAGCATGGAGGCATACAAGGGCTCTGTGGCGCTCCGAGTCATGGTGGAGAAGCTCAAAGCACATCAAATACAGAAGACGATGCAAGGGAATACGCAGCCGCAACCCGCGCCGACATATGGGAATCGAAACGGAGCCATGAACTATGGCGTGTTTTCCAGTACGAACGGCGTCGACATCGACACGGACGACCTTCCGCCGGAGCAGTCGGCAGCAATGACGCTAGGCATGTTGTCTTCAGGAGGCATCTCGCCCGGGTTTGGCATGAACACGACATCCGCACCTCAACAGCAGCCGTATCCGGCGAGCATGGCGACACTCCTCAACAACGACCCGACGACAGAGCGGACGGGCTTGATGCCACAATTCTCTGGACCAGAGGTCGGCATGGGCAATGGCATGCCAGGCGCTGCGAGTCCGCTGAGCCAGATGTTGGGGCAAAGCAGCAACTTTGCGATGGCGGAAGACATTGATTGGGTAAGTTCCCGAGGTCGATATGTTGCATGCTGAATCAGCGCTGACAAGCACCGAACCACAGGGCGCATGGGACTCATACATTCAAGGCACGAGCACGGATGCAGGGCAGATGTGGCCAATGAACCTCGACCTCGATGCTAACGTGCAGAGCGGGCAACAGCAGCAGCAGCAGCAGCAGAACGGCAGCTCGGTCTTTTGAACGACGATGGCTGGAGGCAGCGGGATGTGATATGATGATGAACGAAGCATGTACGATACATGTGAGACGAGCAAACCGGGGGAGGGACGCTGTGCGTCGAGCTATGTAGCGAAGGCCATGTCACCATTCTCGCCTCTTTCTGCTTGCTTTCGGTGCCCCGGGAACGCGCAGGAGCCAATCGATGTCCCCGTTGCGTGTCGTGCTGCTCGCCGATTTCGCCGCGTATCATCGCAAACGGCGCGTAAAACGTGGGCACATGCCGACCGTCGGCATCGGCCCTTCCAACTTCAGCCCTCGCTGACATCGAAACGACGTCACCAGTCGTCAGCAGCAGCACACATCACATCGCAGGAATCGGCAGGATGCGCGCGGACACGCCGGAGAGAGCAACTTCATCTTACCATCCATTTCTCCAATCCAACAGCAGCTCGTCCGCCCCGCCCCGCCGCCGCCGTCACTTTCGCGGTCCTCTTCCTCCTCCTCCTCTTCCTCCTCCTCCTCCTCCTCCTCCTCCTCCTGCCCGTCCTCCTGCCCGTCCTCCTCCGACCACGGCCACGGCGAGAACGGATCGCGCCGCCGCTGCTGACAGGGTCCATCACTCCCGAACGATGGTCTGTTTTGGACTCTGCGCGTAAGGTTTGGCACCGAACCGAAGCATCCGGGCGAGCAGCGATCCTTCCCAATCAGCTCTGCTGAAGCTTTCCTTCCTCCCGCCGCTGCTTCTTGACAGAGCTGAGCTGCACCACCACCGCCGCCCTCTTCCTCCTCGCCCTCGCGCGCGGCCTCCTCCCCACCTGCGCCGGCCATGTCGCTCAAGAAGGCCTTGCACAGCATCCGCCCGCGCAGTGGCTCCAATTCTGCCCAGACGAGCGATACGGAACGTGACAATCCCGCTCGCCGCTCCAACGCCGGCCTGGCCTCTCTCTCCAATGGCCTCTCCTTTGGCAGACACTCAACCGACCAAGCTCGTTCCTCCCTCGATCAATCTCGCACCCCCACGTCGCCGTCGCCTACCCGCCGATCCAGTCACCACCGTGCCTCGCATAGTCCGCTTGGTTTTCTGCGACGCAAGGTCAGGCCCAGCTCCGACGACTCACACTCCTCGACCGAGGACTTGCCACTGAACCGCGAGGGAGAGCCTCTCAGCAGGAATCAGCAACGCAAACATGAGCGCATGGCCGAGAAGGAAGCCCACCGCAAGGAAGCCGAGGAGCGTATGGAGGCCGACCGCATGCGGAAGGAAGAGATGCAGCGTCGAGCCGTAGAGGAAGAAACCGAGGAGCAGAAGTCCAAGTATGGCGTGTTGCCCATCAACTACTACGCTGGCCAACAGAAGCACGAAGACCGCATCGATCTCCGCGAGCTGAAACCTGAGCACATTGGCAAGATGGTCTGCTTCCGCGCACGTATCCATAACATGCGCAAGCTGAGTGCCCACCTTGTCTTCATCGAGCTTCGACAGCAGACTCAGACGATCCAAGGGATCCTCCACGAGCATGGCTCCATCTCCCCTCACTTCGTCTACTGGGCCGAGCACCTCCACGTCGAAACTGTCGTCGTGGTGAAGGGGGTGGTGCAAGAGCCGAAATCAAAGCAAGGCGAGATCATTGGTGTCTCGATACACAACCTGGAGGTTCACATTCATGAAATGCACGTCGAAGCCACTCCGAGCGAGCCACTCGCCTTCACTGTGCACGAGGCTGAGGTCAGCAAGGGTGAAACGCAGAAACAAGGCGATACGCGCCATCGCGTGTCAGATCGTGCACGGCAGAACAACCGCATCATCGACTTGCGGACGACAGCATCCCAAGGCATCTTTCGGATACAGTCCGGCATCTGTCAAGCGTTCCGCGCTCATCTGCACTCGCTCGGCTTCATGGAGATCCACACCCCGAAGCTGCAAGGCGCAGCATCCGAGTCTGGTGCCAGTGTCTTCAAAGTGGACTACTTTGGACGGCCGGCCTTTTTGGCTCAGTCCCCTCAACTCGGCAAGCAAATGTGCATTGCTGCAGACTTCAGGCGCGTGTTCGAGATTGGGCCTGTCTTCCGCGCTGAGAACAGCAACACCCACAGGCATTTGACGGAGTTTACGGGTCTGGATCTTGAAATGGCCATCGATGAACACTATCACGAGGTGCTACGCGTACTGGACAGCACATTCAAGGCTATTTTCAAGTACGTGTATGACAACTACAAGAACGAGATTGAGGTGGTCAAACGGCAGTTCCCTCACGAAGACCTTGTATGGCTGGATCAGACACCCGTAATCCCCTTCGCGGAAGCAATCCGGATGCTCAATGAATCTGGCTATCGTAATGAGGAGGGAAAGCCTTTACCTGAAGACGAGGACATGGGAACTCGCGATGAGATTGCACTCGGTGCTGTCGTCAAGGAGAAATACAAGACTGACTACTATGTGATTGACAAGTTCCCGGCCTCTGCAAGACCCTTCTATGCCATGCCAGACCCTGAAAATCCATCTCTCACAAACTCCTTTGACATCTTCTTACGTGGCCAGGAAATCCTGTCGGGTGGTCAGCGTATCCACGACGCGCCAATGCTCATCGAAAAGATGGAATCGCTGAAGATGGACCCCACCACCTTAGAAGAGTACATGACCGGGTTCGAGTGGGGTGCGCCGCCGCACGGAGGCGGTGGAATCGGCATGGAGCGCATACTCATGTTGCTTCTTAAGCTTGGTGATATTCGAAACGCCACTTTGTTCACAAGAGACCCGCGATCGCTTCCGTACAGACCTCCAGTGAAGCAACTCCGTCACCCGGAGGCCAGTACGTTGCACCCTCCGTGGGCTGGCCAAGACCGTGTCGCAGCCCACATCGACTTCCAGCCTCTGCCAAAGCTCATCGCCAACTATGGTGACGCATCCAACACATCCTGGCTCGAACCCAAGTTTGAGATTTGGCGCGATCAACACACTGGTGCTGCTGTGGGCTTCGTACCTCACGAGGGCTTCAGTATCACGATCGGTGACCCTCTTTGTCATCAAAGCCAGTATGCAAAGACAATTGGCGGATACTTGCGATATATTAAGAAAGAGCGTCGGCTCCGACCGCTGTGGCTGCTTTGTGGCTCTGTTGCGGAAGAAGTATTGGCAACCAAGTTCGATTGGCGGACGTTGTCTGTCGCAGCGGAGCAACGTCTCGACCCCTCGAACAACCCGGCGGCGCAGGATCCCGACATCCAGCGCAAATGCCGCCATGCAGAGAAGGAGGGCGTCAAGGTGCACGACATTCCTCTCGGCACGCCCGTGTCCGAGGATATCCGGGAGAGGATCGACAAGCGCGTTCAAGACTGGCTGAAGAATCGTAAAGGCAAACAAGTGCATTTGACAGACGTGCATCCATGGCAAGACGTGGAGCACAGACAGTACCACTACAGCACAACGAGAGATGGCGAGATCAGTGGACTGGTCATTCTGGCCCAACTTTCCCCGGATCACGGATGGCAGGTCAAATTTGCATTGGACTTCCCTGGAGCGCCTTCGGGTGCGATTGAGCTCCTTGTGTTGCATTCCCTCAAGGCAGCAGCTGCTACAGGCGCAACGTCTGTTACGTTTGGAGGCGGTGCCACAGCCAAGCTCACACCTGGTCACAATCTGAAGGGAACAAGAGTCAAGGTTCTAGCCAAGGCGTACCACGCGATCGCAACTGAGCTCAAGTTGACGAACAAGAGCGAATTCCGAGAGAAGCTTGGAGCTCAAGATGATCCGACTTATGGTGAGTGGTTTGCGACACATTGCATTGTCGAGATTTCGAGCTGACCTTGATTCTACAGTCTGCTACCCGCCACATGGCCTGGGTCCAGCTGGCGTCAGAGCCATTTTGAGTTTCTTCGAGGATGATGAAGATACAAATAAGCTTGGTTAGAGCGTTGTCAAATGTACAGAGCATTGTGCAGTGGCTGTCCAAAAAATAATTCCCAATCGAAATTCTAGTCTGCCAGTGACGATTCACAGTGATCAGCCCAACATTCACGCCTGTTCCATTGCAATTCCGTTGATATTGAAGCTTTCTGACCACTGCACATGACCGATCGACGCCGCCTTTGATCGGTTCTCTTTGCTACGTCGTTACCCAATGCCGGACATCTCAATGGCTCTACAAATCCATGTTTGTATCAGTGTCGTATATACCTACCGCGTTGATGTTCTCCTTCCATGCAAGATGCGAATCCGTCAAGCAAGACCGCCAATTGGCTGAGGAGCGACGGTGACCGCTTCCGACAGCAATGTCTGGATGCTCCACGAACTGCCGACAGAAACGACATGGTGGAAATGAGGAGACAGAACGAAACTGTGAAGGTACAAGACATCGCCATAACCCATGAATCACGGAGAGAGGAAATGTCGAGAGGAAGCTGATCTGCTAGGTATTCAGTTTGATGGCGGCAATCTATGGAAGCGTTGCACAACGCAATAGACACTAATGTACAAAAGATACCTCAACTTCCACAGCGAGGTGTCGTGACACATCATGGTGCTCGTAGGTATGCATTGCTGTCGTGTTCGTCGTGCAGGAGTGTGAGTGGCATACTGGACCGAGCAAACTCTCCAGCTGGGGTCGAGTGGCAGATGGGGCAAAGTTGTTGTGTTCAGAAAAGGTTTTTGAGATCAGCTCGCATCTTCTTGCGGCCACGCATGCTGCCCATGTCGTGTCTCATACTCCCGGTCGGTCGGCTGTCGGCTCCGTCGTGTGCGGGAATGGTCTCAACATGCTCCGCTGGGGTAACGACAGCCTTCTCGACAGCGGGCTTCTCAACAGCGGGCTTTTCAGCAGTAACCTTGTCGGTGGCAGCCGCAGGGGTTTCGACTACCTTCGTAGAGGCGTCACCAGGGTGTTCGGCAACGACTGCGGTGGCTCCAGCGGCTTTCTCGGCGCCTTCGCCTTCTGGGAAATGAACGCGGCCACGACCTTCCTCTGCTTGACGTCCGAGGGTCCCGCCGGGCTGACCTGTCACTGTTTGAGTGGCGCTGGTCGGGACAGGATTTGCTGGTGGCACAGCGGCACCGTCTGGAGTGTCACGCTTGTTGTTTCTCCTGCGATGGCAACAGCACAAGCAAACGAGCAATGCAAGCACACCGAGAGCCGCAAGAAGTCCGACAATCAGGCCGACGTTGATCCTCGCGTGGCGCTTTGCACGCTGGCGCTCTTCCGCATCACACTTTTCGGCACACTCTTCCAGGGTGGAGCAGAGTGGAGCCGGCTGAATATCTTTGTGTCGTGCTTGGATGGTGGGAAAAACACGTTCTACTTGCGAGATCGTGGTGCCACGTGGAGGAAGGACCATAGTGGTTGATCTATCCTTGACGGTTGTCGCTGGCACCAGCATGCTCGAGACCAGAGTGCGGTGGGGGTAGTATAAACCGTCCGTCGTTGTGCCCCAGTGAAGCTGAGATGAAAGGAGTGTGCGGTGCTCGACCCAATACACGTGGTATTGACCGCTACCAAAAGACACATCAATCGCACTCGAGTTGTGGGCGAGTGCATTGGTAGCGTTGGTCCAATCAATGGGGAATTCGATGGCAGGCCATGCTCTGGTGATGTTCAGGGGCTTGGTGTGATCCCACATACATTTTTTGATCCTGCACTCGGTCTCATTTTGTTTCTTCCTACCGCCTACTCCGCAAACAGGGCCAGTCGCAGCAAAGCGCCAGGCATGCTCCTTCTTGGCCAAGGCGGGATAAATGCCGGTCGGACGCTGTGGCAACGTCAAAGTCTGGCCCAGTGTGGTGAGGAGTTCGGTGATGGTGACTTCTGCGACACCAGGATTGGTAACAACAGCAGCGGGTACAGTGACGGTTGACAAGGAGCCCGATCCAGCGGTGACAACGGTCGGCATGCGCGGGGTAGCGACAACTGGGACTGGGATGAGACCTGCTGTCACGATGCGAGGGTCGATAGTAGCAGGTACTGTGGCTACAATGACTGTTTTCGTGCGAGTTGAAACTGCAGCAGCAAGAACGTCCTGCGAGTCCGCGTCAGCCAACGATCGAGGCACCAGAGAGGAGAGGGAGTGGCGGCGGAACGCACCCAAGCAGGGCCCTTGTCGGAGTCGATGTGCTCGACGGGAGCATCGCTCTGAGCCGCGATGAGCAACGGCGCACAGAGGCCAGCCGCGAGAAAGCGCCTCATGTTGCTGGTCGGGATGAGCTGGTCTTGCTTGTTGGGGGAGAATAGGCAATGCAGTGCTGATGTCTGGTGTTCAGAATGCTGATGCCGCGGGGAGATGCTGCTGGTGGAGGACGACGATGATGGAGGAGAGAATGCACGCGGACGAAAGAGAGGGAGACAAGAGAAGACAGAGAAGGGCGCGCGAGCACAGAGCAATGCCTACCGTCGGCGCCGCGGCAGCCATCATCGAGGGAGGCGGCAGCGGCGGCGCTCCAGTGGGGGAGGAGGGGCAGTGGCGTTGCGGTGGAGAGCGCGACACGCAGCAGCATGGTGGCTGCGGTGGCAAGAGTCTGCGGTGCGGTGCAGGTGGAGGTGGAGATTCTGGCGGAAGTGCAGGCGGAGCGGAAATGAAGTGGAAGGTGAGGTGAGCACGGGCCATGCGTTCTTGCCTGACCTTGGTTGCTAGGCGAGCGCAAGTAAACAACGTCGTCATTGGTGGAGCGTGCTTGCCCCGCTACCGCTGCAGCCATGGAGTGTGCAGTGAGTGCTACTTCCGCGTGTAATATGAGGACAGTGACACACGATATCACCACAGCCAATTCCAAACTCCACCTCGAAAATTCCACTCCATCCGCGCGCCCTCAGCCCTGCGACAACGCCGACCGCACCATGCGAGCCCTCCATCTGCTGCCCGCATGCCTCATCGCCAGCATAGCAACCGCCATCCAGCTGCCCGACTTCCAGCCTTTCCTCGCCGCCCTACCCGATGTCCTGCAAGACCTTGTGCCCCAATCACTGCAGAACGGGACAGCACACGAGCTGCTGAAGAGGCAGTCAAATGGCTGTCCAGATCGATTCCGCTCATGCGCCAATCTGGGAGCGCCCAGTCTCTGCTGCATGTCCAATGCTGTCTGCAGTGCCGACTACGCGGGCCACGTTGCCTGCTGCCCCAGTGGAGCGGCGTGCACGGGAACCATCGGCGGAATCATAACTGGGGGGACTTTGAATAGCAATGGTGCTCCCGCCACAAGCACAGCACCCGGCGACTTCGCGACCACAGGTCCCGCCACCACAACGAGTTTCGAGGTCTTCACGAGTTCCGTCAGCAACGGACTGGTTATAGCAACTGCAACGGAGGGTGGGCAGAACAACGGCGGCTTTGTCATTGCGGGGAGTAGTGTCGTGGCTACACCGGGAAGTGCAGGCACACGGAACGCAGAAATTGTGAGTTTGTTCACGAAGCCTATGTCGATGTCCACTAACCACAAGCAGCCCTTAATCGCACGCGCTGTGGTTTATGTGCTGGAGCTTTTGGTTTTCTAACCGGCCTACGCCAACATTCGACACGATCACGACCACCAGAACCTCTACTGTACAGGCGATGAAGATACGTAGCAAGCACAAACCTCAATTCTCACAACCTTCCGCATGTGTGGCGCTACATGCTAAGTACCCTCTCTCCCACTCTTTGCATATCTTCGCCGAACCTTCGAGGCCGGAAATGGGTATGAAACCATGGAGTGGCATGTTCCTCCCATCTATGCACGCACGGCCTCCTCGTTCGAGTCGAAATTGCGAACAAGTGTGGCAGGATCGTCCGATCCCGACCTGACTCGTCCGTGCAAAGAACCCAACTACGATTCATGCAATCCCGCGTGCAGACGCTCGCCGACAAGGAAGAAGGGACAAAGCATCCTTCTTCGCATCATCGAATGTGTTGTTCGCGACGGCAATATCGTACTTGCCGACCGATATGGAAAGTGCATTGAGAGTAGATGATTAGACAAGCAGTTCGTAGCTCTGGTGATCGAGAGCGGATTCCGTCAATGCGTCAAGTGGAAGTTTTGATGCTGCGTATGGCATGTGCAATGTGGGCAAACCCCGTTGTCTTGAAGAGTCGCATTCTCAGGCTCCTCAGATACAACAGCACCTGTGCGATCATGAGCTCGACTATTCCTGACGCCAAGTATAGGTACCAACACGAGTTCGATCAGATCGCTGCATGGCGTCGCGGACGTGACAAGGTCTCTCACGCGCGCTCATCATCAGTCTCACCTCACGTTCCAAAAAGATTGTACTTTTCGGCCCGTACAGTACAGGCTCACGGCGCGGCAGCATCGCGGTTGGCACTATCACAAGCCAGACAAGAGGGCGCTAGAGAGCCGGGGATCGACAGGCACGAAAGATTCCCGAGCACGTGCGCATGCAATGATGTCAGCAGGGTGCGAAAAAAAGGTGCACCCTCACGCGCTGTGATCATCATCAAGTTGTCGCGTTCTGTCTTGCCAGATGGCGTCAAAGCGTTGCATTGCGTTGACTCGCGTCCGGAAGGCTGCGGCATGAAGCGTCTGGGACTTCTGAACGCTGTCGGGCGATTCCTCGACCGGTGCGCCTGCCCATTGCCTGAGCCCGCCCGGTTTGATTGATTGTGCGCAGTTGTGTCACTGATAACACACGAGCTCTCCACCGCCCCTGCAGATGTGCGCTGCCCATTTGTCGGCCGCCAAAGAGATTTCCTTTGCTGAGAACTCAGACCACCACACCGCTCCGGGCCGAGGACAATACCGCCATGCAGGTATTCAATGATGTGTCCGAGCGGAAGTATGTGCTCATCACCCTGATGAATCGCATCGGCATGTTTTGGGACAAGTATATACCCGGAGCCTGTCCGACTTCGCGGACTCACCCTCTTTCCGAGACGAGTGATCTGGCGACCTGTTCTTCGAATTCACCTTCACTGCTCTCTATTGTCCCTCCAACATGGCTGCAGAGCTACATCGCAGGATGAGTGTCAAGCAGACCGAAACGGCTGCTACGGCATTGCCTCTCGAGATCCAGCAACAGATCTTCAATTACCTGGACTCGCGCTCGTTTTATGCTGCGAGAGAAGTCTGCAGATATGTGAGTTGTCTCTTACAAACACGACAGCCCGGATAAGTCTGACTCTTGCTCCTCATGCAGTGGTCGTTCGCTGCCACGGCGAATGATACTCTGAGACGACAGCTGCGGAAGATGCCTGTTTTGCCATCAGATGATGCGCAGGAGGCTGAGCCGGGCGACCTTCGAACAGCCTTCGACAAAGCTGCTCGGTGTCTGATGTATGGGATCACGACGGAGCGTGCACACGATTCACCGGCAAGCATGACGAAAGGCTCCAGGTTGGGCTTTCCGGTATCCCCTCGAGTCATCGCAACGCCCGATGGAAATGTCTTGGTCTCCTTGAATGGCCGAGAAATATCATTGTACGATACCTCGAAGGAATCGCCGAAACTCAAGGCTCGAAGGAGCCTGAACGATTTGAAAGAGACTGTAGGATCCGGGCCCTGGCTCAAGGTCGACAGCAATACATACAACGAGCTGGCGCTGTCTTCGAATGGTTCTCTGCTGGCCGTTGCGCAGGAACGCACGATTCAAATTTACGACCTCAACGCCGACCCGGACAGCTTCACCGTCAATGAGTATGTGGCCAGTGCAACAGGCCATTCCATCTGCGGCATAGATTTTGAGCAGCGTGATCATTTGTTGCGGGTGCGGTTGAGCGGTAAAGGCACAGTGGTCTATCTTGGAACCCCTGCTCCTGCGGACACTCAGGGACGAGTTGCAGACTTGGAACACTGGAAGAGCAAAGCTGGTCTAAGGCATGTTTTTCTTGATTCTTCGCTCTTGCTAGCGAGAGCTGGTGAGAATGATGCAGCGGACCTTGGAACTCGCGTGTCTGGCGTGCAGTTGCTGGGGCCATTCGAGCAAGGATACCTCTTTGCTGGCCAGCAGCATGGGGGCGGCGACAGCAGTCATTGTAAGTCCTGCGGCATTGGAAAGGTTTGGAATAAGCAAGCTGATTGAAATCTGTGCCAGACGTTCTTGGCCATGTTCAAAGCACGACTGCTCAGACTCTCGGTATCATGACAACCCAGCCCGAGACCGTCTGCATTCTGGCTCGCTTGGAAAGCTATCTCAGTAGCTGGAAGTACACCCTCGAGGCCTCCACGGAAGAGGGCTTAGGGATGTGGGAGAACATGCCTTCTGCTCACGAGCATCATCCGCGCTTCGCCGTCACCTCCGGCGGAGGCTGCGATCTCCTTGCTCTCGCCGAGCGGGATAAGAAACGCATTCGCCCAGCGCCGTTGACACAGCTGTTCCTCTATCGTATTCCCGACCGTTCGCAGCTTCGCTCAATGCTCAAAGCGCATAAGCAGACATACGCAGGCAAGGCAGTCTCGTCGGACAACGTGGATTGGAGAGGTGCCGAGGCTGGAGAGTCGAAGAAGACGTTCTTCGACGTGCCAAGAATACCACTGTGTCTGACGACTGTGGAGAATGATGTGACGAAGCTGGAGTTTTCCATCATCGATGGGAAAACGTGTGCTTTATCAGCATCAACGAAAGCGACGACAAGGACCTGGAGGATTCAGGAAAGGTGAGCCGGTGATGACCTTGGCACGAATCAGGTCTGCACCAGCGGTCCTGCACAGTCATCACTGTATCTTCACTTCTGCATAACATAAAGTGATGACGTGCCAGCTGGGCTGGCGAACACAATAAGACGCTTTAGATCTAGATTTCCATTAAAGAGAGTGGAGATGCTCCTCCTCGTTCCTTGGCGGAGTTTGAAGACACCCTCGGGACGCAGACAGCAGCAGCAGCATTACATTCCGGCGGGCTCGCGCGGATGCATACATAAAACAGGATTGTTGGGACTGCATGTACATCGAAACCAACTAGACAAATTCCCGCCTGTTCATCATCCCACGACTTCTGCTTCCCGGGATGGACGGGGTTCACAGGTTCGGTGGATGATTCACAACAGCCAGCCCTCAGTACATGTGTGTATCCTTCCCGGAAAACCCCTCGCCTGGTCTCCGATCGTTTCTGCCGGAGCCCCGGATTCCTCGGCGTCCTCCTGTTCCACGTGTTGTTGCATGTACTTACATACCGTACATACTAGACTGTTGTGTACATACATAATAATAATAACATACTTCTTGTGATGGAAAACGTTCCTATATTTTGAATTCTAATTCATCACGCCGTTTTGTGCGCTACTATACGATGCTCTCTCGTCGCATGGATGATTGAACAAAAGAGCCGCCCAGCCGGCGCGCGTCTTTTGGTCTTAGCCGCTAGATAGTTGACTGCACGTACCTCCTCCATCCTTCTCCTCCTCCTCCATACGGGGGTTGGGATTGGATTGGGACAATCTGGGATCCAGCTTCAAGCTTGCTTGCTTGCTTGCTTGCTGCCTTGGGCGCCCGCGCCCTCGCGCGCGCGCGCGCGTGCGGTGTGCCATGCGGGCGTGCGGTGTGCCACTGAGGCTGTGTTTCTCTGTGTCTGAACCGGACCAACCCCGACCAAACACAAACTCCATCATCACTGTACTGTGTACACCAACTCGGGGGCATGAGATTGATTTTAATGATGATCCATTCACATTCATCATTCCAAAACAAGTCATCATCGTGGGCTGGACGGGACGGGACTGGGGCTGACGACAGATTCCTCCATGTAACATGCACACGTATTATTTCCAGCAAACCGGCGAGAGAAGCAACCGCAGGGGGCTTTTTTTTTTGTTCTGGGCGGACACACACACACACACACACACACACATACACATACAACAATACACTGCATGAAAAGAAATCAAAAGAGAGAGAGAGAGAGAGAGAGAGAGAGAGAGAGAGAGAGAGAGAGAGAGAGACACAGCGCATGATGATGTGAAGAAGATTCATGGATTGGATCCATTCACCGCTCGCTATGCATGCATATACGTAGATACATTACAGACATGTACCGCAGAAGTATTTGTGCACTTACACACACACACACACACACACACACACACACACACACACAATCTGCACGTTGTGTGGACGTCGTGTCTCACAAACCGGGATCCGATGAGTTGCAGAAACTCGTGTTTGGCTGGCTGGCTGCTGCTTGCTGCGGTGTCCTTCAAACGAGACCGCCCACACGAAAACACGAAGAAGGGGGAAAAAAAAAGGGAAATTTGTGCTGTTTTGCTGCATCGTTTAAAGTTATTAGTTTGCAACATCGTACCTCCTCTCGTCTATGGTTGTGCATTTTCGCTCGCTCGCTCGCTCGCTCTCTCTCTCTCTCTCTCTCTCTCTTCCTCGCTCTCGGAGCACCAAGCACGGATCAAACCAAGGTTTGGCATGGGTTTGGTAGTAGATCCAGTCGGTGTCTGAGGGTCCAGAGCCGCCGACTTGGGACGTTAGGATAGGGTGCTGACCGTGTGCGTGCTTGCAGCGATCTCTGTCGCGGTGCCCGCAGAGCTAAACCAAGCACGTGTCTGCATCAGCGTTCATCATCATCATCATCGTCATCAGCAGTTACGCTTGAGCGGACCTGTAATGTGAGCTGTTGTAATAAAGTGAGCTTGGAGACTGCGAAAATGAGACTTCAACTGTAGAATCTTCACTTGCCACCACAACATACTGCTGCTCTGCTACAGAGCCGCAATACCCTGAACCACTATTGAGCACTAGTGATTGGACTCCGAAATCATGTCTGGCCCCCCGCCGTACGGATGCCGGGGCGTGGTCAAGCCGTCCGGAGTGCGACGGAATGCACGCAATGCGCCTTGCGCCTGCCAAAAAACCAAATGACTTCTCGGCCGCCCAGGCTCCATCACATGAGACGATCTCAAACTCAATTATTGCAAATTTTGCAGCAGGTGCTTGCCAGCCAGGCGATAGACCGCCAGTACAGACACCGCAACCAGGAGCAGGCACGCTCCTTTTCTCCTGTACCAGAGGCTTGTCTGCATTTTGATTAGCTCCGCGAAATGTGCTGCTTGTACTGTTGTACCAACAAACAAGGATGTACTCACCTCGCTCGGAACATGGTGACGAGGTGCACGATGATGAGTAGTAGTGCCATCATAGCCCTTTTCCAGCGACGGATCTAACCAGGATGCTTCGTCGTCGTTCATTTGTTTCGGCGTCTCAGGCAACGCGGAGATCGAGCGAATGGAAATTGAAAAATCTCCTTCCTGGGTTCCGAAGAAGCTGTGGTAATTTGTCATCAAACTTTGTGCAATGCAAGCCGTGTCTGCTGGAGGCGACTGCCTACCTCCTCATCATGACGCTGAAGCGCTTGATCTTCTTCAGGTCGATTGGCTTGGCATCACTCTTGGGTCGTCCTCGATACGTAGCATTGAAGCTACTCCATGGGATGAAGACGGTCTCGTCATGCGCATGGCCGGGTACCGTTTGCGGTGGGAGTTCAAAATCGCATTCGTACGAGACGCTCGACTGCTCTCTTCCGGTGTCGGGGTCTTGAGGCAGAAGTTCGTCCTTGAGATTGAACGTGTAGCGCTTCTCTGTGGGATCATGCGTTAGATCTGGATATCAAGTAGGACAGGCCTCGATCCTACTGTCGCTTTTGGTGATGTACAGCTGAATACCTGCATACTCGGACAGGTCCCATTCGCGATCGTCACCGGTCGTCCGTTGACTTGCAAACCCAGCACCTCCGAGGGCCGTGATGTCGAGAGTCCCTCGGAATGTGCCTGTGGTGTTGGTGCAGTCGAGATGTGAGATGCTCTTGCCTGGTAGTGGGATTAGATCAGGTATCGCGTTGGTCACACGCGTCTGTGATTATTGTACCGCCTCGGACGCGATCATCACTCGCTACCCAGTCGGCTGCATGCCAGCCATTGTCGCCGCCAAATAGTGTCAGAGCGTCGCGCATCGTTGTCAATTTCGATCGTGTTTGTTGCAAGTTGTTGTGAAGAAGGAGCATCAAAGAGCGGGCCATGAGATCATCGTCACGTGCCGCTTCACCGCTGCTGCTCCGAGTTTACAATCATACAAAGGAAGTCGATCCAACATATTTCCGATGGGAGCAGCCAATATCTGCAAAGACGCCTGAGTGCGTGCAAATGGGCATGCGACACTATGTTACTGCTCGAAAGGCCCAATATGGCTGATGAATATGTGCACAGCTCACTGTGATTGGTATTGGTTTGACCAAACGACTCAGATAGTCTCTGAGCGATGCCCTACGTGGTGCATGGTTGGCTTTCCCATGTCTGCGAGGCCACGCATCCTCCGTCTGCTCTATCAGATCTCGTGCTTGACCATTGTGCAACGAGTCAATGTAGCCATCCGGTCCAACGCCATCGCTCAATTAAACAAGAAACAATACAAACACTCGAGCACGACCATGTGCTCCTCTCGCGGGTGCATCCAGCCTTCGGTTTTCCCCCCATCGCTCGCACCATCCATCAATGACCCAGGGCGGGCGGCGACAGAGCCGGAGGTGAAGCCGCCTGCCATTCCTCTGACGAAGTGTCGGACAATGATGGCGTCTGGGGCGATCAGCCTTTGCTCGGAGGCCGCGCAAACGACCGCTGTTTACTCACATAATGATGCGGAGTCTGGCAAGACGTGATTTCGTTGGCCATGGATGCGTAACTCATGCTGAAAGGATTGACTTCATCGTCGGCGTAGACCTCTTGCTTGACGGGGGGTTGCATCATGTTCTGGATGGCATAGGCCTGTGTAGGGGCAACGTAGGCCGGATACATGGCCATGTCCATATGGGGCGCACAGTAGCTCGGGTATGTTGAGTAGCTGACGGTTTCGGGCGGAGGCAAGGGAGCGGGGTTCGCGGTGAACGGTGGAGGCGACGTCGACAGCTGGCGGGTGAACTGGTGCGAGAACATGCTTCGATCTTCCGATGGCAACACATATTGCTGCGCGAGAACGTCGGGGGTGCGATTTCGTTGGTGATGTTGATTGTGCAATGATCGTGTTCGTTGCGCACTCGATCGTTGGTGGCCGGCCGTGGTCTCATGGCTGGTGGTGGAGGGCAGCTCCTCATGCCTTTGCTCCGGAGAGGCCGAACTCGAAGCCGCTCGACGCTCGAGGTCTTCCAAGCGCTTCTTCAGCTTCTTGCCTGCAAGACCGTCAGCCGCACGCTCCGCGCGCAAGTGCAACGCCGGAATGACGACGTACGGTAATTCCTCTGCGCAATGCGGTTCTGTATGCGTCGTCGTTCGGCGAGATCCGAGATCTTGGTCCAGTCTTCGTTGGGGTTGGCGCTGGCACTGAAGGCTGCACGGAGAGGTGAGTGTACGAAGGGGGTCGGTTGTGAGTGAGGGACGTACCACTGCTGGTCGCGTGTGCGGTGGGGTAGTGTTTCTGGACGGCGGCGGCGGCATACTGCGGGTAGCTGCAACGATCCATGTCGAGGTGATCGTACATGGTGGGCAAGGGCGCGGGAGGTGGTGGGCGGTTGTTGGTGGCGCGTGGGGACAGAACACGGAGCGACGACAACAACGACGACAGTGAAGCGGACGAGGCGGGCGAAGGCTGGATATACCGCGTCGCGGTCAGGCCATTTGGAGGGCCAGCACTAGAAGGAGCAGAGCAAGGTTGAGGCTTCCGAGAGATCCTACAGTCTGCGACGTTCCTCTCAGCGGACGGGGGCATGCGTGGCTCGGACGCCTGAGCGCCGACGCAACCCTGCATGGGCTCGCCGTCGACTCGCACATGGGCACAGGGCTGAAGCGCCTATCTCATCAGACGGGCGGCGGTGATGAGCGACGCAGCAGGCGCGGCCGAGAATAGCAGGCAGCGAGGCCGCATCGCCAGAAGTCGCGGCTGCGGGGGGTCGGTGAAGCAGCAGCGGCGCGAAGGAGCGGCGGCGCGACAGACAGCGGCAGTGCGGTAGGGTACAGCAGCAGCAGCAGCAGCAGTCGTGGAGGTGGTGGTTTGGGGCAGGCACGGATGTGTGCAGGTATCCGACGCCGGCGCGAGACCAGACAGCCGCGGCGTTCCATGCGCATGGTAGTCGATTGGCAGCTCCATGGATGGCGGGCAGCGAACGAACGGGCCCGGCCAGTGCGGTGCGCCTGGCCAGCGCGGCCGTGGCTGTCGGTAGTGGTGGTGCTGGTGCTGGTGCTGCTGCTGCTGTTCCCTTGCTCGGTTGTGGCCGTGGGTGCTGTTGTTGCGGGATTGTACTGGTGGTGCTCGTGGTGGCCTGAGGACTGCGCTTCGAGTGACTTAACTTAGGACACGCTCCCATTATTCCACCGTGTTGCTTAAGCACCGCCAAGCGCGCGCCAGCCCGCCCAGCCCAGCCCAGCCCAGCCCAGCCCAGCCCAGCCCAGCTGCAAGCCGGCGTCGAGCACACAAAGAACACACCGGACATCGGCAGCAGCGCTCAAAAGTCGTGTCCGAAGGGATCAGGATGCATCATGCAAGCGCAGCCCGCCCGCCAGCCAGCCCGCCAGCCAGCCCTACAGCAGCACCAGCACCAGCACCAGCACCAGCACCAGCACCAGCACCAGCACCAGACCAGCAACGCGACGCGACGCTTGCTGAGCATCCTCCTCCGTGCATGCCGCTCGCTGCCCTGTTGCCTCACCGCGCGACCCGCGCCACCGACTCCTGCCTGCTTTGCCCGTGCTGCCCTGCTGTCTTGCCCGGACGGACGATACATCTTGTTGCCGAGCAACCTCCCTTTCCACTGCGATAACTCCGCCCGCCATCCTCCAGGATGCTGTGCGGACGTCTCCTGCTGCTTCAGCCCGCCCGCCGTGACGTCTGCGAGTGTGGCGTCTCCTGGCAATCCATGACCGTACAACACCACGCTGCACCGACATGTCGAGCCGCGTGGAGCAACACAGTCGGGAAGTTGGCCGTCGTCGCTTCCACATCGCGTGAAAGCGCGGAAGCGAGCGCTACTTCCACGTGCCACTGCAGATGGACTTCCGAAGCCGAGAAGCCTCAGACACAGTGTATTCAGGCCCATGGCGAAAAGACTGCTGGGACTTGGATTTGCCTGCACTGCCTCCGCCCGATGTGGATGGTAACCCGACATCACCATTTTATACCATCTCGGCCAAGTCTATTTCCGATTCGGGCAAGCAAGTAAATGCATCACCAAAGGCGAGAATGCCTACTTTATTCGACACCACAACGTGCATGTGGCGGTTTGAGAATCATTCGCGCCATGTCACGGTTGCAGCATATTCCACGCTCGCACCGGCGCTGCATATAAGGAGGCGAAATGCGGCAATTGAGAATCGGGCTTTGAAGCGCGTGCCTAGACCATTCCCCACACAATTAGTATAAGCCCCTATCGTTGCGTCGCACACCATTCCCTCTCTTCTATTCTATTAGTATACTCGCTGCCTCTATTATTACCGCCGCTACTAAATCGCACGATTCTACTATTATCTATTATATTCTTGCCCTTAATTAATAGTAATTATCCGTCTCTTAATCCGTCTAGAATCGCGTCTACCGCTGCCGCCGCCGCCGCCGCCGCTGCCGCCGCTGCCGCTATAGAGTTCTTTAATTTTAATACTACTATAGGGTATTAAGACGAGATAGATGCTATAGTAGCCTTTATCGAACGTAGCGAATTCGACGATCTATTTAGTAAGGTACTTATCGCGCCTATTAATATAAATATTAACGCGCTTAATAAAGACGACGATTTATAGTTAACGCTCGCTAGAATAGACGCTAAGGCGCGTATTAATAATAAGCGAGCTACTACTACTACTAAGTCGCGTATTATTAATAAGCGAGCCGCTACTACTACTAAGTCGCGTATTATTAATAAGCGAGCCGCCGCTGCCGCCGAGTCGCGTATTATTAATAAGCGAGCCGCTACTACTACTATATTACGTATTATTATTAAGGAAGAGCTAGCTACTACTACTAAGGCGCGTATTATTAATAAGGATAATAACGCGCTACTATAGCTACTCGGTTATAATTAGTTCGCAGCCTCGAGATAGACTAGTAAAGAATATTATAGTAAAGGCTCGTCGTTACTATACGAACTACCTAATCTCGTCTTATAGTATTAGTAGATATTTAAGGTATATTAGGAACCGCGCGAGATTACGCTATTAGAGATATTAACTTACTAGCTATAGATAGATAATATCTAGTACGCTAATAGTACTAATTATTTATTAAAGGTAAAGTTAACGCATATATATAAATTTAAGTATTAGTATAGCTACGAATAGCGTAAATTATAAGTAGATCTAAAAAAGAAGAGTAATAATAAGATACTAATTAATACTAGAGGCGATAGTAACCTCTATAAGGCGCGCCTAAATATAGTTACTATATATAAGCCTTATAATAAGGATAAACCTAGCGCTATAGAAATACTAGACTCTAGTAGAGAAATACGAATTATTAAGGAGGTATCGTACTATTTTAAAGCGCTTAAGGATACTAGGAAAGGCTATAGTTATTAGGATTATAATTATAATTTAAAGGCCTCTAACCTTCGTAAGTTAAATAGCGTAATTAGAAGTTATATTAGTAGCGAGGTTAAGAAAGGATATAGTATCTCTTAAGTAAAGAATAATATTATAGATAAGAATTTAAGAGTATAGTATTAGCGTCTTCTAGATATTAGTAGCGTAGGCTTTAATCGTATATACGTATATAATACTACTAAGAGATTTATAAAGAAGTTTCTTAACGATCGATATACTAGAGGTAAGAATAGTATTAATATTATAAGAGCGATAGCTTAGGGAGCTAATAGCTTAGAGAGCGTCTAAGTTAGACGCCGAAGTATCTAGCTTACGCTACGTATACTCAGCGTAAGATAAAAGTACGCTAAATATATATAAAGGAATCGGTAAGAATTAGTCTCTTAATATCTCTAACAAGTATAGTTAGAGGCGCTTAATATATTACTATATACTAACCTTTATAATACTAATTCTTCTATCTTATTAAGAGTAGCGATCTATTAAGGCCTACTATACTTACGCGAGAAGTATTCGTATAGCTAGATAACTATAGCGAACGTACTAGGTCCGTAGTACTACTATTAGGCTACGTAAGAGAGTTACTAGACTCTAAAGCCGAAGAAGACGAGGAGATAAACGATACTAACGATATATAAGCGAGGCGCGAGCGTCTCGAACGAGAGAACGCTACGCTACGCGAATAGCTCGAACTCTACGCCCTCTAGGTAGAGAATAAATACTTAACGCGAGAAGTTAGAACGACTACTCTACCGATACGCTTAAGTATAATAGTAAGAAGCCTCGGCTTAGAGTACTCTAGTATAGCGAGTATTATCGGAGATACTAAGGATAGTATACGTTATAGTAGCGACGAATATACGCTCTATAAATCTATTAAGCTTCGCTCTTCTAAGCTATTTAAGAGCGAGACTATTAAGGAAGCCTAGGAATACGTCCGCGTATATAAAGTAAACTTTATAGCCGCGCCGAGGAAGTTTATAATAGAATACTAGAAAGTAATTACTAGTATTATATTCCTCGTAGGTAAAGCGTAAGAAGCCTAGTATAACGAGTACCCTAGTATACTTCTAGCGAGATATACTTAGGCGTAGTTCTATAAGTTCCTATATAATATCGTCGGGAATTAAGCGAACCGCTAGCTACTCGTAACTATTAAATACGAGATAATACGCTAAGGCGAAAATTAAAGTATACGATAATTCGTAATAGATCTTAGTAACCTCGAGGTATAGCTCGGCGACTATACCGAGGCGTAGTTAGTTCGCTAGCTTCTCGTAAAGTTAAAGCCGTTACTATAAAAGGATATTATTAAGAACTATATTATCCTAGCGAAGCGCGCCGACCTCGTCGCTCTAGTACGATGCCTTAAATAGGTAGAAAGGTTAATACTACGTAATATAGGCTTACGCGACTATAATAAGGACGCGTCGTACTAGTAGTTAAAGCGTAAGAGGGTCGATAGTAACGCGTATACCTTTAAAGATAGTTATAGGTCTAGCTCGAAGAAGAAGAACTCTTAAGATAAGCGTAAAAGTAAAGATAAGAACTAGTAACCTAGATATTATAGTTATAACGAGGTAGGCTATATCCGTCTAAATTATCTAAATAAGAATAAGGATAGTAATAAGCTAGTAGTCCGTAAGGTAGCTATAGGCAAGTCGAAAAAAGTAGAAGCGACGGAGATATTATATAAGTCTCTGCCGCTAAAGTAAATAGTATAAGGTACCTACCTATATAATACGTACTAGTAGTATAAGTACGAGGAGAAGTTAAATCTTAGGAGGGCCGTAAGCTAGCTAAGTTCCTTCTCGATAATACTATAAATATTAATATAGTATTACGAGCCTTCGTGCTCTAGTATAAGTTACCCTTACGGCCGAACGCGGCCTTACCGCTAGCTACTACCTTTATAGATAAACTAGGTTATTATTATAGTGCGTACTATATACGTATAAGGCTCGCGGACTTCTTAAAGATCGAGCGCGTAACCGGAGGGATCTTCTACGTATATAATATACTAGATCCCGATATTATCCTTAGCTATCTATAGCGACGTACGTAATAAGTAAGTATCGATAGTAGTATAGATAAATAGCGTTATAGTAACGATCGTTTCGGCCGATTCGAAGTCCGAGAGGCCTATAAGTTCCTTAAAGACCTCTAGAAGGCACTTACTATATTTATAGTTAGCTTAAGTAGAATAGGCGAGGAGCCTACTCTAATACTAGAGGAGTTCTATTAGTTCGACGATATTCTTAACCTAATAAAAGAAATACGAAGTAGACCTATTAATAGCGCTAAGTATACGATCGACCTAAAGCTAGGTACTATACTACTCTTTAGGCCGCTATACTACTAGTTAAGTAGAGAGCTCGAAGAGCTTAAGGAGTACCTAAAGACTAGGCTCGAGTATAATTAGATTAAGCGTTCTAATAGTAAGGTAGGTACGCCTATTCTATTCGTACTAAAGAAGAATAGTAAGCTATAGTTATATATAGACTACCGTAGGCTAAACGAGATTACGATTAAGAATCGGTACCTACTATCTCTTATTAGTAAAACGCTAGATAGACTTATAGGAGCTACGTAGTTTACGTCGCTAGATCTTATAGACGCGTATTATCGTATCTATATTAAACTAAGCGACCGCTAGAAGACTACGTTCTATACGCGATACGGTTACTACTAATACCGAGTAATGCCCTTTAGTTTAACGAACGCCCTAGTAACGTTCTAGGCGTATATTAACTACGCGCTAGTAGGGCTAGTAGATATAAGCTACGTAGTATATCTAGATAATATCCTAATCTATAGTAAGACTCGCGAGGACTATATACGAGACGTATATACTATACTTAAAAGGCTCTATAAATTCGGACTCTACGTATAACGCGCTAAGTATAAGTTCTTCTAGAAATAAGTTAACTTCCTTAGGTTTATAGTTATAACTAAAGGCGTAGTAATAGACCCTAGTAGAGTAGCTATAATCGCCTCGTAGCTAAGGCTAACTACTCTAATAGAGGTTTAATCGTTCCTTAAGTTCGCGAACTTCTACTACTACTTTATTTTTAGATATTCGAGGGTCGTAGTACTACTAACTATACTCTCGAAGAGCGTAAAGAACGGTAGGAAGCCTAGGCCTATTAGTTAAAGCAAAGCCGAGAAGTAGGCTTTCTTAAAGTTAAAAGAACGCTTCTAGACCGCGCCGCTCCTTAAGTACTTTAACTCTACGTTATACCTATAAGTCGAGACCGATACGTCTAACTTCGCTATCGCTAGTATTCTAAGCTAGCTATTCGAGTTAGAATAGTACCTAATCGCGTTCTTCTTATAGAAGATAATTAATACTAAGTATAACTATAAGGTCTATAATAAGAAACTCCTTATAGTAGTAGAATCCTTTAAGGTATAGAGGCCTTACCTTAAAGGCACTACGTATAAGGTAGAGGTACTAGTCGACTACGCTAACCTAAAGGCCTTTATAGATATAAAGTAGTTAATAGGCCGATAGGCTAGGTAGGCTACGTTCTTAGCTCTATATAACTTTATAATTAGTTATAAAGCGAGTAAGCTAAACGTAGCTAACGCGCTATCGAGGCGTAGCGATTACGTAAAAGATACGTAGGCGATAAATAACCTATTACTATTACTATAGTAGAAACTCTAAGTTTAGAGCGATCTCCGAGTAGGTAGACCGGTTATAAACTATATTAAGGCCGCCTATAACCGCTAGTATATAATAAACTAGAGAGTAGTAATAATAGCGGCTAATAGGACGTAGTCTACTAGCTTCGAACGCTACGAGCCGGGCCTATATAGATTCGCGCTACTAATACGGGTCGCTAGCGCTATTATTACGAAGGAACGGCTATACGCTAATACCTTAGACCTAGTAATTAGGTACGTAGCTACGCTAGTTTAGCTAGACCTAATAGCGAAGGAGCTATATACGTAGGTAGAGAGTAATAGAGGCGAAAGCGACAAGTATACTATCTAAGATAAGTATATATATCGCGAAGAAGTATTATACCTTTCTTACGATCTTATATTACGAACGTAAGTAATTCGTATATACTACGACGACTTCCTAGCTAGCTATTTTAGTAAGAATAAGACTACGAAACTTATTAAGAGAAAGTACTAGTAGCTAGAGGTTAATAAGGACGTTAAGTAATACGTCGAATCGTATAGTAGCTATTAGAAGGCGAAAGCGAGGCGCTACCGTCTCTATAGCGAGATAGTTACGCTTCCTCTACTAGAATAGCCGTAGAAAGATCTATTTATAGACTTTATTATAGACCTTCCTTTAAGTAAGCGTAATAGTCGTATATTTAACGCGATCCTTATAATTATTAACCGCTATTCTAAGATAGTAACTTTTATTCGGACGATAAAGCGCTATATAAGTATAGAGCTTACGGATATCCTACTTAATAAAGTTATATAACTTCGAGATATACCTAGTAGTATTATTTCTAATAGAGAGTCTATATTTACTAGCTAGTTCTAGTTAGACTTCTATTTCGAGGTATACGTAAAACGTAAGCTAAGTATAGTATTTTACTCGCAAATAGACAGCTAGACTAAACGCGTAAACTAGACGCTTAAGTAGTACCTACGTATTTATTACGAGGAGAACTAAGACAACTAGGCGTCTATACTAGCCTCTATAGAATTCGCGTATAATAATAGCCTAAATACGATACTAAAGATATCGCTATTCCGCGTTATTTATAAGTTCGACCTAGACTTAATAACGAAGACTTATAAGAGGAACGTAACTAAATCTCGAGACGCGATTCTACGAGGAGAAGTACTAGTAGTAAAGAACGCTATAGAAAGGTTAAAGTAGAATTACGAGGAGTTAATAAAGCGCTAGTAGTAAGTAAGCGAGTCGTAGGCTAAGTATTATAACTAGAAGTATTAGCTAAAGGAATATAAGATCGGCGATATAGTCCTTCTATTTATAAAGAACCTAAAACTAAAGATACTATTAAAGAAGCTAGCGGATAAGTTCGCTAGACTATTTAAAGTAATTAACGTAGTCGGGAAGTAGGCGTATCGCCTAGCTCTTCTAATAGGATTACGTATCTATAATATCTTCTACGTATTCCTTCTAGAACCTTAGTATAGTAGCGAATCTTAGGAGACTAGCTTGCCTCTTATAGATAATAAGAGTAAGTAAATAGTCGAGAAAGTACTAGAAACTCGAGTCGAGAAGAGTAAGAGGAAGTAGCTAGTTTAGTAGAAAGGCTAGCTAGAAGAATACGATACGTAGGAACTAATCGAATATATTATAGAATATAAAGCGCTCGAGGAATTTAAGGCGTAAGAGTAGAGTAAGAGGAGCTTACGTAAGCTATAAAGTCGACTATCGCGGCTACTACGCTACTAATTAACTATCGCGACTATTATAACTTACGACGAGCGTACGCTAAGCGCTAAGGCTACGACGAAATATTATATTACGAAAATTACTAAAAGAAATAAAGGATATAGAGTAGAGAGAAATTATTTATAGCGCCTATAGGCGCTATATAAATAGGCCGTAGCGCTAGCGTAGAATAGAAGTATAGAATAAGGTAGCGGACTATATAAGTAGCGTAGAAGAAGCGCGAGGAGAGAATATAAGAAGAGCGCGCGATACGCTAGCTTACTCCTTTATACTCTCGTTCTTCTTCTTTTTATTCTCCTTATTCTTCTTATTCTTCTTATTATTATTCTTCTCCTTCTTCTTTACTATAAAGGCCTTATTATTAGAGATCTCCTCTACTTAGCTAGTAAGGTAGTTAGCGTAGGTAGTATAGACCGCTATATTAAGCGCCTCTTTTAAGGCGCCGAGTAGGTATAGATACTACGAAGAATATTAGTAATATATACGAGAAGTATATAACTCGTAAGATATACCTCGTACTTAAGCTTAAAGAGCCTAGAAGATAAGATAATCTACTTACTAGCTATAAGTAGCTTAGTAGTAGAAGGACTACTACTAGCTAGTAGCGCGCTAGCTCTACTCTTCTTTAAGGTCTTAAAGACCCTAGCCGACTTACTCTTATTAGACTATAGGACCTTAAGGCTATTAGCGATCTAGGCTTATAGATCGGTATAGTAGCGGCGGAGCTACTTAGCGCGTATAGCCGGCCTACCCTTAGCTAGCTTAGCGAGGTAGAAGTATAAGCGCTTCGACTATATAATAATATCCGGGTCGGTATAGCGCTTATAGAAGTAGTTATTATTATTATAGCGCTAATAATTCTTCTTCTTACTTAGTTTTATAACCCTATTATACGGCCGAACGCCGGCTATACGTACTATATTAGTAAGGAACTCGTAGCTAATACGTACGTAGAACGCTAGACTTACTCGTTACTAAATATAAGAGGTAATAATAATAGTTATTATCTTCTATAGCGAGGAGATCGATAATAGTATAGGGATCGGCTAAGATTATAGAAGTAGAGATCTTCTTAGGAGGTATAATACTTATAGAACGAGTACTAAGAAAAGGCTAGAGAGATACGTAGATAGTATAAGATAGGAGCGAGGCGCTTATCTAAAGATAGTATACTAGAATAAGTATTAACGTAGTTAGGCGCGAACTTATAGCTCGTACCTACCTCGTAATTAACGCGTAGCCTATATAGAGTTTATAATATAAAAGTCCCTTAAGATCTAGTATATTATTATAGTACTACTAAAAATCGCGTACGACTATAAGTAGTAGAGTAACGCAACTATAACGTAATAAGAACGTAAGCGGCCGGCTACTATAGTAATAAAGACTCTTCTACGAGCTAAGGTAGCTCTATAGAGAAGAGGAGATAATTATAAGAGCGATAGCTTAGAGGGCTAATAGCTTAGAAGGCGTCTAAGTTAGATACCGAAGTATCCGGCTTACGCTACGTATACTCGGCGTAAGATAAAAGCACGCTAAATATATATAGAGGAATCGGCAAGAATTAGTCTCTTAATATCTCTAACGAGTATAGTTAGGGGCGCTTAATATATTACTATATACTAACCTTTATAAATATCTAGATTACTAAACTTATTATATAGTATCGAGAGAGTAAGTTTAATTTTAAAGTTCGAAAATTTTTACGCGCTCTAATTAGCTCGTATTCTCGGTACGACCTACTAGCGCCGCGCTAGGACTACGCTAGTTTAGAATTAGAACTTTACTAATTAACTCTATAGAATTACTCTATTACGAATATATTAAAACCTAGTATTATATCGATAAATACGATACTAACGGCTTTATATTTACGTCGCGCGATAACCTAGAGGTTCTAGCGAAGTTCGGTAGCCTCGTTTTAATAGACGCGACGTATAAAACGAACTACTTAGACTAGAAGCTATTTATACTAATAGTACGCAATTCTACTACGTACTAGCGGCCTATAGCTTACTTCTTAACCTATAACGAAGACGGCGATATTATTAGTACCTGCCTACGAATAATTAAGAGGTAGTACTATAAAGTTTAGGTATAATAGTAGCCGCGTTACTTTATTACTAATAATAGCGGCGCTAAATAGCGTACTATTAAAATAGCCTTCTAAGAGCTTTTAGAAGGCGAATAAGAGGTTTCTTACTTCCTCTATTATAAGTACGTTAACGCTACCCTCTACGAATAATTTAATAGCGATAGACTAAATAAGATACTTTAATACCTCCTTACTATACTAAAGGTTCGTAAAACTAAGGCGGGTTATATAGAGTTACTAACTACCGTAGTAAACGCGCTACTACGAACGATAAATCCCTTCGGCGAGAATATACTAAATAAGGCTAAAACCGACTATATCGCTAGAGAACTATACGCTACTATAGCGTTATAAGCTAACTACTACCGCGAATTCTTACCTATATTACTTTAAAATAAGACAACTAACGCGCTAGAGTCGTTCTATTCTAATATTAAGCGAGGTAACCGTAAGCGTATAATAAATAACTTCTCGTTACGTAGAATCGCTTACTATATAATATATATTAGCGCTAGCTACTATTACTATACTAAGGTAGCCGTATATATCTTCTAGACGCGCTTATACCCTATTATTATAACCCTTCTATAAATAAAGACCTTACTATATCTAGTCTAGGCGCTAATTATACGCGAATACGCTAAGAGCTAGGTCGATTATAATAATAGCGAAGTATACGAATTAGACGATCTAGCTAGCTACTAGTATTTATTCTACCGGAAGTATATCCTACTATACTATTATATATTTACGAATAATTATATCTACGACTACCTAACGTAGGCCTATTACGATAAATAGATATATAGTTAGAATAAATCCGGATTCGAGCTTTATTATACGCGTAATCGTATAATAATTAAATAAGACGACGACGAGGTAGTAGTAGAGGTAGTAGCGCGAACGCGTCGTTTAAACGCTATTAAAGAATACTATTTCTCGCTAAAGGATCAGTTCTACGCCTATTAAGATTAGCTAAATTCCGAGGGTATTAATACTATAACTATAGATAAGGCTATTACTTACTAGCTTAATATAGTTAATAAATTAGTCGCTCGGCTAACTACTATAATACTAGATAAACTAAAGGCCTACGTAAAGGCGGAGGATATTAAACCTATAGTTTAGCGATAGGTTATACTATTATATACGCCTCTACTAGAAGGAACGCTAGCTAGTTCGTTCTATACGCTATAATAACGTAAAGCCTTAGAACCGTAGTTAATATAGTAGCGAATTAATAACCTCCGAACTAGCTATATATTATAATAATAGCTAGTTAACGCGTTATAGCCGTAGAATATAGTAATACCGAGCTCGTAGTATATAGTAAGACGAGACGGCGGAACTAAGCGATAGCGACGCGATACGGCGGAAGCGAGCTAATCGCGCGGCGAGAAAGAGCTTAGAGTTATAGACGATAATTAATATAAAGACGATAGTATTATACGAATTAGCGGCGGTAGTAGCGAGGTTAATAGCGATAATAAGGTTAGGAAAGAGATACTATGTGCAGTAGGAGGTGCGACGGAGTGTCACACTAATTAGTAGTAGGGCGTCTAACCTTGTACAGCCGAGATTGCATTCCAGTAGCCGATTCCCTCAATTGCCGCATTTCGCCTCCTTATATGCAGCGCCCTCGCACCACGCACGTCTTCCTACCGTGGACCTCGAACATCTATTTGTACTTCTCCCATTGCGCTCTCATCGGCCTTGCGTATGCCGGAATCGATTCCAACATGAAGTCATTCGCCTTTCTCGCCAGCCTCGTCCCTGTGGCCACATGCCTGACCGCTCCTCCTTCCGGCGCGCTCGTTGTCAGCAACCCTCCCAAGACTGGACAGTACGCCACTGTTCAGCAAGCCGTCAACGCCTTGTCCAACACTTCAACAGCAGAACAGATCATCTTCATCCAACCTGGAACCTACAATGAACAAGTATACATTCGTAAGTGCTGTTGCTCGCTGACGGTATTGTTCTGGTCGCTTTCCTATATGGTCAACCGATGATCTTCCACAAATACTTACCTTGGATTGCTTGTAGCAACCCTCCGCGGACCTCTAACCGTATACGGCCATTCCTCATCCGATCAATCGTACTCCGCCAACCAAGTCACCATCACTGCCGGTCAAAGTCAACAGACGCAACCCAGCAACGACCTCACTGCCACACTCCGCGTGCACACGAGCAATTTCAAGCTGTACAACGTCAATGTCGCAAACTCTTTCGGCAAAGGCAGCCAGGCCGTCGCTGTATCAGCCAACAACGGGGTCGGTGGTCCCGGAACTACACACCTCCATCGATTTGCAATGCAGCGCTGACAAAGTGCGATGGAACAGGGCCAAGGCTACTACGGAGTGAAATTGACCGGATTTCAAGACACGCTTCTCGCCGAGAATGGCGCACAATTGTATGCAAAGAGCTACATCGGAGGTGCAACAGACTTCATTTTTGGACAAAGAGGAAAAGTATGGTTCGAGCAATGCGACCTCCGTGTCCAAGCAGCTTCCCGGGGATACATCACCGCTTCCGGAAGAAGTTCTGCGGATGATGGCTACTATGTCATCAACAACAGCACCGTGGCCGCTGCCCCCGGGAACAACGTTCCCGCCGGTGCGTACTACTTGGGTCGGCCGTGGAGAAACTTTGCCAGGGTCATTTTCCAGAAGACTTCGATGACCAACGTGGTTAATTCGGCGGGCTGGGAAATCTGGGAGTGAGTCAAAATTTGCGGACAAGAGTAGTCCTGTCGTGTCGATTGATTGAACTGACGTCTCTCACTACATACAGCACGGCAGATGAGCGCACTGATCAGGTGACATTTGGCGAATATGCAAACACTGGGCCAGGCAGTCAAGGCGCGAGAGCGAGCTTTTCGAAGAAACTTGCAAGTCCCATCGACATAGACACGGTTCTTGGTAGTGGTTATGCATCCGCTTCTTGGGTTGACACGGCGTATCTCAAGTGAGGCGGTGTGGTGAAGATGGCAGCGGTGAAGGGCAGCGTCTGAACAGAGACACTGAGAGAAATATTTACAATACTATCCCTCCAAACATGACGAAATGCGGTCTAATTGCTATCTCTAGGAATACTTGTGGTTCGGCATACAACAGATATGCAGATTGATTAGCTTTGAGGCCTAGTCGAACGCTGAGCAGCGCCCCAAGCCATCGCAGAGGTACACTGGTGAAGCGTGATGGTAGTGGCACATTTGGGCGACGACATGGCGTTCGCGATACTAGGATTTGGAGACTCATGCTTCACGACAATGAGACCTCTACAAAGAGAAACGCGCGCGTTGGCAGGGCCGCGATCTCGAGAACGAGCCCATACTTCTTCACACCAGCGCTGGCTTCTTGTCGTCGAGAACGATCTTGGCACATCTACGTAGCGTGCTCGAATGAATTCCACAAAGCCCCTAGCAGAGAAAATGTCCGCAAGAACTCGAGTCGAAGCGGCTGGTGACATCTCACTTTTCCTTAGTGCGTCTGGACTACTGGTACTACTCACCCCCAGTACCCAACAATCCATAAACTACGAAATGAATTGCTTGGATCTTGGGAAATTCGCATCGGTCGATACGTAGGTGCGGGTGATAGTCCGAACAATATGACAGTGATTGCCGCTGACTCTGCGGCCTTGGGAAGGACAGAACGATCATGCCCCGGAATGAGATATCCGGACCAACCTTTGCCTTCGATCGGAGCGGCGTCTTCTTCTGGATAATCTGCCGGCAAGCGATGCGTGAAAGTGGGAAAGTAGAGCGCCGTAGAACTCGAGTACGCTTTTTGCACTTCAATGCGGAAGCTTTGATAGCGAGGATGAGTGGGAAGAAGAGCTCGATGCAACACGATGAGCACGAGTTGGGCGATGAAACAATAGAGGAAGCTTGCGAATTGGTAAGGATGCGCCAGAATCGAGCGAATGGCCGAAGGAGGCATCACGACGGGCAAGAATGGATTGCTGATGAGTCCTGGTATGTGGTTTCCGGCAGCTGGCTGAAGCCGAAGTCGTCCACCGCTGCTTCCGCGTTGTGAGGCGTCGTGGCTGCCCTCCTCTTCTTGCGCGTAAAGTCGGGCAGGTGCGCCAAGCCAATCCGCGCGAGATCGACGGGCCGGGCCCGCGATCACCCGAGTCAGATCGACTATCTTGAGTCCCGCGAGACAGACGCTGCGCATTGCCCCGATGACCAGTTGCTACGATCGGTCCGAGCTTTGGTTTGTCGGACCGAATTCTGTTTCTGATGATTGAACGCAACACGAGCAGCATTCAGAGACACGACAGCTGGAAACAAGATGTTCTAGAAGAAGGGGTAAGAGGGAGCATTGTCTCAGTATCGTCCATGGCCGGTATCATTGCTTCTCCCGGAGTGTCGCCCTACGCAACCACCAAGCATGCAATCATTGGACTCGTGAAGACTGATGCTGCGGACTACGGTCAGCATGGCATTCGAGTCAATGCAGTCTGTCCGGGTTTCACTGAGACGCAGGCACTCCGCGACATGTCGACAGCAGACCAGCGCGTAGCATTAGCTGGCACGGTACCATTGAAGCGTCTTGGGCAGGCAGTAGACGTGGCTCGTATTATTGCATTTTTATGCTCTCGGGATGCCAGCTATGTGCAGGGAACAGCATACGTTGTCGATGGCGGCGCGTCGATATATCGCCAGGGCTAGATGGTATTGGCGCCATATTTCCCATGTAATTGCTCGCCGGCTTTGCGCATTGAAGATTCGATTAGGCTACACTTTCCAATCAGCCAACACATCAAACTGGCTCTTCAATACTCCCTAGCTGTTCTCCTCAAACGACAACTCGTTGTTAGCTAGCCTAGGACTTCGACTGGGCAACGATTTGCATAGCTGGCGGCAGCTTTTGATTTGGTGGGAAGCATCTACTTTGACTTAGTATCACTCAAGAAGTCGGAGCGAATCAGGTAGACAACGATACCGATCTGGAAATGTACGATTGTTGCCCCACCAGGTTGGAAATTTGACATTGGGGATGCTTATCGCAAATGCCATGACTGTGGACATGACCTGTGTGCCGCAGTCCAGGCCAACTGCTAAGAGATAATGATACTTGCGCCAGAAAGCGGGATGATAGCGATAAATGTAGCCCATGCTGAATCAAACTTGTTAGCGCGTTCGGAGTGCTCCAGTTATGTATGGACTCACAATATTGTAGCAGCAATGAACGATGTTAGTATGCTGGTCGTGGGATATACCGGAAACAGGCTCATTCCGTAAAAAATCAGAGGTGGATTGCAGAGCTTTTCCATATCCCATGTGGAACCCAGTCGCCGTTGGAGCAGCCAGACAATGATGACGGCCGCAGGGCCGGCAAGGAATGCATAATAGACCCAAGAATACATGGAGGCCTTCGAGAAAAAGTGCGCTGGGCCCAAAACACCCCATATCACTGATGAAGAGTAAAAGTTTCGAGTTTGTGCAGCGTCCCAGTTCACAGATGGAGTTGTCCCGATGAGCGTGGGGATGCCAATAGCTCGTTTGATGAGCACCATCACGGCATAGTTGATGAATGGGCCTAGGAACGTTCCCCAGAACTGACCTATGAACATTTCAGTCTCCGGGATGCGCATGTAAAAGCCGAATTTGAAATCGATTACAAGGTTCAGGCTCTGTACCAGGCTCTGGGTGCCGTAGGTCATGGCTGTCAGCACTGCAATGGGCTGTCCTTGAAAGAGCGAGCCGGAGATGATCTCGGAGAGGAAGTCCATGCCAATGATCTGCCCACTAATGGCGAAGATGACGCCGCACGGGAACATGAACGAGAATGCCAACATCGACATGACCATGAAGCCCCACCAGGGAAGATGAAAGCCACCGGCCTCGACTGTAGCAATAGAAAGCGCAGCACAGACTGCAAGAAGTGCAAGGTACCACCAATGAGGTACGCGAGGACTTCCGGCCATGAGCTTCAGGTAAGGGTCATCATAATCGCTGTCAGACTGGACCCCTTTGTGGAACGCTTTGCGAATAATAGCCCATGTGTCTTTTCCGTACCATAGCAGCACGAATGTGCAGGCGCTCATGCTGGCAGCGATACCCCAGAAGATGCAGAACACATACGATGCACTCCAATAAGGTGAAGAATAGTTGTCCATTGCGGTTTGGTTGAGCGTGTGCTGCGGCGTGAGGATCCTAGAAATATTGTACTCCTCACCCTTGCTGTCAAAGGTCGAAGAAGACATGGCTGGGTAATTGTGAGCATCCAGAGAGTTCGTGTAGTAGAGAATGGGATAGATGGCCCAAACAGCGACAAAAATGCCGGCGTATTGATTCATCGATGCCCAAAAGGGAGTGTACATGGACTGCATGGTACCATTGATGTAGTTCCAGTCCAGTGAGAAATCTAGCATACCAAAGCCGTAATTTCCTGAGCCGAGCACGTATGCAATGGGGTTGCCATGGCCAACCCAACACAGCAGGGGCAGAGAGGTCAGGAGAGGGAATAGACACTGAGGAAACCATTGCCAGACGAAGGCTACAGTTGCGCAGTAGGTGAAGAAGGCCAAAGACTTCCGGGTTACGGCAGGGTTACGGTGCATTGCGTTGAACAGGGCAATGTTGGGCAGCACACTCGGATAGAACATCTTGGGAGGACGGACGAGAATGTCGCGAAAGAGGCCAGCGAACCCATAGCCCAGCAGCTGCGACGTGACGAGGAAAAGAATGCCCCATAGGGCAGAAATTTTTTGGCCATAGTACATCTCCATGGCGGTCAGAGGTCCCAACCCGAATGCCGTATGAGTTGACCCCCAGTAGGCGACCACGATAAGGGCGTGTTCTTTGGCATTCCATGGACCAGGGTTCATGCTCCATCTGAAGGTGCCCCTAAACCAGGAAAATTCGCGTTTCGGCAAGTATTTCGCCATGGCGTCCCCCATGGCCCAGGCTAGCAGTTGAATGACATAACTGGAAATCGTTTGTTGATATGGCTTGAAGTAGTACAGGGTGGAGAGGGCGCAGCCGACTGTCACCCAAAAAGTGCTGAGAAACCAAAAGCGGAAGGTCAAGATGAGCTCTCTGAGACGAGAGTCAGACGTCGTCAATGGCGTGAGGATGCAATGCGAGAAGATACTTGCGTTGGGTCATTGTGAAGGTGCACTGTCCGAGCGACCATGGTCACGGGGTAGTCTTTGAGGCGTGGGTCGATGACTTCTTCATCGTCGTTGGGGATATGAACATTCTTGCCCAGGTCATTGCACGTTTCCAGACATGCTTGGGGGTGCACTTGTGCCTCGTGTGATGCATCTTCGCATGCCACTTTCTCGGCCGAATTTTGGACAGACATCGTGTCGCTGCGGTGCTTGGGAAGAAAAGGTTGGACGACACAGGAGAGAGACGTCGGGATCGAACAAGTTTTTCGTTATACAAGGCGATAGAGCGTGGCCCCCCTGGGCTCGACCGCACTCTTCACCCAGCTTCCATAGTGTCTGGAATGAAGCCGGTGTCAGGTGCTTCGTAACGACCAGGAAGCAGCGCCCTCGTCAGCCAGTGAATGGAGGGAGAGTTGAGACTATTGCTCCTCTGCAGACACGCGTCAGCTAGGGCCGTAATGGTGATATACCAGGGCTTGCATTGGTGCGAAGACATGCCGGACTGCCTGCGCAGAAAGGTGTTGCGGTCACGCCAAGCTGAGTTGCGTAGCGTGCGGCCATGACGGCGGCGGCCTAGCTGCGGTGCGATGTGCTGCGATGTAGTTCGGAGAGCTCATTCCCATCTTTATTTCATACCGTGCTCGAGTGTGGGAGGATGTTTGTGTGTGTATGTTAAAACGCCTGTGCCGGGGCTGGTGTGGACTTATCTCGGAAGATCTGCGCGGAGACGGAGTCTGCGGACCGCCGTGAGCTTAAATCCGAGCTCGATAAGTTTTCGCTGCCAAGCACGCATTCAGGCCGACCTGCTCTGCTCTATCCGCTCACCTTCCACTCCGTCGCGCAATGGCAAAGAAGAGGATACACACCTTTGAGGATGTGGCCGGCTCGGACGACGAGTTCCACCTGAACCAGGACGAGATCCGCCTCGGCGAGGAGCCAGCCGCAAAACGACGGCGGAAACTGGCTGAAGACGAAGAGTTCCTGCAGCCGTCCGACGATGAGGTCCTGGGCCACTCCGAAGCCGACGAGAATTCTGATGAAGAGAGCGGCAGCAATCGCGATGTGGACGAGGAAGATGACGATGCAGGTGTTGCGGGATGGGGAACCTCAAAGGATGCGCTATACGGACACGATGCAATCGAGACGGAGGAGCAGGCGCTGGAGGAAGAGCAGGAAGCCATCCGTCTGCAGAAGCGACAGCTCCAACAACTGCGGGCAGCGGACTATGGCTTCGACGAAGACGAGTGGCAGACAGCGGACCAGGATGGCGCCACAGAGGCCGAGCTTGAGCAGAATGTCGTGTCCGAGTTCGTGCCTCGCCTCCAAATTGCACCTGAAATGGGCGCCGGCGAGCGTCTGAAGCTGCTCAAGTCTCGGTACCCCGAGTTCGAACCCTTGAGCAAGCAGCTTCTGCGACTACGAGAAGAGCACACTCGCTTATCCAAGGCGGCAGGTGCCTCCTCGCTCGCCCAGATCAAATTGAAGGCCGCCTCTGCCTATCTGGGCGCACTGGTCATGTACTTCTCGCTGCTAACCTCTCCTGCCGCGCAGGCCGGCGACGAGGACGTGGTGGCTCTGCCTGCGACACAGCTGCGAGATCACCCGGTCATGATCAGCTTGGTCAAGTGTCGCGAGCTTTGGGAACGCACATCGACACTGCCGGAGCACATTGTAAATGACAGCGCATTGTCTGGCCAGGGCAAGGCTCTCAAAGTAGCAGACGAAAGTGAAGAGGACGAGCGCGTCCCCGAAATCAAGCCTGCAACGTCTGCCAAAAATTCTTCGAGGGCCGATCGACATGCTGCTGCGATGCGAGAGGCTAGAGAGCAAAGGAGAGCAGAGAAGCTCCAACGCGCCGAAGCTGACCTCCCCAATTTGGACTCAATGATACTCGCAAAAGGCAAAGCTGGAACCAAGACCGCTAGCCGTCGACACAACGGCGAGGACGACCAGGACCTTGGCGAGGAAGCGCCTCTCACCGCCCGCGAAGCTGCCGACAAGGCGCAGAAGAAGAAGAGTCTCCGCTTCTATACTTCCCAAATAGCTCAAAAAGCCAACAAGCGCGGCAACGCTGGTCGGACCGCTGGTGGCGACGACGATATCCCTCATCGTGAGCGCTTGAGGGATCGACAAGCACGCTTAAACGCCGAGGCTGAGAAGCGAGGCAAGCGTGGTGGCGACGGACCTGATGCAGACCTTGGAGGTGATAGCGATGAAGACGATCATCAACAAGCGCGCGACATTCGGGCAGCTGCAGAAGACGACGAATACTACGATCTCGTTGCCGCAAAGACTGCCAAGAAGAAGAGCGACAAGGCAGCATTTGCCGAAGTACAGCGACAAGCAGCACTGCAAGGCGGAGCCGTGGTTCAACAAGAAGTCATTGGTCCAGATGGCAAACGCAAAATCAGCTATGCCATCGAAAAGAACAAGGGTCTCACTCCTCACCGCAAAAAGGACGTGCGCAACCCGCGCGTGAAGAAGAGGAAGAAGTACGACGAGAAGAAGAAGAAGCTCGCATCGATCAAGCCAGTGTACAAAGGAGGCGAAGGTCGCGGAGGCTATGCTGGGGAGTTGACGGGTATCAAGGGCTCGTTGATAAAGAGTACAAAATTGTCCTAGGCACTTCAAGTTGAAGTTCGCCTCCAACCATTACCATCTTGTCGGTAACCCAAGCCGCCACCTTCCGGTCCATTGTCATCTCAGTACTACGCCGCAAACGACTCCCTGCAAACTGCAGAAATCCGAGGCCTGCTGATATAAGGACAGGAGCCACGTGGGAGCTGAACATGCGAATGGCGCGAAACTGTAAGACGGCACTGTGATAGGAACCATATGCCGCCGTGCGAAGGATTGATATTGAGAACCAGCGCCATGGCCCAGTACGTGTTTCAACAAACCTCGTTGATACTCGTTCAATCGGATCAGACCCGGACCGACTTGGCAGCGTGACATGCATACTACGTAAGCATTGCCATTCTGATACCCACCCAACCACGAGCGTGGCCAGAAAGGCCATAGTATCGAGTAACACGACAGCAGGACTCTCGTCTCCTCGTTGCGGTGTGACGAAATCCGTGCGCACTACTGCTCCAGCACTACTAGCCGGTCGAGGCGGCGGCGTTTGTGGTAATTTCACGATGCCAACGCACCATTGCAGAAAGCCTCGAATTGGTATCGGAATGCCGATCTTGAGCTCTTTTGAGTGATTGATTGCCGTTCTGTTCGTCTTGAGTTCCTTCTCTATACCAAAGGCCATGATGGATACAGCACTTCTTTTCCGCGCGCTCGTCGCAGGATTCGTCCTGCGTGCAAGTTTGTCCCTGGCAGCGTACGTGCAAAAGGACTATCAGGACTTTGTAAGTCGTACACCAGAGGACAGGAACGATAATATCGCATTGACGCATGCCTCTCAGCTCTCACTAGGGCCAGGAGGCACTCCTGCGACATTTGCTGGTTATCTGAAGATCAAACTCTTAGGAATTTTCATTTTGAAAGATCCGTTCGAGGCACCTCCCGTTCCTAGGCGATTCGAAGATTCACAAGGCCATCTCGAACGACTCCCGAAGCGCTCATACCCTCGTCCATTGACGAAAGGTATCGCTCCGCAACGGCAAATGACACAATGCGCCAGTCCGGAAATCTACGCCAAGCTGGGAGCAGCAATTGCCGCCATGGCAAGGTCTTCGGGCAATCGATTGCAGTTGGGAACCTCCTGTTTTGAAAAATACAGCACTGGCATTTTCGCTGCGCTCCCGCCGCGCAATCAGACATGCAGAGGTGAAATCTGTCACGCGCACCCTTCTGGTCAGTAATAAGCTCCAATGGCGTTGACTCTGACTCGACCGCGGCGGGCTCACTCCGACACAGATGGGTCGCTGCACTTGACCCTGCATCCCAAGGATGTCAAGCTTGTACTGGAACGTGGCTGGGGTCAACGACACCCTCTCGCGAGGGGCGGCTTCTTCGAGCGTTTCGTTCCCGTTGGCTTTGTTATGGTATTTCTCTTCACAGGAAAAGCCAAAGTTTCCTGATTTGCTAACGTGAGCTTGTGTCCTGCAGATATATGCACCTCAGACGGAACAGGACATCGTTTACATTCTGCAGATCGTTGCGGCTGCTGCAATGTTCATTTGCGGTGAAGATCGACCTGAGACCGAGATGTCTGATTCGAGCCACGGAATTGAAGCGGACGCTGCACCAGCCGGGTGTCAACAAGAATTGGTGGGGCCACGTCATGGTCCTCTGGATCCGCTGAGAACGAACTGCCATGCCGTTCCACTGTAGTGACTTGACCACTCAAATTTTCATCGTCGGAAGTGCACAAATGTTGCAACTTCAAATAACAATCCGATAAACGCATCGGCATCGCGACAGATAGCCAGCCTTAGAACGTATAACGGAAGCCGACCGTATTCTCCAATACTTTTTTGCCAGCTCGCTGTCGCTTGTTCGCAATAAAGAACCACGTGGAAAACATCGCGACGAAACCGATGAGGAGAATGCCGGACCCGATCGAAATCCAGACTGCAGTAGGGTATCGAGGTGCTTCCTGTTGGCGGACGATGAAAGAACCCGCTATGCCTCCAGCACCATTCATTGCGGTCACCGATGCGGCAGTGAACACTCTCTTCCATTGCCCAGTCAGATTCGTCTGTGCGTAGGTACTCACAGCCGCCCAATTCGAGACATATGCACCCGTGGCCAGGAACGTGCCAATATATCGTGCTGCCAACGAGTCTGCGAAGCCCGTCATGCAGAATCCCACGATCACGCATAGACTGTTGAATATGATGACGGGACCTCGAAGGCTATACTTGTCGCCCACGACTGAGGAGATGATAACCGGAACGACCGACCAGTAATAAGGCGGCGCTGAGAGAAGTATCGATCCATTCTCATCAAAGCCCATGCCTGTTTGTCAAGCCGTCAGCAGCTTCCATTGACTGTGCTGCTTCGAATACTCACCGTTCAAGATGATGGGCAAGAAGTAGTTCAAGCTGGTCGATACAATATTGACGGCGAAGAACATGCATGCATAGCCATAGATCTTGATGTCTTTTGCGTGCAAGAGCACCTTTCCCCATGTAAAAGGATCAGCTTCGACATCGTTGCGGTCGAAGCGAATTCGCGATACAGCCAGCTGCTGCTCTTCTTTTGTGAGGAAGGAGCAGGTCTTGTGTGCGCTCTCCGGGAAATCAACCATCCAGAAATACGTCACGATGCCGATGATTACCGTGATCAAGCCCTGGACCAGAAACATGTATTGCCAGCCGGCCAGGCCGCCCTTACCGTTGAGGTGGTTCAATGCCCAGTTCATGATTGATCCTGTTGCCAATATCGTGACCTGCCCGCTTTGGAGGAACGCGAACCTCGTCTGTGTTTCTGAACGCCGATACCAGGCGGAGATGAGACAGGTCAAGCCCGGGTAGATACCAGACATGCACATTCCGAGCAGCACCTGGAATCCCAAATTAGCGGCAGTCAGTGAAGTCGTCGTGGAGGCAATGCGTGACTTGCCCGTAAGGCGATCATCTCCCGCCACGAGTGGATGAAGGCCGTGGACATGGTGACGATGCCGAAGGCACATGTGATGACGGCAAACCATATGTGTGGCCCAAACTTCCGCACAGCAATGGTGGATGGAAGTTGAAAGGCGATACTCGACACGGTGAAGATGAAGATGCTCACGCTGTAGCGATTGCCGTACAGACCGAGATCATCGCGCATGGAGGTGACGCTGGCTGCGCTGATGATTCCGCTGTCGAGCAGATTCAGCGAGCACAGGACTGCCGCGATGGAGCACAGTCGAAGGTCGATCTTGCGCCGGAGACGCCGTTCCAAGATGGCGTCGACATCAGAGCACATCTCTTCGGGACTGTCCAATGTCTCGTATTCTTGTTCTTCTTCGCGGGGAGGCTTCGGCGTGCGGTTCGCGTCTTGTCGTCTTCGATGATCCGCCATGGCCTCGGTGATGGGCATACCGAGGCGCTATTATTGGAAGATGCGCACGTGCGACTGCTGCAATTGTTGTGCTTGAGCGTCGCAATGGCCGATACGCGTGTGACAGAGCATGTCGTTGTCATCACCCACTACATCTGCAGGCGGATTAGCCGCGACCCATCGCACCCTGCTAGTCTAACTAATTGGGGCTATTTAACGGCGCAGGAAAGCCAGCTAAATAGCCACACCACGCACCCATGTGGCTTCACACGTCCGCGACCTGGTGGATTCCAGTCGACTAAGCAGCTCATTTGGGGGCGTTTAGTCCGAATTAAGGTCGTGGGGCGAGGGCAGTATAAGAGTTGCACAGGGAAGACTGCAGTGTCACGGGCCTCAGGGCACTAAGTATCTGTCCACGGGAACGATGCAGGGCAACAGCACCGCCAATACGAACGGCGTGCCACCAGCACCTATCGAAGCGACATTTCTGATCGTGGGCGCTGGCCCGGCAGGAGCTTCCCTCGCCTGCTTTCTTGCTTCACACGGCCTGCGCGGCGTGCTCGTGGCAGCCGCGCCTGGCACTGCGAAGGAGCCGAGAGCACACATCACCAATGCCGCCGCGCTCGAGTGTCTCCGCGACGTCGGCCTGGAGGAGGAAGCGCTCAAGAATGCCACGCCGTCAGAATGCATGCAGCACACGCGCTGGTGCCGCTCCATGGCGGGCGAGGTAGGTAATGTAGTCGCGTCAATTGACCAGCAAGCCTCTGACCACCTCCTCCAGGAATTCGCCAGAATCTACTCGTGGGGCAATCAGCCAGACCGGAAGGGCGAATACGACGCAGCGAGCCCGTGTCGGCATGTAGACATCCCGCAGACGGTGCTGGAGCCTATCCTCGTGAAGCACGCCTCGCACAACAACATCAGCGTCAGGTTTGACACCACCTTCGTGGCCTACGAACGGCACTCCGCCCGCGGGCCCATCACATCCACCGTCAAAGACAATCTCACGGGCCAGACGTACCGGATTCGCACCAAATATCTGTTCGGTTGCGATGGAGCAAGATCCCAGGTCATGAGACAGCTGGATCTCCCCTTGATCAAGGCTCCGGGCCAAGGTCTCGCGCTCAACATTCTCGCAGAGGTGGACTTGTCGCAGCAAGTCAAGACTCGCACTGGCAATCTGCACGTCATCTACACCCCCGAGATTGAACATCCCCCGTGGGGCTGGAGTTGCATCAACAGAATGGTGCGGCCATGGCACGAGTGGATGTTCATCATCCTGCCTGAGCCTGGTTTCGAGAATTTCAAAGTGCTCCCCACCACCGCAGAGTACGAGAAACGGATTCGGGAGTTCATTGGCGATGACAGCATTCCCCTCAAGATCTTGGACGCATCTGTGAGACTCGTGACTGACGATCGTGCACGTGTAGAGCCGTGAGCTAATTGACCACAGAAATGGTATATCAATGAAATTGTGGCAGAGCGCTACAGTGATGGCAACATCTTTTGCCTCGGTGGTAAGCAATACGCCTCGTCATCTGCAAGGGCCATAGCTGACCGTCTCCAGACGCGGTGCACAGGCATCCTCCTTTCAACGGACTGTACGTTCCAATGCTTGCACTGCATTGTTTCAGCTGTACTGATCGAGTGTCGCAGTGGAAGCAATACTTGTGTCCAAGACGCATTCAACTTGGCATGGAAGGTTGCGCTGGTCGAGAAGGGCGCTGCAGAGCCGAGTCTCCTCGACACATTCAGTCCTGAACGCCAACCTATAGGTGCGGGTATCATCAGACGCGCAAACCAAGGTCTGAGAGACCACCACGCCGTGTGGGAAGCGCTTGGGGTGCTGCCCAAGGATGTCGAGGAGCGAATACGACAACATGAAGAACTCAAAGCACCCACGCCAGAGGGACGGGCGAGACGAAAACGACTCCGGGGAGCCATCGACCACACTGCGCACGAATTCGGAGGCATCGGTATCGAAATGAATCAACTATATCAATCTGATGCCGTTTACACCGTCGACGAGAAAGAGCCTCCCCGACCTTTCCCGAAGGACGAGGTTCTCCAGTATGGCATCTCGACCTATCCTGGTTCAAGGCTACCCCATGCCTGGCTGAACAAGCGATGTCCCGTCAATCCCGTCAGTACCATTGACCTTGCTGGGCATGGCAGGTTTTGTGTCCTTACTGGCGTTGGCGGCGACGCGTGGAAGGTAGCAGCATCCGAGGCCGGACAGCAACTCGGTCTCGAGATTAATGCGTACTCAATTGGCTGGTGTCAAGATTATGAAGATGTCTACGGAGACTGGGAGCGGAAGCGGGAGATCGAAGAGGATGGATGTCTATTGCTGCGCCCGGACCGGGTGGTAGCGTGGAGGAGCATGCAAGCACAAGCACAAAGCGATGCTGCTGCCGCACTGATCAAGGTTCTGAAAGCCATCCTGGGCAAAACATGATGAGGATTCGATGCGCATTGTTATGATGTACAGCAATCTGTGAGCTCTATCGTGTTGATACACATATACAAACATTGTACAAACCGTGGAATTTGTCACCACTGTCGTTGTCCCACTTGCCACATTCGGCCTAGTCTAACCGTTGTGCAGTGCCCTTCGGCAGAAAGCGGCGCGCAAGGTCGGCGGTCACTTTCGCCTGCTGCGATACGCGGGCCACCGAGTCGCCAGAGACTCTTTCTGCACTCGTCAGTCATCATGGTCAAGGAATAGCTCCAATGCTGTCGAGGGTGCCACTGTCCCGATGGATAAGTAGACCTTTCCTACCCTCTTTATCCACCCGTCCCTCCATTCTACCGTCAATAGCAGAAACCAGCTCGTCCATCGTCACCCCGGGCCATTCTGTTACTCCCGTCCTCTCAGTGCGCAGGCTCACCATGGCCGCTACTGACAGCAAGCAAAATGGCCATGCCAATGGCGTCAATGGCTTCCCCAGCAATCACTGGGACACGACCACTCCCATTTCAGCATTCGATTTCAGAAGTGAGATCTACGCAGCCATGCCAACATGTTCGCACTAACACGAGCAAGGCGACACCATCACCACACCCAACAGTCGCATGCTCGAGGCCATCGCGGCCACGACCCTCGCCGACGATGTATTCCAAGAAGACCCCACCACGAACGAGCTCGAGGCTCTCATCACAAGGTTGACAGGAAAAGAGGCCGCGCTGTTCGTCCTCTCGGGCACAATGGGCAACCAGGTGGCTATTCGCACACATTTGCAGGGACCACCGCACAGCGTCGTGGCGGACCATCGAGCGCACATTGTCGAATGGGAAGCCGGTGGCGTGGCTTCCCTCTCCGGTGCCATGTGCAAAGGAGTGATACCAAGCAATGGGAAATACTTGACGTTGGAAGACGTGCAGAAGGCAGCGGACTTGAGGGATGATATACATGGCTGCCCAACCAAATTGATCAGCTTGGAGAATACGCTTGGAGGCGTCATCTACCCGCTCGACGAAATTCGCCGCATCAGTACCTGGGCGCGCGAGCACAAAATCATCATGCACCTGGATGGCGCAAGGCTGTGGGAAGCAGTCGCCGCTGGGTCGGGCAGTCTCCTAGACTACTGTGCATGCTTCGACAGCGTGAGCTTGTGTTTCTCCAAGGGCCTCGGAGCGCCCGTGGGAAGCATAATTGTGGGCACGAAGGCCTTCCGGGAACGAGCTCGCTGGATCCGAAAGATGATCGGTGGCGGCATTCGACAAGCCGGTGTGCTTACTGCCGCCGCACGCGTCGCAGTGGAAGATACTTTCCTCGGCGGCAAACTGCAAGTCTGTCACGAACGGGCACGGCAGATCGCAGCCTTGTGGAAGAGCTACGGCGGGAAGACGAGCCATCCCGTGGAAACGAACATGGTCTGGCTCGACGTCGGGGCCGCGGGCCTGCCAGTCGACAAATTTATCGAGCTGGGCCAGAAGGCCGGACTGCGCTTGCTCGGAGGACGTCTGGTCGTTCATCACCAGATCGGCGAAGCCGCCATTGAACGACTCGACCATCTCTTCCAAGCCGTTTTCCAAGGCAAAGAGTTGCATGGCGTGGTGGAGTTCTCGGCATCGAGTTTGAAATCCGCGGTGAGATTTGAAGCATTCTATCAGCCTGGTCGATGAGTTTGAATACTTATCTGTCGTCACCTGATGATGCACGTCCGACGAATCACAACAATGCTGATTGACATTCTAGATTGACCCCGAAAGGGAAGGCCACGGTCATTCCTACGGGTGATGAGTTCCACTGCGTACCTGTTGGGCACGTTCCTCTCAAGTCGTCCCAGCCGACATCGATCCTGCGCGAGGTGGCGATCCGAGAACCCCTCCAGACGAGGGAACCCGATCGCATGCGTGTCTTTGCGTTGATGAGCAGAGAAACAGTATTCTGCTGCTACTGCTACTGATACTTGGACCTGAAGACCCACGGCACGAATGGTGGCCAGGTAACACCGTTGAGAAGCACTGACAAAGCTACAGCTGCGCCACGGACGCAGATTCGACATGCCATGAGGAGGTATTTAGGAGGATGTATAGAGGTAGACTGGTCGAGAAATGAACAAGAGGCAATCATGGTCACCGGGGTATCTCATATCTGACATTTGCTATGGTGTCACATTTCCATCTTGCTCTTGGTTTGCCTCGCTACGAACTTCTTCACTCCCAGCCATGCATCGCTCTTGGTATCGACCCCACCGAGTTCACTTCCGACTTCGAACACCGTCGTCACGCCGTCCAATCCGCCCACTGCGGCATGTCTGCCTTGGTTCTTCTCCCATGCAAGCCTATTCAAACTTTTCAACGCGTAAATGTCCTTCTCCTGATGACTGGGTTTCGCACCAGCTACCGGAACTTCGGAGCTGGCATTAATATCGTAAATGTCAAATCGCCCACGTCCATCGACGCAGCCAAATATGCCAGGTTTCGTGGGCGACCATTTAACATCGTAGACGCTGTCTTCGCGCTGAATCTCCAGCAGTGGCTTCACAATCTCCGTGTTGCCGGAGATTGTGCTGGAGGTGGTTGATGGTGGTCTTGCGCGCCAAACCTTTACGCTCCAATCCAGACCGCAACTGACAAACAAATCCCCCAAGTCAATCTTGCCCCGCGCAGGGTGAAAGTCAATGCCAGTGACTGGCGCTTCGTGTCCACGATAGCTCGTGCGAGCGTCCACGCCACATTTGGCGCCCGCCCGATCGTATCGGTGGACTGGAAAGATGGAACCTTGCTCTGTTCCTGCGAGAAAATACGTGGGATCGGATGCCGGAAATGATATGCAGGTGGGGGCTATGTCGTCCGTCTTGTATGCCGAGGGATTCGGAGCATGCAGTTCGAGGTATTCTTGGGGTTGCGTGAGGATGTCTGTAGACCACGCACACACCACCCCATCTGTACTGACGGACACCACTGAGCTGGCATTCTGTGTGCCGACGGTGGCTAGACTGTATATGGGATGAGCATGCCCAGTTCTGCCTCCAGTGAGTGGTGTCTTCTGGACCGGTTCGCCAGTTCGTTGATTGCGGGCTCGCGTGTCCCACAAACACAATTGTCCGCTATATGTGCCACCCAGAATCAGCGAGGGGTGGAAGGGGTGAAACTGGCATGAAAGTAGATCAGATGTAGCATGCAAGCTGTACTCTGGCCGGCCTTTGAGATGCAGGTTCCAGACATTCAGAAGGCCGGGCGGGGTGTGTGGTGAGGACTGCGATTTGGTATATGCAGTACACAGCAGTTCCGGGAACTTGGGGCTGAAATCAATGTCGCTGATCATACGTTTTCTCCCCATCTCGGGCTGCAGATCGAAAGATGCCACTTCCTTCACTCTTCTGCCCCTTCGGCCCACGTACTCGTCCCCGTCATCGTCTGCCCCTCTCGCATGAGCAGCATAGTCGGCCAACACATCATATTCTTCATCCAGAGCCCGCTCAATCACTTTACTGCTGCGTTCCACGAAGTCCAGAAAATCATTGCTGCTCGTCACCGCGCTCAACTCTTCTGGAGCCAGCGATCGGGCGGGAAAGCGTTCTCTATCGGGAACCACGGGTTCGTGCACATGCAGCGACCTCAGTTCCTCTTCGATCTCCTGACGCAGGCGCTGGCGAATCTCCTCTTCCTGCAGCTCCCGAGCCCGCGGACTCAGATTCCTGCGACGCCGTGATGGACTGGTGGACCTTGCATCTGGACCACTACCTTCCGCAGAGCTCTCGCCACCGCTTTGCTGCCAAGCGTCTGCTGTCTGTACGCCTTTACTGTAGGTGATGTATTCAGGTTTTGATTCGACGGGGATTTCGAACACCGTAGTCAGGGCGGCAAACGATAGCGTCTGAGGCTCGCCAAAGTCATCGAAAGATCGAGGCGGCGGTGTTTGACCGTCCTCGGAGTGATGCGATGTGGTATTGGAGCGAAGCTTGGATGTAGGAGTGGCCGGCGTGGCAGAGGAGGGTCGATCGACGAGCGAGGAAATTAGCGATTCAATGTCCTCGCGCTTGGTCACCGACGAGCGTTGTGGCGATGGAGCAACGAAGGTGTCTACAGCGTCTAAACTCTGCCGGTTGGTCGACAGGTCTCGTTGTCGCAGCTCGCGTTGGCGCTTCAGCTCCGCGAGTTTGGCCTTCTTGGCCAGAATCTCTTCCTTGCGCTGCTGCATCGACGATGATGACGAGGACATGGTGGCGGTGGTGACGGCAGCTCAACGAGCATGGCCGGCGGTGTATTGGGTGCGGCGTGGAGCGGCGGTCGGGCGAGCAGGTCCAGTCGTGTTTGGTGTTGACGTGCCGTTTGCCAATCGCGGGAGCTCGGAGCATGGTTTCCTTCTTTCCCGTCCAATGCTGGCTGCACCTGCCATCCACCACCACCACGACCACCACGACCTCCGCCGCCTCCTCGTCCAGCTCCGCTCGCGTGCGCACCGCTCTGTCATCGAGATAAGCGCAGCCCCGTCACTCTTCGCGCCCGCAATTCGCGCACAATGGCCTCCACGGGGGTGAATGTGAGCTTCGTCCCAACGTTTCGACCCGGTGAAGACGCTGCGACGAGCAAGAGCATAACTGACTGAGGATCGCCGCAGGTCCTTCGCTGGGGCGCACTGGTCTTTGGCGTCTTTTACGGCTTCTCACACCAGCAAGCCATCCACTCAAAAGACAAGGCCAACGCTCAAAAGGCAGAATACGATCGCAAGGCCAATTTGATACAACAAGCCAAGGCGAAATTCGCGGAGCAGAACTCGCCACGGACTGGCGATGGCGGTGCGTGTCTCAGCAGTCGAATATCTGGCCGAAGATTCCACTGACATACTTTGCCCCCAGTCATAACGAACCCAGAGGATCCCAAATTCGATCTAGAAGCATACCTGCAAAAGGTCTCCAAGGAGAGTCCATGAACACGAGAGCACGTAACGCACACATGAAAGACGGAGCGAAGCAAAGGCAACAGCCGAGTCGAAGCACGCGCCGGCGCCTGGGCGGACGAAGCCATAGACAACCTGCTGATTGTATATACCCTGTACAACATTCAATCAACGCCTGCTAGCAGCCCTGCTGGTTGAAGTTGAAAGTTTAAAAGCGGCACTGACAGGCGTAGGACACGAGTGGTGAACATCCATTGGCTTCCAGCTATGAGGGCGCTCGTGCGGATTGACTGGTTTCCCCGTTCTGCTAAGAATCAATTTACATTGGCCTCTCGCAGACATGGAGAGCTATTCTCAAGCTAGTTTCATTACAGGATCACACCTACCGAGGTTCTGAATGGCTCAAGCCGAGTGTATGATTTTCACTGCAGAAAGGACCACCGCGACCCAACCACTATGATCGGTATCGGAATATCTCAAAACTCTTGCAGCGGCCTCGCCCATCTGGACCAAATCGCACAACAGTAGGACGAGGGTGCTGGGAAGAGCAATGCGCCTTGAGACTCTCCATTCTCGATTAATACGGCGAAAGCATAGTACGCATCCAATCTTTGCAGTGCTGCTACGATGCAGCGCCCGCGAAGTTCTTTTTACGGGTTCGCTGTCTGGACGTGGCCAACTGCACGAGTTTCGAACTTTTTTCTTGAATCGAGACAAGGGAAGCTAGCTCTCGCAACAATTCGAGCCCGATCGATCCAGCGCGCAACCCTTCTTTTTCCCGTAACGCTGCAGCTCTCAAGCGTGGGGACTCTCCTGTGGAGATGACTGTCATTGAGAGAGGAAGGGGGTTTGACATGGTATACGAGACAAAGCGGCACTACCCGGCGCTACCGGCCATGTACATAAACACTCTCTCTGTCGCTACGTAGCCCTCTATCAATCAACATACCATCAACCTCTCTTGCTGAGAGGGATATCTTTGGGGTCACCCGCATCACTGCATCGTTCGGCCGAACGCTCTTCGTGGCCGGTCGAATTCGCGTCGACCTGAGGAAGCTTCGAAAGAAATTGCGCGGTGATAACTGGAGTTCCCTATCTATCTTGACATGCGATGCACGATGGTTGTCTCGGCCACGTACTGAGCCCGTTCGCTCTACGTAATGCTTGTCTCAAGACCTGTAACAGCCTCTGACCCCAAAGCGTCCCGGTGCGCTCGGAAGCGCCGCGGGTGGCTCTACTAGCGCCTCATTTCGTTCTCGACCTGTGCAACCGCACTCTTCTGACCCGCAACCAACAAAATGCCATTTGCCATCCACCGTGCATCCTCGTCTTCTCGCCTGGACGGCATCGGTGCAACTTCCCCGTTGCCTCCACTCAAACACGCTATCCTGCCGCCACTTGCCAGCTTTGCTCCAGCACGGCAACGCCACGAGTCCGTGTCACTTCGTGCCCGTCTTGCACTGGGACCATTGCATTATGTGATGGCGTCGCAGACGCAACTCGTCGCTTTTGTCTGCAGAGCTGATCCCCTCGCAGTCACATCATTACCAATTGTTTTGGGGTGAAGCAATGCTTCCTCTTGCATGTGTTCCCTACCTAATCTCCCTTTCAGCTCTGTCTTCGCCTTCATTGTCTGCTTGCTCACGTCTCTTCGCCACCTGAACTTGGCCCGGAAAATGACACGACGTCTCACAGCACAACTTCCGCTGTAGCATATTGAGGTCGCAAGCGCAACTTCTTGAATGACAGGGGTCGGCAGCCTGCAATACGCCGAAGGATCAGCGGGATCGGTTCATCTTTGGTGGGCGACCACGCGACTGTCAGTCTGAACATATAACCTTTCTGTCGATGAAGGTTGACCAATACTGGAGTCGTTAACATTACGAGCTGCCTGCTATCGCACAACATGAGTACTACAAAGATGCGCGTCGATCGTAGGCCACATCCAGACCTTCCGTGGGACCCGGATACCGTCTACAAACATAAATACGCCTCGTCGCGTTCGAGTTGGCGGCCGTCCTGGATGACGCGATCGTCTACCAGCAGTAATTCTCGAAGTTCCAGCGCAAGCACATCCCGAAGCGACAGTGTTGCATCGCGGCCTGCTTCCGCGACGAACGTATATCAATTACCGAATGCCTATGATGGCCAAGCAAAGGAGCCAGATGGCGCACCAACTGGCGAGAGCCCAATCGTTCCCGAAATGCGGTTTGAATTCATGGACGAGACCTTCGACTTCCCGCTGCCAGTCGCGAAAACCTTTCCAGGACCACGGCGTACAAGTAGCATGGGATGGAGCGCAAAGAGCACCGAACCTGATCTGTCGGAATGCGACAGTCGTGGAAGACATATTCCACCCTCCAGCCATACAGGATCACATCCAAGCGCCGGGCGAGGATCAATAGCATCGAGGACTCCCACGGATACCAGCCGTGGCCCGGTCGCCTCTGCAAAGCGTGCTGAGATCGAGATGGCATCAGAAGAGCATTTTGGCTACTGGAATGCGTCCTTTGCGGTCCGAATCCCGCCCGCAGCTGCCCTCTGCGGCAGCTTTCTACTTTGTGTTCGGCTTTGGCAGCATGACGTTGCAGGCCATGGCATTTCCCTTGATGCTGAAGTGGCGAAGATATCTGATGCGTTGGCTAAAGCCAGTCGTCCGGCTCAGCTCCTTGGTCAGTTACAGTCACTGAGTACCGCTTCAGCGATTGTCATGCTCAAGACGAGTTTGGAAGCTGCTCAAACTCCAGGGATCCCGTTGAAGGTGGCCGAAAAATTGCTCAAAATGAAGACGGAGACAGCAAAGAAAGGCCGACGCCTTTGGCCTGCCATAGTAAAACAGCTCAAGAAAATGCCTCAGGATCGGCTCGTTCTCTTGATGTTCTTAGTGAGCATCGCGCGCAGACTAAAACGCGCAGGAGTGACGATCGATGGCAACGAGCCTGCGGGTTTTCTGCTCCAGAACATATGGCCTATGGGCGTGGTGGTACCCGACCTTTCACGGCTGTTGGTGGATCACTTCGATGAGATTCCCGGTGAATTCCCCACCACACTTACAGCCATCAATTGTCGCCTCGCGACGGGCAAGCGGCACAATCTGCTGACGGCGATGCAGCATCAAGCACAATTATCTGCCGAGACAGCGTTGGCGACGGGGAGGCATTAGCAGCTGACATTGCGCTGAGTGGAATGAAAGTGTTGGAGGTCGCAAAGCGAGATACAGTAGTTCGTCTAAATTGCACCGCCACCACCGCCACATTCAATGACGTTGACGCGTGCACGCTTCTGTTAACTTGAACTTTCCGCGCAACATCCACTCACAAACAACACATCCCTCCCGCCATGGCTTCGCGCCGACCCAAGAAAGTCGACATCGATGTCCCAATTTCAGCTCTGCACTCCGATACCGTAAAGCAGACCGCCGATACGCTGCATTCGGTGCGAGGCTCGCCGTTTCTGCCCACTGTCCTCGAAGCCACCCTACTCACCCTCTATCCCGCAACTCTGATATTGGGATCGCTCTTCAGCACATTTCAGCCCGCGAGTCGGAACGCCACGTACCTCGCTAGCACGCAGTCCTACGACCCTCGAGACGCGCCGAGCTATTTCGCGAAAAAGAGCAATGTCTTCAACGTGTATTTCGTGAAGATTGGCTGGTTCTGGACCACTCTGGCTTTCTTCCTCCTCATCCTCACCCATTCGTCACACGGGCCTCCCTTTCGTCTGCAGATCACCAAGCGGAGGCTGCAAGCAATCGCGCGCTATGCCGCCATCACGACCATCTGGGTATTTGTGACGCAGTGGTTCTTCGGGCCTGGAATCGTCGACCGCAGCTTCAGATGGACGGGTGGAAAATGTGAGCGAATATTGGCCACAGATCTGGCAGAAAAGGTGGAACAAGGTGATGCAAAGGAAGTCTTTTCACACGCCGCTTGTAAGGCAATCGGTGGGCAGTGGCGCGGAGGGCACGACATCAGCGGGCATGTGTTCCTACTCATCCTGGGAAGTGCCATGCTATGGCTGGAGTTGCTCCCGGCCGTCTTGACCCATGAAGGCCTGCGGGAGAAGAGACGCATCCGCACCCCAGACGGACTCGTGCGGAACGCTTCGCTCGAGATTGATGCACCATCAACCCCGGGGAGTACTGAGCGGCAGGAGCTGGGGTTCGGTATCAAGACAGCATTGTCGGTGGCTGGCCTGAGTTGGTGGATGCTGCTCATGACTGCGGCTTATTTCCACACGTGGTTCGAGAAGGTGACCGGTCTGCTAGTTGCATTCAGTGCCATCTACGCCGTTTATTTTCTTCCTCGAGGGGTGCCTGCAATTCGCCAAGTATTGGGTTTGCCGGGCATATGAATAGTGCGGCCTCGGACACAGAACATTGCGTTGACCAGTCTTGCATATATTGTAGCAGACTTGACAAACAAGACCACTGCAATTTGTGAAATAACTGCTTTTCGGATGTCGGCCAGGTCTGAGCATGTGTCTTGTACAGAACTGGCGCTTTGCTATCGCATTGAGACAATCCTAGTGACTGGCGACCAGAACATTCTAGTGGCGCTACAGATGCTTTCGAGCTCATCGAGTTTGCTCATGTTGCTGCTGAGCAGGCGTAGCGCCGAGAACCCAGCCCAGGCCTGATGCAAGACCGCCGCTGACGACGTTGGCGACCATGTCTCTCTTCCTGACCCGCTCTTGTCCACTAGCATCGCTGTCAAAACTATGTGCGCTCTCCTCCATGGATCTCCCATATTCTGCGCTACTCCTTGCTGCTGCGGTGTCCCGCAAGGGAAAAGCATTCTTGCTGAAAGCCTTTGCCGCATTGCGTGTCAGGTCAAACATGCTGAGTGGACTTTCGTCATTGCCCCTGCCGCTTGCACCGCCCATCCGACCCATCTCCCGCCTCTTCTGATTCAGGACGAGCTCGGGTTGCTCGTTGCCAAAGGCAAACGTCCCCGGGAGGGAGCCACCGGAAAGGCGCTTGTCAGCGCGATCGTCAAACGCTTGCTCGGCATCCTGTTGTGAGAGCTGGAGGGAAGTCATCTCCTCCTCGCACCGACGCCATGCGGCCAAAATCTCCGTCAGTGCCGATGTAGGCGCCAGAAGAAGAGCGAGAGACAGGAGCTCTGTGCGCTGCTCTAGACGTCTGAGTGTGGGTGGAGTGGATGCGGTAGGGCGATAGCGGCCGGCAAGGAAGGCCGCACGCCACGAGATGTCATCATCATCAATACTATTGTGCGCACGACTTGATCGCTGCCGCTTATGTATCTTGCGGGAATTCTGCGGAGCCTCGATATCGGCGCCAGATGGTGTGAGCCTGTTCACCACGTAAGAATAGGCGGTCTCGAAATCGTCTTCTCGAAGCGACGCTTCAACCTGTACACATGATTAGCGCATTCTCACTCCGCTGGCTCAAAGGACACCTACTGCCATGAATGTGACGCGCCGTTCAGCATCCTTTCTCCTCTTGTCAATTGACTCAGAATGTGATCCGCCAGATATTTGTTCATCACTTTCATCGCTTAACCCGGACGAGATCAGATTGCGAGCGATATCAATGAGGTCGTCAAGTTTGGTGTAACTCCGAGGATTCTGTTCCAGAACTTTGGAAATAAGCGAGATGGGGTCCTGGCTGACACGAATGTTGACCGGCTGAAAAGGCACCCCATGCTGCAGCGTTAACGAATAGAATGAAAGGGCATGTGTTGCTGCAAGCAGTGCTGTAGCTTGCCGAAACTTTGTACTGTCTGGAAAATGAGGCCGAAAGGCAGCGATGCTGAAGCGTGTCAGAGCACACAAACATTGAGCTCCGTGGATTGAGGCAACTTACATTTCGTTTGCCTTTTTCATGGCGCCACGCTGACGGTTGCCATTGCTTGCGCTGTCGTATACTTCCATTGCTTTGTCCAAAACGGTTTGCTCAGATCGGTCTTTCGAGATAGCTGCCCCAGAGTCGCGTGACAGGTACAAACGAGTCGCAAGAGCATAGCCTATGGAGGTGGGGTGTCAGTATTGTGATCTTCGATGGGATTCTTCTTCTCGTCTGAGATGGCGAATGGGAACGCGGAACCATGCTCCTGTGATGCCGCAATACTGTTGACGTTCTCTGCGGGGTTGATATCTCGCGCTGAGGGAGATGTAAGTCGACAGGGCCAAGATGCGTGTTTTGATGAACATTAAAGGACGCAATGAAAGCCGGCGGGGCGTGAGCGGCATTTGCGAGCACTTACAACTAGCTTCCGTGAACATCTTGAGCATTTCCTCTTCGAAATCGCCCTTGCTAACCTTACCAAGCACGCCTGCTCCATTTTCGGGCTCAGCTGCATCGGCTTCGATTCCCCAGTTCCATAACCACATGAGCTTGGCACGCTCTGAACTCCACTGAGCTTCATCTTTACGCACACCTGTCCTCGAGAGCGCACGCAAAATCTTTCGAAGCACGTCGAGCTGCTCTTGTCCAGTGGCGTAAAAGTGCAGCTTGGCCACGTTGATCAACGAGAGAGGGTAGCCAAGCCCCGAAAATTGATAGGCACTGTACACCATCATTTGCAATAACATATACGTCTCCATTCGAGGAGTGGTCAGTGGATGCTCGGGCTTCAGGAGGGCAGCAGGTAGCAGATCTGCAACCGTTTGCGAAGCATCCAGCCTGGTGGCATGACGTTCGATTTTAGGCAATGCGTCTACGCTGGTTGCAAGGTCTGGAGGAGGGATGAAATCGAGGAGCTCGGCCAATCGAGCGAGGATGGAGTGGGCGTGCTTGACGGTCTCATCGGTATCTGCTTGAGCGACGTAGCAGCTTGCAAAGGCCGCTTGAGCATATTGCAGATCAAGCTTTTTCTGAAGGGTTTCGTCCAAGTACCCGATACTTTTGTGCTCGATGCCGCCCAGGTCAATGTCGTCGGGACCGTCCCATCCATCGATGGCGCGTGCAACGAGGCCGAGGTCGGTCGAGGCGCGGCTCACGATCCAGGCGAAGAAATGTTCCCAATCGTGCCCGGTTTCTTGATCAGCTGCCGTAATGCCGTCAATGGAGATCTTTCGAACGCCTCTCGTCGCTGCTGCGACACCGCCATCGCCGGACTCGCTCTCGCCTTGTCCATGACTGAGCTTTCTACGTTTGCGATCGGTATGCCCATACATCCATGGGCCCACTACACTCTTGATGTCGCGTGATATGTTGTCCTTGGCCTCGCCTTGCTCCTCCGCGCTCCTTTTCAGCAGTAAATCAACGCCCTGCCGCCCACGAATCTGCTCGAAATCGCGGAGTGGGATAGCCAGGGTGTCATCTTCGGGGTAGTAATTCACGGCCAGACGGAGCAATGGCAAGCATACGCTAATGTACCATGTGCGAATGAAGTCGTTGCGGTCGAGAAAGGGCTCGACCAGAGCGGGCACCAGGTGCAGCAGGCCCGTCTCCTGGTCAATACGATATGCGCGATGGCAGACGAACCGGGTCAGCAGATCTTCCGGAGCATGCGGCGGGAAGGAGGGAGCCTTGATGTCCAAGATGCGTAGCCTCTTCACTCTTCTTTGCGCCTCGTCGTTGCTCAGATCGCACACCGGCGCGATGTTGACTTCGACATCCTCGCGGTCGACGTCCAGGTAGAGGCGCGATGCCACCTCGCCCACGTAGCCGGTGTACTCGCGCGGGTCGACGGCCTCGGGGAGAAAGGTCAGGACGATGCGCAGCACCAGCTCCGGATCGAGGGCGTCCAGGCGGGTGGGGGTGAAGGAGTGCAGCGCCTTGATGTTGGACTCGGAGGCTAGATGGACGGCCAGCAGCACGCACTGCGCCTGCGTCAGCGCCTGCACAGCGTCGGCCATCGCAAGCGGGCAGTGAGGCGCATGGGCGTGTTGTGCGAGCAATGTGAACAAAAGTTGTGTACGACCAAGCGCGTGTTGGCCTTGCCGCTTGGTGGTGACGTCGGACACCTTTCCTTCACATGTTTCCACCAAAGCTTGTTTGAACGTACAAAGTACATGACCTTCCAGCAACGAGACATGACACACGCAACTACAGTTCCGCCTATCCCCTTGAAGGTATTGCCGCTGGCTCGATGAACACGCTGAGCATGGCGATTCAGTTGACTGCCGAGATCACCAAGAGAAATGCGCAGCGAAGAACATCACCACGTGCGTCAGAACATGTTGAAAGAAGCTCAGTAACCGGTGTGGATATCCCTCGAATCTCGCTACATAGTGCTACGAAGGGTTTGGGCTATCCCCACCCTCGCCGTCCCCAATTCAGATCATAAACAAGAACAAACTGCCACAGACCGCACCACGCCTGCCTCGTGTAGTCCAACCTCCGTTTACTGCTGCTTGGCGTCTGGCGGGCTGGCTGGGGCAGCATCTGCGGGCTTTTGAGCGTCGACGGGGTTCGGACTGTCTGGCGTCTTTCCTCCACCAGACGCTTGACTTCCAGCAGGTCCGCCTGCGCCCTGGCTGCCTGAGCCGAGACTTTGCAGGAGGCTCTGGAGCGAGCCAGATGTCGAAGGTGAACCCGAGCTTGCGCCTCCGCCCAAGCTGCCGGGTAACAATCCACCTTGCTGGCCAGTGCCGGAAGACGGTGTCGACGAGTCTTGCTGGGTAGCTGCCTGTCCACTCTGCCCACCCGATCCAAGACTCTGCAGCAATGAACTCGGATCCAATCCAGAAGAGCCGCTCGAGCTGCCCGATGGGCCACTGGAAGAAGGCTGCGAGGCAGCTCCTTGTCCACCCTGCAGACCGGCGAGAAGGCTACTAAGGCCACTGCTCGCGCCAGCACCGGCAACAGAAGAAGCGCTCGAGCTGCCCGATGGGCTATTAAGAGCAGGCTGCGAGGCAGCTCCTTGTCCATTCTGCAGACTAGAAAGAAGTGCTGCAAGGCCACTGCTCGCGCCTGCGCCGGCAACAGAAGAACCGCTCGAGCTGCCCGACGCGCCATTAAGAGCAGGCTGCGAGGCAGCTCCTTGTCCATTCTGCAGACTAGAAAGAAGTGCTGCAAGGCCACTGCTCTGGCCTACGCTGGCAACAGAAGAACCGCTCGAGCTGCCCGACGCGCCATTAAGAGCAGGCAGCGAGGCAGCTCCTTGTCCATTCTGCAGACTAGAAAGAAGTGCTGCAAGGCCACTGTTCTGGCCTACGCTGGCAACAGAAGAACCGCTCGAGCTGCCCGACGCGCCATTAAGAGCAGGCAGCGAGGCAGCTGCTTGTCCATTCTGCAGACTAGAAAGAAGTGCTGCAAGGCCACTGTTCTGGCCTACGCTGGCAACAGAAGAACCGCTCGAGCTGCCCGACGCGCCATTAAGAGCAGGCTGCGAGGCAGCTCCTTGTCCATTCTGCAGACTAGAAAGAAGTGCTGCAAGGCCACTGTTCTGGCCTACGCTGGCAACAGAAGAACCGCTCGAGCTGCCCGACCCGCTATTAAGAGAAGGCGGCGAGGCAGCTCCTTGTCCATTCTGCAGACTAGAAAGAAGTGCTGCAAGGCCACCGCTCTGGCCTGCGCCTGCGCCGGCACCAGAAGCAGCATTCGAGCTGCCCAACGCACCATTGAGAGGAGGCTGCGACGCAGCTCCTTGCCCATTCTGCAGACTAGAAAGAAGTGCTGCAAGGCCACCGCTTTGGCCAGCGCCTGCGCCGGCACCAGAAGCGGCGTTCGAGCTGCCCAACGCGCCATTGGGAGAAGGCTGCGACGCAGCTCCTTGTCCACCTTGCAGACCAGAGAGAGGGCTTCCAAGGTCACTGCCCTGGCCAGTGCCTTGAGAAGTGGCTCCGCCGCTGCCTTGTTGTCCGGAACCGAGGCCTTGCAGGAGCTTGCCCAGGTCCAGATTCGAAGAAGAGCTGGAGGACAACTGCGAAGCGCTTCCGCTGCTGCCCTGGCTGCCAGAGCCAAGACCCTGCAGGAGTCCGCCCACGTTGCTACTTTGAGGAGATGTCGAAGCGCCCTGGCTGCCGGTTCCAAGACTTTGTAAAAGCCCACTCAAGTCGTTGCCAGTAGTGCTCGACGGTCCCTGCGGATTTGCACTTCCTGGGGCAGAAGCAGCGCTCTGCCCGCTCTGCTGGCCTTGGGCGCTGGCCGGAGCGCCCTGGCTGGAGGACAGATCGCCACCGCTGCCCTGCGGGAGCGGTACAGCAGAGGCGAGAGCCACAAGTCCGGCGAAATGAATGGAACGCATAGTCGAAGCTTGGTATGAATCGAAAATTTGCTGAAGGTGAAGTATGCGGGAGACCTGCCAGCAGGCTCTTGATTATGTTTCGTGAGGAGGGAAGGGACGCGGATGCAACTGAGATACTGACAACCAGAGCCGCAGTCAAGGCGGGCAGTGGGCTTTATCAACCCTTCCTCTAGTTGTTTCAACTCGTCTGTACCCCAAGGATTAGTAGACTACGCCATCTTCTCGGCAAATTCTGGACCCTCCGTCGGGAGGGCCTAGTTGAAAGCAATCACAGGGAGGAGAGAACCTCCACTTTTTGGAATGTCTCTGCCAAAGCGTTGCTTGTATGTGGCGTCTGTTTGATAAAGACTGCCGGGTAAGTAGCCATTGTACGTATGCGTCATGAAGAAGACCCGCATCATGTCTCTCATCGTGGTAGACCGTCCACGGAACACGCCTGAAACAGCGTTGTTAGGATGGGTACGCGTGTGAAAACGCCGAGGTCGATCGATGGAGGTAAACTCCGATAGTTGACAAAGTGGTACAGCGATGAGCCGATGTTGTACCGACGGGACCACGAATACTGCAAGCGTGTAGATAGAGTACAACTCGTGGCTCTCCCTCGCCTACGCATTGCGTGAAAGGCTTGCGGCCAAACGCATGCGTGTCAGACCACGCGTGTGAGGACTTGGCATGCTGATGCTGCCCAGAATATAGCTGTACATTCTCTTGGCTGTCTACGCGTCCTGGAAATTAGAATTGCCCTTCGGTGTTGCCGTCTCCCATACTCCTGCTTCCACTGCTGCCGGCTTGAATGGCACCGATGATGCCGTCCAGATACGTTGCGCCAGACCATTTCTGATGCGTGAGCACGTCGCAGCCGGTCTCCTTTTCTCTTCGCTGCACTGTCTCGACGTACGCCTTCATGCCCTCCGTCTTGTATGCCCGGGCGAGTTCGTGCGTAATGGTCGCAGTGCTGTGCAAACCCGCTAATGAGATGAGCTGCAGAACAAAGCCATGCTCGGCCAAGTCCCATATGAAGCTCTTGAGCTGAGCATCTGTAAAGCCATGCGCAGACCAGTTGAAGCTGGGCGAGAGGTTATACACCAACTTTTTGCCAGGCAAGACATCTCGGATCTCCTTGGCAAAGCTTGCTGCTTCTTTGACGTTGGGATCCTTGGTCTCGAGCCACAGCAGATCCGCGTACGGTCCAAATGCGATGGCACGCTTGGTGGCCGCTGCGAGACCAGCTTTGTAGTGGTAGAATCCTTCGCGGGTCCGCGGAACATCCCAGCTGAACAGGACCGGCGAACCTGCGACCGCCGCTGCTGCCTGTCTACGCTTGTGCAACGGCATGTTTCTGTTCCCTCGCGTCTGCTTCAGATACGCCTCTGCATCCTTGCCCGAAGCTTTGATGTGAGCCTCGGCAGCCTCGTCAAAGGTGACCAGTTTGTGCTTCTTCACCCATTCCGCTTCAAACTTGTCTATCTCGGGGCCAGACGCACCTTCCATTTCCATGGTTTGTAGTGTATCTGCGAGAGGCTCGACATCTTCTGTCACGCCGAGGATAAATTCGTGGTCTCTCGTGTCGATAGCAGAAGAAATCAGTTTGCCACTTTCACTGTCAGTGCGAGCGATGACCAAATTTTCGCATCCCATCAGGTCCCATTGGAAGCGTGTCGCGACGAGTCTGTTGATGTGGTCTCCGAAGGGGACTAAGACCTTGCCAGCAAGATGACCGCACTTCTTGCCTCCGTGAAGTTGGTCCTCGAAATGAACTGCCGCCGCGCCATTCTCGGCGAACAGCTTGGCAAGCTTGAGCACAGCGCTCAGTCCACCATGCCCTGTGTCGCCGTCTGCGACGATGGGCCGCAGGTAATCGATGTATGGCTTCTTCTTTCGTTCTTCAGGGCTGAGCTTCATGCGCTCATCGTAGTGTCGTCGGTCATGAAGCTGCTGCGCCTTGAATAGTCGTTGCACCTGGTTCGGGACGGTGTTGTATGGATAGTCGCCAAAGTCTGGGCTGACCTCGTTGGTGGTGGTCAAGACGGATGAGCAGGCCCATCCCGAGACGTAGAGAATCTCTTGGTGCGGGGCTTGTTGTGTCATCTGGATGGGATCGATGGCTCCCATGGTATGCACCGGCTTGCCCTCGGCTGCACGCTCTTCCAGCAGATTGAACAGCTTGCGTGCCGTCAAGCTTGAAGGATAGACCTGCTGCAGGGTGCCTCTCTTGCTGACGACATCTTCAGGCGTGTAGGGCCGCTTGATGCCCTTGTACCGTGGACTGGCCCACCACTTCCTGACCTGCTGGACCTGTTCATCGAAGAGTTGCTGCTCCAGATCCGGCTTCTCTGATTCTCGAGCCAGCTGGAAGGCTTCGGCGGGGTTCGTGCCCGGAAGGGGAGGATTGACGGGCGCCAGCGACGAAGCCATGCGCGCGGCCCCATACGACAGGGCACGCGGAACCGTCGACGACACGGCAGGGCGGCAGAGGAGGGAGCGCTGCGTCCGGAGCGCGCGAGATGCCGTGCGAAACATGGCGACGGGCTGAAGCTCTCGTGTGGGAAAAACACTCTGTGTATCGTTGGAGCTATGAATCCATTGAACCGCCCTTCTGTACGCGGACAAGAGAGAACACCCGTGCTGACCAACACGGACGTCGGACGATGGGCGATGCACGGCCAGGCGCGCGTGTGCCGTGGCAATATGCTGATTTCTCGCGATAGTCGCGCTGATGGCTGTGACGAAGCTCAGCGATATCGGGTCGTCCCCCCGAGCGACTATGGAGGCCTGAACCTTGGTAGAGGCCACTACGTCAATTCCGCGCCGACTTATTGTTTACTCGCTGTTTATTCACTATAATAACTACTATTGTTACCGCCGCCGCCGTTACCGTTACCGTTACCGTTACCGTTACCGTTACCGCCGCCGTTGCATTATTATATATAATAATCGCACTTAATAATAGCGCTTATTTGCTATATTATAGCGCTATTTACTACTATAATTATAATGCAGTCTTCTTAGTAGCGCTAGTACTATTACTTTAGCGATAACCTCCTATAAACGGCGTATAGTACTTTTAATACTTACTTAGTAAGCGCGCTAGCGTCTTCTTATATCTTTAATATCGCTAACGACTTATAGTCTACTCGCTACTAATACTACTACTATACTACTAGCTTTATAATATTTAGCTAGCGATACCTTAATATTAACTAAGTTTATAGAAGCTATCTTTAAAATAGAAGATACTATAGTAGCTCTTAAGTAAGTTTATATCTGCCTTACTACGTACTCGTAGTATACTTATCGATTTCTAGTACCTTTACCGCTCTACTAACTCCTTCTAATTCTTTCGCGTACCTTTATAAACCTACTACTATAAACTATACCGACTTCTTATAAGAGTAAGAGGCTTAAGAGCTAATAGCTTAAGAAGCGTCTAAGTTAGACGCTAAAGTATCTAGCTTATACTACGTATACTTAGCGTAAGATAAAAGTACGCTAGACGTATATAAAGGGATTAGTAAGAATTAGTCTCTTAATATTTCTAATAGGTATCGTTAAGAGCGCTTAATATATTACTATAAACTAACCTTTTATAATACTAATTCTTCTACCTTATTAAGAGTAGCGATCTAGTAAGGCCTACTATACTTATACGAGGAGTATTAGTATAGCTAAGTAACTATAGTAGAACTACTAGGTCCGAAGCGCTACTACTAAGCTACGTAGAAGAGTTACTAAACTCTAAAGCTAAGAAAAAAGAAGACGAGGAGATAAACGACGCTAATAATACGTAGGCGAGGCGCGAGCGTCTTAAATAAGAAAACGCTACGCTACGCGAATAGCTCGAACTCTACGCTCTTTAAGTAGAAAATAAACGCTTAACGTAAGAGGTTAGAACGACTATTCTACTAATATACTTAAGTATAATAGTACGTAGCCTAGGCTCGGAGTACTCTAGCGTAGTAAGCGTTACTATAAATACTAAGAATAGTATACGCTACGATAGAGATAAATATATGCTCTACGAGTCTATTAAGCTCCGCTCTTCTAAGCTATTTAAAGGTAAGACTATTAAAGAAGCTTAGAAATACGTTCGCGTATATAAAATAAACTTTATAGCCGCGCCGAGGAAGTTTATAATAGAATACTAGAAAGTAATTACTAGTATTATATTCCTCGTAGGCAAAGTATAAGAAGCCTAGTATAACGAGTACTTTAGTATACTTCTAGTAAGGTATACTTAGGCGTAGTTCTATAAGTTCCTATACGATATTATTAGAGATTAAGCTAACTACTAGCTCCTCGTAACTATTAAATACGAGATAATATACTAAGGCAAAAATTAGAGTATATAATAATTCGTAATAGACCTCGGTAATCTTAAAATATAGCTTAGTAACTATATCGAGGCGTAGCTAGTTCGCTAGCTTCTCGTAAAATTAAAGCTATTACTACGAAGGATATTATTAAGAACTATATTATCCTAGCGAAGTATATCGACCTCGTTACTCTAGCGCGGCGCCTTAAATAAGTAGAAAGGTCGATACTATATAACTTAGGCTTACGCGACTATTATAAGAACGTATTATATTAGTAGTCGAAGCGTAAAAGAGTTAATAGTAACGCGTAAGCCTTAAAAGATAGTTACGAGTCTAACTTAAAGAAGGATAACTCTTCGAATAAGTATAAAAGTAAGAATAAGGAATAGTAATCTAGATATTATAGCTATAACGAGATAGGCTATATTCGTCTAAACTATTTAAATAAGAATAAAGATAGTAATAAGCTAGCGGTCCGTAAGGTAGCTATAAGTAAGTCGAAAAAAGTAAAAGTAACGAAGATATTAATTATATTATATAAGTCTCTACTACTAAAGTAGATAGTATAGAGTACCTACTTATATAATACGTACTAGTAGTACGAGTACGAGAAGAAGTTAAGTCTTAAAAGGGTCGTAAGTTCGCTAAGTTCCTTCTTAATAATACTATAGATATTAATATAGTATTACGAGCTTTCGTACTCTAGTATAAGTTACCCTTCTAGCCGAACGTAGCCTTACTACTAGCTACTACCTTTATAAATAAACTAGGTTATTATTATAGTACGTACTACGTACGTATAAGGCTCGTAGACTCCTTAAGGACCGAGCGCGTAACTAGAGGGATCTTTTACGTATATAATATACTAGATCCTAATATTATTCTTAGCCGTCTATAGCGACGTATATAATAAGTAAGTATCGATAGTAGTATAGACGAATAGCGTTATAGTAACGATCGTTTCTACTAGTTCGAAGTCTAAGAGGCTTATAAGTTCCTTAAAGACCTCTAGAAGGTACCTACTATATTTATAGTTAGTTTAAGTAAAATAGACGAGGAGCTTACTTTTATACTAGAGTAGAGGTTAGAATAGGTCGAGACGGGTCTAGGTCGGGTCTAGGACCTAAATATATAGAACTATAATAGTTAGGTCGGGTTCTAGCTAGTTCCTACCTAGTTCTAGACCTATCTAATAAATATAGGTATTAGATAGGTATCGCGCTAAGTAGCGCGGTAGTTACGGAAGTATACGAGTATCTTCCGGAGAGTTACTTAGAATTATATAATATAAAATTAGTAGGAAGCGATCTCTATCTATTCCTAGAATTTACTATAGAAACGCTTATATATAATCGGGGCCTTAGTATCTAGAATTCCCGCTTTTAATATCCGAGAATTCTTTATATCTTAGAGTTCTCGTACCCTAAGACACCTTCTTATATTCTAAGATATCTCCGTATCGTAATATACCTCTTTAGCTTAATAGCTATTAAACTGCTATTAGGTTAGATAAGAAGTAAGAAGATACCTCTAAGAGTCGAACTAATTCTACCTTATAAGGTAAACTAGTCTATTAAGGCCGATACTACGGCAGTAGCGTAGCTAGCGTTTAAGCTCGTTTCTATAGTTTCTACGTTACCTTTAATAATCGGTAGGCTTTTCTCGTCCTTTAATTAGCCGTAATCGTTTAGTTCGCGAAGGTTTAGCTATTTTACGAATTTAGCGTATTTCTAGGTAGGTAGTAGTTTAGTTAATCTATTAGCTAGTATAGAGGTTATCTTAATATATTTAACGTAAATACGTCTATTCTAAACCTCTTATCGTAGCTAGTATTTATAGATATTAACGTGTCGTAGTTTACTATTAATAGAACCTAGTTTAGTTAATAACCTTAGCGTCTATTAGTTATTATAGTATAGGGTTAGCGTTTCCGTAAACTTAATTCCGAGGCGGGTAAATAGCGACTACTACTATATTAACTCGGTTCTAGCGTATAATAACGCTATTAATTTAGCCTTAGTAGATAACTTCGTAACTATAGTTTATTTAGCGGCCTTCTATACGATAGGACCTCCGAAGGCGTAGAATAGCTATCCTTTAGACGATTTATAGTCGGTATTATTAGCGAACGAGGCGTCTATAGTAGCGAGGAACTCCTCTCGTACGTACGCTAGCGGCGGTAGTTTATAGTATACTAATAGCGAGTAATACTACTTTCGACTATAAACTAATAATAATTAGCGTATACTATAGAGGTAGCGGATATAGTTATTAGCTACTCGGAGGTATTACTTTATCGGGTTTAGTAGGTAGCGTAATAATACTAATACTAATTTAGTAACATTAGGTCTAGTATTAATTACTATCTAGTTTATACTACTAACTCGTTCTTAATACCTCTTAACTTCTACTAGCGTAGCTTAATAGTCTTCCGGAATTATCTAGTCTATATTTACTAGTAGTAGTATTACTACCTTCTTTAGAGTATCCGTAGTAATCTTAAATCGGTGCGTTATCTACTTAATATAGTTACTTTATAATAGCTAGAGGAGTTTACGCTTACGATTACGTATTACTCTAATTCCGAGGAACTACTATATAGGGCCTTATTAAGTAAGTTCGTATCGTTCTATTAATTTAGCCTTTATCTAGTTTACCTCCTTCTAGTAGCGCTTATAATATAATAAGGCGATATTATTTATATAAAAGAAAATAATTAAGTAATTATTAAAGTATAAATACGGATAGTCTAGAACTAGCTATAAACTAAGTTCCTCGAGAGTTTAGCTAAAGTCGTTCTACTATAGTATTAGCGATTCCTTAAGACTATATAACGCTCGATATAATCTTAGTACCTTACTAGTTCGTCTAAATCCTTTAGGTAGCTATATAAATATTATATACGGTAGTTTAGCGTTAAGGAAGGCGTTAATAACATTAAGTTATTTAATCTTAAGGTTAAAGGCGGCTGCTAGCGCGTAGTAGAATTAGAATATATACGCTACTATAGTAGCTACGTACGTATTAAAAGGCGTAGACTAAAGGTTACCGCGTGCTATAAGGCGTGCCTTATTACGAACGTAATAGCTATTCTTATTAAACTTATATTTAAATACCTATTAAAGAGGTAAGGCTAGTAGGAGGTATTATTTATATTCGCTAGTATTATACTAGTAGTAAAAATATATACCTCTAGTAGGCGAAGAATTAGCTACTAGGAGGCCTTAAGGCCTTATAGTATACGACTATCTATCTAGAGCGATAGAAGAACTTTAGAAAGGTTATAGCGCCTAAGGGAGAAGAGGCTAGTACTCTTAGAACCTAAGGATAGCGATAACCTCTTAGAAACTACTAAACTAGCTCTTAGGGCTAGAAGATACTACTAGAGACTAATATAGTAAGCACCTAGCTCTAAAAGAACCTAATAACCCTTATAGAAACTATTTAAAAAGCTCTTAACTCTCCCTACGACTACTCTAACTCCTCTCTCCTTTCCTTCCTCTAGAAGGCCTAATAGGCTCTTCTCTATTAGGCCTAAACCTAGGCTATCTCCTCTACTCTTTAGAATATTTAGAGAACCCTTTAGAAGAAGCTAGATAGCTATAATATAGGACAATTATAGGCCTAAAAGGCAGCCTAAATCTAGACCCTAATATAGATAATATCTTAAGTAACTATAGTAATTATAATTAAGATAAGTATATAGGAAGAAAGAGATAAGATTAGAGGAATAAGTAGGAAGGAAATTAGAGTAAAGCTTAGAATCTAGTAGGTAGCTATAGTCTAGAAGCTATCTAGTAGGGACTTTAAAGTACTCCTCTATAAAGAGTAAGAAAGAGTAAAGCTAGAGGAGAACTAAGATTAGATATATATAGCCTAGCCTAAAGCCTAAGTTACTAAATATCTATATAGAGTACTTATATATAGAGTTAAAGTAAACTAGGATACTAGAGCTAAGGAATATATTAAAGTAATAAAGGAGGAGAATATCTTATAGTTCTTAAATATAAGGATTAAGTAGGCTATATAAATAAAGAGCCCTAAAGCTAAAGAAGGCTAGAGATACTTTATAATAGTTATTAGGTTCTAAGATAAGTAAATAGTAAGAGCTATAGCTTAGAAAGGATTTATTATTAAAGTAAACTTCTACCTAATAGAAATCTACTACTTATAATAAAGAGTTATATAGTATATAAAGTATAACAAGTTTAAATATATTACTATATACTATAAAGAAGCTAAGGATAGATATAGAGCCTACTCTATAAACTATAAAACATCTAATTATACTATATAAAAGAGGAAATACTATAACTATAAAGGAAACTACCTAGTATAAGCAAGGATATATAAATATAAATAAGTAGTAATAGCTAAGGCTAGAATATTCTTAGAGTTCTTTAAAAGAAAGTAAACTCTAGTATAACTAACTTATAATAAGGAAGGATTTACTATAGTAACTAATAAGAAGAGGAAACTAATAAGCCTAGTAGAATAGCTCTAAGCTAAGGAGGTACTATAAGGTAGCTAAGCAAGATAGAATAAGCTACTAAGAAAGCTATTAGGATCTAACTCTACTATTATAAATAGTAGGAGATAGACAAATAAGCTCCTAATATATATATAAGCTAAGAGTATATAAGAGGCCTAATAAAGAGAGGGAGCTAAGCTAGAGGAGACTATTATAACTAAATAAGATAAATAGATATAACCTATAGATCTACTAATATAATATAAACTATATACCTACTACCTAAGTACTACTAGTAGATAGCCTAGACCTAAGAACTACTTAGATTATAGCACTATAAGAACTATAGATTAACCTAGTAAATAGGAAAACTAAAATAAAAAAGAGTTACTACTAAGTCCTTCTAACGAATAGGTACCTAAGAGTTATATTCCTAGTATTAGAAGAGTTAGATATATTAAAGTAGGATATTATAGATAGCTAGTTAGGAGACCTTCTCTCTATTATAGTAATAACCTAAGGGAAACCTATTACTATCTATAACTACTATAACCTATTAGGCCCTAAATCCTATAATATAATAGGTATACTTATATAGCTAGAAATAGCTATCTAGGAGGCCTAAGAAGCAGCTATAGGTAAGGCTATAGTAGTTAGAGACTTTAATCTCTATTACCTACTATAAGGAGGAAACCTAGTCTAGTTATAATATAATATAGCAGATACTCTTATCTAGATAGCTATATAGGCAGGCCTATATCTCTTACTAAAACTAAGAACTATTATATAGGAGAGATATAACTCTAGCTACTAAATACTTAACCTAATCCTAGCTAGCTAAGCTATCTAATAGAGACTATAGAGCTATAAGGCAATAGCTAATAATATATTTAGATTAGACTATATTCTAATTCTAACTATTATAGACTAGCCTACAAACCTATACTAGAAAAACTAGAGCTTAAGACTATAATAGATAAAAGTAAAGTAGGAGAAGGTAAGGTAGAAGGTTTAAAAAGCTATAAAGAAGCTAGAGCTACTACTACTTAAGAACTACTAGGAGCTAGATAAGGTAGTATAAGCTCTCTAGAAAGCTCTCTAGGAGGTAGTAAAGGAGGTAGTCCTATATATAAAGCTATTATAATATATAAAGGCAGAATAGCTAGTAGAGTATAGTAAAGTAATTAAAGCTACTAGGGTAGTAAGAAGAGCCTAGAAGGCTATAAAGTCTAAAGAGAACTATAGATACTACCTAAATACTAGCTATAGGAAGAATAAGCTAGTTAGGAAGGTAATAAATATATCCTAATTCCTAAAGGTAAATAGTTAGTAAGATTACTAAGGACCCGAGTAGGATATAGAAGCTAGTAAGATAAGTAAGAGAAAAAGTATAATAAGGATATATACTACTATAATTTCCTATACTAAGTAGTAGTATATACTAAGATAGTTATATAAACGAAGGCAAAGTAAGAATCCTTATAGACTACTTCCTCCTACTACTAGTTAAAGCAGACCTAGGAGATATCCTAAATATAGACCTTCTAGCCTAGTTCTAGATAGAAGATAAGGTATCTAAAGAAGAGGTCTTTATAATACTTAAAAAGATCCCGAGTAAGAAGGCTCTAGGCCTAGACTAGATCTAGAATATACTACTTAAGAAATATTAATAGGAGATTATACTATTCCTAGCTAAGCTCTTTATAGCCTATATTAGCTAAGTATACTACCTAAAGCTATTTAAATACTTTATTACTATAGTTATTAAGAAGCTATAGAAGCTTAACTATACTAAGCTAGAAGTATATAGGCTAATAGCACTTCTTAATACTCTAGCTAAGGTACTAAAAGTAGTAGTTATAAAGAGAATATTTAAAGTAGTAGAAGAGAAAGGGCTGCTACTAGAATTATAAATAGGTATAAGACTAGGAAGATCTACGATTATAGTACTTAACCTTATTACTAAATAAGTTAGGATAATCTAGAAAGCTAAGCCTAGAGTAGTAGCCTTAATACTCTATCTAGATATATCTAGGGCATTTAATAAAGTATCTTACTAGAGACTCCTTTATAATATTAGGATATAGGGCTATCTAGACTAGCTAATTAGGTTTATCTAGTTATTCCTCTAAGATAGAATAACTTGCCTTAAGCTAAGAGAATTTATAGACTAGAAGAGAAAGTAAGATACTAGAATCCCCTAAGGATTAATACTATTACTAATCCTATTCCTATTCTTTATATCTATACTTCTCTTATTACTTTAAGAAGGTAATACTATAGTAATAGGATTTATTAATAATTCTAATATCCTTATATATAGTATATCTATAGAGGAGAACTATAAATAACTAGAGAAAGCCTATAATAAATATATAAAGTAGGTAATAAGATATAGAGTAGCCTTTATACTATAGAAGTATTAGCTTATCTATTTTATAAGAGGAAGGAACTATAACCTCTAGGCTATAGTCTAGATCCCTAGCTTTAGAGGTAAACCTATCCTATCCTTAAGACTATTAAGAGTTTAGGTAGATACTAAACTTAAGTAGGGCCTATATATTAAGAAGGTAGCTAAGAAAGGTATATACTAGATCTAGTCCCTATAGAGGCTATATAAGTCTACTTAAGGAGTATTATTTAAGAAAGCAAGATATATCTATACTATAGTTATTAGGCTAGCCCTAGTATATAGATACTAAACCTAGTCTAACCTAAAAGGAATAAGTAAATATAATAAAGGCCTTACTAAACTAATTAAGCAAGTCTAGAACTAAGCTCTAAGGAATATTATAGGTATATATAAGTTAGTTATAGCTATAGTCCTTTAAAGAGAAGCAAGTATCTCTCTAATCTAGCTCTATACTTAAGACCTTACTAGATAATATATAAGGAATAAAGTAGATAACTTAACCTACTAGTATATTAAGTAAGTATATAGAGGAATTACTTAGAAGGAATAAAGGGTAAGGAGAAGAGGCAACTAGTATAGCAGGTAATATAAGATAAGAGTATAAGAAATTTAGAAGATAACTCTAAGCTAGAGGCTACCTTAAATAAGGATAGGAGTTAAGAACTAGTAGGAGCTTACTAGATAGGACTAAGAATAGAAGAAGGCTAGATAAAAGAGGGGTATAATAAAGGAGCAACTAGTAGTATAGGCTATAGTAGGACAATTTAGGGCTAAAGAGATTTATAAGGAGGCCCTAAGGCCTATAAGCACGATAATTACCCTAATTAGGATAGGATATATTAGACTTAGAGTATACCTAATAAAGAGGAGAGTCCTAGGAGTTATCTTAATATACCTATATAACTAAAGTATCTAAGATATTAAGTATATTTATATATTCTACTAAAACTATTAGAGTAATAGATATTAGCTGTTTATAGTAGTAGGAACTAGCTTATAAGAAGATATATACTTAATACTAAGAGGCCTTAATACTATAGCTAGGTAGCTAATCTAAGAGGGATTATTAAACTAGTTCTTTCTAGCTAAGGAAGAGATTAATAAGAGAGAACGAAGCTATAGAGGGATAAGGAGATAAAGAGGAGTCTAAGAAGGAGAGTAAGGCAATAAGAGAGCCTAATTTTGCTTAAAGAAAGGTAAGATAGAAGAAGTAACTACTAACTATAAAAATAAAGAAGAAGATAAGAGGTTTTTTATAGAATTTTCCCTTTTATATAATACTAGAGCAAAGCTACTTACTCTAGATAAAGAAGTAGACCAGTAATAAGATTAATCTATCTATCTATTTATATTCGCTAATTAACTTAATATTAGTCTATTTAAAGGTTCTAGTCGTAAATTACTTATCGAATTCTCTAGTAGCGGCAGCCTTAAATTTATAGTATCGAGAGTATTTTATTATTTAACGCTAGTTACGTAGTTCCGGTAGTAAATCCTTATAGTAGGGACGCTTATTTACTTCCTTAGAAGCGATTATAGTAGTAAATACTATAGCGTTAATTGTTCTATATAGTTTTAGCTAGTCCTAGATAGTTATACTTCTAACTAAAGGTTCTACGATCGTAATATAATTAAAGCTAGTATAAATCTACCTTATATTCGTATTCTTAAGTAACTACGTATTTAGTTAGAAGGCGCTATAACTAGCTTCTAATAGTCGTTCTGCTTATTAAGCGATAGCTATTAGCTTATTAGCTAAATACTAGGTTATTAGCGTAGATTGCTTAGTCGTACTATTAATCGTTAATTTATATAGTAATTAATTAGTCGTATTATCGATTATTAACTTAAATAGTTATTCTAGTTCCTCTATAATCGTTTCGTAGTCGTTAAGGCGCTAACGCTTACGCGTATAGCTATAGGGTTCGTAGTTATTAGTTATAATTAGCTTAAATAAGTAATTAAGTTCCTTAGCGGTTAGTTCTACCCTTTTAGAGAGACTACTACGATAGCCTTGCTCTTAGTTTAGTAGTAGGGTAGCTATATTCGGAGCGATTAGATCCTAATTACCTAGCTCGAGAGCTCGCTAAGTTAGCCGCTATATATTAAGCGCTAACTCTAGTCGTAACGCTAGCACCGAGAAATTAGTATCGTTCCTAGCGTTCTAATTAGCTATAATTATTCGCTCTAGCTCGTAATTAGACGTAATTATCTACTTAGGTACGTAATTAGAAGTAACGATATCCTCGTTCTTATAGTATACTAGCGCGGTTAGCGGAACTAGTAGTTAAGAGCGCTATAAGTTAAATATCTCTCGCTATATCGCTACCTCTACGGATTTATATAGTAGCTTAATATCGTTTACGATCTCTAGCGTAACCGTAGCTTAATTAAGGTTACTTAGACAGTAGAAGCTACGTTTATTAAACCGTACGTAACTCGTATTTATTACGCGGCTAAGTAAAGGTATCTAGATACGCTATACGTTGTTTCTAACGTACCTAACGTAGTATCTAATATGTGCCCTTATAGCCGTTTTATCCGCTTAATTAGGTAAATAAATACCTACCTTATACGCGTACGCCTTATAGCCGTATATTCGGAGGTTACTAAGATTAGGTTTACGGCCCGTTGCTATCTTAATTAGCGTTTTACTACCCCTATCGCTAGGTGCTAGTAGTCGATTTAGTAGGTAAACTATAGTCCTTATATATTCTAGCTATAACTTAGAGCTAAGGTTTAACTATATCGCTAAGCACCTTATAGTATCTAGTAATCGCTTACTATAGGCTTCTACTAGATCCTAGTAATAACCTTCTTTAGTTACTAGCGTCTATTTAATAGCTTAATTGCGGAGTATAGTAGCGAAGTACTTCGTAACTTTCTATTAAGGAGTCTAGAACGCGGAGTCTATATCGCTAGTAAACCGAGTAACTACTCGATTTATAGTATTCGCAAACTATACTATATCTAGTAGGAAGTTAGTTAGAGTCTTAGCTAACTTACTCTTAGTAGTAGTAGCGAACTATAAAGCTATTAATATATCGGCTAAGTAAAGTATATAGCGCGATCTATTATATACTAAGTTAAAGTAAATCGTATCTATAGTTAAGTAACCGAATAGCGTATATTCTTATACTCGTTATACGCGTAAGTATACTCTCGTAGATTTGCTAAGCGCGTAAACCTTATAGTCTTCGATTTATAAAGAGTTAAGTTAGTCGTTATTACTAGTTATCTTAGTACTATTAACGTTCTTAATAAAGTTCTTTAACTTCTCTTTGCTAGAGTAGCTAAGAATTATATGCTACTACCTCTAGTTTAGCTTTCGTAGCGGCCTTAACTTAGTCGTACGTGCCGCTATCCTACGTAAATCGCTTAGAGGCTCGTTATTTAGCGTAAAGTTCGCTAAATTATATAGTATAAAATGCGCTACGTAACCCTAGTCCGGAATCGTAGTAGAACCGCTACCTTTAATAACTAGTCGCGTAGCTAGTTTATACTACTCGGTAGGAGGTATTACTATATTAAAGTACGGCATTCTACCGGCTCTTAATTATAGTTTATAAACTATAGCTAACTTGCTAGCGAGTTTGTCGGTCTATTCGTATATAGTATTATATCTACTATGCTACTATAAACCCGTCTTTTTAAGGACTACGTAAGAAACTACGTTCGTATAGAAGTAAGGAATATAGGCGGTATTCTCGAGTTTAATAATAGCTAGTCCTATATTAAGGTATACTATACTATACGTAATAACTAGGTATAGGCTTAACCTAGCTTTTACTATTTTACCTTAAGCGGTTCTTATAGGTTTAAATCCGGCCTTTAAGTAATAGTTAATAATATAGATATTAGCGTAGCTATTATAACCCTAGCGATTAGTAGTATTATTATCGTAATACGCGCTAGAGTTAGCTATATAAACTAGCGCGTAAGACGCGCTAATTACGCGTTTGTTGCTATTATTATTCGCTAAGTCGTTGCCTTCTACCTCTTTAGTAGTCGTATTATCCTTAATAAACTTCTCGCGTTCTTAATTACTCTAGAACTTTAATCGCATAGCCTTAAGAAGTTTATCGTCCTAGATAAGGTTCTTAAAGTAGTTTAGAAGGTACTTCTTAAATATAGCACTGCGTTCGCTAGCGGCTAGCCTTAGTTTAGAGTTAATAACCTTATATTTAGCGAGCGACTCGTAGTTTTTATTATTAGGTTTACTCGTAATATGCTTATAGCCCTTACTTCTAGATCGTTTTTGCTATAGCTCGATGCTACTCTAATCGGTATTTTAGGGCTAGCTCTCTTAATCCTCTATAGATAAGTCCTCGTACGTAGCGAATACGGATTTGCTATTTCTAGTTCCTTCGCTAATTAAGAGGACGTCCTTAGTTAAGTTTACCTAGTAATTAACTATCTTTAATAGTAACTATAGGTTATTATCGGCTACTAGGGTTATAGCGATAGTATATAAGCTAGTAGTTAGTAATTAGTTATATTTAGTAATAGTATTTAAGAACTTTTATACTAGGTCTTTACTAGTATTATATCTAGCTGCCTTTATTCTTATCTTAAGAATTAGCTAGCTAGCTACGTAGTTCTTAACGCTCTCTCGTCTATTATAACCCTTCTTAAGAGCTACTAGCTTCTTCGAGTATATATTAATTTTCCGTATATTAGAGGGTTCGAATTAATCCCTAAATACTATAAATCGCTCTTAGAGGGTTACTTTATTATTTAGGAGTAGCTTAGTTATAGTAGTCGCTAACTCCTCGAAATAAAAGTTCGCTCGGTAGAAGTTAGTCTTAAAGTTCTCGTACTTCTTAATTCTACGTTCTACGTTCTTAACCTTTATATTATATATCGTTTTCCTCTACTAGAAAGCTTATGCTATTTCTAAAGGTATTTCCTCTATATTAGCTAGCTATTCCGAGTTAGAGACTAGTCTTAGTTGTTTTTCCGTTCCGAATAAATTAGTCTATATCTATATATCTAGTTCGGTAAATAACCGCTTAGTTTATTTACTCTATTTATCCTAGTCTTCCTACCTATAGTATTAACGGCGCGGCAGCGTGCCTATAGGTATCGTAGCGGCTATAGCGTACGTAGAGGTAGTAATAATTAATAAGCTAGTTTAGTAATCTAGGCTTATAACTATCGCGCTAAGTAGCGCGGTAGTTATAGAAGTATACGAGTATCTTCCGAAGAGTTACTTAGAATTATATAATATAAAATTAGTAGAAAGCAATCTCTATCTATTCCTAGAATTTACTATAGAAACGCTTATATATAATCGGGGCCTTAGTATCTAGAATTCCCGCTTCTAATATCCGAGAATTCTTTATATCTTAGAGTTCTCGTACCCTAAGACACCTTCTCGTATTCTAAGACATCTTCGTATCGTAATAATAGGTCCGACTCGGGTCTAACGATAGGTCTAAAGATAGGTCCTAATAGAAATATAAGATTCGATAGAATATAGTATAGAAAATCGAGGGTTATAAATAAATAGAAACTAGAGGAAGTAAAAAGTATAGAAAGCGACGGGTTTTAAAAGTATATTTAATTTAATACGGCAAATTATACGATTTAGTATAACTATAGGTATACTAACTACGAATACTAACTATAGTAACCTCTCTACTTATAACGATTTTTACTATATATACTATTTATAGTTATAACGATTTTCCTTATATATACTATAGAGATTTATCTCTTACTAAATATATTAATTCCTTAAGACGAGAGTAGGCTAATAATAAACTTTATATCCCTCTACTAAATAGTTACTTGCTTTATATAAATTGCGGTAACGTTAGTACTTATAATATAGTTAATATCGATCGAATATAGAATAACTAGGAATATATATACTCGAGAAGAGGTAGACTAGAGCACTCTTAGTAGCTTCTTATAGAGTACTAAGGGCGCTCGCCTACTAATAGTAACCTCTTTAAGAAATAGCTAAGCCTCTAGAAATATCGTAGTAAACTTTATAGACGAGGTAGCTAAAGAGTAGCTTTAGTATAAGTAGATTCGTAGACTTCTAGTACTTATAGATCTCTCGAAGCGCGATAGCTAGAGTATAAGTTAGTAATACCGACTATAAATACTAACTATATAACTTACTACCTAGCTTATAGCGATAAGTCTTCTATATACTAGCTCTATAAGCTAGACCTCCTCTATCTACTACTACTATTTTAGCTAGTACTTTTCTAGCCGTTCTCTTTCTAGCTAGTTTCTTTTTCGCTACTCGTTTTCTATCTAGTAATCGTTTTCTACCTACTACTCCTCTAGCTACTACGCTACTATTTATTCCGTTATTTACTATATCTCTATCTACTACGTCTCTATCTACTATATTTCTAGCTACTACTCCTACCGCTACTACTATTACTATATTATTCCTCTCGATCTATCTCTTATAAGCTATTTAGTAAGCGAGCTTCTACTTATCGAGACGAGGCTAACCGCCTAGTATAGTTTTCTATAGAGCCTTCCTAGAAAGCTAAGAAGGAGAGGTAGGTAGTATAATACTCTCCTCGCTATTACTCTCGTCGCTATTACTATTATCGATATTAATAACGAAGCTATTATCTTCGTTATTTCTATTATCGCTATTCGCGTTTTTATAAGAACTATTCTAGTCGTTTCTACTAGTAGCCTCTTAGTCGTTACTATTATAAGCGGAGGAGTTAGAAATTAAGAAAGGAGGAGTAGAAGCGCTACGTTAGTTAGAAGAGAGCGCCTAGTTACTAAGAAGTCTAGGGTCGATATTACTATTATCCGTAGAAGAGTTTTTAAGTAAGAGAGAGTTTCTAGATAAAAGAGGAGCGGACGCCTTATTTTAGCTAAAGAAGTATTACTTAGCGAACTAGCTAGGCTTATTAGTAGGAAGTTAAGCTATTATAAATACGCGAAAGAGCAAGAGAAAAGTAGTCGATTAAGCTACGATTAATATATATAGTAGTATTCTTCGTATACGTAATACGAAAATTCGTTAGAAGATATAAAAAAGGAAGGCAATAATAATAGGCTAATAAAGCGCGACCGCTAATAAGTTCTAAGGAGGTAGAGGTAGTAGTATTACTAATAGTTTAGTAAGGGTATATAGGTTAGCTAAGGCGGACGTTAGGCTCGCTAGCGCGCTAGCTACGGCTTTACCCGCGCTATATATATTAATTCTAAGCTTCTAAGTATAGTAACGTATACTAGGCTCTTTATAGTCGGCAATTATAGTCGGCAACCTAGTATTATATACCTATATTATTATTCCCTCCTTTGTTCTAGCTAGTAAACTAGTAGCGTAGATAACTATATAAGTATATATCCTTCGCTTATAAGGTAAAGCGCTTCGCGTAGATTACTAGAAGGTTAGAAATCTCGAACTCCGTAACGAGAAATACCTCTACTACTTCCTATAAGTATTTAAGTACTACTACCTAAATTCTAATAATATCGCTACTATCTCTATCTATTATAATCTCGCGAATAACGCGCTAAAAGAGACTCTTCGGATATATAAAGCTATCGTTTGCTAAAGCTTACGAATCTCTCGTAAGGCTACTATTCTTAGCTTTAACTACCTTTTTAAGATACTAGACTTACTAGCTCTCGTTCGTTACTATATCGTCCTTATAGCTATTACTTTTTTCTATAAAACTACTACCTTTCTATAAGACTCGTCGTCTAGTACTATAGCTTTTAGTAGCCGTATTCGCTACTACTTAGTAGCTTTATTTCCTACGCGTAGAGGTAGTACTAACGGCGGTATATTAGTATCTATATTACGATATACTCGTAGAGGAGAGCTCGAGTTAAACTTTATATTAGAGTTCGCTTAAGAAATAAAAGAAGGTATCGAGTAGTATAGATAGAGATATTAAAGAGTTAGAAGGAGTAGATAAATAGAGGTATAAGAGAGAAGAGCTAGAGTAGATAAGAGTACTAGAAAATCGTATACGACCGCCGGAATACGTAGGCCTATAAAGAGGGAGGTTAGAGTTTAATAGCGCTATATAGTAGAACTATATCGTATTCTACTACTATATTAAGATATCTCTACCGATCTTTACCTAGTAGAAGTTATAGTTACGCGAACGCTATAATCGCTTTCGCTACTTCGTAGAATATAGTAATAGACGCAAATATTTACTATAGTATAGATTATATTTAAGTATTATATAGATAATATTAACTATAGTATATATATTTTATTATTCGAAGTTCTTTACGAATATATAAAAGACTATAGAAGGGAAAGAGCTAGACTTACTAGTACTTTATAGTATTACTAGTTAAGTAGTCGTAATATAGTAGTAGAATAGAAAAATAGACTCTCTAGCCTACTTTTATATTAAGGAACCGAGTCGTTATAATAGTAGAAGAGAAAAAATAATTATCGATACTACTTTAATACTAAGAAAAGAAGTAGTTATTAATAGTATAAGCTAAGAAGTAACTATTAGCGCCGAGGAGACTAGTAGTCGTCGATAGTATAAACTAAAAAGTAATCGTTCGCGCTAAGAAGACGAATAGTCGTCGATAATATAAGCTAAGAAGTAGCTATCTACGCTAAGAAGATAAGTAGTCGTCGATAGTATAAGCTAAGAAGTAACTATCGGCGACGAGTAGACGAGCGGTCGTTAAGAGTATAAGTATATAGTAGTTACTCTTTTTAGCTAGCGATAGTAAAGTTAATCTAAGTAACGTATACGACGGCTTCTAGCTCTAGAGTATATCTATAGCTATTACTATTCGTATATAGTCGTATATATTAGTATACGCTATATTAGGTAAGCGATATATTATATAATATCGCCGACTATAGTAGCCGACTATAGTATAAGAAGCTAAACTCTACGTATAGAGGTAAGCTAGCGGCTAGGCGGGAATAGCCGCGTACTAAGCTTCTAGCGTACCTAAAGCTAGAATTCGTCGTACTTAGCTCCTACTATAATAACTACTACCTTAACTACCGCTATACTTATATTACTACCGAATTTTAAGCGTATATTTACTATATACCTCGCGATACTTATCTCTTTCTAGCGACTAAACTTATAATAATAGCGCGATAATTTTATAAAAGTAACGTCCGATAAGTACCGCGCCCTCTAATAGTCTATAGAAGCGTCCCTACCTCGTAGATAAGGATTTAAATAGTATAAGTAGTTCCGTACTTTAGATACGACTAGGCGCTATAAGGAAAGATATAGATACCTACTCTTCTAATTCTAATACTCTTTACGAGCGTAGCTAGTATATAGATATATTACCTAAGAGAGCTATAGTAGATAAGTAGCGTAAAGCTAGAAATAAGTCCTTTACTTAGTAGAAGAAGCTTTTAATCGGCTTTAATAATATATAGAGCTCCTTATCGAAGGAATAGTAGTAGAAGAAGATTAAAGCCTAAAGAGAGAAGTACTACGCTTAGTATAACCGGATAGCGTAAGTAATAATCTATATAGTCGGCTTTTATAGTTAGTAGTACTAACGTATAATAGGGACGATAAGAAATATAAGCGCGCGTAGGATAAGCCTACTATATAAGTAGCGAACTAAAATAAAGAAAGCTTCTATTTTAATATTAAGAAGGAGAAAGGCGCGGACGACCTATACTATAACTATAACTACTAGTATAATACTAATTAGTCTAAGTCGAGTCTAGAGGCACTCTATATATTACTAGTAAGGTCGGCTAGTACTAGCTATAAAATAACTAACCTCTACCTTTAAGTCGCTACTAAGAGCGAGTAGGCTATATAGAGGAGCTACGCTATCTACGCCTTTTAGAATAAGGCTATTCGATAGTTTAAGAAGAAGGTATATACGCTTACGATATATTTATTTATTTATTTATTCTATTAACGTACTATAGGAGTCGAAGACTATATAGTACGGGTAGGCCTAATGCCTAACTAGTCGTAGAAGAGAGAAAAGCCTCCTAGGCTAAAAACTCTCGGTCTTAGGGGTGTCTTATTCGCGCTAAAAACGGATATTATAGGCCGATACCTAAGAGAACTAGAATTTCGCTCGGTGCGCCTTAGCGCTAAGCGCTAAGCCCTATATATAGAATTTTAGTATCTAAAATTAGTTCTAGTAGTAGATATAGCTAGTATAGTATATCGAGTCGGTATAGAAGGCTTTATATCTATCTACGAGGTCTTAGAGGGCCCCCTAATACCTCTAGGCTATATATATTCTAGGTAGGAAGAGTCTGCCTTTCTCCCTTCCTTCTATAGCTCTTTTAGCTATTAAATAGCTTCTCTCTTGCCTTAGTAGCTACCTCCTCTCTCTACTCCTATCCTATCTACCTCTATTCTATCCTCTCGTTTCTACCTTTTCTATAGTAGGGTTCTGCCTTAGTTCGTAGAGTAGTCTTAGGGTTATCTTAGAGTAGTTCTTATCTTATCGGGTATACGGCTACGTAGCGGCGAAGTAGGATTGTCTTATATACCCTTATACTTTACTAGTATACTCGAGAGTATCTATTTCTACCTACGGCCGCGTAGAGGCGTATAATAGGTCTTCGTAGGCATACGCTTGCGATACTACGCGCGTAATATAGGAGTTAAGCTAAGTTTATCGTATAACTAATAAAGAAGAGGCCGAGTTCCTCGTAGTAAGAAATAGACCTTATTAAGAGGCTATAATCTAGGAATAAGAGGAGATACGTATTCTAAGTATTAAGAGCGGACGTAAGTAGCTCTTATTAAGAGTATATCGCTACTAGAACTAATAGCTTTTTTTAGGACGTATTCGAGTATCTCTAATTAGACTAGAAGTATACTCTACGCTCTATAGAGCCTTATAGAGAGCTTATAAAATTAGTCCGTATATTAGTATTTATAGCGAAAGCGAAGGTAAATTAGTACTAACTACGCCTACCGACTATATACTAACTAGTAGTAGGAGCTAATAGTAGAAGGCCGTCTTCTAACTATAATAGAAATTTTCCTACCCTATTACTACGTAGTATATCGTAACTATCTCTCCTAGAAGTCCTCTAAGTTTAATATAGCTAATCGCTTTACTTAGACTCTAGAAGTCCTAGATTAGCTTATCTCGTTAGAATACGATTAGGATAGTAATAGGTTCTAGAAGCTAGTTACGTCTAAAGTATAAGCTAAGCGAAATAGGCTAGCGTTCTAGTTATACGCTTATAAGTTCGATATAAAAGAGTTAGTATACGGAGAGCTTCTATAGGAAATATAGCTCGATTCTAAGTAGGAAGGAGGACTTAGCTTTTAGAATATCGTCGAGTAGCTTCTAGGTACGTCTACGGATAAGCTCGCTATCTCTAAGACCTTTATACGTAAATTCTAGTCGCTAGAGATAGGGTTTAGATAGAAGCTCTATAGATCCTCTTAGGCTAGGTAGAATATAAATAGCTAATTAGTACTACTATAGACCTAAATCTATATATACCGAAATTAGTAGCTTATTATACGTATACTAGTTCTAGTAAGGGTAGCGGTATTATACGATATCCGCCCTTATATTATATCGTCTCTTCGATACTAGAGAGGCCTAAAAGGCCTATAGACGACGCCGAGACCTTGTCCTATATCTAGAAGACGCTAATTTCTAACCTAATAGTAAGGTAAACCTCTCGATTACGTTACTTCTTAATATTAGGCCTTATACGCTCGACTTTCTAATTCGTTCTAATCTTAAAGTTATAAGGTTCGAGTAGTAGATAGTTAAGATAGAAGCTAAAAGGTATAGGTGTCCTATTATTATAAATAAGAGGAGGAATCGTTATACTAGAGGTCTCTAATAATACGACGGGTAGTAGATAGAGAGGCAAATCGCTTTCCGAAAGTATCTAATCGTAGAAGAAAAGTCGTAAAGAGTATAAATAAAGTAGTAAGGTCTCTTATCTCCTCGAGTTGCCCGAAGGCTCGTCGTTAATATCTTCCTACCTTCCTACTTATTTAATATTCTTATTCTCTCTTTATTTTATATTCTAAGCACTCTTAGCTTTTTAGACCCCCTATTAGAACCGTAGTAGGCTACTAGTTAATATATCCCTCCCTTACTCGAATATCTCTTTAGAGATATAGCGCGGATCGCGAGTAACGACGTAGTTCCTATCTACTAGCTATATTAGCTCCGAACGATAGCATATACTCTCTAAAGAACTCGAGGTAACCCGAGGAAATACTACTACGCCTTCTACTACGTGCCTAGAACTAGTTTAGAAGTCGTTAGAATCCTTAGAATTCTTTACTTATCTAATTTTCGCAATTTTATTTACTTCTAGAAAGTTATAGTTTATTAGAAGACTATATAAACCTACTACCTAGCCGGTAGCTAATTAGAACGTTAGTAATTCTAGAATTAAACCCTTAAAACGCGTTATATATTTGCTATCCTATAATAAATGCTTATAATAATTAGAAAACGTTAATTATATACCGGCGAGCCTATTATAAAAGTAGCCCTTCGCTTCTAACTTTCTCTCGAATATCTACTTCTAAATAATAACTTTAATAACCTCTTCTAGCTTTTAGAACCCTCTCGGCCTAATAGTACTCTTTTTAGAGGACTTTAAAAAGCTTTCTTAATATCCGTAGTAGCTTATAATAAGATTTCTTCGTACGTAAACCCTTTCTCGAGTATACTAATAGCTTATTAGAATTATCGGCTAAGATAACTACTACTTCGCGTCGGTCCTAGCGCGTAGGCGGATCGTCTAGTAAGAAACTTACCGGTCTAAGCCTCGGTTCTAGCTCTAGTAGTAGCGGCGATCCTCTAAAGAAGCTAAACTAGAGCTCGCGCTCTCCTACGTATAGCTCGAGTTAGATAGAAAATCTACTAAATATACTCTAGGAAAAGTAGTTCCGCGCTTTATTAATTAAATTTCTAAACTAAAAAGATCTACGCTTCTTTCTAGAAAGAATAGTCCTTCTAATCTAGAGAGGCGTATATTAGGGCGATTTCTAGGAAATAATCTACGGCTTTCTTAGTAGTACTAGTAGAAAGATATACTATAGTATCGATAACTTCTTTAATCCGAATTTTCGTCTTATTAATCTAGACTAGCTGCCGAGACTAATCTTTCCTCTAGGTTAGGAAATAAATCTAAGATTAATAGAGTATCGACTTCCTACTCTTATCGGTTCGTATAATATAGATTTAGAGTATATATTAGACGACGATATCTATATATACTACGGAAAAGGGTCTAGTAAGGCTAAGATTTATATTCGCGTTCTAGACTAGTCGTATAATTCGAGAGTCCTAGCTTCCTCGACTAATTAGCCGTATCTCTAGAACGGTACTTATATAAACTACGTTTACGATAGCAAGACTACGTATAATATAAAGGCAAAATCCGGTTATTCTCTTTCTAGTCGAGCGCTAATACGCTAGTACGGCGCTAATCGCTAGAATCTATCGCCTTAGAGCGCTACTACCTCTATTCTCCTAATCTCTAGTACTTCTTAGAACCTTTAGAACGATCCGCCTACTAGGAGAGCCTTTCCGATATTAGCTTCTAACCTTCTATCGGAACTATAAGGTATAGCGCTAAATAGTACGAGTAACGCCGCGTAGAACCTTCGTTAGGAACTTCGTTCTACGATTAATATACTTAATTCTATTCCTAGGAGTCTCGAGAATTAGACTAGTTCGGCGTTTTAATACGTTCCGACTACTATTTCTCTAGTTCCGCTAGCCGAGATTATAATAATCCCGATTATTATCCGCGTGCCCTATAACTCGGGTTCTAATAGTATCTTACGTATTCTTTAGAGAATAGTAATTATAATAAAAGAGGCGTTTAAGACTATTTTAGACACCCGCCTAGAGGCCTTTATAGAGAGCGGTCTACCGAACTCTAGTAGTAAAGCTATTAATAGATATAGTAACGTAATCGAAGGAGGTTTAAGTGCCGAGTTAGAGTATAACTCTAGTAATAAGAATAGCGATATCTAGTAAAGAAAGCGGTTTCTCTAGTTTTATTAGATCTAATACCTTCTAATTCTAGAAGTTTTTAAAGAAAAGTCTTTTAGCGTTCTATTTTCTTATTTTCTACTTATTCTAAGGAGATTAGAATATAGGTACGGCTCTTTTCTATTATAAGTAGATAGAGGGAGGTTTTCGCTTAGATCTAGTAATAGAAAAGATTTCCTCTCTACTTCTAGTATTATTTCTTATCTTAGATCCGCTCTAGAACTACTAGGAAGGTTTAGATACTCTAGAAGTTCCTAAGGTCTAAGTTATTTAAATTAGGTAGCCTTAGCTTTTTAAGTTTCGTTAATTAGGTACTAAGTAGCTAGCTAACTTCTACTACTTTAAAATTTAGAAACCTTTATCTTCTACCTAATTTCTTCCCTTTTTAATATCTTCTTACTTTCTTTAGACTTTATATTCTACTTTTAAATAGTACTAATAAAGTCTATCTAGAAGCTAAAGGCTAAGGTTTAGATCCTATTAGAGAGCTTAAAAGCCTCTAGTACCTTGCTCTTTCTAAAGGATATTATTAGGATAAACTCTAAGTACTAGGTCTTTAGGAAGGATAAGTAGGCTAGAAAGCTATTAAAGAAGGTCTAGAAGAGGTAGTATTCTAAGGAGGTCTAGGGCTAGTAGAATAAGACTATACTCTCTAATTAGAATATCTAAGAAAGGGCTAGCTACTTCTTAGACCTATTTAGATTACTAGGTATCCTAGACGTATTTCTTAGGCTATTCCTAAATTCTTATAGAAATAGAAGGCTATACTTAAGTATTAGAGGAATCCTAGGGCTAGAATACTAACTTCTTTCTAAGATAAAGCTATCTAAAGGTTCCTAGATAAGAGTTAGAGAGTATAGGCCTTATAGTTCTCCCTATAGAGTAGTATCTATTATTACTTATTTTCTAAAGTAGGCTAAGGATTCTAAAGGTCCTTATAACTATTATAAAAAGAGCAAAACTACTCTATTTCTAGCTTATAGAAGAGTACTAAGCCTTAGCTAGGAAGATCTAGATAATAAGTAGCTTTTTAGAGGTACTTATACTAACTATCTATATAATAGCTAGTATAACTAATCTTCCTCTTCTAGATATAGTCTAAGCACCTAGCTAAAAGCAGTTAGAGGACCTAAAGTTATTTAGAAAGAGGTTCTTTCTAATATAAAGTATAATAGATTAACTAGATCTAAGCTATTAGTCTAAGTCTTAAGTTTAGAGGCCTAGGCTAATAGGATTATCCTAGATGCTACTAGATACTATATAGCCTTTAATAGATTTTAGAAATTCCTAGACTTAAAGAACTTACTAAATCCTACTAGTTTAGATTATATTCTAAAAATAGGCCCTTTACCCCTATATTAGTTTTACTATACTAAGTAGAATTATCTAGATAGTATAGCCTTTAGTTCTAGCTATCTAACCTTCCTCTTTCTAGTTAATTAAAAGGTTTTAAAGGAAGAGAATTTGCTTAGTCTTAGCACTTCCTTAGTAAAGTTAGCTAATTAAGTAACTAGAGCTACTAGTTCCTAGTCCTTAGGTTAATTCTCTTCTAAACTTAGGAAGAAGATAGTAGTACTAACTAGCTCTATACTAGAGCAATCTTCTAATATAGAAAAGGTACCTAAGAGGAACCTTAAGGCTATAGTTACTAGTAAATCTAATACCTAATCTAAAAATAGTCTAGATACTAAATCTAATTCTAATTCTAATTCTAACTTAGATTCTAATAACTAAGCTAAGAACTAGGTAATAGAAGAAGCTAGGGAAGGTAAACCTAAGGAAGGCTAGGAAAGAGAAACTAAAGTCTAAGTAGAAGAGAGCTAGGAATTTAGTCTTTAGACTTCTAGATTTAGAAGGTATACCTAGGTATATAGTCTTAGAAGTAGTTAAATCTTTAAAGGGTTAAGAAGTAAATCTAGAGAGTTGTCTAGGTCGTCGGATATTCGTAGAAAGATAGAAAACGAAGATCTAATTATTCTAGAAAGAGAAAGCTAAGAATACTATATAGTATTTTCTATTTTTCGTCCGTAGTTTTAAGTCTTTACGGATACTTATGCCGCCTAGGTATTATATTTAGCATTGTCGATTTATTTTATTTCTAGGAGATTAATTCTAAGTTCTAGAAACTTAAAACTAGTTAAGGTTTTTAGTCTTCTTCGTATAAGACTTAGTTTAACGTCGTCTCGGACTCTAGTCGATATATTTTCTAAAAAGGGCAGAACTTCTAATTGCTTCTAAAGACTATCGTTAAGCTATATCGCTAGTTTAATATCGTCTCGGACGATTGCCTTCGTCGGATTTTTTTTTCTTTAGTTTAATATTATTATAGACGTTTATCTTTCCTTTAGTAAGGTCGGAGCTTCTAACCGTTTCTAAAGACTATTAAACGCTATATCGCTAGTTTAATATCGTCTCGGACGATTACCTTTATCGGATTTTTTTTTTCTTTCTTTAGTTTAATATTATTATAAACGTAAGCCTTCGTCGGATATTTTTTTTTCTTTCTTTAGTTTAATATTATTACGGACGTCTATCTTTCCTTTAGTAAGGTTAGAGCTTCTAACCGTTTCTAAAAACTATTAAATGCTAGATACTACCTATCTCTCTCTACTAAATACTAAAATAAGAGTTTTTATATTCTTTTATATTCTTATAGTTCTTCTTTCGGAATATATTAGAGTTATACTATCGTAGGATATCGTTCTTCCTCGTATTTAACTTCGTCGACTATATTCTCTCTACTTAAGATTTTATAGACTCTTCTTAGAACTAGTTCGATCTTATTTTCCTCTTTTAGATTTTAAGACGCCTCCCTTACTTAGTATCTTACTAGGTCTTCTTACTTATAGAATAGAAGTATAGCTCTTAGATTGCGCTTATTAATCGTCCTATTAATTTTAGCGCTACTAAGCTCTTCTAGATAGTAAGTAGAATAGTTCTTTATATAACTTAATACTTAGTAAAGGCCTTTCTACTAGAAAGAAAGCTTCTAAGAACGTAAATCTTTAATATCTCCTCTTTAGAGAACGATAAGCTAGCCTTTCGTAAAGACTATATTAGTTACGTTCCTTTTATTATCTATATAAAGAGAGGCTTATTCCTAAAGTCGTTCTTCGCGGGCTAGCGCTTCTATCTTTATAACGTCTATAGCTTCTAGAGCTTCTACTCTCTTCTAAATAAGGTCTTCGTACGTTCTAACCTTCCTCTAATCTAGAAGACTAAAGGTTATAATAGAGAGCTCGATTAGAAGGACCGCTTCTCGGCCGTATATAAGTAAAAACGGAGTTTAGCTAGTCGTGCTATAGATAGTAGTCCTCTTAGCCTAAAGTACTACTAGAACGTGCTTTATCTAGCCCTTCTAAGTACTATCTAATATCTTTATAAGAGCTAAAAGGATAGGACGATACCTAACTTTAATACGACTATTTAATTCTAGATTATAAGGCGAGATCCTAGTGCGCCTAACGCTATATAAGTTTAGAAGGTCTTCGACTTCTTTTAAATAGGCCCGAGCGCCGTCTAAAACTAATCTATACGGTAGACCCTATCTATAAAAGATCTAGCGTCGGATAAAATTTGCGATCTACTTAGCTATTAAGTCCTTCGTTACGTAGGAAAACGTTTTACCTTCGACCTATTAGCTAAGGCCTTCGCGGGTAATAAAGAGATAACCTTTCTTAACTCCGGTCCCTAGAATATTACCTATATAGTAGACTATATCGTAATATTAGACTTCTCTAATAGTTTAAATCTACTACGAGACTATCTATATAGGATAGCGCCGACTATCTCTTAGATTATAAGGTCGGTATCTTCGGATATAATTAGAAACATCGCTAAATATTCCGGACTACTAGTATATCCGCCTAATTATCTACTAGTATAAATCCGCACTTCTATATCTAGAAACGTCGTAGATTTCTCGTATAATCTCTAATCGTTTCCGAGGGTTATTAACGACTCGAATAACCGGTAAATTTAGACGTTCTTATCTCTAGAGATATTATTCTCGAATAAAGAAATAGCGTAATTCTTAAGTATAAGTACGCTATTTTCCGCGGCTAATCGTACGGACTCTCCGACCTCTAGAAAGGATATAAGCGTAGACTAGAGAGTCGTAGGACTATTCTCTATCGAGCGTAGAGCTATTAGGTTCCTCTAGAAGATTAGTAGA